>JANEYF010002453.1:535000-1282082 GCA_029963845.1 Rhamnusium bicolor | reverse complement strand
GCAGAGAGAAATATTCAGATTTAACTACTTCCCCGCGCTGAGTTGGGTGGTTGAGGAGTCTCCTCTTTCTACAAGTTTGAATTCAGAATCCGACGACCCCCCGTGGTCGAATATCTTGCACACCTTAGGGTTCTTCTGTTCGAGTTATGGATCGCCCTGAACTAGGGGGGAACACGAAAGTGCTGATTCATCGACTTCTGTAAAAGATAACTTGATGTTATATGTAAGACTCAGACATGCTTTAGTTTTTGTTCTATAATATTTATCCCTTTCATTTAGATTCATATCTCTGTAGTTAGATTTTATTATTATAAACTTATTATTAAGTTTTGGTCAAATAAATTTGTTAAATTTTTAAATTAATTTTTAAAAAATAAAATTGTTTAACGACAATACGCTGTGCTGAAGCTAGGGGCCTCCTGGTGTTGGAAATATTTATCCTTTTCCTAAAGTCCGATTTCTGCCACCTGAGTCCGGTGATATTCAATTGTTGTGGCTCTTTTTTTTTTTAAAGGGGGGTAACGCGCAAAAACACAAAAGTCCGGTCCTTGTTTATTATTGCGGGCTTACAGCAAGCCGAGTTGAACTCATCGTTGGTAAATAATTACCGAATCCACCGTTGTCGCAGGGAGCACTGATGCTCTCAGCTCGTTGAGCTGGAAGGAAAACCGTGGCATTACACTGACACCAGGGACTAACTTTTCGAGTGTTGTTGAAGCCTATTGTCGCACTGTTAATCAATGAAATTACATCTCTCCCCTTAAATAATTTTACCTATGCATATAATGTTACTTTAATAAAATAAAATTTTATTATTTATATTTGGGGTTTCCTTATTTACAACTAACAGAAATCTCTGGATTAATTCTTCAAACCAGTTACTCGAAGCAAACACAGTTAGATATATTTTGATTCCCGAGTATACGTATATATATATATTTTTTTTTCCCGAGCAGATTTTTTGTTATAACCTCTATATATCCTCGAGGCAAATAAAAGTATAAGCACACGTCAAAATTACGACAAATTATATACCAGGTAACGACAAATAATTTAAAAATATACTGAAATGCCAAAATATATAAATTTCCAAAATTGATAATATAACAGAACCTCTAAAACAAAACACAATAAGATAAATTTAATTAAAACGTGTGTTTTTGATATTTATAAATTCTAAATAAGACGCAGAAGGCCGCATCCTATAGAAAAATACAAAAGGGGTTTATTTATTTTTTCATATAATCACAATTCACATTGGTGGTAAAACAAAATGTCAAAATTTCTTCAGTTTTTTTGAGGACAACTTTTTTCCAAAGTGCAAAGTACCTACAAATCCGCTTGAAACAAGGCCTACGATTTTTTACCATGTAATGTGAAAATGAAAAGAGTAGCAGGGGGCTTGAACAAATTTATCCAGAGGTTTTTTTAGAAGCTTCAAAATATTATTTTAAAAATGTTCAGTAGCAAAACCGTGTAAAGCTCGAGTACTCCTATGGGTTTAAAAACGAAAAAGTTTGCGAGGGTAAATCTTACTTAAAGGTAGATTTTAAAAGAAGATCGTCTCTCTTCCCGGTAATCCTAAATTGGCTCGTGAATCTTAAACACAATCTTCTTTTAAAGGGTATCTTAATTTGAAAATAAAAGTCAAAAAACGGGAAAGAAATATAACTAAGCTGTAGTAGTTGGTTGAGGGGGACAGGCGGGGGAAACAGATGAGAACAATTCATCGGGAAAAATTATTATGAAATTTAGAAGGATATATTGAAGACGTTTTTAACAATTTTTAAAAAGTTAGAAATTTATGAGATGCGATATATAAAAAGGGCAATAATTAATAATTTACAACTTCAGGAAGTAAATCAATTTTTGATTTTAAATTACTTCTAATTATAACTTCTCACTAACACCGGTCCTGAACATTTCTACTCAGTATTGCTACTTTATCCTCATTATACATGGACCTGATGTGGGATATCAGATAGCATTTTGATATATTTTCCGGTAAAATGAGTACGGCAGCGATCTTAAAAAATCATTATAATATAAAATCCAGCATGCAGTTTGCAAGTGAAGCAAATTGAAAAAGTATTTATTATCTCGTAATCTGAAAGAATTCATTTCGGTGATAACAACTATTATTTTCTATTATAATTAATGGCTCCATAGTCACTACTACATCTTTGTCCATCTGTAAATATATTGTTTTTAAAACTAACATATTTTATTAGGATATAACACGCTTTATCCTAAACAGGTTTTAACATTATTATAATTTATATATATTTTTATATTATAGTTATGGTATCAAGGGTGTTATAAGTGAGCACGTATCGATGTACTCTGTAATTACTTTCTCTGAGTGTCTCAGGGCCCGAGGAAATGAAAGGTGGTCCGTCGACGTCATTATCCGATAATTTCTATTGTGCTTCAACATTTAATTTCCCATTAATATGTTATTTAATTCATAAATTTTCTGATTATTTACGATTGATTAATTTGACATCTATTATAAATTTAGTACGATTTCATTTAAAAGAGTGAAATAATCAAAATTGCTTAAAAACGCCATAACTTTTGTAACATTATTTTGTTTGTCATTATTGCTTATTTAGTTGTGTTGTGTTTTGTTATAGGGATAATGCGTTATAAATTCACGATGCTCGAGGCGTTATTTTATTTATTGTTCTCAAAATACGGTTATGATTGCAAAATAAAAGACTAGTCATATTATTATTATATTAATCTAGGGCGTTATTATAAATATATTAAATAGGCTATTTTGCAAAATGGGATTGGTAAGGCACTCTAGCGGGGCTTCTACGTGGGCATAAGTTCAATGACTTCCGACATGGGGGTTAAAATATAAATGTATTCATTTTCTGAAGTTTAAATATATAGTATATATATATTTTTATTGCCTCTTAAAATATATTAAAGTTTTAAATTATTTATGCAATAATATTATTCCAATATCTAGATCATTATTAATATTCATTTATATAACTCTAAAAATTTTGAAGTCAATCTCCGCTGTAGGTCCTCAAAGCGGGTTACGGACCGGGCGGGTAACGAATTATAGTGAAATAGATTTATAAAGCGAATCGTCAGAGTAAACAAATATATACGGGGGGGGGGGGGGGGGCCAGCTGCCGGGACTAGAGATTCGGGACACGGTAACGCAGGGGAAAGGCCGGGGTATAGGGGTCGGGGGGCGGGGGGGGGGGTCCCGGGGGGTTGATTCGGGGGTACGGGGGGCGCTAATGCCGGGGGGGGAACCCGCGGGGGATTACGGGGACGGACTACATTTACCCGAATCAATCATCTCAAACTTAAAGAGAGAGAGAGGTGGGGCGGGGGGGGGGGGGGGACGGGCGGGACGACCCCCGACATGGGTAATGGACGAAATTTAGTACAGCAGTCACCAGTCAGCAGTCTAATGTTGACTAGGTACGCGTTAGTCGATAAATTTTATCGCGTTGTTTTTAATGTTTTTATTTGTGAACATTTTATTAGTAAATTTTACTTGTGAAACAAGTAAAACAGTATTTTTGGTGTTTAATATAAATATGAGTGTTGTACAAAATATATTAAAAATGAAAGATGGATTACAAGCTGGGTTATGAAGACCGAGTGAGGAAGAAGAGAGGGGGCTGTCCAAAACCTAATATGACGATAGGGTAAACATCCTTGATAAGAGAAAAGAAGTTATTGTGGTATGTTTAATTAAAAAGGTTATTCTTCAGCAAGTTTATTCATTGTTATGCTCATCAACTAAATTTAATTTTACAAGTATCAAGTCAGTATAAAAGCATACAATTCTTTATGCCAATTTTACATTAGCTTTTCTTCATTCTTTTCGTCTTCCAGAACAGCAGCAATGTTGTTGAAGGTGTGGATAAAAAAAGCCGTTTTAACATCGATGGAATTTTAATAATAGTGTATATAGAGATCGTTTATACTTTAGAATTATTAGATTGTTTAGAAAAAATCATTGATAATGAATCAGAAAATAAATACTCTAAACTACTATTGGTTTAAAATCTACTTACCCCCCTTTTTTACTGGTTAATTTTTTTTTCATTTAGTCATAAACGTAGTGGGTGTAGTGTATTAATATTAAAATTGAAGACACCAGAAATAAAATTTTGATAATTTTTGGAGGAGACATCCATGCAGTCTACCTAGAGAGATAAACGGAAGAATCAAAAAAGGAGAATTCATTAGAAGTTTGCTTGATAATTACATTCGAGATCAAAAAGAAATTTGCTTTAATAGTCATTTAGCAGTGTCTCAGTTATTTCATTACAGATCGATTTAAAGATTATAAAAAAAGCTTTCCTCAAGGTATGTTTTAAATTAGTTAAAATCAGTATCCAGTCATAAACATTTGAAACATAAACCGAATTAGAAGTATTAGATTCGAGAAGATTTTCCCCCCAGTCCCCTGCGTAGTTGTTTCATTAAGAAGTTTTATTGACAATTTTGTGCAATACTTTTTCTGACAGCCTCAAATCTGTTAAAATCTTGTGTACTTCTCGCTAAGATTACCGTCGAAAGGGAACGTTAAAAAGCTTTCCACCTAAAAATGAATAAAGACATTTTTAAGAAATTACCATGGGTCACGATCTTTATCTTCTTTTCTGATTTTAAAAGTCACGGACAAGTAGATAAAAGACTTTAATTTTTTTTTTTGTGACCACTTTTACATGTCAAAAAGTGGGGGAGGATCGACTTTGAAATTTAAATCGTTTTTAAAAAGGTAGGTAATATAGTAAACTTTTTCACTGAATTTCTTATCTCGCATTAATGAACAGTCGTTGGTAAGGGGCACCAATATTTAATGTCCTACTAGTCTGTTGTTTTGTAATAATCACCTTATTTAACATATTAAATGGTAATATTTCCCTAGAGCGTTATTAATAGTCCATAACGTCCTAGGGTATTATAAATTTATAACGCTTTAATATTTTCACTAAAACAAAACACAAAAAACAATTAAATTGTGATGGCGTTATTGACAACAAAATTATGCCGCGTAGTTACGGCGTTTACAAACAATTTTGATTATTACTCTCTTTAACTAAAATCGTCCTGAACATAATAAATGTCAAATTAATCTCAAACAAGCGCAAGCCTATAATCTTTTTGTTTTAACTGACTCACAAAAAATTCATAGGCATTACTTTTAATACCTATAATTGTCATCTTTATTTATATGAAATGGCTTTATGACTTTGTTTGATCGAAGTGACATCAACTTATTTTTATTAAATATGATTTGAACGATCAATTATCATTGGGGAAGTAACACTTATCTGCATTGGATTACTACATTCAAATCATGATAGATAGATAGTTAATATCATTTGTCATCAACCGAGACATAGATGGGTTTCGAACTTATTTGTTCTCCTTCAGTATGCCATAGTTATGGAACAGACAAATGATAGTAATTAACCTTGCAGTCATATACTAACTAGATAAATTGAGTAGTAGTGAGAGGTATGAAACTGCTATTTTATTTAAAGAGCAAACGGCAACTTTATTTTCGACATATTGATAGAGAGGGGGTAGCGTGGTTCGTGATAATTTGGGAAGTTTTATAAAAATTGAAGTTTTTTAACACAGATTTTATTTTTACTTTCTGAAAGTCATGAAATAGTATTCTAAAAAGAAAAGTTATCACTCAGTTGACGATGGAATATCTCTAAAACATTACATACAATATTTTCAAAAGGAAACTCAGCGGCTGGTACATACAGTATTTTTTCTGACAAATTATAAGACATTTTCCAAACATCCGATATTTTTGAAACATCTCTGTGAGAAATGTCATTTAAAATGAGATTTTTCAGTTTTAACATCCAAGTTATTGCATACTTGAGGAGACAGCAGTAAACCCGCAGATAAGGGGGCTTTAAATCTTTTCTCAAAGTTACTTTTGTGCAGTACCGCGTTGGACTCTCTTGGGTTCGATTTACCTTGGCAAAGTAGTTGGCGTATTTTAAATTGCTTATTTCCAGGCTTGGTAAATATATCATTGTGGGTTACTTATTTATTACCAGGTAAGTAAAAATACTACGTTAGGCCTTCAAAATTAAGATAAATGCCTTTTTAAGTTTATTGAATCAGTGGAAAGGTATTTCAACAGAGTGTGTTTTACCTGCAATTTATTTACAATAACAAGAAATGCCTTTTTATTGGGGAGTAGTTATGGAAAGAAACAAAATAACAAAAATAAAAAGTTGACATATTTTTTTAAAGCAGGGAATGAGAAATTTAAAATGACTAAAATAAGAACATCCTAATTTAATAAAAAGAAATTTCGATTTAGTTATAAGAAAAGTACAATGTCTTAATAATTTTCGTTACTTTTTATTTTTGTGTGTTCCATAAGAAATAATGTCAGAAAAATAAATCAATTCTTGTTCCTACCTGTTTTCAGAGCGAAAAAACAAGAAACAGCTGCACACTATACTTCTGCTTTGTGATGTTATGTTTCTCTCTATCTTAATATAAGTGTGTTTGTGCATTACGATCCTTGCGTAAAGAGTGACTAAATTACTCCTCATATATACTGCGTTCATCTTGGGAGCACATAGAAAACTCCCCCCCACCCCCCACAAAGAGAGAATAAAAAGACCGTCTATCTTAAATATAACACATAACGGTATTCCTCCGCTAGTTAAGGGAATATATTGGTCATGGCAATTAAGTTTAATTTTACATATTAATAGATAGTCGCCAAAAAGAAGGCAATTTTTTGGAAAACACAAACAATAAAACTCCAACCACTTTCACGATGCCTATGAAATAAAAATTCAATGAAAATGGATTAATTGTTATCGGAACTTTGCACTTATGTATATCTACCTGTCGTCTGCAATTCACTTTCATCTGCGCGCATTTTGGCGTTTTATCCTGGCTAACGCTGCACCGTGAACATCTTTAGAAAACTCTCAAAGTTGCAGACTATTATTATATTATTTAAAAATACTAAATTTTACAAATATCACAATCGTTAAAACATTTTAAATAATTGTTTTCCTGATAGCGACAAAAGTTTCAAGTTCGACCCCGCAGGAAACTAATTCGGCTTTGACGCAACTTTAACTTTTCTCAGTTTTCTGATATTTACAACGAAAGTTCACTCAGCAAGTTGATTGTCGGTGTATGTGACTATATGCCGGATGCCAAAATGGTATGCAAGTGACATGGAAGCAATCCAGTGGGGGTGTTTCCTGTTCTCTCTATTGAGAAAGATAATTTATAAATAAACAAATAAATTTTTTAAAGAAACAGGCGACTGTGGGGTCGTATACTAATTGTTTTCGTAAATTATTTTTTCTCATTTTCGTTAAGATGTTCTCAGCTATAAAAAGAAAACGTTTTTTTTGAAAACCAAAAATCGGGGTATAAATATTAAGCTTTCTGGCTGCGAAAAAATAGCCTGTAAATATTTTACTTAATGGTCTAGAAGGTAGCCGGCGTTTTATTTGAAACTTTTTTTTCAAATTTATTTAAATTTTTTGCAAAACTTAAACCACTGTTGGGACTGATAAGTTAAAAAAGTGATGACTTTTGGGTCATATCATAACGCCTAGCGGCGTAACATGTCCACTCAGCTCGGACCCAGAACCTAAACCAATGACACCATTTTCCCCTGAAAAAATTGTTGAGTGCGAATTTTGAAACTAATTTTTTATTAACTTACAATAAGTGTAAATACCGAAATAATTTTATCATGTGGCAGGTTAGCAATTTGCTGATCATTACCATAACTTTTAATTATTCTCACTTTATGTCAAAATCATGTGTACTCTTTCACTAACAACTTAAATTATTATAATTTTTATTTCTAACTGACCTAGTACACATGATTTTGACATAAAGTGAGAATAATTAAGTTATGGTAATGATGTTTAATTGCTAACTATTGTGATAAATTATTTCAGTATTTACACTTATTGTAAGTTATAAATTAGTTTCAAATTCGCACTTTTTAATAACGAATTTTTCGAGAGAAGAAATGGTCGATATGGTTTAGGTTCTGGGTCAGTGGCGGCTGGTGGATTTATGTTACGCCATATCTCAGTATTGGAGTATGGAACCCAAGTCATATTTTAAGGCAGGACTATCAGTACTGAATGAAGTTTTAAGTTTTGCAAAAAAATTTAAATAAAAATTTGAGAAAAAAGTTTCAAAAATGCGCTGCCGACTTAGATTACTTCTAGACCATTAGTAAAATATTTACAAGCTATTTTTTTTCGCAACCAGAAGCAATATTTATCACCCCGTTTTTTTTGGTTTTCGAAAACTTTGATTTTTTATTTTTAATTTTGAGAACATTTTGAGAATGAGAAAGGAAAAATTGTTCCCGAAAATTCAGTCTCCCACTCCCAGTTACGAGTCTTTCTTTTAAGAAAATTTGTCAATTTGTTCTGCTTGTTCATATTTTATAAATAGAGAAGAAAAAAACACCCCTTATGGATTGCTTACAATGTACTTGCATACCATTTAACATCAACATATAGTCACATACACAAACAATCAACTTGCTGAGTGAAATACTCGTGAACAAGATCAGAAGAGAACTGAAAAAAGTTAAAGTTTTTCTGAAAAGAACTTATCAGCCGGGTAAGATTATGTCGAATTGAAAACGGAAGTCATATCCAGTATCAGGTATCTTGCTTGTTTTAGTTATTTAAAATGTTTTAACGATTGTGATATTTGTAAAATTTGTATTTTAAATAATATAATAATATCTACAACTTTGAGAGTCTCTAAAGTCTGTTCACATAAGCTTTGCAGCGTTAGCCAGGATAGGAATTAAAATGCGCGCAGATGAGTGGTGCAGACGGCAGGCAGATATACATAAGTGCAAAGTTCCGATAACGGTTAAATCAATTTTCATTGTTTATTTTATTTCATAGGCATCGGTAGTGGTTGGACGTTTGTAGATTGTGTTTTAATATAAATTAAATTGTCTTTTTGACGACTAATATTAATATGTAAGTATTAAACCTAATTGTTAATGACCAATATATTCCCTTAACCTTACCGGAAGAATAATAATATGTGTTATATTTAAGATAGACGGTCGACAAAGGGTCGCTCTGCTAGCCCAGGTAAACAGTTTTCTATGTGCTCATATGAATGAACGCAGTATAATATGGTGTATATTTGAATCACTCTTTTACGCAGATCAGTTCAAAATGCAGCATATTGCTTTATATTAAGATAGAGAGAAACATAACATTGTTTAAAGCAGAAGTATGAAAATTGTGCAGCAAAAAAATTGTTTTCGCTCTGAAGCAGGTAGAATTTAAAATTGATTTATTTTCTGACATTATTTCTTATGGGTACACAAAAATAAAAAGTAACGAAAATTATTAAGGCATTTGGCTTTCTTATAGCTAAATCGAAATTTCTTTATTAAATTAGGATGTTCTTATTTCAGCGTAACCAGTCATTTTAATTTCTCATTCTAAACTTTAAAGAAAAATATGTCAATTTTATTTTTGTTATTTTGTTTCTTTCCACTGCTAACCAATAAAAGGCATTTCTTGTTATTGTAAATAAATTTACGTATGTACACTCTGTTGAAATATTTTTCCACTGATTCAATAAACTTAAAAAGGCATTTATCTTAATTTTAATGCCTTGAAATATTTTTTACACCTGGTAATAAATAAGTAACCCACAATGATATATTTATTACGCCTGGAAATAAGCAATTTAAAATACACTCGCTACTTTGCCCAAGGTAAATCGGGCTCACTAAGTCCAACCCACTACTGCAAAGTTTAGGTGAACAGACTTTAGGCTTCTTTATCTGCAAGTTTGCTTGTCTCTCTTCAGAAGTATACAAAAAAATTTGGATGTTGCCATTTAGAAATCTCATTTTAAATGACATTTCTCACAGAGATGTTTCAAAAATATCGGTTGTTTGGAAAATGTGTACAATTTGTCAGGTAAAATACTGTATGTACTTGAAGCTGAGTTTCCTTTGAAAATATTGTATGTAATGTTTTAGATGTATTCCATCGTCAACTGGTGATAACTTTTTCTTTAGAATACTATTTCATGACTTTCAGAAAGTAAAAATAAAATCGGCTGCTAATGAGCCATTTTTTATCCGACTTCAAATTATCACGAACGAGTGTACTTTTTCTCTATCAATATGTCGAAAATAAAGTTGCCGTTGCTCTTTAAATAAAATAAGTTTCATACCTCTCACTACTACTCAATTTATCTTAGTTAGTATATGACTAGCAGGTTGGCCACTATCATTTGTCTGTTCCATAACCTATGGCATACTGAGGAGAACAAATAAGTTCGAAACCGGTCTATGTCTGGTTAGGAATTGACAAATGATATTGGCTATCTATCTATCATGATTTGAATGTGTAATCCAATGCAGGTCGGGGTATTTGCCCGCTGAGTAGTTGTCTCGTTCAAATCATATTTAATAAATAAGTTGATGTCACTTTCGGTCAAACAAAAAGTCACAAATATGTTTTTCATATATCTAAAGATGACAATTTATAGGTATTAAAAGTATGTATATGAAATTTTATTGAGATCGGTTAAAACCAAAGAGATTATAGGCTTGCGCTTTGTTTGAGATTAATTTGACATTTATTATGTTCAGGACGATTTTATTTAAAAGAGAGTAATAATCAAAATTGTTTGTAAACGCCGTAACTACGCAGCATATTTTGTTTGTCAATAACGCCATCACAATTTAATTGTTTTGTGTTTTGTTTTAGTGAAAATGTTAAAGCGTTATAAATTTATAATACCCTAGGACGTTATGGATATTCATAACGCTCTAGGGCGTTATTTACCATTTAATATATTAAAATAAGGTGATTATTGCAAAACAACAGACTAGTAGGACATTAATATATTAATGCCTTACCAACGGCGGTTCGTGGGTCACGAGATAGGGAGGTCAATTAGAAAAGTTTACTGTATTACCTACCTTTTAAAGCGATTTAAATTTCAAGTCGATCCTCTGATCTTTTTGAGATGTAAAGTGGTCAATTACTTTTTTCATTAAAGTCTTTTATCTTCTTTATTAATGACTTTTCTATTGTAAGCATAGCTAAAGAAGATAATCTTTCTTGACCCATGGTATTTCTTAAAAATGTCTTTATTCTTTTTAAGGTGGAAAAACAACGTTCACTTTCGACGGTAGTCATAGCGAGAGTACACAAGATTTTTAACAGTTTGACACTGTCAGAAAAAGTATTGCACAAATTATTGTTAATAAAAAACTGTAACAGAGCAACTGCACCTTCACTATTGGAAAAATCTTCTCGGCTATATAATACTTCTAATTCAGTTTTATGTTTCAAATGATTTATGACTGGATACTACGTTTTAACTAATTTAAACATACCTTGAGGAAAGCTTTTTTTATAATCTTTAAATCGATCTGTGTGAAATAACTGAGACACTGCTAAATGATTATTGAAGCCAAACCTGTTTTTGATCTCAGATGTAATTATATCACAAACTTCTAATGAAATTCTCCTTTTGATTCTTCCGTTTTACATCTCTGGGTAGACTGCATGGATGTCTCCTCCAAACAGTTATTCAAAATTTTATTTCTGGTGTCTTCAATTTTACTATTAGCCACTACACTTATTTACTGTTATGACTAAATGAAAAAAAAATTAACCAGTAAAGAAAATGTTCATTTTGTAAGTAGTTTTTTAAACCAATGGCTTGGTTTAGAGTGTTGTTTTCTGATTCATTATCAATGATTTTTTCTAAACAATCTAATAATTCTGTTCGATAGGTATAAACAGTCTCTATGCACTTTGTATTAAAATTCCATCGTGTTAGAGCAGCTTTAGGTAACATCACCTTAACAACATTACTGCTGTTCTTTTTGGCGATTCTCTAAAGAATGAAGAAAAGCTATGTAAATTAGCAAAAAAAAAATTGTATGCTTTTATCCTGACTTGATGCTTTTTGTAAAATTAAATTTAGTTGATGAGCGTAACAATGAATAAACTTTGCTGAAGGATAACTTTTTTTAATTAAACATACCTATTAACTTCTTTTCTCTTATCAAGAGATGTTTACTTTATCGTCATATTAGGTTTTGGACGGCCACCACTTTTGAATTTCACTCGGTCTTCATAACCCAACTTATGTCCATCTTTCATTTTTAATATATTTTGTACAACACTCATATTTAATAGTAAACACCAAAAACACTGTTTTACTTAATTTCACAAGTAGAGATTTACTAATAAAATGTTCACAAATAAAAACATTAAAAACAACGCGATAGAATTTATCGACTAACGCGTACCTAGTCAACATTAAGACTGCTGACTAGCGACTGCTGTACTAAATTTCGTGCATTACCGTGTCAGGGTCGTCAGGGTCATTGTCCCCGCCAGTGTTTTCTGTCTCTTTTGCTTTCTGACGATTCGCGCATAAGTCTATTTCACTATAATTCGTTATAAATTCGGTCCGTGAATTTATCGACCAACGCGTACCTAGTCAACATTAAGACTGCTGACTAGCGACTGCTGTACTAAATTTCATGCGTTACCGTGTCAGGCTCGTCAGGGTCATTGTCCCCGCCAGTGTTTTCTGTCTCTTTTGCTTTCTGACGATTCGCGCATAAGTCTATTTCACTATAATTCGTTATAAATTCGGTCCGTAGCTAGCTTTGAGGACACGTTGTGGATTGACCCAAGATTTTTAAGTTATATAAATGAATAATGTAATGATCTAGATATTGGAATAGTATTGTGCATAGAATGAACTAGAAACTTTAATATATTTTTTAAGAATATTAAAAATATATATATACTATATATTTTTAAACTTCAGAAAATGAATAGCTCTATTTTTTTATTTGTATGTGGGAGGTCATTGACCAAATGACCCTATAGTAGAACCGCTAGAGTGCCTTACCAATCTGTTATTTTGCAACAATAGCCCTATTTAATATATTTATAATAACGCCCTAGACATTAATATAATAATGTCTGACTAGTCTTTTATTTTGCAATCATAACCATATTTTGAGATACAATAAATAAGAAATAACGCCCTCGGGCATCATAAATTTATAACGCATTATCACTATAACAAAACACAACACAGCTAAATAGTGATGGCGCTATTGACAAACAAAATGTGTTACAAAGTTATGGCGTTTACAAACAATTTTGATTATTACACTCTTTTAAATGAAATCGTCCTGAACATAATAGATGTCAAATTAATCAATCGTAAATGTCAAAGAATTTATGAATTAAATAACATATTAGTAGGACATTAAATGTTGAAGGCACAATGGGTATTATCGGATAATGACGCTCTCGGTCGACGTACATTTCCTCAGGCCTGAGGCACTCGGGAAGTACATTACCGACATCGATGCGTTATCCTTATAACACCCTTGATACCTTAACTATAATATAATATATTAAATATATATAAATTATAATAATGTTAAAATTTGTTTAGGACAAAACGTATTATATCCTAATAAAATTATGTTGGTTTTTTAAAAACAATATATTTACAGATGGACTAAGATGTGTAGTGATTATGGAGCCATTAATTATAATAGAAAATAATACGGACGTTGCAATCAGGGAAATGGATTCTTCAGATTACGGGGTAAGTACTTTTTCAATTTGCTTCCTTGCAAACTGCATGCTAGTTTGCTATTATAATGATTTTTAAGATCGCTTTATAAATCATTTTACCGAGACAAATAATATCTAAATATTTTATCTGACATGGTACGTCGGATAAATAAATAATGAGGATAAAGTAGCAATACTGAGTGGGAGATGTTCCAGGACCGGTGTTAGTCCGGATGTAATTCTTAGAAGTAATTTAAAATCAAAAATTGATTTACTTCCTGAAGTTGTAATTAATTAATTATTACCCTTTTATAAATATCGCATCTCATTAAACATTAATTCTAGCTTTGCCAAAGTTGTTAAAAACGTCTTAATATATCCTTCTGAATTTCATAATAATTATTTCTGGTTGATTTATCCTCATCTGTTTACTGCACCTGTCGGACTAAATTGCTCTACAGCGTAGATATATTTCTTTCCCGTTTTGACTTTTGACTTTCAAATTAAAAGATACCCTTTAAAAGAAGATTATGTTTTAGGATTCACGGTAATTTAGGATACCGCAGAGATAGACAGTCTTCTTTTAAAAATCTACCTTTAAGTCAAGAGTCAGAGTGTAAAAGAACATCACCATTTTTAGTTTTTTTTTTAATTTTATAATTTTTTTCGATATGCTTTACAATTTTTTTACTACTGAACATTTATCCAAAATAATATTTTGAAGCTTCCATGTGTAAAAACCTCTGGATAAATTTGTTAAAGAATTATGAAACACGTGTTATTTTCTGCATGCATGGTAAAAATCGTATTGGAGTTGTTTCATAGGATTTGTAGTACTTGCGCTTTGAGTTAAATTTTGTCCTCAAAAAAACTGAAGAAGTTTTGACATTTTGTTTTACCACCAATGTGAATTGTGTTATATGAAAAAATAAATAAACCCCTTTTGTATTTTCTATAGGATGCAAGATCTCTGCGTCTTATTTAAATTTTATAAATATCAAAAACACACGTTTTAGTTAAATTTTTATCTTGTGTATTTTGTTTAAGAAGGTTTCTGTTATGTATCTAATTTATTTCTTAAGAGGTTGTATGTTACAACATTTAGTGTATTTCAGAATATTGTCGTTACCTGGTATATAATTTATCGTAATTTTGACGTGTGCTATACTTTTATTGCCTCTCGAAGATATATAGGGTTATAACAAAATCTGCTCGGGTGCGCCAAAATATGCAAAATATGCTCGGGAATCAAAATATCTAACTGTGTTTGCTTCCGAGTAGCTGGTTTGAAGAATTAATCCAGGATTTCTGTTAGTTGTAAATAAGGAAACCCAAAATATAAATAATAAAATTTATTTTATTAAAGTAACATTATATGCATAGGTAAAATTAATTTAAGGGGGAGAAGTGTAATTTCATTGATTAACGGTGCGACGGTAGGCTTCAGCTCAACACTCTGAACAGTAAATACCCTGGTGTCTCAGTGTAATGCGACGGTTTTCTCCAGCTCAACGGGCTGAAGAGAAAACATCCAGTGCTCGATGCGACGACGGTTAGTTCGGTAATTATTTACCAACGATGAGTCCAGCTCAGCGCGCTGTAGGCCCACAATATTAAACAAGGACCGGACTTTGGTGATTGTGGTTGGTTCAATAATTATTTACCAACAGCGGGTCCTATTTAGCGCACCAAAGGCCCACAGCAATTGATAATCACCGGACTCAGGTGGCGGCGGGACAGGAGGATAAAATGGCTTCCAACACCAGGAGGCCTAGCTCAGCACGAGTTATTATTGTCGTTAAACGGTTTGACTTTTTAAAAAGTGAATTTAAAAATTTAACAAATTTTATTTGACCAAAAACTAATAATAAGTTTATAATAATAACAAATCTAACTACAGAGATATGTAGATCTAAATGAAGGGATAAATATTGTAGAACAAAACTAAAGCATGTCTGAGTCTTACTTATAACATCAAGTTATCTTTTACAAGTCAGTGAATCAGCACTTCTGGTGTTGGTAGGTAGTTCAGGGCCGTCCATAACTCGTGCTAAAGACCCTAAGATGATACCAGATATTCGACCAGGCGGCGTCGTCGTCGGATTCTGAATTCAAACTAATTGAGGCCAAGCTCAACACGCTTGAGACTACTCAACCACCCAGCTCAGCGCACTGCAAGTAGTTATCAGTAGAAATCTGAATCATTTTCTCTGCTGCGGAGATTTAATTTATACCAAAATTGTGGCTTTGGTGACGTCTCATATTTCATAGCGGCAGGAAGTGCGCGGCAGCACAGGTCAAACGGAAATTTCTTAAACTATAGTAATGGACATATGAATTATTATAGGGTGATTCCAAATGCAACCATAACAAGATACACTATTTTTGATTAAGTGACATGTTTTTCATTTATTCGAATTCTTATTTCTGGGAGAATCACAGTCCCCGCCCTGGGAAAATGGCGTTCCGTCAATATTTCAGATACCACTCAAATAATTTTTTTGTTAATTATTTTTTTTTCAATTGTCATAAAGTGTAACACTGTAAAACAATTTATTTCTCTAAAAAGAAATAATTTCATACTTTTTTTCAACGACATGCTATTTTCCAGAAAATGTTTACAATATTATTAGAGGATTGCATCATTTATGACAGGAGTAAGAAAATTATTTTTTGAAAATCCTTAATTTTCTCAAATAATATTATTAAACCCAAAACATAGAACTTAGAAAGCATATTACACTCTATAAGGCTCACACCTACGTATTATGTACAAGTTAATATCATTCATATATTTCTGATTATTCACAAAGCTAGAAAACTAGGTAAAGTGGGGCTTATTTATCATATTTCCACAGGCGACAACGCTTAGCATATTGAGTGGCGCTCTATTTCTGTTGTATACCAACGAATTTTATGAATAAAGCTTATATTAAAAACTGTTTAATATTTATTTGCATATGAAAGGCTAGGGTATTTACTTCAATTCGTAAATATATTCTTCTATAAAACATTATTTTACATTTCCGTAACATGATATCATTACCATTCATATTTTAATTTAAATTTTGGTCTCCAACCACACTAACTAGAATATTTTCGGATTAAGTTGTTACTTTTAATATTATTCTTTTGATAATGTAAAAATTGTCTTCCTTAGGATTCCAAATTCTAATGGTGAATGCGCTGGGGAAAAGAAAGCAATTTGATTCTTTAATATCTTAAAATTTTAATGCATTTTTTTGTAATATACTAACAAGGTAGTAATGAAGTGGTGATGAAATGAAGGTGGTGTCAAAGAGTAAATACAGATTTATTTTTAAGTGTGAAATAAACGAAAAAATATAGTGGTTGAAATTACAAAGATTTTTCAGTCAATACTTTGTTGCTTTAAAATATCATAACTTAAATTTTAACCCAATTCTTTCTGTTTTCCTGACAAGGTGTTTATTTAAAATAATACTTCTTACTTATTATAATATAAACATTTCATAAACACTTAAAAAATATTTTCAAAACAATCTGGAATTAAAATTTAGGAAAATAACAATCAATCTATCAACTTAAAATGTTAAAATAAATATAACAAATGTTCATATTTTGATTTATGTAATTAAAATATTTTTTTAAATAACATGTTCGTATTTGCCGATCCTCTGAGGAGTTCTGAAAGAATGAAATATATTATATAGCGGCCTAGGAGTTTTCGTTTTTGTATTGTATCTGGGAATCATTTCTTAAATATAATTTTTTCTTTTTGGTGAGTCAATATTTTTTTAATCTTAATACTTGTTTACTTGTAATACTAAGAATACTACTATTTAATCCTATGTAATCTTGGTCCTAGATTAAGTAGTTGTTTTAATACGATAAAATGTATTTAAGTATCTCGTTTGATTTACCATCTATCTGAAATTTTATACTAGCGCATTCAGATAAGAATAAGTATAAACTGTAAGAAACCATAGGTTAGTGGGTAGTCATTTTGCGAATATCAGTAGCGGAACCAGCTCGTAAGCGAACACATCAATATTTTCATAAGCAAAAATGATATGAAATACAAAATAGACAATATGTTATACTTTTGACAGGTGATTTTTGTAACATCCAAAATTGTATGAAAGCTGAACATTTAGCAAAAAAACACTATTGCACTATAACAATTATTTGTTGACGTTAGAATAAAAGTACATTATTAATAATTGTTCTAAATGATATTAGGTTAGATTTCGGTGTCTCCGTTTAAAATCCATTTATGGTAGATGAAAGCTGAACATTTAACAAAAGGCATTATTCAATCGATAAAAAGTACCAGTCGATAAAATAGTTTCTTTATTCAGATTTCTTGCTAATTATAGGTTTATTATTAATTAATTAATTAATATTTATTTACCAAATATTCGGTAGAATATAAATAAATAATAAAGTAAAAAAGAAAATGCATGCTTAATAATTAGATAAAAACTGTAGGGCAAATAAATGGAGAACCCACAGAAGAAAAACTTGAGAGTAGGTAACTATATCTCTATAATAATTATTTTTTTGCACTAGAATAAAAGTACATTATTAATAATTATTGTTCTAAACGATTTTGAGTTAGATTTTGGCGCCTGTCAATCATTTCATTTCATTTGTAGTCTGAAAATGACCGCTCCACGTCTACAGACGTAACTGGAGGGTATTTAAAATACTGAGTGTTTTAAAACGTTCGATTTTCGTGTACACAACTAATTTACCGAATAAGCTTTTGATCATATCCATATCTCTTATAGTTTAAACTATAAACGTATTTTTATTAATATTCTTCAAATTCGTATTCCGTTTTATAGTAACTATATTTTTATTTATTCTATTAATAATTAATTTAAACTACATGCTTTATTTATTTAAAAATAATTCAAAATAATATAAGGATGAAATGTTATCATTAAGTAAACAGAAATTTCATTTCAGAACAATTATATTTTCATAAATTATAAGAATAATAATGGTGGTATTTATACGAAACGTTTTCTTTTTTTTTTAAGGAGAAATTCCAGAACTGGTCGGTCTATATTTTAATCACTGAACAAAATTGTCTTGAAGGTCTATTACTCTATCTGCAATATTTAATAAGCTATAAGTCATAAAAGATTCGAAAATGACAAAGAAATCTTAATTTTTTATAAACAAATGCGTATAATAGCTGATTAACAATAGTTACAAACTAGGTGGTTAACTCATTTTAAAGATTAATTAATCCTTTATAAAAACGACTTGAATATCCATTGTCGGTATCGTCGTCTACTTTGGTTGCACGTTCCTTGATGTAATATGAAGAATAAAGCTAAGGCAAGGCGTAGCTTGTGCCCAGGTTTTTCTTCGTCGTTACAAAAAAGCACATATGTACCTTTAGATTAATCTTTGAATTTGATGCAATCTGGAGATCTTCTGTAGTTGTTAATTTCTTCTCTTGTTCGAGGCAAAGCTTTCTTTTAAGATTTTTCATAGCCTTTGATTGTCGTTTCATCCGATACGACGCCATTTTGTTATTTGAAGGCATATTGGTGGCCTCCTTATTTTAAAATAATTAGAATTATGTACTGAAAAATCCTACAAAGTTTCATACTCTCTTCATTAATAGCACAATTGTTGTTTTTTTTAACGAAATCCTGTAGTAGTCTGGCAAGTGCTGCAAATCATACGAGTAAAGAAATGGGCTCCGTACAAGTTTTTAATCTATACTTTTTCTACGACTAAGTTCGATATTTCTTTAAATTCAAAAAACGTTTGCAGGAGTGGCTGTGTTTGTATTTTACTTAAGTTGTGTTTTTGTGACAATAATTTCATTGCTTCTTCGATTTAATTGTATCTGAATCACAATAGACCTATTGTGCATTAGTTGATGTGGCAACTAGTGGGAAGTAAAATGCCGTATACAATGGACTAGATTTACCAATTAATGACACGTATATAATGAACAGATTTCTTAGTAGTCGTAGAACAAATGTTATCCTTACTCTACTATAAGGAGTTATATGGCTATTAGCCAACTGGTATTCAAACTTTTTATTATTGATGTTAGCAAACAGTTTAGATAATTACTGTATTCTTATAAATGAAAGTTTCAAAACAAAAATGAAAAATAATTTAAATGGATGGAGTTACGATTGTGAAAATGCCGACAAACATTTTACTTATTCAATACTGCGTAATTGTTTGCATAAAGTTGCATGTAATGACGCTTTCGTATCATTATAAGTTCAAAAGAAAGGAAATGCAAATGTTCATCTTTAAAGTCAAAGAAACTTCCTCATCTTGAAATTTAAAATATGTTTAACATATTTTCATATCATTAAAGAAATATTATTTACGGATTTAACAACACATTTCTTACTTTTAATATAATGTAACAACATTATTAATAATAGTGGTAATAATAATGACAATAATAATAATGATAATAATAATTCGCCTTTCTAAGGTCTGCCCGGCTTAAAGCAGAGACCGAGGGATTCATTATGGCCTGCCAAGATGGTGTTATCAACCTTGGTCTACCGCAGCCGCGTGTGACGTGTATAGGTTCCTGATATCAACTGCAGGACCTGCCATCAGGCGCCGGAATCGCTCATGCACTTATTATCTGCATTCCCTATATACGGGATTTCGGCCTACATCCACCGACATAACGCGGCGTCACGAGTGCTATACTACCATCTAAGGCACTCGTACGGGGTAGACCAGACACCAGTGCTGCCTTACGTTCCCGGAGATATTGAGTCCGTTGTCGAGAACAAGAAATGCCGGATTTACTGGAACTACTCGTTCCCGACTGTCAGGCTAATCTAAGCTAACAAGCCTGACATAGTCCTCCTCGACCATCAACTCAAGGTGATGTATGTCATCGAGTTCTCGGCACCTGCGGAGAAAAACATCACCTTGAAGGAGGAGGAGAAACGGACCAAATATCGCGATATCCGATACGAGCTCCAAGTGCTGTACCCAGGCTACTCGGTAAAAATGGTCGTCCTTATAATCGGTGTACTCGGAGGGATAAAGCCTACGCTGCTCTCAGAACTGAAGATCATACCGGCCTGGCAAAAATCAGTCGAGTGGCTGGTAGGCCAAATGCAGAAGGCGGTCATTCTGGGTTCTCTCCGTCTGCTTAGTGCACACGATTCTGGTATCTACAGTCACTAACCCTGCGGGATGTTGGGAGTGGCTGTAGTTGATGCTCCGGCGCGACTCCTGTGAGGCGTCGGAGGCCACGGGAGGACTGACCGGCATCGGGAAACTGGAAAAAAAATAATAATAATAGTAAAATATTTATTGGAAAATTTTAAGGTTTTACAAAGGAAATGTTTCACTACATAACATAATTTCAAAAGGCGAGACTATCTCTAGAGTTTTTCAACTCCGCCTGTGTATAATAATGTTAGAAGACAATTAACAACATAAGGTTAGTAAATATAGAAAAAAAACTGTATATAATTTAAGAAGAAATAAAAAATAAATTAATAAGAAACACAAATGAAATTAGGTTACACATTGGTTAAACATTACTCTGTAATTGCAATAGATGATTTCGTAATCTGGTTTTAATAGTATATAAACTTTGAGATGTACTGGACTCTAAATTAAATTTATTTAGCAAACTAACTGCATGATACTAGAAACAACATTCGAATTTAGAGGTTTTGTGTTGTGGAATACCATAAAATTCATTATTTCTTAAGTCTAAATTATGCACATTAATTCTTTTAGTAAATAGACTATTGAGATAGTCCGAAATACCTGCAGTAACGATTTTATATATGAAACGGCAATATAAAAAAGTGAATCGATATTCCAATGTTAATATATGCAAAGAGTTAAAATATGGAGTTATGCTCTCTGCGTGCTATTTTATATGAATAGAACTGACATGTATTTTGTAATATTTGGATTTTATTCTTATACTCAGAAGTAAGAAAATTATAATAAACATTGCCACAGTAGTTCAAATTACTAAGTACAAGTGAATTTACAATATTCCATTTTACTTTTGATGGTAATATATATTTAAATTGGTTTAAAGTTTTAAATTTTACATACCTAAATTAGATTTTTTGTACACTCTGTTAACTCTATTTCTTGATTATCACTCACTACACTGACATTTAATGATGAGATTGTTTTTTACGTATTACAACTGAACCGAGACACATTAACACAGACTTAGAAGGATTTATTAGTGAAACATTAACTCTTGAGCAAGAAGAAATTTCTGCGAGATTTTCGTTAAGTGTTTAAGCTGTTATATTAATATCTTCCGCACTACAAGATACATAATATATTTGGGTGTCATCGGCATACATGTGTATAATTTAATGTAGGTTGAAAACACAATAGACAAGAGATGACCTAAGATGCTTCCCTGGGGTACTCCCTTAGTTACTTGTAATTCACTGGATGTGAAATTATTAAATTCTACAGTTTGCATCATATTATATAAATAACTGGCAAACCATGACATTACAGCATCATTACAGCCATAGATATGTAATTTAGCTTGTAGCATTTGGTGGTCTATGCATTAAATGCTTTACTGAAGTCTAAAAGGATAAGCAGAGTTACTTGCAATTTATCGATTGCTGTTGTGATATCATTAGTTACTTTTAATAGAGCAGTAGTTGTACTTCTTCCAGGGCGAAAACTTGACGGAATATCTGGTAAGATGTTAAAAATGTCTATACGTTTTAATAGTTGGTTATACACTATTTTTTCAGTAACTTTAGATAACATTGGTAAAATATTGATAGGTCTTAGCTCCGTCAACTCTGTTGCTTTTAGTACTTTAGCGATAGGTCTTACTATTGCCTTCATCCATATTGCAGGTACAGACCCAGTGATAAGGGAAAAGTTTTAAATAGAAGGTTACATATATCTAACCCAAGTATACCTAGATTGTACTGCTTGCCTAAGACATATAATTCAGGAAAGTCGGTGCGTCCTATTGTTTCAGCAATTGGATCGCCGACTTAGCACCTATTAGCATGGTTATTCGAGAAGTTTAAAAGTTTACCAATTGCACCACCTAGTTTCTCTGTGATTAATTCCGATGATTTCATTAAGAAGGTGAAAAACTCACTAAAATTTGCGTGAAACAAAATTGCTTTCCAATCAGAGATCATTTCCTCGAATAACATAGAGAGAAAGCAATGAGTAACTCTTTGTCACCATTCATTACCAGTCTCTTCATGAGCAAGAAGAAGTCGACTATTTCCCCAGAGTTTGGCTTATGTGGATGATAATTTTACAGTGTTTGATACAAAAATTGACAACTTCTAAATTAAACAGTCATTTCGCGTCAGTTAAGTTCACATATGAAATTGAAAGTTCTGAATAATTACCATTTTTAGATGAATTAATAATTCGAAAAAGTGAAATTAAGAATTTGACATATATAGAAAAGATACCAGTACTCTAAGATACATTCCTAAGGACTCTCACCATTATGTTCAACACAAAATGGCGAGTTTTGATTTTCTAGTTCATCGCCTATTAAGCTTCACCTCAATAAGGAGAGATTTAAAAAAGAAAAGGCATTGATTAAGAATATAGCTGCGAGTAATGAATATTCTGTAAACTTAGTTGATAAAATTATTAGGAAACGTAAATTTAAAGACATTTCGAAATTCTTCGATTCTTCAAAATCCGAAATATGTATCGATTCCATACGATTCTCGATTCACTCGTGGTATTCGTGAGATTTTTAAAGATATTACTATGTCAGTGGTTCATTCATCGTGAAATAAACTACAACAATTTTCATAAAAACTAAAAGACAAAACTAAAAGTCGGGGATTTACGGAATTAGCTGTAAGAACTGTAATCAAAAGTATGTAGGATAAACTACGCTCAATTTAAATTAGATTCAAGGAGCATATCGCTCATCTCAAATTTGGTAGGACATATAAGTAGTGGTGCCCAACATGCGTTTGGGAACAACCATAAAATAAGTATTAGCAATTTAAGATTAATTAGGAACGTAACAAATTCCAGACAGCTGGATACATTTGAAAGCTTGGAAACCACAATTTATAAAAATAGTTTGAATAGTTACAGACCGCCAATTCCAAATAGTCCGCTCTATTGGTTAGTGGGTCACGGTTCACCGAACAGTGACAATAGTTTAGATATAAATAAAATACATTGTTAGCATAAGGTTAGTTTTAATCATCTTCAGATGATGCCAACTTGATTGGTGAAACGCTCGTCGAGTACAGTATATGGTGTTTTGGTGTTTTGTGGAAATCTACGTCAGTATTTACATACAAATATTGTTTTTCCTTCCTAACGTTTGTGTATTAGAATGACCAGAAAAGAACATCAAGATCCGTATCGGTAAAGTGCCCTCCTGATTATAAAAAAAAATGTTGACAATATTTTACAAGTTATCTAAAATTTACTGTTTAAACTGTTTTTGTAACATTTTAACTGCTCTTTTTTTGTTAAACATTATTTAAGTATTGAATCATGCTTTGAAGTATCATTTTCGTCCCATGCTACAGTATTAAGATATCGTATAACCAAATTTCATCAGTCGCTACTGTGTATTTCCATAATAATGTTTCTCGTGTCTAGGGAAATACATAAGCTGAAAACTGTCGTATTTGACACTGATACAAAGACTCTAATACTGGCCAAGAATGGGGTGCTCATTCTAGCAAAATTCTGAAACTGGGTTTATAGATTATACACCGATGGTCAGTGGTTCGAGTGTGAATTTTAGTTACCTCAGAACAAAACCCTACATCATTTTCCATTTCTGTTATTTCATTAACGTTACAAATTTGATAGTCGACAATTATCGTCAATTAAGGAACGCTCTTTTTTCTTTAATTCTTAATTGTTTAATTAGTTCCATTAATTGTTAATAACTATTAGATTCATTACGGTTTTTGTGGACATAATAAAACAAATACAATACAAATAAAATAAAAGAGCACCATATTCCTAAGAATGTTACAGTATGCACCTATGTAATTAATACTAATTATTTCGATGAAATATGTAAGTAAAGCCATATATTTTATTTATGCTTTTCTAGCATAAGTATTCAGTTGACAATAATTTCCCAATTATGAAAATAACATTTTTTTCATGTATTTTAGGCCAGTTGTTAGATAGGTCTATGTTAATTTGTTCTGAATATTGTTATTTTTTATTTTGATTCTTTTGTTATTGTTTTTTTTTTTTGGAAAATAGTGGTCCTAATAATAGTGACTAAAAAATATTAAATTAGTTTTTTTTCTCTCCGAAGATATGATATCTGTTTCTAGAGAACTTCGAAAATCACAATCTTCAAAGAAAAAACAGATTTTCGTAATTTTTCTCATTGAAGGTGTATAAAAGACTAGTTTCATAACTGGAATACTTGCATTAATATAAAATTAAAAAATTCCATCCAAAAAAAATTTTGCAGTAATTAGCACCATTTGTGATTATAGTATGTACCAAAACTTTATTATAGTTAAGTTCAGAAGTGGCCTATCTATACAGAATCCCTTATCTGTGATGTGTCCAAGCAAATAGTTTTAATAATGGATATAAAGTAATAATCCGAAAGGTCGGCGATAAAATATTTTCCTTGAAAAACTAACATCTGACTAATCTTCTTGTCACAGTAGTGCAGTGATTTATATGAACACATTGTTAAATAATTTGTATGTATGGTGGCTTAACTCTAATTAAAAAATCAAATTTCGCTCTATGAACCACGTGACAATGCGATAAAATTAAATAAAACCGTAAAAAAAATTGACAAAAATGTTATGATTTCAGTTGAATTTAGTTACCATGATAAAATATAAAACAATGGATAACTAATTCATTTCACTTTCTTTAGGTATTAAGCCACTATTCTATAAATTGTTTTAAAAAAATTGATAAATAATACAGTCACACAAAAAAAAGTTCATTATCACGAGCCAAAATACATGGATCTAGTGTATTTTGTGATACTGATTTCGAATCCGTAGTTAAAAAAAAGATTTATCGTGTCAGTTTTTTGGCCAAAAACATCCCTTGAAATGGAGTAAAACTATAGTCATAATAGAAACGGTAGATATTTTATAGTCTAGAGAAGAGAATATGCTATTTCTATTAATTAAACCAAAATCCACCCTTGCGGGGGGTGAACACTACCCCTGAAACTCAAATAACGCACGTGAGTTTAAATAACATGTACAAAGGACAAATTCTTGTAGTTCCTAGGACAAAATAAGTTCAGGCTATTGTAGTTTTTACAAGCCCACTAGGGGTACTCTCTAGTTCTATCTCAGCGGTTGGAACCTTACCCCTATTTATCTTCCCACCCTAAAGCTCTACAAAAACCTGAAGATTGTTCCCAGTTATTAGATCTTATGAGATTCCTCCATCAAGGGTGGTAGGTTTTACTCTTCATAGGGGTGAGTTTTAACGTCATTAAGGGGATTAATAGGTTGTCGCGTCGTATCAGAAGTATATTTGACACAATGAGCTCTAGAAATGCGTTTTCCTCTGAATTCAAATAGCACAATCATTTGAGCGTAGGGGTAGTTTTTACGAGTGGTAGACTTTAGTCTTGTGTCGGCGTTTGGAACGAATTAACTCTGTATTTGTCCATCCTGTCTGAGACTACGAAAGCCTGCAAGTATTTGACGTCTCTTGTTATTAATTTATTAAACTATGGAAGTTTCAATGAAAAAAGAATGGTACTTATGAGATATCATGAAGTGTAAAATAACGTATTACAATAATTTATAGAAGAGAACGCTATGGCATCAGTAAGACATATTTCAAGTGAGGTTGATATTCTCAAAACAACCGCGCACAAAATTATCATTAATACAAACCAACAAATTACAAAAAAATGATTATTGGAGAAGAGCTTCATACTGTGAATGGTATATTTAAGATTTCATTTAAAAAAAAAACGTTTTTTTGTAAAGTTGTCGGCTCGGTGGAGTAGCTGGCTACAGCACGCAATGGCAACTGTGGCTAGATAATTTCTCCATTGCAGGTTCGAATCCCGCCCCGGCATTGGCAATATCGGTGGGAATGGTTGTGTCCGCGTTTTTTCCCAAGTGCAACCCTCGCTGTACAGCTTCAGCTTTGGATTCGGAGGTTTTATAATTTTTGTGGTGGTGTTATTAAGGTACATCTTATTTTGCAGTTATTAAATATTTTAATAACCTAAAAATTATATTAGGATATTTTAATAGGTAAAAAAGGTCCTTTTTAGTACATAAAATCTATTTGTAAAATATCCTAATAATCTAAACATTATCTTTAGGTTATTCTCAATAGTAAATAAGATACTCAGTTGGCACTCCTAAAAATATTCTAATATGGTTATACTATAAATAAAATCAATGGTATATTCTATAGTTATATAGAATATGGTTATACTATAAATAAAATCAATGGTATATTGTATAGTTATTTTTAAATCATTCTAAAACGTTCTGACAATAATTTACACATTCTCAGGATACAAAAATGTGTCCCATTCGGTTATTCTAAAAATATTCTAAATGTCATGTCATGTACGAAGTATTTAAACTATCTTTGTTAATCAGCTTTCTGTTTGTCCGTTTATAACTTTTGCACCATTTAATAAAATTGATCTAGTTAAAAATAATAACAGAAAGATGGGTGAGGAAAGTGTTATTTAAACTAAACTGTTTACTCCAATAGATATTCAAACGTTGGTAATAACTGTAAAAAAGTGTAAATTTCTTAACTTTCATTTCAATAGCATTATCAACACTAAAAATATCTAAATCATCAGAAATCGGAGTTTGCAAACCAGATTTACCCAGTGTTTAAATAAAAACTACATAGTGGTATCGAGAACTGGCAAACTTTCAATGTTTTAAAAAATGGTAAAACTATTTCAGATCCGAAAATTATTAATCCGACAGCCTAACAGAGAAAGGCTTCAATCAATAAGGATACACTGCAAAATTTGGAGGAATGGTCTTGGAAAATAAGGATCAGACATTATTGCTTATAACATTACCTAGCTCGTTCTCAATGTCGCATAGTTCCAAAAACATATTTATTATTAATTTCATTAGGAAACATAATTTAATTCATTATTAGTTTATAATGTAATATAAATAAAGGTACTTTACAATGGTCTTATTCAAATAAATTTCATTATTTGCGCAAATAAGAGTATAAATCGTTTTTTTTTGCTCTCCTGTAAAATTAAAACTTAGATCCATTGGCATTTCCACTGAAATTCCAAAAATAGAGATTTAAGTTTTACTTTCTCATCTATCTATATTGATAGAGAAAGTATTGGCGTCGTGAGAAAAAACCAAATTCCAGATTATGATGAAAACGAATGTTTTGAGACCGGAAAATAGAAAGTTTACCCGAATTGGCATGCCGTCTTTGTATCTGTGTGTCTGTGTGTCGCAGATAATTTATTGTGACCGTATTTTCTCAAACACGCCTCAACGTAGAAATCTGAAATTTTAAATATAATATCTGTGATATCCAAGGACGAACTCTATTGAATATTTGTGAAATTGTTGCACCAGGGAGGGCACGTCACAGGGTGTCAAAATTTTATACGTCAAAACAAAAAATTTTCAAGTAAAAATTGTTTATAATGAGGAAATGTGCCTAAAATAAATAACTTTTGATAATTTCTCGTAAGATTAACTGTTACTGAGAAAACATGTTTAAAATTAATTTCATTAAATAAAAAAATAGTCGATCTTGGCAATACATATCATATCCAATTTGTAATGAATGGAACATAAATTGTTCTGTATTGTTTTATTTCGTCCTAGTTTGTCTTCTTTATATCATTTCTTATTTCTCATTTGTCTCATTTTTCTCATTTGTCTCATTTTTCTCATTTGTCTCATTTGTCTCATTTATCTCATTTATATCATATCTCATTTGTTTCATTTGCCTCATTTGCCTTATTTGCCTCACTTGCCTCATTTAACTCATTTGTCTCATTTATCTCATTAGCCTCAATCGTTTGTTTTATTTCGTCTTCGTTAGTCTCGTTAGGATCGTTTATATTATTTGCCTTATTTACCTTATTCACCACATTTGTCTCGTTTCTAATTTGTCTCATTTGTCTCATTTATTTCATTTGTATCAGTTGATTCATTTGTTTCATTATCTCATTTATCTTATTGGTCTCATGTGGCACGTTTATCTTATCTCTGTAATTTATCTTATCCTATTTGTCATATTTATCTTATTTATATCATTTCTCATTTGCCTCATGCACCTCATTTGCCTCATTTCTCATTTAACTCATTTGTCTCAATTGTTTCATTTGTCTCATTTGTCTCATTTGCCTCAATCGCCTCATTTGTAGTTTTCTCATTTACTTATCTCATTTGTATAATTTATCTCATTTGTCTCATTTACGTCATTTATTTAATTTGTCTCATTGGTCTCATCTTATTTTTCCTATTTATCGTATTTCTTATTTATTTTGTTTATTTTCATATTAATTATTTTATATAAATAAATAAAATAAATGAAAATGGCATTTTCAATTAATCAATTTATTTCTTTTATGTAAAATTGAAAATGATGAAATGAGGTACTGTCGAGGAGCATCCCAATCGATTTTTGTAAAAAAATGGTCTTGTACCGGAATTTCTTCAGTAATTACCTCACTTCTATCTCTATTATAATCAAAATAGATTTTTGAATGTACAGAACTCCACAGTTTCAGTATGCATGATTATACCACAAGCGGCAAAGTTAAGTTATTCACTCTGACTTGCTACCCTATTCCTAATCTCTTTATGCTTTTACGCTTAGAGAAGATATATGTGCCTTCTCATAGCACTTTCCTTGTCAGCACAATAGTGTAATACGCATTCTTTAGATAGTGCTATTCTTTAAAAGAAAACATTGATTGGACAAAGGAAGTTCGGTTTTACGTTCCAAACATTACGCCTCGCTGGGAAATTTTCCAATATCCTGTAGTTCATTCTGCCCCTGTTTCCGCCTTCCTTCAATTAAAACGTTATTTCAAATTGTCAAATAACGTCGTTTAAATTCACGATAAATACCCTTTAGAGTTTTAGAAAATTGCAACTGAGTGGACGTGAAAGTAATAAAGTCAATTTGCTACAATTTAATGCCTGGTGAAAAGATCGAAATGAGGTTTTCTTTAATAAAACAATCAGTATGCCGTAAACGATGCCGCAAAAATATTTCACAGTGCGCTGAACAATTTTGTCGTCAGAATTTCGACTTTTCCGGTATCGAAAGAATCATTCGTGAAAACTCCATCTTACCGATCATAAAATATTTCATAAACGTTGACTTTGCCAAGCGCGACTGTTACTTTTTTTCGCTTATCATTCAAATATATGCACATAATTTATGTAAGAAATCATGCTCCTTAAATTGGTCGACTACTGCAGTAACTCTCTTCTAAGATATAAACTAATTGTAATAGTCATACTTGAGCGTTACCAACCTACTCTAAACAGATTTTATTAATTAAAAAAATTGTATCTAATGAGAAATTCTATAATGAACGATAAGTGATATTAATAAGCAGAAAGAATGAATTATAAGTAGACTGGACCAAATTCCGTAGTAAGTCAGTGGCATCAGACGTGAGCCAGCGTATATATGTATAAATAACTGATAATGCATTTATTTTTCGACTACAGCGCACTTATTTGATCGCAGTGGTTAATATGAGAATAATTGCAAAAATGTTACATAGTGTTTCGAAAAGTGCTTACCTTTCAACCGTCGCGTCGTGTACAGACGACAAAAGTTCAGAAAGAAAACATGACAACATTTCTTTGAACAACACAGTTTCTATATTTTCTTTCGAGAAACACCTCCTTCGTTGTGAAAAAAATTTGTGTCAGCGAAAATAATCACTCAACATCGACGTAGGTGATGTTGATGAACTTAAAAAAAATGTAAATTATCAGCTTATAGATATTTCTCACTGAGACACAGATTAATATTAGTGATTATCGAATAAAAACTATCGAATAATTCGATAGTTGGTACTTATTCGAATAATTCGATAGTTGAATTACAAATGAAAGAATTTAAAAAATGTTGGATTTAAGAAAGGAGGTTATGAATATGCATAGACTGAGACGGTATTTTATTCATCGATACGAGACACATTTTATTATGTGATGCGATAAACAGTGTAAACAACAAAATAAACAAAATGCAACTGCCAACTAACTGATGATGACATGTACCAAGGTTATGTCGGTCTTGATTTTAAAGACCTATTTTTTATGGGAGATGAAACTCAACAGCGTTAATTAGCAAGTTAACAATATCATTCAGATGATGTTTTCTAGAAAAGTTCTAATTGAATGAATTTATTCGAATAAATTATTTTGACAGCTGGTAAGTCGGAGATCTGATTGTTGAAACAATTGGACGTACCGACTTTCCTGATTTATGTATCTTAGGCAAGCAGTACAGTCTAGGTACACTTGGGTTAGATACATGTAACCTCCTATTTAAAGCTGGAGTAATAAGGTTGTTGCAGGATTCAAGTACATTTCTTACTTCGGTAATCATTTTTGGTGATGGATTTCTAGAAAGTTTTTTATAAGGACCATTACTTATTAGATTGTCTACCCTTTCATAATAATCCTTTTTATCTAAAATAACAACTTTATTGCTCTTATCAGTTTTTTCACGCAACCGCTTCATAGTTTCTCTATCTTTTGTAGATTTTGACTTTCTAATTACATTAGTGAATATATTTGTCGATATTTGATTTCTGCAAGCTTCTCTGATAAATCCTGTAGAGGAATCAGGAAGGTATTGAATTGAACCCTCAATACCTGCAACAATCTCATCCAAAATGCCTTCAGAGGAAGGTAAAGCAAAATTTAATCCTTTGTTAAGGAGATCAATTTATTCTTTATCACATGACTGTGAGGACCGATTTTCTACAATGCTGAGAACTTTTTGAGGAACACTTTCTTTCGATGTATTACCGATTAATCTTTTGTGTTTTTTATTTTGTAACGACATTTTGTTGATAAATTTTGCGTTGATTGATAAAATATTCCTCTGAAAGTCACACCATTGTTCATGTTCCAAAATATTTAACTTATAGGTAAGCTTCTTAACAATGCGAGTAATTGATATTCTGTAAATTTAATTGATAAAATAATTAAGAAACGAAAATTTAATGTCACTTCGAAATTCCTCGACCTTTCAAAATGAAAGAGAAAATTTTATTTGATCCTCGAGTCACCCGTGGTATTGGTAAGATTTTTTAAAGATATAGGTATGATAGTGGTTCATTCATCGGGAAATAAACTACAACAACTTTTAGGCAACCCAAAAGACTAAATTTAAACAAACGAAAAGTCAGGGATTTACGGAATTAGCTGTAAGGACTGTAATTAAAAGTATGTTGGACAAACTATACCATCAATTAAAACTAGATTCAAAGAGCATATGGCCCATCTCAAATATGGTAGAGCAGATAAGTCTAGTGTTGCCCAACGTGCGTTTGAGGAAAACCTTAAAATAGATATTAGCAATTTAAGATTAATTAAGAATGTAACAAATACTAGACAGCTGGATGCATTTGAAAGCTTGGAAATCACAAAGTGTAAAAATAGTATGATTAGTGACAAACGGCCAATTCCAGGTAGCCCGCTTTATTGGTTAGTGGGTCACGGTCCACACCGAACCGTGACAATAGTTTAGGTATAAATAGGGTAGATTGTTAGCATAAGGTTAGTTTTAATCATCTCCAGATGATGCCAACTTGGTTGGCGAAACGCATCGGGTGCAGTATATGGTGTTTTTTGGAAAACTACGTGAGTGTTATCTTCGCATGAAAGGTTCCAACCCATTCCAGGATTATTTTTGATGTATAATAAATATTGGAAAATGTACGTAAATGGGGCTGTCAGGATCTTTAATCCGATAAATTTTATTTTACAGTCTTTTCTGTCTATTTGAGTCCAGTAATTACTCTTATTCCTAGTCTTGCATGGAGAACACACTAGTAGTAGAGCTCGCATGACTCGATACAATGTCAGCATAAGATATCATTGAATGAATGAGGCTGTGATAGGTTTGAAGAGTTAGAAGAGGTACCTGATGAGCTAGACTACGAACTAGATATACCTTTTTTCACAATTTTTTGCAAACATAGTCCGTGCGACGTTCCCATAGTATTTTATAATATAAGTAAATACTAACCAAGAAACTTAACAGACTTTGGGTTGTTTATTTGATCTATATTTCATAGTCGCAGTCTTGGTGGTATTGAGATATAGTTGTGTCGAAAGGAACCAGTTTTGAACCTTGGATTCTGTTTGGATCATGTCAGTCAGTAGATCATCTAGGTTGATATTTCGTTCAGTAAGGTTAGTATTATCAGCAAATAGAATGGTAGACGTTGAACTATCTACTGCTAGAAGTAGATCGTACATATAAATTAAAAATAGAATTTGACGAAGTATTAAACCTTGAGGAACTCCAATGCTCACATTCAGTTTTGCCGACTTGATATTATCATAGATGACATTGTTGTCCATTAATGAGGTATTACTCCATAAGGATGACACTATCTTATGTGAAATCATAGAACGACAATTTATTTAAGAAAATTTGATATGATGCACAATCAAATGCCTTAGTGAGAACCAGAAGCTTAGAGCAAATGAATTGCTTTTGTTCAAATCCTAAATTAATTTGTGGGGATATAGCTAACTATAGCCAACGTAGTAGATAACTTATTTCTAAATCCAAATTGGTATCGATTAAATTAGTTTTGACTTTTAAAATGATTTGTTAATTGAACTTTCAGGATTGATTCAAAGATTTTAGCTAGAGATGGCATGACAGAGATAGGTCTATGATTACCTGGATCATGCCATTTTTTTTTAAATGGGAACTCCTTAGAAATCTTTAAGCAGTCTGGAAATATATTACTATCGATGCTAATATTTTTTAATGTTGTCAGGGAAAATATTATAGAGTGTTTTATTGATTTAATTATTCTAGCGTTCATATCATAGATATTTTTATTTATATTACTATTAGATAAGATAAGATATTCTTCATTTATCCATATATAGATAGTTATGTACATAAAAAAAATAATAGACATAAAAATAATAGTTACAAACTAGTACTAGGTTACATAATATAGACATATAATATAGAGAAAAAAAACAAACATCAATTTGACAGATATACATTATCTTTTATAAAACATAAAAGTGGACTCTTAAATTGGTTAACGGTATTACTAGTCTTAATTGCGTGAGGAAGAAGATTGAATTGTACAACTCCTTTGTGGAACAGATTTCTCATTGTACTACTCCTAGGATTTCTTTTAACATAATAGGTATTTGCACTAGTCGTTCGTGTGTTACACATGTGTACGTCTGTAACAGGCAACAATTGTCGTGTGAGATATTCCGGTAAAATGTTATTAATTATTTTGAAAATAAATGTCATAGTTTGGAAGAAGAGGAACTGTTTAATGTTAAGCCATTTTAATGTATTAAGCATTAGCTGACTGCTAGTGAAGCGGTTCCATCTTAGTATTATTCGCATTGCCTTATTTTGGAGAACCTGGATTATTCTATATGTTAAATTCCAGTACACGATCAATTATTAGACCTAGATACTTTATTTCCTGAACAATTTCAACTTTTTTACTATTTAACTCGATACCAAGATTTAGACTAGCAAACAGTTTATATAGATAATTATTACCCACGAACATAAATTTAGATTTTAATTCATTTACTTTTGGTCTATTGATCTTAAATTTTTCTGTCAATAATTTTAGTTCTAAATTAACAGTACTTACCATTTCCTCAAAATTTGTACTCTCATAGTAAATAAGAGTGTCATTAGCAAAAAGACGGATTTTACATTTTTGCAACACATTGCCAAGGTCATTAATATAAAAAATAAATAATAATGGACCCAGTACATTGCCTTGGGGAATCCCAAAGTTGTTTAACTTGACTTCTGATAAATTCCCATTCATTTTTGTTACATGGTACCTATTTGTTATATAACTTGTAATCCAGTCTATAACGGTGTTCTCAAATCAATATCTCTTTAGTTTTAATAGTAGTATATTACGGTCAATTGTTTCAAAAGCACGCCTAAGATCAATGAAAACTGCGCAAATCCCAACCCTGCTCTGTCCAACAACTGCTTCCAATCTGAAATTATTAATTGCAAAGCCGTTTCACATGAATGTTTACCACGAAATTCCGACTGAATGGTGCATAGAATATTATTTGAATTTATATACTTAATTACTTGATCGTAAACCATTAATTCTAAAATTTTTCACAAAAAGGCAACATATTTACTGGTCTTAACTGTTCGGCCATATTCGTATTGGGTATTTTTGGTATAGGTACCACTATAGATGTTTTAAAACATTCAGACATAACACCTTTCTCCAGACTCCAATCAATCAAATTTAAAAAAGGATACCTATTATGTGATAACAGATTTTTTATGATATCACGTCCGATTTCATCAGTGCTATATTTTTTTCTTTGTTTAATCACTGTTTTATTTAGATCTTGTAGGGTTATAGCATTAAATGATGTCATGCTAGAATTTACACCCGGTATAGATTAATTAATTATATCAATATCGACATCATTTGTCCCTGTGCTTATGATAATACTCTCAACACTACCTACATAATACTGATTCAATACATCCGCCAAGTTGTTATTGTATATTACTCGATTACAGTTCAAACTTTGCAGAGCGTGTTTCCCGCTTTTTTCCCAACTAATTTCTTTAAGCTTTCCACATTAATTTTGGATTTGACTTATTACTATCTATATTTCTATCATAAAATATTGTTTTCGCTTCCTTGATAACTTTTACAGTATTGTTTCTTGTCTGCTTGTAGTAATTTCAGTCCTCATCCTCGCGTGTAAAAACAAATCTTTTGTAAGTCTTATTTAAACTTGCAATAATTTCCCGACACTTATCATCTAACCATCTATTTTCAGCTACCTTTACTTTTATAAATTTTTTTGGTGCTACTGTATTTAGTATATCTAATATGTTATTTACAAATGTCTGATACTTACATCTAACAATACTTACATCTGTGCAAGAATATTCTCATTCCTTTTCAATTAACAAATTTGTCATTTCATCAAAATAGATCCGAGATCTAATTTCATTTGTTTGATATTTTGATAAATCCCTACCGTTTTCTACTTTTACTTGAATTATTGAATGGTCTATTATGATAAAATTTTGCTCCACATACGCATTTATTGTAATCATTACTGACAACAAGATCAATTATGCTACTAGACTGTAACTATTGATTACTATACTATACTATTGATTACAGTCTCACAACTCATTTCGTAAATTCTCGACCTTTCATTTGTTTCAATTTTGTCTTTCGGATTACCTATAAATGTTATAGTACCTAATTTATTTTTCGATGTATGAACCAATTCATTGAAAACTTTACTGGGACCATGTATAACCTTGGTTCGTATGAAATCTATACAAATTTTAAATTTTGTCATTTTAAAATGTCGAAATTTCGAACTGTTTTCTTTTCTAAATATTTTATTAGTTAAGCCTATAGAATAACTCATAGTTATATTTCTAATCGTTGTTTTCTATTCTAAAACCTTTCCTTATTCAGAGGGAAGCTTCAGACAATAAATTGGGAAATTTAGACTCGCCATTTTGTAGTTGGCATAATAGTGAGAGTCGCTATATGAGAGTGTTAATATAATTTCTATATGAATTTATAAATTTTTAATTTGTGGGTTGGAGTACCTAAGGAATTTACGCGAAATAACCGACCTTATTTATTGTATTAAGGAGAGTCAACTTTGAATCAGGTTGAATATCTTGATTACAGTTATTGTCACAATTATAACCACCTTTATACAACTGGCCTTAATCAAGAATTATTCGAGAAATACATTCAATTCACATTATTGTTGGATGTAGAATCGATTGCGTTTGTCAAAGAAAAGTTGAATTTTTAGAACAAATAATAATATTATTATATACATTGCACACGCTCTCATATAGAGCCATCCAAGTGGAAGCCACAAAGTTGCGACTGGCTTCCTGTTAGTGGTTTTCCTTTAGTGTCTTTTTTAAGTTATGTCTATCATTTTGACTTAGCTATACCGTGCTGATGACGACCAATCAGTCAGAAACACATGTCCACGGTTATCGTTCTTCTGCCATGTGCAATTTTTTTGCATTCTTCCACCTTGCATTCTTTATGAGGGCATACCTGTTAAATCAAATTGTTTTGTACTGTAATGTATATAATCCCGCAATACAGCTTCTTTCTCTCTACTTATATATTCTCCTGGGTTGGAAATCCCACGTAGGTTGCTATAGCTGCCCGCTTGTGCGACGCTTGGTCGATGCTCTCATATAGAGCCAGAAAGGTGCGACTGGCTTCCTGTCAGTGGTTTTCCTTTAGTGTCTTTTTAACACGCTTTTATTAGCTTCACTTGTATGTTTGTTTGTTTGTTTGTAACCGACTCTTTGGACTCGATTTTGACCCACTTTAAACGGACAGATTGAATTGAAACCGGTAACAATACAATAATTTGATAAGTTTATATCATTATACTGATCAGGATCGCCAGTCCTTTCCTCACGTATCCTCTGCGTGAGAGCAAGAGGCTTAATATTGTAAGTATATTCCGTGATTCTCAGTTCGGTCGTTGGCCGAGCGGGCAAGTCTTAGTCGACGCGAAACGACGGACTCCTCGGGCGTGAGTTCAAATCCCATGGCTGAAATAAAAAAACATTTTTTTTTTCAGAAATATCTGTTGGATCGTAATATGTTATAATATCAGCATCAATAAGCAATATAAATATAGTTTAAAAAAACTACAAAACACGCTTTCATAGCACATCAAACTAAAAAGTGAAAAAATAAATATGGTTTAAAAAAACTAAAAAACCCGCTTTTAAAGCACATCAAACTAAAAAAGTGAAAAATAATTATTAATATAAACTGAAAACAATAATGAACGAAAAATACTAGTATTATTGTGAAAAAAACGTGGGGCGCTTTGTGCCATATTTTTCGTATATCGAGCAACCCACGCTTTTTTCACAATAATACTAGTATTTTTCGTTCATTATTGTTTTCAGTTTATATTAATAATTATTTTTCACTTTTTAGTTTGATGTGCTTTAAAAGTGTGTTTTTTAGTTTTTTTAAACTATATTTATTTAAGTTATGTCTATCATTTTAACTTAGCTACACCATGCTGATGAATACCAATCAGTCAGAAATATATGTCCATGGTTTGCATTCTTCTGCCATTTGCATTTTTTTGCATTCTTCCACCTTGCATTGTTTATGCGGGCGTATCCATTAAATCAAATTATTTTGCACTGTAATTTATTATTAAACATTTCACAAAAATTCTTTTGAGTTCTTGTTTTATTACCGCATCCAATCATAATCATAATATCTATTCTCTGAGTTTCGGATAATTGCGCCATAATAAAGTTGAATAAATAAAGAAATGCGGGCGAGTAACTTAGAATAAAGGGACAGTCATTGGAAATAAAAATATTTCATGGTCCACTTGATAGTTTTTTAAGGCACAGTTAATAGATATAACACTATTTAGGTTTTTTGACTAATTTTTTAGTCTACTTTAGAAAAAAAATTTCTGGTGGGTAAAATTTTGTATTAAAAACTTTAAAGACAACAACAGATCTTTAAATTTTTCCTCAAAAGCAATAATTTAGAAAAAAATACCCCAACTGAGTTTACAAAACATGTACAAAATTTTACATTTTCAAAAGTAATTTTCTCAGTAATTAAAGCCCCAAATTCAAAAAACTTTTATACTTTTAACAAATTCCTTTCCAATGAGGTTCTGCATGATCCCCTTCCTAATTTAAAATTTTCGGTAATGTAGTCATAATTCAGAGGGGATGAACGCGGGAATATCATTTTAACGCTAAAAATGGCAATTTCAAATTAAAAAACCGACCGGTTTCTTGATTTTTCCTAAAAGTTCATAACTACGCTTAACATGAATTTATTCCATACATATGGACCGCACTGTATATGATATAAACTTTAGTTAAAGAACATTTTCCAGTTTAAACATCGAATTGACACACAATCCTCTCGCAGGTTTATAATATTTAAAAAATAATTTCTATTGAGAAAGATCCAACGGCGACAAATGTACAATTAAGATCAAAGTCGAGTAATTTTTACTCTCGACTAAACTAATTAATGTTGTTAAGTCTTGTTCCTTAAGATGAATAATTTGTCAAGATTTTAACTTGGATAAATTCATCATTTGTTCGAGAAAGGGGTGTTTTGTTACATGTTGAATGTGACACGTCCTTGATACAAAATTTAATTTATAAAGAGCAATACATTGTCAAGATGGAAAGTGTACTTAAATAAATTGAATTCAAAACTTGTGACCATATAAATTTTAAGCTTGAGTACAACAATAAAACGTAGGTAGAGACATTAAAATACATCACCCTTACTTTTCTTTAAAACTTTTAAGTAAAGCTTAATTTGTTTATACACTACTGGATTCAGAATTAGAGAGATTGCCTAAATACTTTGCCAAATACTTTAAGCAGTTGGGGTAATTTTGTTAAGGTCAACATTTGTTGAGACAAGTTAGTGCTCATTACACTTGTTTGACGATGGCAAACAAGTACAAGTTTATCTCCATCTGTGAGGGAATGCATGTCTGTTAACTTTATAGGCACTATGACATTAATTAGACTGAAATATCATTTAAAGTTTTGTAGATACATAGAACTTTGAATTTTCTCTATAAAATTAGACCATATGCACAACACAGTGCTCACTAGGACTATTGGTTAATTCATTCAACAACTAAATACACAGAAAACATTTTTTTAAATGAAATAAAATTTATTTAACCAAGACCTTCATAAAACAAAATGTATTCATATTCATTTTCACTAATTCGTGAGTTAAAAATTTTCTAGTAATTAAATCGAAGTGACCCACAATATTTTATTATTGTTAAAAAATCTAGACCGAGTTTAATACAATAATTTATTTGAGTAAAAACTGTACGTTATTCCTAATTATTTATTTATTTATTTATTTACACCATTCAACGGTAAACCATTTACAGAATGGGAATTACAAAAATATAATATAAAATAATATTTTAAAAAAGACAGAAGTAAAAAAAAACAGTATTACATAGAGCATTAAGAATATAACTTTAAATTTAATTTTAAAATGTGTACACACATATATGCATGCATACATATATACATATATACATATATACATATATACATATATACATATATACATATATACATATATACATATATACATATATACATATATACATATATACATATATGTTAAATTCGTTTTCCGGGTATACTCCCGTAGGTGATAGGCCCCGAGAGGGACCGTGGTTGTCTGAACGACGTTTCGGCAGAATCTCATCTGCCATCTTTAGGTTCTAACCGATAACTGCTTACTGCGGCTTCTGGTTACTCGAACTGAAATGACGTTTTCTGGATCTGGCAGTTCTTTATATACTCTACCAATGTTACGCTCTGTTGCTCTCGACACACTCCGGGCGTCATGGTCTGCTGCACCCATCTCCTGATTTCGAGCGCGGCTTCGTGTAATCGGTCCTGTTCGGACGCGCATGCGTGTGTCTGTGCTTATGTCACGGTCTGTTGCACCCATCTCCTGATTTCGAGGGCGACTCCGTGTACTTGGTCCTATTAGATTAGCTCTGGTTGATTCCTCTTCGTGTGTTCGTTGTGTTATGTTTCTTGCTTCCTCATGGACAGCAGCATGCAATACCAGAGCAGGCTTCCATGTGGTAGGTAGTCTTTGGGTGTCATCTCGTGTATTTAGATTGTGTGGTCTTTTCTCTATTTCTATGGCCTCCCTGATGATTCTTGACTTGTAATGCTCGATATTGGCTAGTGTTTTTGTTTTGTCGAAATCAATCCTATGTCCTGTAGTTTTGACATGTTGAGCTAAAGATGATGTTCTCTCGTCTTTTCTAACAGCGTTTATGTGTTCTTCGCGTCTTGCACTTATTTTTCTGTTGGTCTGTCCTATGTATGATTTGTTGCAATCTTGGCAAGGTATTTCATATACCCCTTGACTTTCTAGAGGAATTTTGGTCTTTGGATTTCGAAGAATGGTACTGATTTTCTTGTCGGTCTTAAAAGTTGTTTCTATTTTATGTTTACGTAGAAGTTTGCTTATTTTATCCGTTGTTCCTTTTATGTATGGCAGATAGGCTTTTGCTATGGGTTGTTCGAGTCCTCTTGATTTCTCGGCCGAGATGGTTTTGACAACTTCTGTATTCTTTGTTGTGTGAACCCATTCTTTCGCAGCGCTTTGTGAAGAGTTGACATTTCTTCTTTGAGGTTGTCTGCATCTGCTAGTCTCTGCGAGCGTGTGACTAATGTCTTTACTACTGAGTTTAGTTGTGCTGGATGGTGGTGTGACTGTGCATTTAGGTATCTGTCAGTGTGAGTGGCTTTTCTATAAACTGTGTGGCCTAGACTTCCGTCTTGCTTCTTCTTGACCAGTACGTCGAGAAATGGTAGCTGACTGTCAGTCTCTACCTCCATGGTGAACTTAATTTTGTCATGTATACTATTCAGATGTTCTAGGAAGTTAGTGAGATTCTCTCTTCCATGAGTCCAAATCACAAATGTGTCGTCGACGTACCTTAGCCATAGGCTTGGTTTTAATGGTGCAGATTGTAGTGCTCGAGTTTCTAAATCCTCCATAAAGAGATTGGCAATAACTGGAGATAGGGGGAGCCCATCGGGGCTCCTTCTGTTTGTCTGTAGCGTTGCTCATTGTATGCAAAATATGTATTATTTAGGCAATGTTGAGTTAGCCTAAGAATATGATCTGCTGGATGATATTTTCGCTTGATAATGTCGATTGACTCCTCTACGGGTACGTTGGTGAACACGGATATGACATCGAAGCTCACTAGAAGATGTTCCGCTTGGACGGTCTGATTTCTTAATAACTCAATGAAATGGTCTGCATTTTTCACGTAGGATTTAACTTCCTCGGCAAACGGTTGTAGTTGTCTGGCTAAGTGTCTTGCTAACTGCTGTGTGGGTGACCCTATTGAGCTAACAATTGGTCTTATAGGAGCTCCTTCTTTGTGAATCTTTGGTAGACCATAAAATTTGGGACATCTTGAAGACTTCTCTCGCGGGATGATCTGGTTCTGTATCTCTTTGTCGATTGGACTGGCTTTGATTTTGGCTTTTGTCGTCTTCTCCAGATAAGTAGTAGGATCTGTGGTAATAAGCTGATATGCAGTGTCTCCTAGTAGACTTTCTATTTTTGTATGATAATCGTCGCTGTTCATCACTACTGTTGCGTTTCCTTTGTCTGCGGGTAAGATTATGATGTCCTCATTTTGTCGTAAGGTCTTCAGTGCTTCTAATTCCTCGTGTTGTAGATTCCTCTTTGGTATACGGGCTGTTCTTAATATACGTGACGTGTCCTGGCGTATAGTTTCCGCTATGTTTTTATCTAAATTGCCAATGGCCGATTCTACACCACAGATTATGTCTTCTACCGGTAGACGTGCTGGTGCTATCGCGAAGTTAAATCCTTTGGCTAATACATTCAACGAGGCCTCATTGAGATGGTAACTGGACACATTGTGAACTACTCTTGTAGGTTCTAATTGCTCGGATTTCTTGATGGGCTTTTGTTGTAGTTGAAGGCGGTTAAATTTATCCTTTAACCTCTCTGTAGTTAAATCATTATCTCTTTCTTCCCTGAAATGTGCAAGTTGGTCAATAATGGTCCATAATGTCGGGTCGATAGTTCTGCTTAAATAAAGATGCTGGTCTAGTAACTATGTATTGATGTTGTCTAATGTCCGTCTAGTGTCGTGGATTGATTTTCTCATCAGGGTTAGGCTCGTTTTTCGGAGAATTCTTTTTGTGTGTTGATCCTTTCTGTGGAACGTCAATTCCATGCATTTCGGAATGATATTTTCATCCCGGCAGCGTTGCAGAAATGCGAGATTGCAAAGAAGTTTCCTTCTTTTTGATAATATTTTCTCGTAGTTTCTTGTCTGATGAAATGTCTTCTCCCGTAGAGACATATTATGTTGTTTTTCAGGTTTTCGCGGGTGGTGAATGTTAAATTCGTTTTCCGGGTATACTCCCGCGTAGGTGATAGGCCCCGAGAGGGACCGTGGTTGTCTGAACGACGTTTCGGCAGAATCTCATCTGCCATCTTCAGGTTCTAACCGATAACTGCTTACTGCGGCTTCTGGTTACTCGAACTGAAATGACGTTTTCTGGATCTGGCAGTTCTTTATATACTCTACCAATGTTACGCTCTGTTGCTCTCGACACACTCCGGGCGTCATGGTCTGCTGCACCCATCTCCTGATTTCGAGCGCGGCTTCGTGTAATCGGTCCTGTTCGGACGCGCATGCGTGTGTCTGTGCTTATGTCACGGTCTGTTGCACCCATCTCCTGATTTCGAGGGCGACTCCGTGTACTTGGTCCTATTAGATTAGCTCTGGTTGATTCCTCTTCGTGTGTTCGTTGTGTTATGTTTCTTGCTTCCTCATGGACAGCAGCATGCAATACCAGAGCAGGCTTCCATGTGGTAGGTAGTCTTTGGGTGTCATCTCGTGTATTTAGATTGTGTGGTCTTTTCTCTATTTCTATGGCCTCCCTGATGATTCTTGACTTGTAATGCTCGATATTGGCTAGTGTTTTTGTTTTGTCGAAATCAATCCTATGTCCTGTAGTTTTGACATGTTGAGCTAAAGATGATGTTCTCTCGTCTTTTCTAACAGCGTTTATGTGTTCTTCGCGGGAGTATACCCGGAAAACGAATTTAACATTCACCACCCGCGAAAACCTGAAAAACAACATATACATATATACATATATACATATATACATATATACATATATACATATATACATATATACATATATACATATATACATATATACATATATACATATATACATATATACATATATACATATACATATATACATATACATATATACATTTTTATATATATATACACATATATACATATATACATACATGCCCACATACACACATATCCATATACTTATCTAAAATTAACACATGCAAATTTTTGTGTAAAAAAAAATTGTTTTACGATTTTTTAACTGTGGCTGCATTGCAGAAGGAAATATCAAGAGTATGTTGGTGTTCATTATAATTATTGCACATTTGATATAAAGGCGAAAATTTACCAATATTTGTACGAGGTATACTCAAAGTAAAGGTCATATGTTGCCTTGAGGTTACTCTGGGAACACGAAAACTTAACATTTGTAATATATCGAGACAATCAATATCATTAGTTAATATTTTGTTCAAGAAATTTAACTGAGATTTCACCCGTCTGTTTTCAAGGCTATCTAAAGAAAATCTTTCCAGCATATATGCATTTGGATATCCAATAGCTGGGTATACTCCATCTACTCTGAAATAAGCATGTTTTAAAAACTTCCGCTGTACCTATTCAATATTGTTAACATGTATGTTATAATAAGGACACGAAATAATAGCTGCATAATCAAGCTTAGATCGCACAAAAGTGTTATAAAGCAATTTCAGCGTATCTGCATTATTAAACTCACGGGAGTTTCTTATAAGAAAGCCTAACATTTTAAAACTCTCTGATGTTATGCTATTAACATGATTTATGAAAGAGAGTTTGCTATCAAATATTATACCTAGGTCTCGAAAGACAGTAGACCTTGCAATTACGATATTATTAAGAGTATAGTCAAAATTTAGTGCTTGTACTTTATTAGAAAATGTCATAACATTGCACTTTGTGATGTTTAAGGGTAATATATTTTTTATGCACCAAATATTAAGTTTTTCCAAATATTTCTAAAAGAGTAAAACAATTTTCAATATTTTTAATAATAGAATAAATTTTTAAATCATCCGCATATAATAAATATTTACAATTTAAAGTAGATATAATGTAATTTATAAAGATATTAAAAAGTAAGGGTCCTAAATTCGAGCCTTGAGGAACTCCAGAAGTGGCATGTATTTCAACAGACTGGACTCCACATCATTGCACAAATTGTTTTCTGTCAGATATGTAGGATGTAATAAAGTTTAACATATTTTGCGAGAATCCATAACTCTGCTATTTTATTAATAAGATACTGTCGACTGCTTTTAAGAAATCTGTATAAATGACATCTGTCTGAGGCCCTGCATCTAAAGAATTTACTAAATACTGCGTGATACAAAGCAGATTGGTAACAGTTGACTCCCTTTCATAAATCCATGCTGATAAGGCGTAATGCGATGTTTCATGTAAAAGAAAATAAATTCATACACCAGAACTTCATAAACTTTAGAGAAATTACTAACTAGAGTAATAGGCCTGTAATTTGGTGTTTTGTTTGAAAACAGGGACAACTCTAGAGGTTTTCCAAGTTTCTGGAACAGTAGTTTCAATAGATAAATTAAAGATGATTGTTATAGGATATGCAAATACACAGGCACAGTCTCTAATAAAAGAGGCAGAAATATTGTCTAATCCGGTGGTAAATTTCGGTTTTAATTTTTTTTAAACATGCATACACATCAGTCCGAAAAATCGCTTATATGAAAGTTATCAGAAGTGAAATCAGTTATTTCGTTTTCATAATTTTTGTCGAGTTGTGTATATGATTCCTGGAAGTGTTTGGCAAATTTATTAACATTATTCCCATAGCCCAGTACATCTTCAGTATTATCAATTATGGTATCAGGTATGGTGAATGTATTTTTTTTATTAAATAAAAATTAGGAAACACACAAATTAACTACTTGAACATTTCCCTGAAAATTAATTCCACCTGATTGTTTACATATAAAATCCTTAATAAGAGCTATCTCAGAAGAATCAGACATGCTCAATTTTAAATAATTACACATTGTACTTCTATCATGAAAGTTGACGACTGAGTTTTCTTCGCAACATTTGTTTTGTTAAACACTGAATCTTCGACATAGTGTCATTAGACAACTTCTAGCCACCACGTCATTTAAAAGTCGTTAAATCACCTCTAGAGTTAATTAGAAGAGTGGCTGAGGATTGTCGAAAACAATGGCTAGTTTATTGTTCCAGTTCAGGTAAATTTAAATTGCTATTATCCGTGTGATTCCAACTTGTTAAAAAGTAAATTTTTCTTGCCTGTGATTAAGAAAAAATGTGCTGTGACAAGCATTACAAGAACGCAGAGACATATTTTTTATAGATATCAACAGTATCGACTGGCTAACCTGTACTGACGATTGTGAAAAGGCGTGATTTATTTCTTTTTGTCTCCATAACTGATATGTACAAATATGATCTCTTGTCTTCTATATTAGTAATATTCATCTTACTTAAATCAGAGCGGCAAGCCTCAGATATATCGATTAACAAAGCAACCTATACAAGTACAAAAAATTAATCAGATTTAAAATAATTAAAGATCCAATAAAAAGAACAATATAATCATCATTCTTTAGATATTTATCATTAGGTGCATGAATTAAAAATTCTTCAATGTCTTTGCTTCCATGTATTTCAGCATTTTTCGGCCTATATGTTTTAAGGTAATTTAAGGAGTTTCATAAATTTTGTTATGCCTACATTTTCGTATACAATTAAGGCAGACTTCGACATTGAATACTTGTTCCATAATGAATATATCTTGTAACCAAAACCAAAAAAATAAACAAGCATAATATCTTCATTAACAACTCAAATCTTTTTCTTTTTCTCTACTCTTCAAATTTTCATAACTCTTGCTCAAATTTTTTCTTCGATTAAGGTGATAATAGACTAAATGTTTCATCCTCAGATTCCTCTAGGATGCACTCAAGTATATAAATGTTTCGTTTTTCACAAATATCCCAAACAGCACATTTAGTACTCTTTACGTAGTTACTATCATCAGTGAAACTTTAAAGGTTTCCGCAACTAACGACCATTATGTAATGGGAACGAACCTTCTACCAAGCATTCACTAAAATAAGGAATGATTATTACGTAGCAATTATTATTCCGGAACCTTCCTTATTAAGTGTTGAGAACTAGGTTATTACGTAAACGGAACGTAACCAAGTAGTAGAAATGATTTATTTTTGGGACGACTCTTTAGTGGTATGAGAGCAAACTATATTTTGCTCTGTCTCTCTTGTTCGAATAGTAAAATATAATGTATTGCAGTCATTATTTCCAAGTTAAATTGATTAAATGAAATATATGTAGGTAATAAACGTTTTGCATTCATTCTGAGGGTGGAAATTAAAATAACTACTTGTTTTCTGTAAAACTCTCTAGAAAATAGTTTTTTCTAATAAAAACTTTTTTTTTCAAAACGTGTAGAGGGTGGGCAAATTTCGATGTTTGTATAGAGTAACTCGGTAACTGTAGGAGAAACAAAAAAATGGAAGACACATTCTCTATCTCTTTTTTTTGACGAAAACAAAAATTTGCTATCGATTGTACAGGGTGGGCAAATTTCGATGTTTGTATAGGGTAACTCGGTAACTGTAAGAGATAAAACAAATGGAAAACACATTCTTGATCTCTTTTTGAAACAAATGCACAGGCGAAAACAAAAATTTGCTATCGTCTTTTGTTTTCGAGTTATAAACAAAAGTTCGATTTTTCGACTTTTAGACACATGTCAATACCTTGATAGTTTCTAAAGTTATAAAAAAACAACTTTTACATTCTTGAGGCACTTTTTTCTGTATAATACAGTGGCGTCGAGAAAATTTTAAAAAAAGGCGCAATTTCGAGTTATGGCATAAAGTTGTATATTTTTAAATGGGAATCATAGTTGGCTATGGTTTAGTTAAAAAAAATTTTTTTTCTCTTTCAAACTATATATCATATGTGTGGTCGCTTTTGATGTGTAAGTATTTAATAGCGAAAATAATCTTTTAGTAGATTACTTTTTGCGTTTTTTTATATTTCTTCCAAGTAGGCGTGTGTCATCTATGACTGTTTTTCCGTTTGTCAGTAAATTGCCTATTAATAATTTTGTTTCCATCATAATTACAGACCATTTAATCGTAAAAGTGAAGAACTCTTACGAAAATTACGATAAATATGATATGCTAAAATGCTTTATTCAAATATTAACAATAATTGTGTTATTGCATCCTAAATATACATCAATCGCTATTCAGAAATAAGACAACCTAATAAAGCTATTTTTAAGAGGTTAAAAGAAAACCTCATTAATTGTGGGCCCTTCAACAAGCCAAGACCAAAAAATTAGATATTTATATCTAATTTTATAATACATTACAATTACAAAATAAAAATTCAAATTGAAGTAAATGTTCAAACTGATGTCCGTTATGTTTGATACATAAATTACACCTCTTCATAACACTCTGAAATGTATTATAAATATGAAGATTTGAAATGGAATTCACACAGTCTATAAAATTTTGTCTGAGTTTGTTTATGTTGGTACTGGTTTACTTGTATAATTTGTCTTTAATGTGGCCCCAAAAGAAAAAATCCACAAGTCAGGTGATCATGGTGGCTATCTCACTGGTCCGTTATTTCCCATCCAGTTATTTCCAAAATTGGTATTTATTAATTCCGAAACAATTCTGATATTATGAGGTAGTGTACCATCTTGTTGGAAGAACTGATTTCTTGCCTCAATTAAGGGTAGATTGTCCATAAATTCTTCAATAATTTCCTCGTTTAATATTTCGTAGTACCGTTGTCCATTAAGATATTCTTGACATATGTGATATGTTAAAACACGATTGCCATTTAGATCACACCAAACACTAAAATCAAAACGTCCCTGAAGTCGCACGTCAACGGTTCGGTGAGGATTCATATCAACAAATAGTACTCGTTATGCCTGTTGAAAATTCCTGCACTGCTTATGTAGGCTTCATCTATCCAAACTACATTTCTAGAGAAGAATGGATCTTGGTGACTATTTTAACGATGCCATATGCAAAACTCCAGTCGTCGCTGAAGATCAGTTGGTTGCAGGTGATGTTTCCTTATTGTATAAGGTCTGAATTTTTGTGTTCAAAATACCCAAAGCTCGACATCTTGAAATCCCCGAATCAACTTCAATTTGACAAATTGAAATTGAAGGATTTGCAACTGCTATTCCAATTACAGTTATAGAAGTTTTTTCAGCAATGTTTTAATTTTTTGGTATTGACTTGTTGAAGGACCCACAATTAATGATATTTTCTTGTAACCTTGTTAAAATAGATTTATTAGGTTGTCTTCTTTCTGGATAGCGATTGAAATATATTTCGGATGCAATATCACAATTGTTATTACTTTGAATAAAGCATTCTAGCATATCATATTTCTCGTAATTTTCGTAAGACATCTTCAATTTTACGATTAAATGGGGTGTAATTATGACGGAAAAAAAATTATTAATATGCAATTTACTGACAAATGGATAAACACTTTCATACATGACACACGCCTACTTGGCATACTATAAAAAAACGCAAAAAGCAATCTACTAAAAGATTATTTCCGCTATTAAATACTTACACATCAAAAGCGACTCCACATATGATATATGGTTTGAAAGAGAAAAAAATTCCTTTTTAACTAAGCCATAGCCAACGATGATTCTCATTTAAAAAAAATACAACTGTATGCCGTAACTCGAAATTGCACCTTTTTTTTTAATTTTCTCGACGCTATTGTATTATATAGAAAAAAGTGCCTCAAGAATGTAAAAGTTGTTTTTTTATAACTTTACAAACTATCAAGGTATTGACATGTGTCTAAAAGTCGAAAAATCGAACTTTTGTTTATAACTCGAAAACAAAAGACGATAGCAAATTTTTGTTTTCGCCTGTGCATTTGTCTCAAAAAAGAGATCAAGAATGTGTTTTCCATTTGTTTTATCTCTTACAGTTACTGAGTTACCCTATACAAACATCGAAATTTACCCACCCTGTACAATCGAAAATGCAAAATTTTTTTGAGGGAAAAATTGTTCTGTTTTATGTATTATGAAGTATTAATGATCTATTTATAAAATATGTTTGTAAGACAATATTTAATAAAATAATGTTTTTAGAATTATATTTTTATCTGTGTTAATATGGCGTCATCTCTCAATAATAGAAAAATGGCGAATTTTGTTCGAGTAACTTAATAGTGGTATGTACATCAATAAAGTATTTGTCTTTAAAAATTATAAACACTTTTTATTGCTTGTCTAATTTTCACTATATTTGTTATTTTTACAACTAGTTTCATCCTAATCGGACATTATCACAAAGTAACTTTATTTTCAATCAATTATTTGATAGAGTATTTGTCACTTAATTGTGGTGATAAAAACCTAAGTTATTTTCCTTCAAAGTTGCATTTACCATAAAGTAGCAGATGTTTCTAACATTATAGTTGTTGCTACTTGAGAAATGGTGATGGGAACTACTACAATTTTACTATGCAGTTATGTTTACCAAACGTGGCAAAAGCGACGAATGACGTCGTTTTCTTGGTAGCTTTAAACTAGTGTCTAGTACGCTGCTACGAAAAGGTTACTGCAAAGTTCCCACATGCTTTACGACCCTCACTTTTAAGTTGGTAGAGCTGGCTGATCCAGTCTATACTCTTATATATCTTCATTTCTTATGAGTACATAAAAAATTGTTTACCTGGCTCGCAGACCCACGGTTTATAAACTAAACAGTTACCGCATTCACGCTCTAGCCTATCATATCGTGAAACGTTACAAAGGGCTCTCTCCGTCGTGAAAAGTAATAATCGCTTATCTTATATCTTGGTGAAACAAGTAAAAGTCCACACAAAGCAGAAATCGAAGAAAAACCAATATTAAAAACTTAGAATAATATAAATGCAAAAATAAATACTGCGAACGAAAAACGAAAATGCCCTTTGTGACGTCATTTATGTTTCCCCCACCATAATTTTATTAGATGCGACAACCGTTTTGTTTCTGAACCGTGTCGCAGAACCACCCTTTGTCGACCTTAAGCCGTGCATAGTTCTCTAGCATAGGCGCGTGATGAATTTTATAAAGACACAAAATGTATTTATATAATACCGCGTGCCTATGCTACAATTTTTTATGTGCTTATATGAAATGAATGGGGTATAGGTAATAATACTTTTGTTGTTTGGGGTTTGCAACAAGTTAATGACTGCCTAAAACGTCAACAAGTCAAAGTGCTATTGTTTTGCGAAAATCAAACAAATGATTAACTTGGGAATTTACCTTGAATACCAACAAAATTCATTCTGGTACAACGCTCGATTAGCCAAAGTTGCCACTTTTATCCATATTTTCTGTCATCTCGTCACTTTCACATATCCGTTAATTTTGTAACTTCCCTAAGTTATTCATTTGCTTGTTTTTCGCGAATTTTAATTAAGAACAATTGACGATAAATCACAAATAATCACAATCAATTACATTCTCTATTTCAACATTTATAGGTTCTCCACTGCAATGTCAGATTTTGCCGAGAATTTTCCTAACTTGGTTATTTATTTGTTTCAACGAATAAGTGTTGGTTCTGCATCAATCAAATAAAAAGTTCGAAGAATGCCGGAGAATCTTTGAATTGTTATTTTACTGCTTTTCGATGCCATGTTCGATTAGTTTCGAATACAAAAGTGTTGATTTAAAAATTGGTATCACTTTATAGTATGTTTTCAAGGTATATGTAATTTTGTAATCATTCTGAACTAGTGGGAATAGTAAAAATCACTTTAAATCTCTTCATTCGTAGCAATAACGTTATTTTTATTGAAGATGTCACTAATAAGTTACACAATTGAAGTTTCAGATAATTTCCCAACAACCTTACAGGAACTTTAAATATAACACTTTCAATTATCACTACTTTGAAGTGAATCTTTGGTAACGCTGTGCAGCCATATTGCTACCAGTTCTCACTTTAAAGTTGAAAATTCTTTAAAGTAATGCAGAATAGTATTCGCGATTTATACTGCAGCAGTTGCTTGAAAGTGCAATAACTATTATAATACCTGAATCAGGTAGAATTTACGTAATTGTTACTACGCGAGTATACCTTAGGGTGAATTTTACACTAAAGTCGCAAAGGGTCTAGCCGGATAAGCATGTTAAAAATGCCCTTAAAGGAAATTACACAAAATGAGCGTTAAAATATTTTATTAGTTATAAAAAAATATTTGCTAGAGTATTATTCCAAAAATCCAAGGGGGTGCTGAACTTTTGCAAAAAAAGGTAATTATCTTTTAAAAATATGTTGCAACTTACATAATGGGTGAAAAATTTTGAAAAAATTCTCGAACATAGAGATCTACCAAACGAACCCAGTAAAAATTATTATGCCGTATTTGGTGCGAAATTCAAATTTTAAAAAATTAACAAAAATTAAAAACGCCCTTTTCACCTTTTTTTTAAAAAAGGTGCTACCATGATTTTTTTTTCTAACAGATGTGCCTCTGCATTACTAATACCCCTAATTTTTTTTCAGAATTTTTAATTTGGTGGCATATGCTGAAAAAAAAATAAAAACTTCACCTCACAGCCCCACAAAAAAAAAGAAATTTCTGACCTAGCAACGAGACGAGTATATCCATATGTATTTTTGATCGCTGATTCCGAATCCGGGGTCAAAAAAAAGTCGTACACCCCAAAAAAAAAATTTTAGAGCCAAAAACACTCCCTGAATATGAGATAACGCTCTGAAAATGATGTTATCATTTTAATCAATCATTCTGTTTAATATTTTCGGGAAAAATTGAATATATTACGATAAAAATAAAGGTAAATTACAGCGTTCACCCTATCGGTATGAAACGCACCCCCATAGAGGGTGAGAACCACCCTCATCTGCCAACAAACCAATAATTGATAACGACAATGACTGAAAAACATTTAAAAATGTTCAAGTTTCGTTAGGTTTGCAATAAACTGACGTAGAATTCACGTAATACCCCAAAACTACCCCTATAGCGTTTCATACCGATAGGGTGAACGCTGTAATTTATCTTTATTTTTATCGTAATACATTCAATTTTTCCCGAAATTATTAAACAAACCGATTGATTAAAATAATGACATGATAACAACAATAAAAGGTAAATTACAGCGTTCACCCTATCGGTATGAAACGCTATAGGGGTAGTTTTGGGGTATTACGTGAATTCTACGTCAGTTTATTGCAAACCTAACGAAACAAACATTTTTAAATATTTTTCAGTCATTGTCGTTATCAATTGGTTTGGTGCCAGATGAGGGTGGTTCTCACCCTCTATGGGGGTGCGTTTCATACCGATAGGGTGAACGCTGTAATTTACCTTTATTTTTATCGTAATACATTCAATTTTTCCCGAAAATGTTAAACAAAACGATTGATTAAAATGATAACATCATTTTCAGAGCGTTATCTCATATTCAGGGAGTGTTTTTTGGCTCTAAAATTTTTTTTTTGGGGTGTACGACTTTTTTTGACCCTGGATTCGGAATCAGCGATCAAAAATACATAAGGATATACTCGTCTCGTTGCTAGGTCAGAAATTTCTTTTTTTTTTGTGTGGGGCTGTGAGGTGAAGTTTTTATTTTTTTTCAGCATGTGCCACCAAATCAAAAATTCTGAAAAAAAATTAGAGGTATTAGTAATGCAAAGGCACATCTGTTAGAAAAAAAATCATGGTAGCACCTTTTTAAGAAAAAGGTGAAAAGGGCGTTTTTAATTTTTGTTAATTTTTTAAAATTTGAATTTCGCGCCAAATACGGCATAATAATTTTTACTGAGTTCGTTTGGTAGATCTCTATGTTCGAGAATTTTTTTCAAAATTTTTCACCCATTATGTAAGTTGCAACATATTTTTAAAAAATAATTACCTTTTTTGCAAAAGTTCAGCCCCCCTTGGATTTTTGGAATAATACTCTAACAAATATTTTTTTATACCTAATAAAATACTTTAACGCTCATTTCGTGTAATTTCCTTTAAGGGTATTTTTAACATGTTTATCCGGCTAGACCCTAGAGTGATAATTATATAATGCCTACTATATTAAAGTTTCGATGTCAATTCCTATCACGTTGGCGCTAGCTGGGGATCTGTTATAACTAATACTTTTTAGTCGCAAAACATAACAAATTATATAACCTACGACTATTTACAAAATTATTTACTTACAACTAGTTACAATAACAACCTTCGACCAACCAAACATCAAGCTACATTGCAATTGCTTCATCATATCATTAAAATTCAATCACCAGCCTAGAGTGTCAATTACTGTCAAAAACTCAATACAAAATTATACATTTCAAATTCAATATATGAACTTAAATAAAGATGTCCTGGATAAAATATTGTATACCATGCGAGATTAAAGGCATTTATTTATTCGCGTAAATTAGCACACTCGTCTATGCCTAGTGTGCTAATCATTCTGCTCATGAATAAAGTATAGTTTTACTCATTTATACCATAAATATCTATTAATGTAAATAAGTATTTGTTTCATAATAAGTATTTAAATAAATTTATTTTACCAATCAAACTTACTTTATGTTTCATATAAATCATCCGTCTTGTACTGAGAAATAAATAATCTGTCACCGTAGGCAATACTTATTTCCAAATGACACAATAAATTCAGATTATGATTATTTAAATTTATCAATAAAATTATTATTCACGGTGAGAAAGAAACTCAACGTTTTATTAGGGAGAATTATATATTATATCTTGAAAATATACTTTTAATAAGCTGCTATATTAATGTAAAAGCCCAACCTATTTCACTCCTCACTGAAATAATATAAAGACTGTGTGACATTCCGATAATATAAAACTGTTAAGAATGATAAAGAATATCAAAACCGTCTCTTAGGCAAAACCATCCAATCAGTTCAGGAAGCATTTCAGGTAGCCAAGACTCGGATTCTATCCTCAAACTGCTGTATGTGACTACTCGGCTTCAGTATTAGAGCGAGAGAATCCCGGTTTTTATATTGTGCAGCATTACCATCGGAAAAGTAATAAATTATTATTTAACTTAAACAACCGTACATAACTAAATCAATCAAAAGTCGTGATTTTTGCCTGTTTAGACACGCTTCGGATTCTCGGCCCATGTCATGTCGTCACCAATCATGGCAAATGGCATGGACCTAATATCCTGTCGCGAGTTTTACCTTACTTTCACCGTATTTTATTTTGTATCTTTTCTTATTTTTTTTGTGTCCCATGTATGAAAAAACACGATTTTTTGCAGAATTCTTAAAAACAGCCTTTCTGAGAACATAATATACATATGTACATAAACATGAAACTACAAAATGGCTTTGTCTTAATTTTTTTGTTTTGCCATTGCTGAGATATAGTTAATCAAAAGTTATGTTTTATATATTATTTTTTTTAAATATCGCGTTTTTTACAAATTTGAGAAGCACGTCCCGAGAATCAGTGATAACCGTAGAAGGGTTAAGGGAGATTAAATAAAAGTCCTTTGAAAAATTATTTTAATTTAATGGAAAATTATGAATTCGTAGTTGGACTACATTAGTTAAAATATTCTAATTGAATGAATAATAATAAATGAAATATAAAATAATTATTATTTATATTACACTATTACACAACTCACTTCAACACGATAACCTTCTTAAATTATTTTCAAAAACATGCCAGCAAATAAACAGACATTAAATAATTATTATTTATCTTATAATATTATATTTACTACACTAAACTGATTCTGCGGTTGGCTCCTTGTGAAACATCATTAAATATTTTAAATATATGAATGAAATTTGCTTCTTAATGTTTCAAAAATATTTTATTAGAAACTCTACACGTGTTTCGGCTTTTTAGGCTTTTGTCAAGAGTACAGGGAATACTGAACAGTAAAATTTGTGTTCATTGCTTATATAACCACATCTAGTACCAGATGTGGTTATATAACACAATGGATTTTTAATTAGAGGCGCCGGAGATTAACTCCGGAAAATTTATAACGAATATTAGTAATATACTTTTACACTTTGATCGCTAATTATAAATACATGTATAGTTTATTTCAAACTCATTTGCAACAAAAGAATGTCGGGTTCTTTGATCCCTTTACCACCGTGAAAGAAGTCGACGTTTTTTATGTTGCAAATAAGTTTGACATAAACTTTATGTTTATGTTACACTCACCAATACTTGCAGCCCTCTTGGTATTAATTTTGGATGTTACTAACCTCGCCAAAATAACCACAAGGTAAGATAATTGTGCTATGTATGTATGAACATTTTACGCGCCAACGAATCACCTGGAGCCTGGAGGCAACCCTGGAATTGACGTCATTTATCGCTACCTCCCGATCACTACTCATGAATAATTTTTCATACTATAGAAGCTTCCGTCTTCATTATAGTTGCCAGATTTCAAATCGAGTGTCCTGTAGACAGATACCTGAAAAAAGATGTTTTACGAAGAGACTATTGGTATGTCGCTTACTGATTGACTGATTATTTATTATGAGAGCTTGAAAATTTAAATTTTTTATATAAAAAAAGGTCTTGCTTTTTTACTCTAAAATTATCCATTTCTGAAACTAATTTGAACTTTATGCGGGAATAGTTTTTTAAGAACATTTTCCCTAAACAGAAAAAAAGAATGGCAGAACAACATAATTTTGTTTTATATTATTTTTTATTAAGCAATGAATTTGATTAAAATAAGGTAACTTATAAATTACAAGAACTTTTCAAAGTGCATTTCTCCAATTTAAACATATTTTAAACACTTGTGTATTACAGAGTATGTAGCATTACGAATGAAATCAAGATTAGTCCGCAAATCGTCACGCGCTTCTCGAATTCTTTCGATTAACTCTTCTCTGGTGTTTCCATAGGTTGCATAGACTTTGTCCTTTAATAGCCACAGACAAAAATCAATCGGAGTCAAATCCGGTGAACGGGGTGGACAAATTAAAAAAACTGATAATTTGGTAGAAAAAAATGCAAGATAGGTTTGGTGCAAAAAACTAATTTTCAAGATCTGCTCATAAATTAATGGGAAAGTGACACAAGAAAGTTAGGGCAACATTTTACGTAGACCATAGTTTTATTCGCTTCTAAGTGATTTTGGTTCATAGTTGTTATTTTTCCTTATGATGCATAAAGATATAACTACCTGTGTAAATCATCATTTGTTTATCTTTAGACATTTCGATAATATTCATAAAAACCATTGTCAAGATTTTAACTTCAACAAACTGTGTCTTGGAAAGTAAGTACTTCCAGACCCATGTTTATAGGAACTTTTTCTTATTTTGAAAAGTTTTATCACTTAGTTAAGTTTGACCTATGCAATTCGGGACACCTTGTACATAACTCCGTGAAGTTCGTACCGCTCAGCGCTGACCTCTTGTTGCTCACCGCTTACTGCCCACCAATGTGTCTGCCACCTAATGTTAAAACATGTTATTTAATACACCGTTCGTCGTTCACCTCTCACCGCTTATCGCTCACCAATGTGTCCTCGATCTTAGGTACTAGACCCTTTGCGAGCGTTAAGCGTGCTACTTTTTATCCTCAATCCCCTACCTTGGGGGGGTAGGTTATGTGATGACAAAACTACTGGTGGGGCGGGGATGTGGTAAATCGAGATATTACTTAGCTGGCATAAGTTAACGAGTGTCACGACAAAATAAAAACTAGCTCAGAACTTAGGGAGTTTACACCCAGTTTATATGAATTACAATCCAATCAATTAATTACTCTCCCTAAACTTTAACTTACCAATTATTCGTTCTCGTTATAAAGTGGTGCTTTAAAATAAAATATGAAATTCAGCATCTATGAAACAGGTTATATTCGTACAAATTTCATCAGAGAATAACACATATAAAAACTATTTACATTACCTGTGGTAACTCTGCTTCAAATGTTTATTATAGACCTTACTATGGACACAACGTATATAAAAGAGATTAAGAGCGTATATAAAAAAAAATGAAGACAAAGTTTTAAATACCCTCAATGTGGCCACACTGAAGGTTTACAGCGTATTTATTTGGTGACACACGAGATTAGGTTATCGTTATCATACTTAAACTAAATAAAATTGGGTTGAATATTCCCTAATAATAAAAATCAGTACAAATATAAAGTTATCACCTACTCCTCAAATATTCGTCCTCGTCCCTTTTTACTTGGACTTGGAACTTCACATGGTACTTACTTAGGTACGTAGGCTCTACAATATTACGCATGCGAAATAAGGACAGTTTGTGCCCCCGACGACGTACAGAACGATATAGACCTCGCACCCAGGCTTGCAGAACGATACCAACTTTGCCCCAGGCGTGCAATCTAAAGAAATACGTTTGAGTTACACACTTATCGAACTTTCACCTATTGGAAATTTAGTAATGTACTTAAACACAAAAACTGTAATTTTTCTAACTATTTACCTCAAACACAGAGGGTACAAGTGTCTTCCAATTTGTCCAGTTGAACCACCAAAGTCATAACCTCACTTCCTATTGGCAATGTGCCAGAGCACAACAGTCCTCAAAACAATATCTATATTGTGGTATTAAGATTAAGCGTTTGTTATAAACCAGCCTAGAAAATAAATAAATAAACGTGCCATCTCATGAAAAACAAAATGTCGAAGTGAAGCCTTACCAAAGATCGCAATTATATGCTATTTCCAATAAAAGTTTCCTTCTACAACAACACTAATGCATTCTACAATGCGTCCAAAACAATAGAACTTAAGTTAAGAATGACGATTGCAGAGAATACAGAATACAGAGCCGGAGAGTATTATCTGTCGCCTATAGTTCAGAGAGAGTTCAACAAAATATTTTTATCATTAGCCTTTCAATGATTGTATTTACATTGACTAAACTGTGCGCTTTGAAATATGCATACAATATCGCGAGGTTCTCACCCCTCAACGCACACCGCTCGTTGCTCACCGGTTTCCGTTCGCCAATGTGTTTGCGGCCTTAGCCTTTCAATAACTGTGTTCACATTGATTAAGCGGTGCGCTTGAAATATACATATATACGAAACTGCGATTAGCGCTCACCGCTCGTCGCTGACTGCTAACCATCTTTTTTTAGTTATTTGTGTACTTACTTTAAATTTATATAACACAAATATAACGAAATTATTGATGATCTTGAGATTGGGATATTTTATTTATTTTTGCTCCCACGAAAATGCTTTTGGATTGCGTCGTATTGAGGCCATTTCGAAGGACGTCATTCATCCGAACTTGATGAACCAGGAAATCTCTTGATATAAATAAATAGGAGTGTCGTCATCTAGCCGCGGGACGTCATAATTTGTGAGTAAAGAACGAGGATGAAAGCAAAGGACGTGATAATAAACACAAACTGCGAGTTTTACATTTTTAAATTTACAAGCATTTCCTTTATGTAACGGAATTTATGAAGAGAGAAGTGTTTTAGGTATTTTACAAGGAAGTAATAGGAAATAAATAGCTATTGCAATTTTTCCCAAGTGTTTTTATATAAAAAATTGAGATGGGTGCGTATTTTTTAAAACGTATTTTATTTTATTTATAATATTCCGCAAAATAAAAAAGACCCTTTTCATTTTTGTAATAAGTTAACCAGGATTATAACAGAAATATTTTGATTAATTATGTTTTCAATGTCCACCCTCTTCATATTCATTCACAGCAGATTTATGGGCAGTTGTTATTTATATATTAAATTTATCATTGGCAGAGAAAAGTTTTCATATAAAAAATCACACTTTAATACAATAAATATATAAAATAAAAATAAATTGATAGAAAACTCGTTCACTCTTTCATGTATCTCGTACTCAATTTTAAAAATTTAACCAGAGTACGAATTATAGTTTTCTAAATGAAAAAAAAAGATTTCATTTTTCTAATAAATGGACCATATTTATTAGAAAAATGGTTTTACAAAATTAAAGTAGACAACTCAACTACTGAACAAAAGTGATTCAAGAATACAGATTGTTCGTATTTATACACTAGTAAAAAGTAATAAAGAGATCAAAGCTACAAAAGGTTAAAGATACAAAATTATTAAAATAACAATTTATTAAAATAAATATCTTATATAGATTATGGCAGAAAGTTTATGTGACGTCTTATCGATACGGCAGTATCATAACTTACGGACAAAATTTAATATTGAAATAGTGAATAAACATTAGTTGTTTATTCAATTCAATTAAATGATGAGTTAGGTGACCCCCGAATTAAATTATGAAGCTTTGTCGACAGTATATCCTTCAATTTTTCTAGAACCATTTACTGAACGTGAAATTTTTAATTTAATAATGGAACTAAAAAATAGTAGCGCAGCTGGATTAGACAATATAAGTTCTAACTTAATAAAAAAATTTGCTCATTTCTTAATAGTTTCTCTCTTTTTACGTAATAAATCCATCCATTTTAAAGACAGCAAAAGTTCTTCCGCTTCACAAAAAAGGTGACAATACTTTACCTGATAATTACAGACCTATGGCACTTTTGTCAGTTATTTCCAAAATACTAGAACGTGTTGTTATTAAAAGAATTATAAATTTTGCAGACAAATTTAACATATTGACAAAGGCACAACATGGTTTTCGTAAAAAACGTTCAACACAAACTGCAATAATGAAATTTTTAGAAAAATTATACGAGAACATACATCAAAACAATAAATCTGTAGGTCTCTTTATGGATTTAAGTAATATGGCCTCAGAGGGAAAGCTAAAAAATGGTTGACATTATACCTTACAAATAGATATCAAATAGTAGAAGTAAATGGAACTAAATCAGAAAAATTAAAAATGGAATTTGGCGTGCCGCAAGAGTCTGTATTGAGACTATTGCTTTTCATATTTTACGTTAACGATTTACCAAGTTTTTTGATGAATTTTTATTTCATATTTGCTGATGACAAAAAATTAGAAATAAATGTCTCAGCTAACACAAAACTTTCATATATTATTATTCCGGAATTAGAAGCCAAATTTATGATAAATACAAGGTCTACAAAAATATTAATGACTGACAAAATTGCTGAAACATTTTTCCTGGATCAAATTAAGGAAGATCCTTTTCAGATAAGAATACCTCACAGTATTTCACTATTTTTCTACTCAGCTCATATTCCAATTTCACAAATTTTCAATAAACCTGGAATGTTACATATGCATTATATTTTCAACTTTAGTGAAACATATGACGGACTGATTGGCTTGGATCTTCTGAAAGAAACAGGAGCTACTCTTGATTTTAAAAATGGATATCTATTAACAGGCCACGCAAAAATTCCATAATTCATTGAAGGAAAAAGACTTTGAGGATCTACCATTAATGACAAAGAATGTAAATATGAATATAGTATTCAACCTAAAACAGAAATTGTTGCAAACATACCAATAACGCAGAATTCTGGAGATGCTATAATAAATTCTATAATATTTGAAAATCAATTAGAAATTTCAGCAGGACTTATCAACATCAAAGACAATGAAACAACGATATTACTTATTAACAATACTGATGAAAAAAAATCATTAATAATAACCGAATCAATTCCAAGTATGCCTGGTTGTGAATTAAATAACTTTACAATCGAACCACGATACAAATATAAATTACGATAACCTACAAAAGAAAAACTTGGAGAATCTTGATTTAAGACACTGTAATCAAGAAGAGTACGAGGCTATACGAAAACTTTGTTACGAGTATAGAGACAAATTTTATTGTGAAGATCTTCTACTTACCTTCATAAACCAAATTAAACATGAGATTAAAACAACAGACAACATTCCCATTTTCACAAAATCATACAGATTCCCACATATCTATAAATCAGAAGTAAAAAAACAAATTGACTCAATGCTAGACTAGAACATAATTAAACATTTAATATCACCATGGTCTTCACCAATTTGTATTGTTCCAAAGAAAATGGACAACAGTGGAGAGAAGAAATTTTGTACTGTTATAGACTACAGAAAACTTAACGAGAAAACTGTACCTGACAAATTTCCAATCCCAAACATAACAGACGTCTTGGATAAATTAGGCCGCAGTCAATATTTTACAACTTTGGACTTAGCGAGCGGATACCACCAAATTGAAATGGACCAAAAAGATATTGAGAAAACAGCTTTCTCAACAGACGTAGGACATTACGAATTTTTACGAATGCCCTTTGGACTTCAAAATTCACCCTCCACCTTCCAAAGAACAATGCACCATGTATTATCAAGTCTTCCGCACAAATGTTTGGTTTATATGGATGATGTATTAATATTCTTTACATCCTTACAAGAACACATAGAAGGAATACGCTTCTTAGTCCTTGACAGGTTCTGAAGGACAAACTTTAAAAATACAATTGGACAAATCGGAGTTCCTAAAACAAACTGTAAAATTTCTCAGACATGTTATCACCCACCCCAGAAAGTATACTACCCAATTAGGATAAAATCGAGGCAATTGTAAGATTTCCAATACCAAATACGAAAAAAGAAATATAATCATTTCTCGGACTAATAGGATATTACAGAAATTTTATAAAGGATTGTTCAAAACTCACCAGCCCATTAACAGCCTGCTTAAAGAAAGTAGCAAAAATTGAACACAGAAAACAATTCGTAGAATCTCTTGAAACTTGTAAGAATATTTTAACAAACAGCCTACTCTTACAAAACCCAGATTTTTCAAGACCGTTTATCCTCATAACGGACGCTTCGCAATTCGCACTAGGATCAGTTTTATCCCAAGGAAGCGTAGGAAGCGATAAACCTATTACCTATGCATCCAGAACACTAAACGAATCTGAGAAGAACTATTCCGTGATAGAAAAAGAATTGCTCTCATTAGTTTGGTCCACCCAGTATTTCAAGCCTTATCTATACGGCAGACACTTCACTATATATACAGACCACATACCACTTTGATGGTTATTTTCATTAAAAGGTCCCCAAAACTAAGTTCATCAGATGGCATACAAAATTACAAGAATACGATTTTGATGCAGAATATAAAAAGGGTAAACTAAATACAAATGCTGACGCATTGTCACGAATAGAAATTTACCCTATTAACACCAAATCAATACATGTAAACATCGACGATCCTGAACTTGATAAAATAATACAAGAACTGGACAGGGAAAAAGAATTAGCAACACCAACACCTGAAGAAGTCAACTAGACACTTAACCCAATCGAAAATACATAAGGTAGAGACATTGAAACAAATGACTTCAATATCCCCGAAAAAGTGTACTGTCCATTCCAACGAGGAGGATGAACCACGAGACACCAATCAAATTATAGACGACATAATAAATACAAAATCTAAACAAATATTCATAAAGACAGCTCCAATGAACCTCAGGAAGTACAGGACACTAAATGTAGTTAAAAAACCATCCTATATGCTGAAATAATCAATGAAGATAACGATGATCAAATAATCGAGCTTCTCAGAGATTATACAAGCGAAAAATCTACATTTTATATGTACTTCAATAAAGACAAAATATACGAGGACTTTTGTCGAGTATATAATAGACATTTTAACAATAATGGACTGAAATTAATAAGATGTACACAAGAAAGACATTTCTAAGAAAAAAGGAAGAAATTAATGAAGCCATTAAAATATGTCATGAAGGAAAGACAAATCATAGAGGTTCACAAGAAACATACTACAAACTAAAACAAAGATATTATTGGAATAAAATGTTACCCACGATATAAGACTATATTAATGAGTGTAACATATGCCCAAAGGGCAAATATGATAGACATCCACCCAAAATAACAATGAACTAAACACCCACACAACAAAAACCCTTTGAAATAATTTTTACGGACACCTTTACCATCGAGCAAAAAAAACTACCTGACCTTAGTAGATTCATTTTCAAAGTTTAGACAAGCAATTCCAATTAAATGTAAAGAAGCATGTGAAGTGGCTAGAGCCCTCACCGACTATTTCGAGCATTATGGAACCCCAGCCGCAATCACAACTGACAATGGTCGAAAATTTATTAACAACCAAATAAGAAATCTATTGGCATATCATAAAATTGATATTCACTTTACGACACCCTTTCATCCAGAATCTAATGGCATAGTGGAACGATTTCATTCCACACTAATTGAGCATTTTCGAATATTTCGGTTAGATCCACAATTCAATAAAAAACCGATGAAGAACTTATGAAGCTAGCTATTATAGCGTACAATTATACCAACCACTCCACCGCAGGACATACACCCTTTGATTTGATACAAAAACAAATCAGATAATTATTCATTAGATGAACACAGGAAAACACTTCCCAACTTTACGACTCAATCTATAAAAGAACTGAAACAATAAAAGCAACAACTGTTGACAGGGTTAATAAAAGATAACAAACCCACAAGAAAAGTATAAAATAGTCCAAAATGTTTATGTTAGAGCACCTAAAAAGGGAGGCTCTAAAACAGTCCCTAAATTTAATGGACCATTTCCTATAGTTTCCATTAACAATGATAATACTTGCATGAATAGATTAAAAAACAATAAATAACGCCGAACTCATTTGTCTGATTTAAGATCTACGCTTACAGATTAACCACCCTTGCACCAGCCGACGACATTCAACTAAAAAATTTAGAAGCCAACCCTGGACTTCTACCAATTCGCCTAGGCACAGCAGACATCATATCAGAATGGGTAATAATTAGTGCATTCGACATACAACCACTCTTTGGAACATTTATGCAGGAAAAATACGAAATTATTAGAATCCTGGCAAATATTAATATATCCTGTGAAATAACAAAAAATGAGGTACCTGTAGCCAAAACTATATTATATCAAATAAATAAAATTTTAGCCTTTGAAATCAATAGAACTTCTATATTATTTGAGCAAGTTCTGCCAAGCCATGTTAGAAAACCGTGAGGACTGTTTAACTTTGTTGGTACTTTTCAAAAATCAATTACTGGCACCTTAGCTGCTAACGATGGTGAACGATATGACGAAAACTTCAAAAGATTATTTAACAATGAAGCCAGATTAAAAATAGACATGGAAAATTATTTATCTATTATCAATCACGACACTTGTAAAAAATCAGAGAAGAACTAATTCAGCAGTGATTCATATTGAAAATAAAATAGAAAAAATGGGACTTTGCATTCATTTGTTAGTCGTAGAGAATATTTTCGAACAGCTATCACATTCTCTCTCACTTATTTAAAATATGTTAGAAGAACTTTCTACAGCAATATCCTTTGCGTATTTAAGGCAAATGCATCAAACAATTATAAGACCAAATGACCTTAGGAAAGAATTAATAAACATCGAAAATCACCTGAAAGAAGTAAAAATTCCATTTGAACCTACTTTTCAAAACATTATTAAATACGAAAAAAATCCTGAAACTTTCAGTCTACCAGAAGGACTCCTACACATATTTTATTATTAAAATACCATTAATAGAAACAACACCCTATGATTATTACAAACTGTATCCATTGCCTGTTAAAAACAATCCTGTATTATTATTATACCACAAAGAAATTATTTACTAGTGAAATCCCACTGGTATTCCTATGATGACATACCATGCAAGGAGATAGATAAAGAAATGCACAAATCTGTTATACAAACAGCAGCAAATAAACCCTGCAAAATTCAATATCGATTATTCTCAAAAACAAAATAACTGAAGATTCACAAAGATTAATATTAACAATCCTAAAATATAAAGAGTTGAGAGGTCGAACTCATGGATAATCACTAGCCCCTCTACCATCGTAGCTGAAACAAATTGTGAAGAGAAGAAAAAAAAACAACTAAAAGGGAATTATCTATTAATAATTCCAGATAGATGCTACAGTATTGTCGATAAATACAAATTCACATCGAATACTAACTTTCAAAGAAAATTGGAACCTATAGATATTCTGATGCTAAATATACAAAGCAATTTATCATACATAAAACATTCAAATATGCCCACAATGGATCATGTCGACCTAGACGAATTTTCAGCATTATCTAGATGCACTGAAAATTTACAAGAAAAAAATCAAAAACCAAATATTAGAGCCAGCTACAAACCAATTGAACTCTTGAACTACTTATACCCTTAACATTGTCATCACTATTGTTGTCCTAATCATACTATGGAGTATTTACCTAAAACAAACAGATTTCCAACATTTAACATATTTACAACCAAATTAAAATCCAAAAAAAAAATCCAAGTGGAAGAAATGCCGAATATCGGCCCTTTCTAAAGAAAACCAGAGTTCTCCTCTAAGGGCGGAGGAGTTATGAATGGCCCTGAACTACCTACTAAGAACAGAGATGCTGAATCGTTCAATTGTCAAAGATAACCTAATGTTATAAATATCACTTAAACAAGCTTTTATTTCAGTTCTATAGTATTATTCATTTCATTAAGATCTACATATCTTTGTAGTCAGACTTGTTATTGTTATAAACTCACATTATTTTTTCGTCCAAATAAGGTCTGTTAAATTTTTAAATTCACTTTTTAAAAAGGCAAACCGCTCGGCGATGATAATAACTCGCGCTAATGGGCTATCTGTTTCGGAATGTTTCATTAGGTGTTTACAACATAATCTTTACTGTTTACGGTGTTTCTTTCAGAGTATTTGAAACATTGGGGATTGAAAATTGTGTCACTCGGTGGTATTCCAGAAAGAAACAAGTAAATTGAAACGTGACTTATGTTTGACAGTTGTCATCGCTAAAAAGTTTTGTGGTTAAGAGCATTGTTACTATATTTGAAAATAGCAAAGGTAAATCGCGATTATTTTGAACCCCAATAAATCTATCTTGTTTTAATTAGACAATGTTTTGTGTTTCATTACTGTCTATTTTTATGGCTTTATTAGATAAAGCAATTAGCTCATTAAAATCTTCTGACTTCAGCACAAAATGCCAATTTTTAAAAGAAAATTGAGATATAGTTTTGATCTAAACGAAAAGTTTATTTTGCCAAGAACTAAAATAAAACTTTAAATACAAACCCTGTTTCTGATCTTAAACAGTTTGCCGCACTCAACAAATTTATATTTACAGTTATTCTCAGGAGCTTCTAAAATAACTTAAGCCTCTTGTAAACTTTGTTCTTGAGTATACATGTCTCTGGAGTATGTCGCTGCCTCCCTATCAGTATTTTTCAAGATATGAAAAAGTTCTATTAAAAACAGCTGTTTAGAATGCAATTTGTGATTCCTTACTAATTTTCAGAAATATAAATTTACTTTGTTGGAACTGCCCCATTTTCAATAAATCGGTACTTTATTTTGAATTTTTAAAAATCATTTTTGCAACTTAAGATTGCTCTGAAATCACAAATATCTTTACTGAAATAAATTAGTATTACGAATAACTTTTGTCCTTAACGTCTTATCTCATTTTCAATAAAAAACTGACTACTACTGAAAAAAAGGGCAGTTCCAACAGAGTAAATTTATATTCATAAAATTTGGTAAATAGGCACAAATTGCATTATAAACAACTTAATTTTATGGAATTTTTTCATATATAGAAAAATAAAAGTAGTTTGTATATGATAATTTTTATAAATTGACTTATAACACCCTATATATCATCGATTCAACTCATTTTTAATACATCATAGTTTTACACCAAGTAGGGCTGATTCCTGAAGTGCCTTTCCAATATTGAAAATTTTTTGTCCATTACACCTCTTGTTATATCTATACTGGGACATAATGTTTATGCCGTTGCGTCTGATACGGGCAGTAAAATATTTTCACTTTTAACACCAATATTACACAAAGCATTTAACACTATTGCTCAACTGATCGAGCATTGGTTTGCAACACCCATTTACTATTCTTAACAGTGGAGGTGTACTCTGAATAGCACTTAAAATACGCATAATAACATTAATGATTTCATGTCCCTTAAAATCCATAGCTTCAACAACACAAATCCACACGTACTGATTTTTCGCGTCGTCCATGATATTTTCGACAAAGTTGTTATTATTTATTTTTATCCCCGCTCCGTCTACACACTGCGGCGATTGTAGCTAAACTGAATAGTGAATAAACACGGTCTAGATCTCGCTGCGTACGCACATATATTGTGTTTTCCTTTGGGAGCTCAGACAGGCCAGTTGGGAAGCCTGTGCGGTGTCTACTTATGAACAATACACTGGTTAATTAGATTAACGTCGGCAATTTTTCAAAAACCTCTCAGCTGAGAGTCTGAGAGGCGACAAAACATGCAGGAAGTCCATTAAATTGTATGTGTTTTGAACCAAATATATATATTTTTTACTTTGTTCTGTACGTCTCTTGGCGAGTAATGCTTGTTATTCACTTATACGCGGCGAAGCACGGAGGAAAATATTGCAAGGGATTTATTTCATCAAATATAGATTCAAACACATATGCGAAGCAACGCGCGGCACGGCGCGTAGACGTGGTTGGGTTGAGATTTGTATATTTGAATACATGAAACAAATCTTATGCAATAGTTTATCTCCGCGCGCCTTAAGCGGGTTTTCGCGTTGATTTATTTACCCATCAACCCAGCAAAACAGTCCCCTTGACATATTGTATATGCCCTATCTTTAAGTTGTAAATATTAGATATTAAGCAGTAACAAATAATAGGTGTAAACTGCAAAACAAAAGCATCAGTGCCGGTTTTACATGCAAATGCTAATTAATTAATTTAATTACCGTGTAAATACACTGTCAAAAATTACAATTTAATTTATTATTATTATATATAATATACATACTATACTAATAATAATACTACTAGTATTATTATTATAGAATTAAATATTTGATGTGGCCAGCACATAACTTTCTTATACTAGTATATGTCACCTGATCTAAAAAATCTATCTATTTAATTCTTCACTTACCTCAATTAAATTTTAATAGCGTACCTTGAAATGTTTCATTAAAATTTTTAAATAATTAATTATCAGCGTCCTTCGATACTGTCAATAATAATTCATGTCATTTATATTAATAATTTCTTCTTGTTGCCATTAACATTTTTGCAACTAAGACATTCCAAACGTCAAACTGCTAAATTTATCCTAACCGCATTTTATGAAGTCAAATGTGTAAAAAAATTTAAGTACATCAGCTTTATTTAAGTATTTGGAAAATACATTTTATTGGCTTGATATAGTAGACATGATTTATTATCTTTCATGAAAAATATATTTTTTTGTAGACAATTAAAAAAAAGTTAGGGTCCCGTGGACCTTCTTTCAGTTGACCAATTTTGCTCATCACAGAATTTTTCATTGTCTTTGGCTTTTAGAACATGTGTACCAAATTTAAAACCTTTATCTAAAAACAATGGCTGCTATCACGATACTACAAATATGCAGACAGATTTTTGTCCATAAAGTTATGTTTTTTCATTATAATTCGTCGAGATTCGTCCAGAAATGCAATAATTTTTTTTTTAAATTTTTTTCCCGAAATGGTACCGTTTTTATTCTTTCATTCATTATGTCTCTTCTGGAACTACCATATTCACCAAATTTAAAGTGTCACCTAAAATTTTGTTGCAAATCTTAGTTGCCAAATTTGGGAAGTCTCCTATTAGTATTTTTTGAGTTTCGCGGCCACACGTATACACACACACGCACGCACGCACGCACGCACACACGTGCGCACGCACACGTGCACACACGAACTGACAGACATCATTCGGAAAATGATCAGAATGGATTCAGGAAGGTTGAAAATGTATATATCAATCAAAATCTCGAGGTCGAAAAAAAATCACGAATACTATACTTTCTTATATTAGGTATAAGAAAGTAAAAATGTGGTACATAAAATGTTTATAAGAACTTTGCAACATGTGCTAAAGGCAAATACCAACACGGCCATTATCTATTTAAAGAACAAGACGATGTGAGAACACTCTTATGATTCTTGACCTCTCATGACTTCAAGAATTGATGTGCCGGAAGTTTAGACAAGAATAGGAAGAACTGCATTATATGAGGATGATTGGTATAGTTACAGTTTTTTTTTATTTATTTGACTAGATGCTTCTCGAAATGCATTAGTACATTTTTCGGTTTTCAGGATGTCGTGTTTATAATTAGGTTAACGTTAATAATTTTGGATTTTTATAAATTTTCCTACATATTCTAGCCGAGTGCATGTGTTATTTTAGATCAATTTCAAGTACCCTTGTTACATTATTTGGCATAATTTGCTACCCTACACAATATTAATGTAATTCATATATTTTTTTATCATCTGTTATCACCTTGTACAAAAATTTATAGATAAATAGGATACATATTACGTATTATTGTCGATTTCTTAGTTTCTCTTTTTCTACTACACGTCTCTTGTGTAGGTGTATTATTTTTTTAATCCCAGTCTATTCTATATCCATTTTCTGAAGCAAGCATGTTCATAAATTTTAGATTTTCCAGTTTCATTTTTCGTAATATAATTCCTGTGTTACCCCAACCTTAACGGGTCTCGATGACCCTCTCACATAATATTTATTGTATTGCTACGAAATACTGTAATTCATGGTTTACTCCATTTGTTCTCATTGAAATAGATCTCAAAGTATTACTCTTTTGAAACACCGTCCTCATACGAAAGTTATCATCGGCACACAGTTGATCTTATCAAATAATTCTTGAGTATGTATAAAGGATTTAATGTATATTGATATGCAGGTTTTTATTGTATCGGCATACTAAATCTATTCACATATGTCTAAGAATGTTCTGTCAAACAGACTTCAACATGACTAGAGCCTCTGCAATTTATTTATCGTTATTTAATATTCAGTTATTAAAATTGTATTTGCCCTATCATAAAAACATTTTATGACACCTTTTCACTATTAATTGATTGCAAAATAAAGGAAATCATCAAGTCATCTATATATTTTAATTGGATTATTATGACAATCTTAATTTGAGATTATTTCACTCATACTATATTAACCAATAATATTCCATAATTGTGTCATAATTTAATCAATCAATAATAATCACCACTTATATTTTTATAGTGACAAAACCAACGTATCAAAATTTAACCGTAAACGAAATGTTAAAATTTTAATTTAAATTTTATTTTATATTTCCCACATTTTTCGATATGTTGTACTAAAACTATGGTATAATAGTTTTCCTAAAAATTATATAAAGGGTGATATTGTTTTACACGCCATATACTCTTTTACCCTCCTAAACTTTTTGTAGGATGTCACTAGCCCTTGAGCTGATGTGCTTAATAACTTTTTGTCTCTTACAGTTTATTGATAACTCTTTTCGTTTAGAAGTAATTAAACAAAATCAAGTACATGGTTGATTAAACATTAAATTCAGTACACACGTATTTTTTTTAATGAATACTATGAAAACATGTCTGATATTAAATAAAATGTTGAAAATGTCCATCACTATATTGCAACTCTCAATCCGTCATCTCATTGACTGCCAAACATGTTCGAAGAAACCGAATCGTATCACATGCCTCAATTATGCGACTTTAGAGATCCTCCACGCTAGAAGTAATATAAACTAGTGTTTTTAGATGGCCCGATAGGAAAGAAATTAATAGGTTAAGCTCTGGTGATCCAGGAGACTATGACTAACCAACGGCCTGATTATGTAGTATTGAAAAACTCAGATATACTTAAGGAGAAGTGGGCAGGAATATATCATGCATAAACCACATTTGGTATATTGTCAGGCACTTCTTCTAATATGTTGGAAAGATTATTTTCAACAAAATGACCGTATGAACCGCCATTCATTCTTTCAGGAAGAAATGTGGTCCAACGAAACAATCGTCAATAATATCAACCCAAACATTCACAGAAAATCTGTGCTGAAACCTAGTTACCACTATTAGGCCTATTTATAGTTATTATGAAAATTCGTAATAGAAGTTGACCTCATCTATGAACATAGTATTGGCAGAGAAATTGAAAATTTCTGAAAATCATTGGACCAATTATGGCGAAAATTGACACTTGATAACAAAACCTGAACGCATTAGATAATGATAGAAATACAATATGGTGAAAGCTACAGAGTAAACGTTTCTCTGGATAGTGCTCTACATAAAAACGACTTACTTCCAGGGCATTACTATTGGTTAAACTATAAAAGAAATGCATGTTAGTCATTTCAATATTTGTAAAAGCAGCCATGTTTATCTCTTTAGGTTAGCTGAGTGAGTTCTTATGAGCCCTCCACTGCGGCCATCATCAAATCTATTGTGGCTCACTTCTAATTATATTTCACTCAATAAGTTCAGTCTCTTAATGAATCTAATAACTTCATTATGTAAGAGTGTGTCGAGATCCTATGGTACCAGTTACCCTTTGCAAAATATTGAGAATCAAATCCTCTCCACAGCGGGACAAGTGGTCTGTCTTCTTATAAACCTCCAGGTATATGCGGCACTCGGCGTTTTCCGCCAAGCCGAGCTTATGCAGATAGTTTAGTCGGCGGTGACCTGTTAGGGCCTGTTAGGGTTGTCAGGTTTACCCTAATCCTGGTAACACTTGGCCAATACTGGAGAGCTTTACATTCAGCCCAGACTAAGATAATCATCTTGACAGTACTTGAGGATATGTCAAGTATCGGTTCGGGCCTGATGATTCGATCTCTGGTTGAGGCGTCGGCTATTTCGTTACTTTCCAGACCAGAGTGGCTAGGGATGCAGACCAGAGTCATTTTATTGTTTTTGCTCAAATGATTTAGAGCCCTCTGACAATCCCATACCGTTTTAGAGTTACACCGATAGGAGCCAACAGCATTTAGAACTATCTAAGAAAATTTTTATTGATCTGCGTGCACGATGCATATATTCCAGCCCTCGCACACACAGTTCAATGGCATGAACCTCGGCCTAAAATATAGTTGCATTAGTACCTAGGCTTAAGGATATCCTCACCCTTGGTCTGTAGCTATGTACTCCGGCTCCCGTTCCCTCAGGACTTTTGGAGCCGTCTGTAAATCAGCAACTGTCTGCCTTTAGTAGATCGGCTTTATTGCGATCCCACTCATCTCTTTCGGGAAAAGGATGTTGAAGGTCAGCTCGTAGTTGGTCGCGGTAGGCAGCCATGGAGGAAGAACCTCTAAATTGTATAGCATTTCTTTCAGCAAACCGAAGGAGTACTTATTATAAATTACTGAAATACTGAAATCACAATATCAATCTTTTGCATACTGGACATCCTGTATAATTCTTAACCTATTGCGAAATCAGTGTTATTTTAGGTAAGTTAAAGTTATTTCAAACAGTGCATTAGCGGCAATTTAGTCAAGGGAACAGATGATGAAAAATAATTTTCTCCCATAAATATATTACAGCTAATAAACAAAAAAGTAATTATAAATATTGAGGGTATTTTGTATGCGCATGTGATTTGGCCATTAAATAAAATAAAAGCTCATTGAAAAGCCTTTACGTTGCACAATCGGGCAATTTTAAAATTTGCTAACATTTATATTCACAATACAAAAAGCAATTTTCCCATGGGTGATATTAATGGCGGTGTATGAGAGCAAAAAGTATTCATAACACCCTCGCTACTTGGCTCACAAAACTTTTTCAATACAGTTTTATCGTCTGAATTATTATTATCATACATTATAATACCTTATATCTTCGTTCTCGGCACGAACATGCAAATTTTGTTATCAGTCAACCTTTAAATTGAAAATACAGATGGGCATATATCTCACAGAAGAGATTATTTTTATTTTGCTAGAATTAAAGTATTTACATTTACAATTTCCATACGTGATATTCTGCTTCAAGGAGAGGAAATTAATGGAAAATTGTTGCTCAAGTCTCATGATTAATATATAAAATCTTTCTCAAAACTGAAGTAGGATACGGCTTTTTATTAATATGTTGAAAAAGAAATTAAAAAACAGAAAAATTTGGAGCAACATACTCCAGACTTATAACCGTACATTTTTTATTAAAAAGAAAGGAAAATAGCCTTTTTAAATTCATTCTAGAATTTTTGAGGTTGCCAACATTCTGTATACATTTAATTTTATGCGTTTTTGTTCTTGATGTAATTGACATATATGAGAAAACTACTAATTACATTTTGTTAGCCGTTTTTTATTTTATAATTTAATTTATAATATAATTTAATTATACAGTGTGAGCCATTTTAAAGATACATGTATTGGGATCTCGGAAAATATAAGAGATAGAAAAACGGTTAAATGGGGAAAGTTTTAGACTATTTATTACCAACTCATAGCCACCTTCAGAACAGAACTATTCCATCTTGAGAGTTTTGAGATATCGTCGGAAAAGTTGAATGTTGTTCTAATATCCGCCATAACTTTTTTATTTTGCAATATTTTTTAAATCTGTAGAAACATTCTCAAAGCAACTTTTTTCGTAGAATTTAGCTATTTAGTCAGATTTTAGTTTCAATGTGTTGATTATTGAAGACCATTTTTTTTTATGGGCACCATATTAGATTTTTCACTCATTAAAAAGTGCTCGATTTTAGCTTTTCAACAATGTATCACTTGTAGACAAAAAATGAGAAATTCTTTAAAGAAAATGATAAAAATTAATTTTTCGACTAGATATGACAACACCTGAAAATAAATACTATAATACAGTGAACGTACTTTAAGTTACGTAAGCACCACTACATGATTTTTTTCTACCTCGAGATTTTGATTGGTGTGCGTGCGCGCGCGCGTGTGTGTGTGTGTGCCCGTGCGTGCATGCGCACGTGCGTGCGTGCATGCGTGCGCGCGTGTGTGTGAGCGCGTGTACGTGTGCGTGTCCGTGTGTGTGTCCGTGTGTGTGTGCGTGTGTGTGTATCCACGATAAATCAAAATATATTAATGGGAGACTTCCGACATTTGGCAGTTAAGATTGCCAACAACATTTTAGGTGCCACAATAAATTTGGTGAATGTGGTACCACCAGAAAGAGACACAATGAATTAAAGAAGGAAGAAAGGTACAATTTCGGGAAAAATATTTTTGAGATGAATCTTTCAAATTTGGTACACATGTTCTAAAGTCCAAAGATAATGATAAATTCGGTGATGAGCAAAATTGGCCTTCTGATAGGGGGTCTACGAGACCAAAATTTTTTTTGTATTTGACTTTGCAAAAAAATATATTCTCTGATGAAAGATTATAAATCATGTCTACTATATCAAGTGAATAAAATATATTTTCCAAGTACTTGAATAATGCTGATTTTTTTAGATTAGGATGATATATACTGGTATAAGAAAGTTATATGCTGACTACATCAGATGTTTTTCTAAATAATTACTGATAATAATTATAAATGAAAACTTATTATCAATATTTTAAAGGGACCTTTAACTTAAAATGAGTTTTAGTGACTAGAAAACAAGCAAAATATAAATATCGGAGAGCAATTCTATAATTTAAATCAAAAATGAGGTTTAATGGCATTCGTATATCACGATTTATATTTTGCTGGAATTTCTGATAAGTGATAATTAGGGCTGTCAAAAATGTTCCGTGGGACAGTGGCGTACGCGAAATTAACTAATACGAGAAACAATAAACTGTTACAATTTATAACAATGTATGTAAAACTTACCCTCTTAACTATCTTGATGAACTAGCTTGCTTATCACAAACTGGAGAAGATGTGTAGCCATTTTGTAGCATCAGGTATGTTTCTATGTTTGTCTCCATGAGTGATGTTCGCCTTGGTGAAAATATATTCTTATAATATTTTGAAAACGACCGTTCGACATCTACTGATGTAATACACGCATACGTAAAATAGTCTTTGAACGTACTTAACGGATCTGGGGCTGCACCATCACATATTTGTCTTAATTTGGTAAAACCGGTGTCTTTATTTAACACACTTGCGAACTTTTCTTTAACGCGCTAATTTGTTGCGTCCCCTATATCGTGTAGCAGTAGATTTACTTCGTCCTCTATTTGCAGTGACTCCGCTAACGACAACGCACTGTTTTCTAATTTTTTTTATGCTTTCATGTAATGGTTTATAGTTCTTCGCAATATTTTTTAAAGCTGTTTTAACGGAAATATCTTCGAATTTAGTCTGGCTTTCCTTAATAGCTGCAGCCTCATCTGGATTGAATTGTAGTATCACAGCTTTAATTTGTTGGAAATATTCAGCATAATAAAAAGCTGCCTGCAACCATGTTCCCCAATGTGTAAGAATCGGCTGTGGTGGTTCAGGAATACCGGGAGATTTGCTATGAAATGCACGGAGACGTTTAGGAGAGTTAAGAAACACTTTTGTTGTAGTAGCTATTAATGCATCCACCTCTGGAAAACCTTTTCGACTAGTTTCTGCCACAAGATGTAAATCATGCACTTTACACGTAACATGTATAAACGTACAACCTTGTTATTGCAAAGAACAGCCTACCGAACGCATTGTCACGGCGCCATCAGTCACAACCATCAACACTTGACTTTTTGACAGTTCAAATTTTTCTAACGTCTCCAGCACCATCCTGGTAATCGTTTCGCTAGTGACTTAGTCATTTGCTAGCTAGTAACAGTGGAACTGTTCTGTTCAGTAATCGTACTATAACATTTAAAATAGAATTTTTTTTACAATCTGTTGTCTCATCAACAGATAACCACAGCCGTGTATTTTTTTAATTCACATTTTATCTTATTTACATTGTCTACGTGTACAGTTGGTAGATAGTTACATAACGTTGTGCGACTTGGTAACTTCACCTGGGCATTGTATTTATTCCAGAACTCTCGAAATGGTTGTTAATCGAGTATGTGCAGCGGAACATCACAGGCAATCAGCATTAATAGTAAATCAAACATGAACTGTGTTGTCAAAGGCACGCCATATTTTTTATTTTTATGGTGTACACTATTTACGTGAAGTCCACAATCACGCTTACCCCAGCACATCAAATCTTTTTCGCACACTTTACAAATTATCTTAGCACCATCATAGAATAAATCCAGGAATTCACCTATGAATTTATTCACTTTATCAGCAAATGGCGGTTTTTTACTAACTTAATAGAAACACAAGAACAATATGTGATACGCCCAAGTAACTTAACGTGTACTCAACTCGAAAGCTAATAATAGACTGGACTGGAGAAAAAGTTTCGGGGTCAAGGTGAATGCCGGCGACAGTAAGTACATTTGTACTCTACGACCATGATACACAGAAACAATTTGCAGCTTTAGTGATAATACATTTTCTTGTCACTAAAACTCCCTTTAAGCTAAAGGTTCCTTTAAAATGTTGATAATTCTTATATTAAAATAAATGAAAATTATTTACCAATAACAATTCATGAAATAATTTGCCTATATTATTAATGCTAAAAATCTTATGACAAACAAGACAAAAGCGTTTAAAACATAACTATTTACATTAATGTTTAAAATTTGAACATTTTTGGTTATACATCTTTGGCATTTCTCCAAAACAGTACTGGTCATTCGTCGGATGGTATTCCTATAAATGCCAACAAATAGGTGTCGTACTCTTTCTTCAAGCACTGCTACAGTGTCAGGAGGTTAAACTCATAAATTTCGTTTTTAACATACCCTCACAGGAAAAAATCCAAAGGGGGTAAAGTCTAGTGATTTAGCAGGCCATGGTATTGGACCACCATTGGAAATATGTTCGTCTCCGAAAGTCACTCATAATAAGTTTTTAACCTCTCTGGAAGTATGGGCTGGCCAACCGTACTGTTGGAACCAAACATCATGAATATGATTTTCTGACACTATTGTTCTAATTGCCGGTAAAATTTGATTTTCTAACATGTTTAGATAGCTTTGTCCGGTTAATGTATTGTTTAAAAAAAATGGTCCAATAAGTCGATTTCCTAAAAAGAATAAAGCTCGCTAATTTTACTTAAAGAAAGAATAAATAACGTATACGCTCATTGAAGATATAAAATTATTGTTTTATTTCAGTGATTTTAATGTAAAGAGAAAACGAAAATATGTGTATCATAAATGACGCACCATAGATAAAAGCCAAATTATCTCTGTAATCTGCGTTGGCCACGCAGTCCGGTGTTTTCAGGTGCCCATTGATGGTAATTAAGTATGCCTATTAAACACACCGCTGTTAATAAAATATGTTTCATCAGTCCAAACAACGTTATTGCTAAAGTTGGCATTTTTTTTGACATTTATTAACAAAGCAATTACAAAATTCTATTCTTCTAGGAAAATCGTCTTCCTGAAGCCCTTATACGATAGTCGGCATGTACGGACGATATTTGTGTTTACTCAAAACTCTAGGAATGTCTAATTCTCTATTACCTACCCTTGTCGATGATGCTGGGTTAGCGTTGATATAATATATTATATAGTTGTCACGGTTGTCATTTTTCTTTTTCATAAATTTTAACAAGCGCTTTTTCAAAACTTCCAAAAGCTATCAAATTTGTCGCAAGTTTTGAGAAATATCTTTCATTAGGTTGTTGCCTCTCTGAGAAATTTTCAAAATAACTTATTTGACGCCATATTCGCATTTCTGTTATATTTAACATAATACACCAACACATCAAAATTTTTCTTCACTGGAATAATGTAAAGCCATTTCAAAGAATTAAAACACGCATCAAAAAATTTGAACGTAAACAATATTTGTCGTCAAAAGTTTGTCGGAAAAATTCAAAGTCTACTTGATATTTCACAGTTTTCATTTTAGTGCATGGAATTTTGATTTACCTATTTTTTTTTCTGTGGAGAAAAATAGCTGTAGAATTGTCATTTTGTTACGTATTTTGTTGTAGTAAATAAGTATTACTGCTTACGATATTTTTGTTGATAACTAGTAGGACTTTGTAAAATGTACCTAAAATCTATTATTTAGGAAAAATTTGTTACCTTTTCATCAAAAGGTAGTTTTTTAGTTAGAGAAGAATTAGAAAAATTTTAAATTTTTTTATCTACATGTGATACATCGTTGAAAAGCTAAAATCGATCTCTTTTTAACGAGTGAAAAATTCAATTGACGCCCATAAGAAAAAATGAACCTGCTGACTATCTTCAATAATCGAAACGTTGAAACTAAAATCTGATTAGACAGCTAAATTCTACGAAAAAAGTTGCTTTGAGAATGTTAAAAATATTAAAAAATAAGGAAGCTGATATTAGAAAATGCAACAATCAACTCTTTCGACGATATCTCAAAACTCCCAACAGCTGGAATAGTTTTGAAGGTGGTTATTAGTTGGTAACAAAATAGTTTTAAACTTTCCCCATTAACCGTTTTTCTATCTCTTATAGTTTCCGAGATTCCAATACATGTATCACCAAAATGGCCCACACTGTATAAGTAATAAAAAGCAGTGGTTGTGAAAATCCTGGTAATAACGAAAATTGAAACTAAATAAATTACCAGCTAAGTGATGTATTTGGCTAGAGTACATGATGGCAAGTATAAATAGTGATCTTCTATCCTAACTGCTGCTTCGAATCTCGCCACCGGCACTGGTCCAAAGACTAGCTTGTCTAAGGATCACTGGTGCAAGGAGAAAAACACCAACAGCTGCTCTGGAGGTTACATTAAACCTGGCAAAGCGTCCCTCGTGGATAAAGAGGGAGGCATTGGCGGCCTATCTGAAAATGTGGAATTCTGGGAGCTGGGAACGTTCAGGTAAAGTTGAAGGTCACTCAACAATTGCAGGACTGAGCGTAGATTGAAATCCCTATTTCTATCCTAAAGGTGAAGCGAAATATCAGCCAAGGATGGAAAGGAAATGTATTCTCATTCTTTCCAGTAGGGAGGAGTAGAGGGAAGAGATAATTGATTCCCCCCGGACTCACTGGTATGTGCTACACAGACTGTTGTTGTGTGGCCGCCAAACCATTATCGTGGGCGAGAATTTGTCTGGAAGGTAGAGGAATGATTTGCTCTAGGGTCGTAGACTACGATCTTCCAGGCAGAGGTTTGCGCCATCTTAGCAGTGGCTGGTAATGGCGTAAGGAATGTTGTGGAGCAGATTGTATACATCTGCTCCATCAGTTATGCTGCTCTAAATCGGTGTGCTCCCCAGGACGAGTTAGCTCTCGTTTTGGAGTGCGGAGACAACCTAGAAGAGCTTCCCAGAAATAGAGAAATAAGACTTGTAAGTCCCAGGATATACCGGAGTTTCAGGCAATGATGAATTGGCTAGACTTGGAGCCGACGAGGTCTGCCTCGGACCTGCGCCTATATTGTGCATCACAAGAAGACAGGTTACCACGGTTCTCAAGAAGTGAGCCCATGAGACACAAAGGAAGCATTATAGTACCAGTAGGACCTGTAGGCAAACTTGAAATTTTCAGACTTAAATTTTGTGACAAGTCGAGATCGGCTTGGTTACTAGGCCGGAGTCGGAGAACTCTGAATCTTTAAAATGTGAAAAACAGGTTCAAAATTGTTGGTTTTATTTGGCTCCTTATATAATATGAAGAACATAGAAACGAAATTTTATTAGTATATATGTAATAAGAACATTCATGGACAATTTTCTGATATTAATTTAAAAAAGGAGAAAAACCTACTAGGTAGTAAAACGTTAGAAAATGTATTAGAAATTATGCTATGTGAGATATTAATTATTTAACTTTTAATATTGCAATTAACAATCCACTTAGGAAGGATGGACTAGTTTCTATGTTTTGATGTCGTCAGAATGGTATATGGATAATATGTAAGAAATATTGCCTTCAAAAGGATAAACAATATATAGTAGTTATCAACACTCTATTTATTCTGTCGCATGTAAAATAAAATAGGTTCTCTGTAAATATTTTAAAAAACGTATTAATATGTCGATACCTTTTTAACAAAACATCGTAAGTAGATTTAAGTGAAGTTTTCAGGAAATCAAAGTTTAGTTCTGATAACATATTTTTCACAATAATATGTGTTTTCTTTTCTGGGTGGGGTGTTTTAATGATAAAGACGTAATTTCTGAGTTTTTTCTACTTAACTTAGCATTTTCGTTATTTACATTAGTTATTTACTTTAGTTTGTCGATATGCAAGTCAGCAGTTGTATCCCAAAATTTATCGTGAGTGCACACTTGCGATTATTTTACGGCTTTATTTTTGGTGACAGGAAATGCAGAGTATCTTAAAAAATTATTAAATTAATTATGATTAGAAACTTTTATTCCATTAATTGAAAAACCTCAAAAAAAACAAACCTTTTATTTAGAATGCTACAGGAAAAACAGCAAATGAGTAATAAAAACGAAATTTAAATCGAGTTATTTTTAATCATATTATTCAACTAATGTTTCTTCATCTTCAGCGTCAGTGTCTGGAAGACAATCAGCCATAGTGCTCTTCGATTTCATTTTCTGATATTCATTTCTGTATTTAATGGGAATAACATTTTTTTGTACAAGAAAATTGGAGTATATACGGATAATATACACAAATAATATGTGTCAAGTTTCACGCCTCACATATTCTAGAGATAAATACATAGCTTTGAAAAAGGAACTAGATTCGTTTTCGAAACATTAGGAAAACTTTTTTTTTTTGTCTTATATTAGTTGTCAGGAAAACAATCTCTGACTAATATAGAGGCTTACTTCTCCAGTATTATAATTGGTAACTAACTGTATTTTCTAGATAACCAGGAATAATTATTCATGAGGTAGTAGGCTCCAAGAAAGAAAAAGAAAAGTTTATCAATAGTATAAGCATAAATTGGCATATTTTATTATTCTGTGTGGTAGTTGGTCCACCGAAACAGGTCTCGTAATACCTAAATTCATAAATAAATTGACAAGAAATATAAAATCAATTGAAGAATTGAAGTAAATGCAATCTTACAATCAGCTTTCACTATTATCGCTAGCATTAGTAGATGTTTTTTTGTGAATTTAGTGAAAGTAATACCATATTTCTGCACCTTGTGGTGTTTTCATAATGTGATGATAAGGACGTCATAATGATCAATTTCCTAGTAAATTACGAAAGCGTAAGCTAATAGTATTATAATATGAACAAAGAATTGATCTAAACACTGAATTTAACCAGTCAACGTGATAAACTGCGTTTAGGTTTTATGAACATCTAAGAAAATAGATAAATTCGGCAAGTAAACTAGCCATTCACTACTTTAGAATTTATAACAATAAAGAAAAGCATTGTAAGAAAAAAATAGTTATCTTTAATCTGAAGACATAGTGAGTGATAAGTTATCCCACTGATGGTCAGTGATACTACCCGTCAGACATCACTCATCTCTTAGTGATAGCGACCTGCAATGCAGGTAAAAAGTGCTTCGACCTCTAATCCTGGTGGGTTAAACTATATAATAAATAATGATTTGCACGAGCTTAGCTATCAAACAAGATTTGCAGGTTTAATTCAATGCAGGTCGCGGCTTTTGTCCGCTGAGTAGTTGTTTCCTGCAAATCTTATTCAGTATATAGTTTAGCCCTCCAGTGTTAGAGGTCGAAGCTCTTGGTACCTGCTTTGCAGATCGCTATCAGTCACTAAGATGTCAGTGGTGTCTGACTGGTAGTATCACTGACCACCAGAGGGATACACTTATCATTCACTATGTCTGTTTTGCTTGGTGTGCTTTAGGCTAGCCTGGTCTGCTATTATTATTTGTCTTTTCCAATACTTATGGCATATTGACGAGAACATAAAAAGTTCGAAATCGGACTATGTCTAGTGAGGAATTGACAAATGATCTTAGCTACCAAACAAGATTTGCAGGTTAAATTCAATGCAGGTCGGGGCCTTTGTCCGCTGAGTGGTTGTAGATACCAGGGATGTCTGATTGGTAGTAGCACTGATCACCAGAGGGATACACTTATCACTCACTATGTCCATAGTCCTTTGTTAATTTCATTTCTGCAAACAATTTCCGCGTTTTTGGGTTTGTGGCTCTGTGATTTTCGTTTTAGAAACGTTATTAATTGAATGTTTTTGAAATGTATATGTTACACTTCGCATCAAGAATGGCTTTTGAACATTGTATATTCACTCCACTATGCATACAGTAGAAGATTTTATAACTTTTGACTTTTCAGCAAACTAAACAAGTTTAACTTTTTCTATTATTGTATGAACAATTTTTTCTTTGCAATTATTAAATATTAGTAAACTGAATAGTTAAAGTCAAAGAAATTTTAACTAAAACAAAGAGTGTCTGCATTATCAACAGGTATTTATGTGTAAGTAATACATTTTATAGACTAAGAGCTGGCGGCCGCGGAGGTACTACGACATTACCTCCGGCTGAAATTTTGTGAAGTGGTTGGGAGGACCATGAGGAAGTGCCATCTGCAAGGATTTTGCTCAAAACCCCTGCAAAGGACACGTCAGACGACTCAAAAATAAAGAAATCCTTGCTCAAAAAATGATCATACCTCCGGCTGAAAATTTGCACATTACCTGTTTAAAAGTCACAGATAACGCATGTAAATCGTCAGACGTCTCGGTCGCTGCCAAAGGGGTGTCAGACGCCCTCAAAGTTGTCATTTTTTTTCAAAAATTTTTTTTCTTACCTCCGTCTGACGTTTTAACATATTGCAACAGAGACCATTTTAAGCACATTTTAAAATCGTCAGACGAAAATACCGGTGCGAAGTCCCCCTACAATATTCACAAAGTTCCGACCCACATGGAACGTATATTTTTTTTTTCGAAAAATTATTTTCATTACCTCTATCTGACGTTTTTACTTATTATCGTAGAGACAATTTTAAGCATATGTATAAATCGTCAGACGAAAATGCAACTGTGGGATTCCTCTGCAATGCCGCGAAAATCCAGCTCATTCACTCTTGGACGCTATTTTCAATAATTATAAGTTTTTTTTTACTTTTTGTCATTTATGTTCGAAAAGTTGGGCCGCAGGTATATAATAAATATGCTACATAGATGTGTATGTGTGAAAAGAATGTAGAAGTGCCGCGTAGGACCTAGCCTAGCCGTTATGCCTGCTGCGTATTTCCAGAAGGGGAGAGGAATAAGGGCCACAGGCTTAGACATGTTTAGTATAGAAATGTCTGGAAGAAAGAATAATTTTTGTGGCAAATAAGTCAAAAATAAAATTTCAATGGGCGGCGTAGTATTTTTTTAAGTTTTTTGAGTGATTTTAAAACAGAAAACTCTCTTGACATTTTTTCGACAAAATGAATCGTTTAGCTAGAAAAAATTCAAACAAATTGAAAAAGTGAGTAGTCTCCAAACTTTAACTATTTTTTTGTGGAGGAACACGAATTATTTTGTAATAGCCGTAATTTGTTGTAAAATAAAAAGTGAAAATTGTTATAAATTGGCCCATTCGGAAAAGAAAAGATCTCTCCCCATTTTTTGAAAAAAATCAACTGTTTCGCCATGAAAAATTTGGAGAATACCCACTTTTTTCAATTTGTTTGAATTTTTTCTGGCTAAACGGTTGATTTTATTAAATAATGTCAAGAAAGTTTTTCGTTTCAAAATGACTCAAAAAAATTAAAACATACCATCTCGTCTGAAAATTTTTCTTTTTGACTTATTTGTCACAAAAATTCTACGTAATTTTGTGATTTTTCATCAAAAAACAATTGTGGACGATGCTCCACATCACCTAGAGCGCCCATCTTTGATCAAAGTTCATCGTCAGTAAACTTTTTTACGGGATGCCAAGTCAGAAAATAGCAAATTACTTTATTTTGAAATACCCCAATATGTAGTAATGTAGGCTGGATTTTCGCGGCATTGCAGACGAATTCCACAGTTGTATTTTCGTCTGACGATTTATATATATGCTTAAAATTGTCTCTACGATAATATGTAAAAACGTCAGACGGAGGTAATGAAAATAATTTTTCGAAAAAAAAAATATACGTTCCATGTGGGTCGGGACTTTGTGAAAATTGTAGGGCGACTTCGCAGCGGTATTTTCGTCTGACGATTTTAAAATGTGCTTAAAATGGTCTCTGTTGCAATATGTTAAAACGTCAGACGGAGGTAAGAAAAAAAACTGTTTGAAAAAAAAATGACAACTTTGAGGGCGTCTGACACCCCTTTGGCAGCGACCGAGACATATGACGATTTACATACGTTATCTGTGACTTTTAAATAGGTAATGTGCAAATTTTCAGCCGGAGGTATGATCATTTTTTGAGCAAGGATTTTTTCATTTTTGAATCGTCTGACGTGTCCTTTGCAGGGGTTTTGAGCAAAATCATTACAGATGGAACTTCCTCATGGTCCCCCCAACCACTTCACAAAATTCCAGCCGGAGGTAATGTCGTAGTACCTCCGCGGCCGCCAGCTCTCCGTCTATTACTATTTATTAGCCAACAAGTTTCACAATTTTGAGCAAATGAATTATAGACCATTATATAAATATTTGTTAATTTCAATTGATATGAGGTGTTATGATGTATTATTAAAAGTTTATGGTACCCCACATTTGCTTAAACTAGTTTCTAATATTATATTTGCCTTTAAATTGAATTTATACTCTCACAGCAAAGGGCCAATGTAAAAACAGAGGAATTGTAGATAATTGACACATTAGAATAACTACCCTCTCTATTCCTTTGTATTGAAAACAGTTTATATTTGACCCTTACTCCCAACAACACTGAAAACTTTTCCGAAAACTCTTTATTAAACCGACCTGGAATCGATTTCGAATGGCTGATTATTCAAGTTTCTATTGATATGGACTAAACCCTCCGAAATAACTTTGTGTCAAAGCAATAAAGGGAAATAGCTAATATACTGACAAATAAACCAAATCACGCAATTTTTGTATAATAGAAATGCAGATTGAAAATTTCCTTATTGAAAATCTCACATGTTTAATAGAAATTCTACAGATGTAAATCGGTTTATTTTTGTTCCATTTGTTGGAGGTTTTCCATTACTAGTGAATCGAGAGCTTAGTTGAAATTTTAAGGAATTGGTATAGGAAATATTGTAGTAGATGGGAAATGCATGAACGTTTATTATGTAGAAGAAAAAATAAAAAGTGCAGATACTTATTTTATATTTTCTCTGATAGGATTTACTTAAACATTCTTATCGCAGAAAAATAATTTACGAAATTATTTTCTCTTCGCACTAGAACTGACTTGTGAATTGTTTCACAACGAACAGCAACAAATCGCATTCCATTTTTAACAGCATTAAACGGACAGATGTAATGCTATCACTTTGTCATTTACTTGATGGGAGCCTTAATACTTAGTAGTGAAGTGGATTATGATGAAGTTGCAAGTCATATTAATTGTGAAATATATTCTGTACATTAAGTAATAAATACCAACCCACTATTTAGTACAGAATGTGGCTATGGATTCTCTAGTAATTAAACACAATGTTTTTATGTACGCTTATTTATTTAAATTCACCTGTAAGAGTATGTTACCTATACCGGGTGGCCACGAGTCAATGTACGCCCCCAATATTTTAGTTGTTTTTGAATTTAAAAATTTGGTTTTCGGTACACATAAATTAGACAATAATGGGCTACTTTTAGACTAACAGGAATGAAAATATCGCTTCCGATTGAACCGGACGTGACATCAACTTTTTTTTCATAAATGGAATGACTATATTTTTTTAATGGTTTCTCATTAAGCATAAATTTCTAAGTGCAACAGTTTTTTCATATCTTAAAAATTCCAAAAAATAAGTGAGATACGAACAATTTTTTAATTTTTTCAAAATGGCCGCGTCAGATGAATGCGATGTAAGAAAATTACTAAGTAGGCTATGGAAATTATTAGTAAGGTTGTAGACTTGTCTGTAAAAAAAGAAAATAGTTGTTTGAATTACTGATAGGTACCATATAGGTATTTTTAAATTTTTTTTCAAAAAACGGAATTTAATTTTCATTTTCATTGCCGTAGGGGTCCTATGGAAATTTTTTTAATGGAACTGTGCTATTTTTTTTTGTTAATCAGAAATAATGATCCATAAACTATAATTTTTTCGCCATTAATCATTTCTTAACGATATCCTTCGTAATAATAAAAGTATTTTTAAAAGGTAAACACAAATTAAACAAGAAATAATTTTAATAAAACGTTACAACCATGAATAAATATAATAACAAAACTATTTAAAACCTAAATTATAATAAACCATTATAAAAATTGTTCAAACTGTTCACCGTTTTGATTAATACACAGAGTAGCGCCACTTATTGTTGCAACATTCTGTAATTGTTGAGGTGTTATTGGTGCAATTTCGTGTCGAACTCCTTCTTCCAGATCTTGCCTTGTGGTTGGAGCAGTCATGTAGACTCTATTTTTCAAATGCGCCCAAATAAAAAAATCGAGTGGGGTTAAGTCAGGCGACCTTGCAGGCCATCTGACTGGACCATGGGTCCCAATCCAACGATCTGGAAACAATTGATTTAAGTAATCCCTAACGATAATAGCATTGTGTGGTCCAGCCCCGTCTTCTTGGAAGTAAACCTCATCAATATTGGTATTGGGAATTTGATTAATCTGTGGAACTATTATATTTTGGAGAAATTCTAGATATCTTGGTCCAGTTAGAGTTCCGTAAAAAATTATTGGACCTATGATATGGTCGCCCAGTACGCCTAACTAAACATTGAAGCCAAACCGCTCCTGAAACCGCCCTTGTCTCATAATGTGAGAATTTTCAATTGCCCAATATCGAGTGTTGTTTTGATTAAATAACCCAAGGTTTGTAAATCTCGATTCATCAGTGAAAAAAAGGTTTTTGATAAAATTCTCATTTCTTAATTGGCGTAACTGTAACCAATTACAAAAGGTTAATCTTCGTTGATAAATCATTCTAATATAAAAATCAATGCAATTGATATTTATAAGAACGATAGCCGTGTTTCTTTAAAATTTTCCTGGCTGATTCTTTGGAAACCGGAAATTCATGTTCAATTTGTCTTACCGAAATGATTGGGTCAACATGCACTAAAGCTAATACATTAATTTCCGTTTCTTCATCCACAATAAATCTTTCTTCATTTTCTATATCAGGTTCAGTTCTAAATTGATGCTCCAATCGGGCGAAATAGTTTCCCCGAGGTTGTCTTCTTTCTGGATATCTCTCTCCATACAGAGTTTGTGCTCTAGTTGCATTACGTTGAGTCTCTCCATAAATAATCAACATGTCAACTTTTTCATCTCTTGAATATTTTTTCAGCCATTTTATATTAATTTTCTTGTTTGTAACAAATTTAATACATTTGCTTCAAAATATTAGTGAGAATAATTCAATTGTTGCGAATGTCTGTCATTTTCATGGCTACCTGCAATTTTGAATTTAAATGTAGATAGGGACCTTATTAAAATGATTTGTTGGCGTTTACCTTTTAAAAATACTTTTATTATTACGAAGGATATCGTTAAGAAATGATTATTGGCGAAAAAATTATAGTTTATGAATCATCTCTGATTAATAAAAAAAAATAGCACAGTTCCATTAAAAAAATATCCATAGGAAATGAAAATTAAATTCCGTTTTTTTGAAAAAAAAAACTTAAAAATACTGGTACCTATCAGTAATTCAAACAACTATTTTCTTCTTTACAGACAAGTCTACAACCTTACTAATAATTTCCATAGCCTACTTAATAATTTTCTTACATCGCATTCATCTGACGCGTCCATTTTGAAAAAATTAAATAATTGTTCGTATCTCACTTATTCTTTGGAATTTTTAAAATCTGAAAAAACTGTTGCACTTAGAGATTTATGCTTAATGAGAAACCATCAAAAGAATATAGTCATTCCATTTTATTTAAGAAAAAAAAGTTTAAATCACTTCCGGTTTAACTGGAAGTGATATTTTTATTCCTTTTAGTCTAAAAGTAGCCAATTATTGTCTAATTTATGTGTACCAAAAATAAAATTTTTAAATTCAAAAACAACCAAAATATTGGGGGCGTACATTGACTCGTGGCCACCCGGAATAATTTTACATTTTCGTTACTGTTGGCTTATACTTTTAAGTTTAATGTTTTTGATTCATGAATATCCAAGAGTCTGAGAGAGTGTATAAGTTGTGCTATAGATGATTTTTAAATTGCACAGTCTAACCATAATTTATTACTAGTTATTAGATGTTGAGGTTATTTTCATAATTTTTGTTTTGGGTTCATTGTTGCATTTAAAGTAGAATAAAATAAAATGGGATACAATTTTAAAAAAGGAGATCAAAAACAAAAAAATATTAATAATATAATATTAACACAACAAATTTTTCCACAGAACAAAGAGCATTTGAAACAAGAAATAGTTTCAAATTTGTCAAAAATAATTTTGTACCCAATATAGTCTAGAACTCAATATGGCTTAGTCATGTAAACCCGGTTAGTCCGCGATGGATACGAAAGATAGTGCCGTATGCAATAGAGCCAGATCCTGTATTGCAATATTAAAATACAAATAACTTCAAAACGATGGTTCCTATCAAAATTTAGTACGAGCACTTTTTTATGCAGTTTTTAACACTGGTGCCTTTTTCTCTTTTACATGTTTAAAAAAACATAAGATAAAAAAATTATAACGATAATTCACCCTCACCCCCCCAATCCAACAAATCAGGATATTTAGATACAAATTTGACGAAATATGTAACATTGTGATATTAATAAATGGTCAAAATTTAATTTTTGCAACTTAAGACATTTTGAATTTATTGGCAAATAACTATGTTGTACTTACCCCTTTAAGGGGTTGTAGCTACCTTATGAACTGATTTATGGCAAATGTTTATATACAAATCTCAACTAATTTTTCAAGTTGTATCACCCCCTTGAAGGAAAGTACTTAATTATGGGACACACTGTATATTAATATTATATTGTATTATAATTTCTTTATTAGGTATTTACTTCACCATGCCGGATACACATAATGTATAACTGAAATCAGTTGCTTTCGAACGGCCTGCGGCTCGTTTCTCGTGAACATTGTAACAAAGTGATTTTTCCGGTAACCATTTTCGGATGTAATAAGACTTAATTGGGTTCATCTTTCATTTTGGTACACTCTGTATACTATAACTCGTATGAATGTTTCCGTTAAAACCGTTTTGAACCAGAGTTCAAGTTCTTTTTGAAGTCCAGTATGTGAAATAATAATTATTTACTAAATATAATTGTTTCAAACCGATTTATTGTCAAGGTAATCTTAAGTTACTTTATTATCTCAATGATAAACCACTTGTGTTTTTGCAGCCGCCAAGTAAGACGTTGAAAATTGAATTTAATTTAGTTTAATTTAAAGCCAAGTTGAGAGTAGTTGTTAATGATAAAAGAGTACGCTTCTATTTTGTTTAAATAATTTATAGTATAAATTATTGTTGGATTTATAGTAAAATATTAATTCAAGACTGTTTTAAAAGATTTTTTTTGTAAATATAGTTTTAAAATTATGAGAAAGCGATTCCCGGCGTCGGAATATCTTATAAACGTTTGTTTGTGTTAAATAACGCAGAGAATTTGTTTATGCACAGTACGCCAAGCTTGCTTGGAATACATTTACGTCGTGCGCAATTTGTTCAGACTCTTTTGAAACACGTAGGCATGTGATTTTCATGTTGGGGAATCTGTGTATAAAACCGCACGCACGAGCCAAAAGAATAGCATCTTCTGAAAACTAGTCAGACACTCCGGCCGTACCGTACAAGCCGCTCCCGAACTCCAGTGTGTTCCGACGAATCCTCCAGTGGTAAGAATTCTTCTTCACAATTTTATTGCTTTATTGTTGATTTTGGTGCATTTCCGTCATTTGCCGTTTGTGTCCGCATTTCTGCTATATTCTTTTGTCCGTCAATTGTTTACAAATACCGTACGACCCGAGATATCCGGAAAATATCATGGTTCATCAAGTAAATCCGGGTTATCTATTTTAACTACGAACATATCGGGATTTCATTAGTAGATACCGCACGAGTGAGGTTTTTCTCTAGAACTGTGAAAGAAATCTCACCGTGTCCCGGGAAATAATACATGAACCGTTCTGTTCAGCGCATGTAAGGTTTTTCTCTTGAACTGTGAAAGGCCCTGCGGCGTAATTGTCAATCCGTAGTCACTCTATCTGATTGCTGAAACAAAAAGGCTCGCAGATAAATGTGATAACCCCTCGTTTTATCGATACTTACTGCAAAAATACGCTTTAACTCTACCCGCATATCTCTCGTCTAGTCAGCTCAAGGGACAGTGTGCCTTAAAGACGCGAATCAGTAAATTGGAACCTAGTGCTATATTATGAAGTCAGCATCAAGCATATTGGGATTTCATTAGTAGATTCAGCACGGTTAAGGTTTTCTTTTAGAACTGTGAAAGAAACCTTACCGTGCCGCGTGGCGTCATATTGTAACCATATCGTTTGATATTTGCATTCACTAAAGACATAAGTTGCTGATCTACAGATGTAGTATATCTGCGAGTAGCCAGTCATACCGTCTGTCCCTGGATTGACATCCTCCCGTTGTGGCATGCCTGCACTTCGTAACCACTAGCACCTGGATAGTTCTGCACCGCCCGTCTGCTGTAATTCCGTCTTAAGCACCAGCGACCATAGAGTCACTAACTGCTTGCCATAGACTCCAGTAACCGTAGATTACTTTCATAACTGTTTGTAGTAAATATTTGGATATTGCCTGCTTATAAGTAAATACCGTAAACGTAATCTCCGAAACTTCGCCGTATCATAAACCTCTTGCTTGGTTCCTAGGCTGTATCGCTTGTAGATAAAAACTAGTACTTACATTGGTTTTTTTGTTTTCCTTTAATAAAGTTGTATTTATATTTTTTTTCTGTGTATTTGGTTTCTTCTTCTATGAAATTAATCATGGATAAATATAATAAGTACCGTTTGCATTTTGACTTTTATTTAAAGGCAAAGGTGTAAGCAATACAGTTTATTTGAACACCGAGAATCATTTTCGGCAGTTAAGTTATCCATTGCTACGAAAACGACAACCATACACACAGACCGCCTGGCGTTCTGTTTCTTCACTGAGTTACTCTAGCTTCTATCATACCGTTGATAGAATAAAGTGGTGTTCCTACACTTTAAAATTGGAACTGACGCTCGAGACCCTTAACGAAATAAAAAAAGTTCAAAAGTACAGCTACTGTACTGAAGGGTGCCAAAGTGACACGACACCCACACAAAATAAGCATTTTGGTGGTGGGTTAGGAGCACGTCACAACATTTGTCTTAATATGCTCGACGTGGTATCATCGTAACATTAATGCGTCGACCAATTTACAAAAAATTTGGTATGCTTATCAGGAAAAGGTTAAAGTGTAATGTGATCAAAGAAAATTTATAAAAATATTATAAATTGTTTATTTAAAAAAATATATAAAAAATTATATTTAACATTTTGTGTCGTAAATTTTATTATTCTGGCAATTATTATGAAATGTGATACAAAAGGATTTTTTGGGTCGCTGAATCCGAATATAACATCAGAAGTGTAAGATTCATCATGGCGAATTTAATATATTGGATCGAAAATCCAATTTTCCACAATTTATTGTGAATTTCAGTACTTCAAGCTTTAAGTCTCTGATTATCTGTTTTATAATACAGATATTTAATATTATGAAGGCTTTAACAACTAAAGCGAAAAAGTTGGTAAGATAGGTATAGCATAGATATAGCATAAATGAATGGACTTTAGGCGCCTCGTTTTACTAATATATAAACATTTAGCGAATTAATAAAGTTGTTACAGATATCTACTTTACATCCTGCTACTTTTCCTTAAATTTAGGTATGTAAAATCAGATTTGCCCCAGCAGGAAAAACGGACCATAGGTTATTATTTGTTTACATATCACTACAGGAATTATAAAAATTTTGTTGAAACAAAGCATTTATTTTTAATAGAAATACAAAAACATTTTTAAAGAAGGGGCTGAAAATGCCCACCACTTTGCTTCAGACACTTTTGAGCCTTATTTTTAAGGGAATTGAAAACATTTTGTAGAAGAATTGGATTGTTGTTGATTCCATCGATTTTCTGTGCAATTCTGACTTGAAGATGGTCAATGTCATGAATAGGAACTTGAAACATTCAATGATTTTTTAAAAAAGGTGCATGGAGTAATGTCACATGATCTTGGAGTAAATTCATATAAACATTATGATTAATTAAATGATCTTGAAAAATTGCTTGGACCATGTTGACTGTAGCGACTGCTGTATGTGCTCGGGCTTCATCCTGTTGGAAATAATCAAAAGCCATTCAGTTGACATTAAGCTGATTAAAGAAAGGGATTAAAATCTCTGCACGATATCTCTCTCTCTCTGTCCGGTTAAAGTTTGACGGAAAAAAATCGAGCCAATAAATCTTCTCTTGTTATTGGTACACCAAACTCCAACTTCCCGCGTATGAAGCATTCTTGTTGTGTTACAGATTGTATGTATCTTTTACCAAGAAATTTACAACCCCCTGTGAAATGTCTTTGCGCCTATACCGAAACCTAATAATAATCACAATTTTATCTCGTTCTTTGCAAATATTTTATTTTTTAAATCATCTTTATATCACATCCGTGAGCCAAAATGTGCGAGTTTTTGTTTGTACATATCAGTCATTATTGACGTAGATACCTACCTACCTTTGTTTGTCAGTATCGATAATGCCCATAGTGTAAAATTTTATAAGAATTCGTTACGGTTATTATTGTTGTTTACATTTTTTACTCTAGCTTACTCTAAAGTAATGATTGTTTCACAAAATCATTCAAGACTACAAAAGGAATATGTATAATATAAAAACAGTAACCAGTTTTCTAAAATGATTTTAATGTACAAAAAGAAGTAAAGAAGTTTCTACATTACTAATTGTAAGCTTTAAAGTCTTATTTAATATCGAGTATTTTCTTCACTAGCAGTTATCACATCTTGACAACGTCATGGCATGCTGATAATTAATCTTCTTACAAATTCTTGATTAATGATGCCAAATCTCTTCAAGTCATGCGGCAAGCTCGTTCAAGTTTCTAGGCCGATGAGGAAGATGATCCCTCAAACTTATGCCTATCCACACCATAACTGATCCGCCACCATAACTCATTTGGCCTTCTAAAAACTAAATTTCGTTTATAGTTAGAGAAAATGCAAAACCTAAATTCATCCGGAAAAGTACTGTCACGTGTTTGTTATCCCCACAAACACCTATACTCGTAGATTCGTTGATTGAAAGTCCAGGTAACACTTATACACTATTTTATTTACTAATTAGCAATTAACAATAGATTAGTTAATAGGCTTAGTTTCATCTAACCAGTCTACACAGTCCAGTGGCGTAACAGTACTTTAGCCCAGTCTTCAACTTGCCAATTCAGGTGTTCACGTGCAAATTCCAGAAGTTGTCTTCTGTCATCCCTTGTAAGTAATGGGCCAGAAGCTACTTTTCTAGGCTCTAGACTATTTTCACGAAGTCTTCTAGAAATGGTACTTTGGCCTATTTAAAAATTTACCGTTCCACAAACTCTCCTTGAAGGAGAGGATTAATTTCGAAAAATCCAATTACACGCAATCCAAAACATTTTACGATATGTAATTTAACACAGATTGTTTGTTTGTTACATGTCAAATCATGACATGAGAAACCAATTTTTATATAGTCGGCTTTTCGATTTTAATTAAATCATTCTCAGGGCTCTATATACAAAAGATAACAAAAAAAAAGGTAATTTGACAATTTTTAACATATTCTAAAACAAACACAATACTATAAAATAACTAATAGTTGATATTTAAAAGAATTTGAAGGTTCATAAAATAGATTTTTTTTAATTATTATAAAAAACATAAAAATGTATGTATGAAACACACAAAAATGACAGAATCAGCATAAATGATTAAATTAAAATAAACAATTACAAGAGGTATAAAGAACGCACATTTAAAGTAGGTTCTCCGTGTTGTTATATAACTAACTGTTTGAACAATCATTAGGTATAAGAAAAAACAGAGAAAGGTTTGAAGAATCCACAATCACAAAATATAATTTTTAATTATTTGTCCAGAGAATTAGCCTTTGTCTTATTCATCTCACAATTTAGACAACAATAAATTTGTTCTTATCATTGTAGCAAGAAACACTGAAACAATAAAAAACGTGATGTAGTTAAAAATGCATTATTTACAGTTTTTTTATTTTATCAATTAAATTAAAATACGCAGTGTTGAGATTTTCAATGTCTGAACTTTTGTTTACACTATTATTGACTTCTTTTATTTAGTAACCGTTTTTTTTAATTGTTTGTTTGTCTATAATCTTCGTATCTTCAAAATTGAATTGATGGAGATTGTTCCTGCTTTGTTCCGCCAAGGCAGTAGGATTACTTTTTTTTAAGGAGTTATGTATATTCTTTTAATCATTTTTATGGTCGTCCACTTATACTTTTAGATACCTACCGGTTTGACCTATATATACCTTAGTACAATTACCGCAAGGAATTGTATAAATAACATCAGATTCTAGATCTTTTGGTGCGTTGGCCTTGATTTTAGTGAACAATAATTTTTTGTTTGTGTTTTCGCTGATACATGTGTGGAGTCATTATTAAAAGTTTTACATAACTTCTCTGAAAGGTTCTTAACATAAAATAATAATAACAATAATAATGAATGGTCTTTATTTTCCCAAAAAAAAGTTGACAGATAAGTAAGAAAAACAAAAAGTATACAATTATATGGGGAAAACGCTGAAGATCAGATGGTTGCACAAGCAACCCCTGTATTTAATCTTAAGCATTAATAAATAGAAATAAGAGATTGAAATGCGAAATCTATAAAGTTAAACAATAAATAATATTAATCATTTTATATAAGCTTGCTGGTTGGCAAACGATATTAAAAAATAAAACATAGGAAGAAAAGATAATTTATTACAGGAAAATCACAAAATTGATTCATCTTGTGATTTTCCTATAGACTGTTATTTTGCTCACTTAAAAGATATTTTTTGAGGCAGTATTTAAATCCAATTAAAGATTTAATTTTTATTGAAAATGGAATAGTTATAAATTTTTGTGATTTGGTACGTAAATGAGTGCTTAAATCGCGCCTAATCCAAAAAATTAAACGTAGACAGACGTTTTCTTATACCTGAATTTTTCCAGTATCCTCGGCATCTATACAGATTCTGTAAAATTAAATCTAGTGAGTACTAATGATTCACACAAGATTGTTTTCACTTTTTGGCCAATAAATTGGCGTATATTATAAATGTTTTAAATTTATATAAGCTGCGCGTATACAATTATTAATGTGCATTTTAAACCTAAGTTAGTCTCAAAAGTTAACTCGAGATTTCTTGCATGATCTATAAATGTTAAATTATGCCCCTCCATAGATATTTGCATATTTTCTTGTACTACTGACCTAACAGTTTGGTGTCGAAAGTCGACGTTTTACTTGTATTGATGTTTAATGAATGGTTTTTGGCCCTTTTCATCAGTGAATTTAAATCCTAGTTAATTGCAATCATTGCCTCTGCATAATCATTGACATCAAAAGAAAAGTAAAGTTGAGTATCATCCGCATACAAGTGCATCTGACAGTGCTCAATTGATTTTACAAAATCTGTAGTGTACAGTGTGTATTGAAGCGGTCCTAAAATTGACCACTGTGGAACACCGGATGACACATTGAGAGGGGCAGACACATCATTATCGATTTTAACTCGTTGCGTTCTGTTCTTTAAATAACTGCGAAAAAACTCAAGTACATTGTTATTTAAGCCTAAGGACTCGAGTATCATAATGAATAGGTCATGATTTAATGTGTCAATAACTTTCAAGAAATCGATAGCACTAGGACAGTGGCTTTTTTTTGGTCTGATCCTCTCAATATGTCATCTGTAATGTTTAAAAGTGCTGTTTCGCAGCTGTGAAACGGACGAAAACCCGATTGATTTTCAGGTAAAATACCAAATTTATTGATGCGATCTCGTAGTTGCATCTCTACTTCCCATTTCAACACTTTTGATAGCGTTGGCAAAATACTAATTGGATGAAGATCCTTAAACTCTTTTCGACAATTTATTTTAGGCAATGGCTGCACCAGGGCCTGCTTTCAGCTGTGTGGAAAAACAGTATATTCTAAGCAGTAATTTATTATGTGTGTAATAAATGGTAAAATAAAAGGGCAACACTTTAGTAACAATTTAATGTTCAACTCATCATAACCTTGAGCAGTAGTTTTTATACTATATAGAATTTTCTGACAGTTGTATTCAGAGGTGCACTTTAGTTGAAATTGTTCAATATTTGGGTCAACATTATTCTTATAATAGTTAATAGTGCTTTGTTCAACAGGTAATTGGGAACACAGTTTACATAATAATCATTGAGAGCATCTATATTTTTTTAAATGTTCTGGTAAGTTTTACTTTTTTTTTATTATTTTGGTGAAAATTTAATAGGTTTAAATCCTTCCAGATTTTATTCATCCCATCTACCCTTAATTTATGTTCAAATATCTTTGTTTTCATTTCGACATACTAATATCGTGTTATTTTTAAACATTTTGTAATAGCTATGATGAGCTTCTTTTTTTGTACGATGCCATTTGTTGCAAGCTTTGTCTCTTAGAGACATAAGAAAACGTATGTTTTCTGTAAGCCACGGGGCATATTTTTTTTATAATTTTGATTGTCCTATGGTATTTTGTATTATTTTTCTGTTTATACATCTAGTTTCTTTCGAGATTGTACAGTGTTTTTATTTCATATTTTTTTTCACCAAGTTTAAAGGGTACTTAATTATTTTTGGTTAGATATTGTTGAATTAAGTGTACATTATTTTACAGCTACCTTTTTGTATTAGATGTAACATTCTGTATTTTAATTTATGAATAATATTGAGTTTTTGTGACATTGTATGTTGAGAATGATAGTTCAAAAATCTTGCAGGGAAGGTAGGCTTATGATACCAACCTATTGTTAAAATGTTATTATTTCTAACAAGTGTACTCGTATCTAAGAACGGTAGTTTGCTGTTTTCTTCTGTCTCTATTGTAAATCATAATCTGCTAGGGAAATTATTAAAAACTGTTAAAATTTCTTCTATATTGTTATTAGCTACAGCAGCAATTATATCATCAACATACCTTTTAAAGAAATGTATATTAAAATAGTTGACGTTTCGATTTTAATTAAATCATCGAAACGTCGACTATATAAAAACTGATATCTCTATAAAACTGGGCTTATCCCCATTAAACGTAAACATCACATCGATACAAGGCTATTATCTCTATACATAATTAAAATTTAGTTTATTAATACAAGTTGTACCTGTGAATTTTTCCAGCCTTTCTTTTTTTTTTCTTATTCCTAATGATTGTTCAAACTGTTATACATGGTGGGGCAATAGTGCGTCCGACTTCGATATGTCGAGTTCTATGATAGCTAGAAACTTGATTTAAAAACAAAAATAAACTAGACAAAAAAGTCAGTAATTGGAAATTGTCCTCGAATATACAGGGTGAGCCAAGACGATTCTACAGGGTCAAGTAACATTTTTTTAAATAAAACTCCATATATATCAGAACATTTTTTGAAACCTCTTTGTGACTTCCTTTCACTCCTGTATTATTATTGACTTTCTCCCAACCACTTGAATGCAATGATTTTTTTTTTTGTTGAAATTATACCATTTACACGTGTATATTAATAATATCACTACAATCACAAATATTGATTTTAAGAAATAATATGTTAGTACCAGTTGTAAGACATCTGTGTGATGATACTCAGCCATTTTCACTTCCAAAAAGTATACAGAGTGGCCAAATAGGATTTTTAAATTTACAACTTTTTGAACTGAATTTTCTCAATCGTTTCAAATGGAACACCCTGTATATTTTTAGACGATATGATGTAGGAATGAAAAACGAATATTTTTTGTATATACATGTACATTCCTATGGCTATTTGTGACCATTTTCAATTTATTGAAAAATAACTGCAAAATTCAGCATTAAAAATTAAAAAGTCTTTTTTTTCAAATAATTCAATTTCAAATAATAAGCGTGTTACATGATGCCCATAAAAACATCACACCAGCAGAAATCCAAAATTTGAAGGAAAGGAAAATAAATGCTTTTAGAAGTTACACTCTGGCAATTTTATGAACAGTAGAAACCTCATTCCAAAGACCCATAGAAATGTGTGTTAATCAAAATGGGCAACATGTGGAACACTTTTAATAATATCTTCTCTTGATATACAAAAAAAAATAATTTTTATTGCTGAATTTTGTAATTATTGTTCAATAAATCGAAAATGGTTACAAATAGCCATAGGGATGTACGTACAGAAAATGTTAGTTTTTCAATTATACATCACATCTTCCAAAAATATACAGGGCGGTCTATTTGAAAAAATTGAGAAAATTCAGTTCCAAAGTTGTAAATTTAAAAATAATTTTGGTCCACCTTGTATACCTTTAGGAAGTGTAAATGGCTGAGTGTCATCACACAGATGTCTCATAACTGCTACTAACATTTTCTTTTCTTGAAATCGATAATTGTGACTGCAGTGATTTTTTTTTAATATACATGTGTAAGTGGCATAAGTTCAACAAAAAAAAATCATTACATCCAAGTGGTTGGGAGAGAGTCAATAATAATAGAGGAGTGGAAGAAGGCCACAAAGAAGTTCCAAAAATTGTTCTGATATACATACCATTTAAAAAAGTTGACCCTGTAGAGTCGTCTTGGCTCACCCTGTATTATCAAAAATAATTTTCGGTTATAGACTTTTTTGTCTAGTTTATTTATGTTTTTAAATCAAGTTTCTAGCTATCATAAAACTCGACATAACGAAGTTGGACGCACTATTGCGTCACGCTGTATAACAACACGGATGGATCACCTACTTTAAATGTGAGCACCTCTTATAATTGTTTATTTTAATTTAATCATTTGTTCTGAGTCTGTCATTTTTGTGTGTGTTTTTTGCGTTTTATACATACATCTTTATGTTTTTTGTAATAATTAAAAAAAAAATTCTATTTTATGAATCGACCAATTCTTTTATATATCAATTATTAGTTATTTTATAGTATTGTGTTTGTTTGTTTTAGAATATGTTAAGAATTGTCAATTTACCTTTTTTTTTTGTTATATTTTGTATGCAAAGGCCTGAGGGTGGATTTAATTAAAATCGAATTGTCGCCTATATAAAAATTGGTTTCGCTATAAAACTTGGCTTATCCCCAGTAAACGTAAACATCAAATTCTATACATTACCAGAAATGCACCACAGGCACCATTAAGATTTTCGAAGAATAAAATTACAATCTAAAAAAAAGATCGTTGAAATAGGGAAAGTATTTCAGAAAATATTAAAGATTGAACTTTGGGTCACTTTTAAAATAGGCGTTAATTTTAACGAGGAGTATTTTAAAAATATATTCGTGTTTTAGAGAAATAGACACACCTATATACTGGGATTCTATGACTTGGATATATTCTACATATTAATTTGCTTTGTGGTGCCAATTTCAATAGTTTGCGAGTAGAAACTAACAAATTTACACTTCCAACTAATTTCTTATCATTTACAGTTGGTACAATGAGTTGGTACAATGAGCTTAATAATTCGTCACAATGACATGAGAATTGCAAACTTCCAAGGCCGACATGTATCTACTATTAACTAACGTCTAGTTAGTTCGTAGTTTATACTATTAAAATGTCGGAACTGCCTGTATCATTGCACTGAACTTCTTGATTAGATGATCGAATCAGGGCACAAACTTGACGTAAATTAAGGTAGGAAATTTGATTGAAAATTGTGCGGAGTGTTTGAGGAATTGCACTCTTGATGTACACGAGAATTAATTAATTTAAATGCAAATTTCAGGAGGCTCTCGATAGGATCCGGAGTATTGATTACAAAGGAAGTTCATCATTCACACATATTTTATGTTGTGGCTTGATTAAATTTTCACCGTTGGCTTCATCGATTCAGTTATGTATATAACGATTTATTATTTGTTTTTTGAAATTGTGCGAGAAAACTAAAGTATTTTCAAATGCAGTGCATCTGTAAAGTAATATTTTCTGTGGGGTGTTGCAGGATTAACTGGACATACTTAAGATCTGAATTCAGGATCTCAAAATAAGAAAAATTTTCCTATGGAGGTATATGTTTGGAAATGCTTCGTTAAAAAGTTACCGCCCATCAAAGATGGAAGCTAAAATTAGGTTTCTAATTTTTGTTTTCAAATTTGGAAACAGATAAAAAAAATAATTTTGGTAGAAATTTTCTACTAACAGCAACGCTTCTAAAGGATATTTTTTTCAATCATCCCTTATCGGTAAAATGGGTGACAGCAGCAACCCCATTTTATTTTTTTATTTTAACTTTTTAATAGACCCGAATTTTACCATATAAAGATGTACTTCGAAAAGCTTGATTAATTTAGAAAGTTTTTTGACTCTTATTTTTTAATCGATCTAATAGTTTTTGAATAAAAAAATTAAATAATCTCGATCCACACGGTTATTTGGGAATTTGAATTATTTAATAAAATGGAAAATACCTAGTAGGCTAAATAATTATGCTTCACTTGAGCCCAGAATGAATAAAGATTATTAGACAGCAACCTACTATGAATTTTCCATTTTATTAAATAACGCAATTTCACAAAAAACCATGCGAACCAAGACTATTTTATTTTTTATTCAAAAACTCTTAGTTCAAGGAAAAAAATAAAAGAGGCAAAAAAAGTTTCCAAATGAATTAAGCTTTTCGAAGCACATTTTTGAATGGGTCCAAAAAAAGTTCGAATAAAAAAATGAAATTTACCGATTAGATGATTGAAAAAATATTCTTTAAAAGCGTTCCTATTAATAGCAAATCTCTACCAAAATTCATTTTTTTATCTTCTTCCAAATTTGAGGAAAAAATTAAAACACTAATTTTAGCAAAGAAGGTTTAGTGCCATATCCCCCAAAAAAAAACAATTATGCAGCTACGGACACGTGTTTCGGAGTTATTGCCCCTCATCAGCGTAACGTAGCTAAGGAATTGGATCTAGGATGGGATAGATCAGGAACGAGAACTAAAATACTACTTTCCAGCCTTATTTTAGTTCTTGTTCCTGATCTATTCCATCCTAGATCCAATTCCTTAGCTACGTTACGCTGATGAGGGGCAATAACTCCGAAACACGTGTCCGTAGCTGCATAATTGTTTCTTTTTTGGGGGATATGGCACTAAACCTTCTTTGTTTTATTTTAAACCCCAATAAATCTATCTTCTTTTACTAATTTTAGCCTCTATCTTTGGAGAGGCGTACCTCTTTAACGTAGCGTTTCCTGAAATCAAATAAAGAAGAGAGTTACGACAACACTAAATTTATTAAAAGACATAATAAAACATTTAAACGATATTTTATTTTTTCATATACATACAATGTATCCGTAAAATATGGAATAAATTTATTATTTCTTAAACCAAAAATATTTAGAAAAAATCCTCGGACACGTCGATTTTTAATTTCAGTTGCGCATCTTATCCTTTATTTATTTATTTTTTTTTTGGTCATGACGTTATCACTGTTTCCGTTATTACGTCATCGATATATTTTTTAAATAGAATACCCTGTATGTTTCTCCATGTATGGATTCTATTTCAACAGCAGATTTCAAAAAATGTATCATACCTAGGGTCTAAAATTGATCAGTTAGAAGATACGGCTGTTTAAAAAAAAACAAGTAAAAAAATAAAATAAGCACGTTTTTTATAAATTTTTGAATTGTTAGTTTTTGTGTAGTTTTTTGTTTTATCGTTATCGTCTTTGACAGTGAATCACTTAATAATACTTTACCCCAGTAGTGGTTTCTAAATAATTGTTGTCGATTTATTTTAATTTATAACATGATTGTATCTGTAAAGCAGAGAATTGAAATTCTTACGATGGTTTAGGTATAGCGATAGGATACGAACTCAACACGAAGTATGTAATTTATTTAATACTAAATATCTAGAACGACCCATAACGTAATCAATAGTGAGTAAAATTGAAAAAAAAATTAGAGAGACTGGTACGGTGGAAGATTTACCCAAAATAGGTCTCCCAGGTGTTGACAAGGATACAAAATTAAATATTTTACTGGCTGTTGAAGAAAATGCACATACCAGCGTTCGCTAGGTTAGTCGCAATTATGATGTTTCTAAAACGTCAGTACATACAGTATTAAACTTAGAAAAATGGCATTAAGATTCAGCTCATGCAAGAACTAAGTAATGTTGATCCAGACCGGAGGAACCAATTTTGTGAAACAAAGATGAATATATCCAATGGTGATACTTTTCTGATAAAAAATATTATTTTCTCCAATGAATTCACTTTTAAATTAAATGGTGAAGTGAATCGTCAGAATTGTAGATACTGGGCAAGAGAAAACCCCCGATGGATGTGGGAGCAGCACACACAGTATCCACAAAACTTAAATGTATGGGCGGGAATTATAAGAAATAGAATCATTAAACCCAATTTTTCCAATGGAACTGTAAACAGACCGACATGTCTCATCCCAACGTTATTAAATTTATTCCTCAGTAGAATTAATCCTGGAAATGTTGACAAAAACCTGTGGTATCAACAAGATGGTGCGCCTCCCCATTATACAGCAGACGTTCGAAGGTATCGACCAAATATTTCTGAACAGGTGGATTGGTAGACGTGGACCCATCAAATAGCCACCAAGGTTACCGGACCTCAATCCATTAGATTATTTTCTGTGGGGTCATCTAAAAAACTTAGTTTATAAAACCAAACCATGAAACATTGTTGAATTAACAGAGAGAATTAGAACAAAAATAAACAACATTTCTCAGGAAACTATAACAAGGTTCAGCAACACTTTATTCATCATTTACGGTACTGTCAGCTACAACAAGGAGTACAGTTCGAACATTTACTATAAATTGTTTTTGTTATTAACTAACCGTTAGTTCTAGTAACAATTATTTGTACATTGTACTGATTCTGCGGTTGGCTCCTTGTGAAACATTATTAAATATTTTAAATAAACAAAGATAATTTGCTTTTAAATGTTTCAAAGTTGTATTTTCAATCTACACGTGTTTCGGCTTTTTAGGCCCTTTTCAAGAGTACAGATGAGAGGTACTAAATTATAATTTGTGTAGAAACACAAGAATTACTGTGTTTCTACATTTACATTTTACCCTAGAGTAGTCAATCTAACAAATGTCAACTTTAATTCTGATGAAATAAGCCTATTAGAAAAAGGTTTAACATATTCTCGTAATGTATATAACAAACAAGATACAGAGTTATTGGCATTCGATACAGAATTAGCATTAAACTCATTAACTAATACCGAAATTGAAGACAGATTTAGTATCGCTAATTTATTTAATGACATAGAAATTTGTAAAAATAACAGAAACGAAATAGCAACAATAAAAAATATAAAAACTATAATTCAAGAAAATAATTTAATTCTTTGTAAAGCAGACAAAGGCACCACGACAACAATTTTAACCGAAAGTGAATATAACACAAAAATATTTTCTATTCTAAACACTAATGAAATAATAAAATTAAAGCATGACCCAACTAATACATATCAAGCCATCATCATAAAAACCTTAAAGCAGTGTACATCAGTCATACCACCAGAACAAACATATAACTTTAAAATAATGAACCCCTCACCTCCATTGTTCTACGGACTACCCAAAATCCATAAAGAAGACAACCCTGCTCTCATAAATTTTGAATCGAGATATTCAATCAAAAATTCCTTTCAGTTCATAGAAAAAGTTAAAAACCTAAGAGTTTCTATAAATGCGAAATTAGTATCTTTTGATGTGAAAAGTCTTTTTACTTCAATTCCACTACAAACTTTATTTAATATAATAGACCAACTTATAAATAATTCAGATATAAGCGCAGAAAAGAAAAAAAGAATTAAATATCATTATTAAAAATTGCCTTAACCAAAATTATTTTAAATTCAATGGAGAAATTTATAAGTTGTTAGATGGATTACCGATGGTTCACCAATCTCTCCTTTATTAGCCGAAATTTTCATTTCAAATTTTGAAAATAAATTATTCAACACCAAAAACATTTTATTAGAAAATGTGTTCTTTTGGATACGCTATGTAGATGATGTATTTTGCATTTGGAAAGGTAAATTTACTTAACTCCTGTAATGAAAAAATTTAGTTCACGTTAGAAAAAGAAAATGAAAACAGTTTAAATTTTTTAGACGTCAACATAAAAAATCATAATTGTTGTTTAGAATTCGATATCTACCGTAAACCTACCTGTACAGATACAGTAATACACAATAGTTCTAACCAGTATTTCCAAATAAATATGTCATCGTTTCATAGTTTTGTTCACCGTCTGCTAACCTTTCCTTTAAGTTCAAACAATTTTGAAAAAGAAGTCAACACAATAAAACAAATAGCAAGGAATAATGGATACAAAGAAAGTATCATAGATAATTTAATAAAAACAAAACAAAAGAAAAATGTGTATAAGGAGTTTTATGCTGGTTCTGTACAAGACGCCAATATCATCCATAAATGTATTAATTATAGACCTGGAATTAATGATAAATCAGTAATAAATTAAGTAAATTAGGTTGTAAAACAATATTTGTAAATAAAAATAACCTATAAAAAATGTTAATAAACAATACGGATAAAACAGAAAAACTACAAAAGACAGGAGTGTATGAATTAAAATGTAGTGACTGCGACGATATATACATTGGCCAGACTGGACGTAACATAAAATAGCGACTTGAAGAGCATAAAAAGTCTATTATAAACAACGTATATAGCACCGGCATGTCAACACACTGTATAGAAAACAATTACTTTATAAATATGGATAATGTAGAATTACTTCATTCCGAAACGAAAAGCAAGAAATTAGACTTACTAGAAATATTAGAAATTAAGAAAGCTTCCAAAAAATAAAAAAAAACTATTACAAATTAACAACAAATATTCGCAGGTCACCACATTTTAGATAAAGTAATTTAACTTTTCTAAAAAATTCCAAAATTTTCAAACCATTTTTATTAGTATAAGTTGCCAGATATAACATTCAATATATAAGCATGGAACACAAATTTTAATTTAGTACCTCTCATCTGTACTCTTGAAAAGGGCCTAAAAAGCCGAAACACGTGTAGAGTGAAAATACAATTCTGAAACATTTAAAAGCAAATTTTCTTTGTTTATTTAAAAAAAACTATTATTTGTTCAAATAAAACATGAAAAATTAGTAAATTATTATAATCAAAACGGCCGTATCTTTCAATTTATCAATTTTTGACCCTAAGTATGATACATTTTTGAAATCAGCTATTGATGCAGAATCCAAATATATAGGGTTCTATATTTAAAAAGATATCGATGACGTCATAATGGAAACAGTGATGATGTTATAACCAAAGAAAATAAAAGATGTGCAATTAAAATTAAAAATATTTTTGGTTTAAGAAATAATGAATTTAATTCATAATTTAGGGACACATTACATATGCTGTTATAATAATAAAAGTTGCATGTTCTTTTCCAAATTTATTTGAAACAAATAAAAATTGTTGACCAACAAAATGTCCCTTAAATTCCAAATAAAGTATTTTGTAAACTTTTACGTTTTTTTTATTTGCATACATACTCGCTAGTAATGAATTTATATTTCTAACCAAAATCTACCCATAAATCCGCTTTATATCACTGATGCAGACAACATGTGTTCTGGAAGTAAACCTGATGCAAAATAATCCACTACAAACACTAAATCCCATCTCTAGCCACCATCTATCAGTCAGAGATAATTCTATTTGAATACATTAAGTGCGCTGTGGTAACGAGGTGACTTCCCTTTAGGGAACATAGCAAATATCTGGGGAATATCGTAATGATATTAATTTACCCTTAAGTTATTTTAGAGTTTACGTCAAACTTTTCTTTTTCAATTTTCCAATAATGGCGAAACAATTTTCAGATACTTGACAGCCGCTTAAAGTTTATCATAATAAATCTTTCAATCATAAGATATTTTTTTAATTTACGTTAGTCCATAAATGTAATGATACAGTCCCTTAAACTCCAAATAATAAAAAAAGTTGTTTTGGCTACAACTTATTTTTGTCAATAACATAAACCGTTTTTTGTCAATAACATAAACTTTCCAAACATATTTTTAACGATAAATTAACTCCTATATGAAAAAGTCTATCTGACAGCACATTTTTGTCACTTTGACAGCGATAAAAAAGGTGCATCGTTTTTTATCACCGATAAAAATGCTTGTTCCTCAAAATCGGAGTACATCTAGTAGTCGCACGTCACTTTAAAGATAATTATTGTTGTTGTTCGTTCACATATTCTGTCGTTAATTTATCTTGCTAAAAAACACTCGAGCTTTTCTTTTATGGATAAATTTCTTTTTAACTCAAAATTTTGCCAATCAGTAATTTTGCTCGAAAAACTGACATTTGACAAAATCGCTCGACCTGCGGTCTCGCGATTTTTTCATGTCAGTTTTTCTTATAAAATTACTGATTGGCAAAATTATTTCGTTACAAAGAGAAATTTATCCGATAAAAAAAGCTCTTGTGCTTTTACTGTTGATAAAAAATGTGTTGGTGTTCTTACATATACTTCAAACTGAAAGTACTGATATTTTTATTAACACAATTAACATAAATAAAAATAAACAAATAAGACAATTGTCCAGTTAATCCTTTGACATATGTATTAGAAACACCTTGTATGTACAGTCTATACACTATAGGAAATGTTCGTATATTATTTTTAATGGCAATCCATAGAAAGTTTCCTAATAATAATTCACTTAATGAAATATTTCCCAATTTCATCGAGAAAAATTTCTCTAGATTTTTCCAAGTTTTCCAACAGCTGAACTTATTTAAGAGTAAAAGTAAGTAGATAGTATAAATACGTAAAAACAGCCCTTATATATTTCGCAAGCCGTAAATAGAAGCTGTTAAGAGGGGAAAGTTCAAAAGTTTTATTACTTCGCAAAATGCGTGAATGCGTTCCTAAGATGCCCCTATACTCATAGACGTCGTAAAGAAAAACTGGAAGTATGTATGAAAAAAATATATGTAAGGTCGTTTTCACAAATTATACCTGAGATTATTTCAGGTAGTTATACTCAAGAGTTTTCTACTTATTTATGACTTAAGGCCATGTGTAATAATAAAAATAAGAAATACTGGACATGTGTATAAATCTGTGTATTAGGATAAATGTATACATGTGCAAGTTAATTGCAAAATATGGAAAAAAGGAACTACCGAGCATTTATAAATAGGAATAGATCGCAGGCCTGGACTTAGGATCTAGAATTGTTTGACAAACTTCAAGAATGTTCAAGAAGGTTCTAAACTGTACATAAATGGATATATACACACAATGGATTAAGGAGCTCAGTATCGACTTGGAATTGTGCTGGTAAAGAAGAAATAAGGTAGAAACTAAAGTAGTGATTTCTAAGTGTTTACTTGTGGTTATAGTTAAATCTTTGATTAGGTTATTGAATTATTCATTAATTAATAAAGTAGTGTTACCAGGAGTTTCAATAAATGAAACCACTATTTGAGGTGGTGTTTGTGGGGACAGAGGACACTTAACAGTAATATAAAAGTATTTTGTAGGGACAGCAGTCACTTAGCAGTATTATTAAAGTGTTCGCTGAATGAGACCTGCAATAAAGGCCTTTTAATATATTTTAAATACGTGGTGTGTTTGAAAATTGTTTTACAAATTTTATTTTTTTTTTTTTAAAAAATGTTAATGTTACCCTCGTTTGATTAGTACTTATGTGTGTCTTTTTATATTTGCTAATGCACGAGAGACAATATTTCTTGTACTGTTCCTATTTTCGAGTTTTCGAACAATTTTTAAAAATGACTGTCTTTTTCCTAGTGTGATTTTTCTTTATTTTATAGGGGGACCGATGAATGTATTAACACCGGGCCCCCTAATATCTAAATTCATCCCTAATATATCAGTTTGTTATTAAGTAAAAATGGAGATTTAGCATATGTCATACATATGTCATATTTTAGTATGATTAGTGAAAATTGGGGAATAGAAGAAAAAATTAATAATGTTTTGAAATTTTTGTGACATGTTGAGAGTGTAGATATAATTGAAAACTGAAGAGTCCCCACCCCTAAAGGGGTGGGGACTCTACCCCCTCAAAAATACGTATTTTTGCAATTTTTAGACTTTTTTTAGCAAAACGGTGTCCTATACCTAAAAATTGCAGAGAGGGAAAATATTGCCCATAAAGTTTTCCATACAAACGTTTAAAATTTTTTTGATCTGATAGATTTCCAGTTATAGGCTTTTGAAGTAGAAGGATGTTTCATTTCACAACTAAAATTTGTAATTTTTTCGATTTTTCCTACGCTTACGATAGAGCGAAATTTATAGAGCAAATTTTTTTTTAGATTGATATTGTTTTAATGAATTGGCCCTTTAATGCGTTGCAAACTCAAGCGCATTTCTTTTTTTAATTCTATAATTTCCACTTTAAAAAATTAATACTATTTTAAAACTTTATTGGCATATTCGCAAAGTAAGTAAATCCTAAAAAGATAAAGGATTTTTCACCCCCTAAGTGACGAGCTTGATTATCTATAACAGTAAATACTGCAAACTATAACTTTGTTCTTGATGGTGGATGCCTTAATCATCGCATAGAGCGGCTGATGCATATGCTAACTATATTTCTTTTATTCAAAGATGCTATGGTGAAAAAGAGACTGTTGTTTTAGAAGGCTATTCCGAGAATAGTTTTAGCACAAAGAACATTAAATGTCGAAGATGACTGATGGTAAATACAAAAGTTACTTTTTATATAGATTTTGAAGATCATATAAAAAAAAGCAATGGAAGCTCACAAAAATTACAATTATTAATTTTATCACCCTGCAAATTTTCACATATTTGAATATTAGAACGCTTTCTCACGAACACAGTTATATAGGGGTTGATAGGTATATCTTCAATACAAAGGGTGGTACGAGGGACACTTTGTGTGATTCTCATCCCCATTAACTTTGTTATTTCTGACTATAGAGTGTGCCCCGGATGGAATTCACAATACCTGTAAATTTTTTAATTTTCAGTTTTCGGAAAAAAATCGTTCTTTATAAAAAATTTTGCTTATTTTGCAAAAGCCGTAATTAAATATTTGAAAAATTGTACAGGGTGATCAAAATATAAAAAATGTAAAACTTGTTCAAGAGTAATGTCATGAACAGTTGTTCGTAATCACAAAACCGACAAATTAAGAATTTCGTTGAAAAAAATTTATTGATAGAAATAATTATCAAAATTTGAGCAATAATTAAAGTGGTTTTTTCTTTTATTTGCATCAGGTTTTGATAAATCTAATATTTTACAATTGTATAGTCCATTTGAAGGAAAGTAACACATTTTATAAAGAATACATTTTTTCCTTCAAATGAAAAATACTGGCAGCTTACTCTTGAACAAATCTCACATTTTTTTAATTTTTGATCACCCTGTATAATTTTTCGAATATTTATAAAGAACAACTTTTTTCGAAAATTTAAAATAAAAAATTTACAAATATTGTGAAATCCATCCGAGGACACTGTATATGGAAAATGGAAAATACATTTTATTAAAAATTGCTTCAATTTGTCTTGATAATACGATTTTCAAAATGTTCTTGAAAAATATTGTACTATTTTATAAACTATTTTTGGATGGTCAGAAATAACAGAGGTAACCTCCATAATTGTTTTAAACTTCAAGATAAATTAGACAAAAGCGGGAAAATGCTCCATGAATTTGTTGTAACAGTCGGTGCTAATGTTCACTCACTATGCTCATTTTTGAACCCATTTCTAAGGTAAGATTCCAGTAAAAATATTTTTTGTTCCAAGGAAAGCATTTTAAACTCAAAAAGTTTCATATCAGTAATCAGTTCAACTAAAACTTTAACAACTGACATTTCAAAGACATACGTTCGAGAATTCATATATAGGTGTCCTTGATCGTGTATTTTGTTGATCTCTTGGTAGTAATAAAAAATGCCCTTAAATATTATTTTTGTATAAATGAGAACAAAACAGTATCTTATTGTCTCAAAACAGGGAGCCTTTATTCCTTGAGGGATTGAAAGTCGTGGAAACCAATAAACAATACAAACATAACGTAACGTTAACATGTTTCTTATGTCAATCTTTTAATGGTAGAAAGAACAGAAATTAAGAATCAAACATATAAACCGTAAAATGTAACTTATTTGAAATTAAAATTAATATTAATAAAGTAATTTTCACAGTTCGTAATATTTGGTAATTAATAATATTTATTATTATTTTATTTATTTTTGAACACGGAAAACTTATATTTGATTGTAATTTATGACTGGGTAGTAGTCAATGTACTTCCATAACATGTACTTTCTTTGAGCAGTTCAGGAATTATTTGAAATTATATGTACACCTTACAAGAAACATTGTATTCTTTTATTTGAAATGATTTCAAATGTTTCGATGCAGTAATGAATTACCATAGAAAAGGTTTTTCAAACCATGTATCCGGCTTTAAATTTTTTTTACAGGATGTTTATAATTTTATGTCAAACCTGAAGATTTAAAAACCTCAATAACTTTGTTATATCCAATAGAACACCCTGTATGTTATTTCATATTCGATTAGAAAATTATTACAATTATTATTCCGACGGCCATCCATACTTGATATTTATTTTCAATGGTTTTGAGGATATGATGAATAAATATGCCTAAATTTTGAGAGTCAAAGAATAAAAGTTCCCTATTTTTAAAAGTTTTAAATAACCAATAAATACAAGGTTAATAGTTTGACGCTCTTTTTTATAAAATTGATCCAACATGAATAAGTGCATTACCTTATAATTAAGCATTATCTTAATTGAATCGTTTATTTGAGAAAGGAACTAAGTAACATTTTCGGCGATTTTGACTTTTACCACTTTTCGTGGTCTTTATATGTAAACACATCATTTAATGTAGAAAGGGACCACCTTCCATAAATATAATGTTCATAAATTCTATCTTATCCTCAGCGTTTATTGCAGGAAGGTACTAAACTACTATTTTCTGTTCATGAATACACTCAATTAATCATAGCTTCAAGTGCCCAGCAAAATCTTACTGTTATGGAGGTTTCAGAAAAAGAAATCATAGATTTTAAAACTTGGTGGCGAAAATATTACAAAAAAACTGTCATGTCCTTGGAGACTGCAAAGAAAAAGATTCCTAGAGCACAAAAACAACCCTTTTCTGTATCTAAGTTTCACTATTTTATACATAAGTCAGTCACCCCTGGATATGTCGTGTGCTCAGAATATATTGTAGGTTTTACCAATCATACTTTTAAGCTCCATAAGCCAAGGAATTGTGAAAGAGTTCCTCTTAAAATGCCTAAGAAAAACGTTCATCAAGAAAAAGTGCCAATTCCGGCAACAAAAATACATGACATCAGTAAAGCGATGTCGTACATTCCAGAGACGTATCACACATTTTATCAAGAAATCTTAGCATGGCCAACAAAAAATGCGAGACAAAAAATAAATCATTTTAGAAACTCAAAAATAAACATTTTGTGCCAATTTTTTTAATAAATCCTTTCTGATTCAAAAACCATTATTGTTGTTACTTATTTCTTTAAAAGACAACCCAATATCCGATGTTTCACAGATAAATTAATCAAGGTTCAGATTTTTCTATTATTATTATTTTCGGTTTATTTGAGAAAGGTACTAACTGCATTTTTTTAGAATTCAATTTTTTTCTTTCTCATAATAAAAAATAACTGTTTTAATATAAAGATATTCTAAGTTACTCGGTCCTAAATTATTATAGCAGAAAACGTTCGCTTATCATACTTTTTTAACTGACAATTTAATTTTTATTGATTTTCTCGAAAAGTACTAAATGTTAGTTAGTACCTTTCTCAAATAAACGATTCAATTAAGGAGGCGTAAATACGCCTCGTCTATTTATGCAACCAAAACAATGCAACCAGTTGCGTGAACCATACAGACAGTCGAGAATAGAATTATGTTATACAAGCAATGCACGACTGCGATGTAACTCAAACCAAACCTGTTGCATGCGATCTATAATAAAGAGTGGTTGTTTCTGGATTGCTATTTTTGCAAATGAGTTGCGCAAACTGATCGTTTGGGATTGATTGCACAAGTGGACAAGCCGCCAGAGTTCGCTGACTTGTTGTGCAAGACAAATAATGGTATTTATCTAGAGAATAAAATTCACCCAATACCGGAATAGGAAGAATTTACTGATTTTCATAGACATTTTTAAAATAGACATGAATTAATACATGTAGCTCGGTAGCACCGCCTTTCAAAAGCAGTGGGTGTCTTCTATCTGGATATATAGCAGCGTACATTCTAGATACTAATAAAGAATTTTTATTGCAATTCCTATATAGCATATCAACTGATTCATTATCGTGAAAATTCATTTTTTTGATAATTATTCTAGTTTTTTAAATGCATTGACATATGTACGTAGAATAAAAAAAACACAACCAATAATTGTCAGAACTGTCATAATGAATTATGACTTCTGGCAGCCTCTTATCTTAATTTGAAACTGAATTTACAATTTTTTTATATTGGACGAATAAATAACAAAATATCTTAAATTTATTGTTTTATTCCTTAATAATTATTGAATAAAGTCCTTGAAAATAATATACTTTTTTCAGTTTATTTTGTTATTCCTATTTCTCGCTAATTCCTCATAAGGTGTCTACAAACACACGTGAATGTCTTAACATATGAACGCACCTTCATGTACGTGCATTCACGTGCGCCAGTGTATAAACAAAATTTGAATATGTCTTTTGTTGCTGCTTGAATAGAATTAAGTGTATGTGTAGTAATATGAATACCACGTATATGTATGCGTGTACATGAACGTGCGGACATATCTTAAAACATGTACGTGTATCGGTAGGTACCGATAGACAACTACATCAATATTGACACTTATTTTTTTAACGTAGATAGGTTGATCCCATATGAGTAATTATTCATGATAAAGGAAACAGAAAAATTCTCATAAAATTCCTTTATTAATGTGACCGGTTTCGTGAACAAATTAATTACTTCACATCATCAGACACAGGAATTTTTATAAATATAAAACCAGGGTAGTCAAATTAGAATTAAAATAGTTTTGCAACATGTCAAATTATAAGTAAATGTAAGATATAAATTTTGTTAGTATCTAATTAACCTTTTTTTTAATAAAATTTCTAAAATTTAACGTGCTTCTTTTAAACACATACATATACTACCTAATTTTATGAGAATTTTTCTGTTTCCTTTATCACTTATTTTTTTAGTTATTTTTTTATTTTATAAAAGAAAATTGCTCATTTATTATTTATTAATGCACGAGTTATTATATAAAAAAGTTTCAAATAGTCAAACTATTAATCTCTTTATTTATTGGTTATTTAAAATTTGCATGAAATTTATCAAAAATAGAGAACTTTTTGTTTTCTGTTTCTCAAAACCATTGAAAATGAATATCAAGTGAAGTAGGTCATCAGAAAGCTCTTTTAATTCTCTAATCGAATATAAAATAACATACAGGGTGTTCTATTTGATATAACAAAGTTATTGAAGTTTTTAAATCTTATATAAAATTATAGACATCCTGTAGAAAAAAAACTAAAACTGGATACATGGTTTGAAAGTCCTTTTCATGGTAATTCATTATTTCCTGAACTACTCAAAGAAAGCACAAGTTCATTGAAAAGCTCTTGACGTTTAGTAACCAAATATACAATAATATATAATATAGGGTGTTTCATTTAACTTCCTACTACCCAGCCAAAACGAAATACCCTGTATGACTAAAAATATTTTTATTAGAATATGCAACGGTGAATGCTGACCAATTTTTATTTAAATTTTTTCTGTAATAGTTAGAGTTATGGAACAAATACACACTAGGTGCACACCCTGTATATACGTATAAAACAGCTGTTATTTTTATATCCTTTAGATCAAATAACTTATGACAACTATTTGGTGATAATAGATTTGTGTAATTTTGTTTTTTTTTTAATTTTAATTCAAAACGTTTTGTACATCAAATTTACCATTTTTGAACTATAATTTTATTACTCCTGTTAAAAAAATATCTATGTATACACTGTGTAATTCTTAATCTATTTATTGTAGGCCCTAAAGATGGCGTAATAAAACGCCGTAACGTCGACTTTTAAAAAATATAGTTTTCTTTATCAAAAAAAACAAGTCGATACATATATTAACATGACGAAAAAATACACTAATGTTTTGTATTATTTAGCAATGTAAACGTCAGACAGAAATAAATAAGAAATAATTGACAATTATATACAGGGATACCTAGATAAATTCGGAATAAAATACAAAAGCTTCGAGATCAGCAATTGTTCGTTAATTTTTATATTCAATTTTTTTTGTAATAAAAATTGTGCCCGTTCGTACAAAAAATATTGTATAGTATGCACCTGAGGAGTAAAGTGTGTTTAAATCCCTTGCATGAAGGTTTCACAATATTTATGCCGGGTCTAAAACACTCACTTTACTCCCATGGTGCATAAATAACTATTATACCGTGAGCGGCAGATGTATGGAAACATTCATCAAAACTGAAACAAAATTTAAAACAAATTAGGTATCTTCTTGATAAAATATTAAAATATGGAATGAAATGAAATATAATAACGCTAAAAATGTTTGCTAATAATTATTTTCTAACTTTCTAATTCTAATTTTCTATCTTTCAGTCCATATTTTAAACTTTTGCTAAAAAAAGGATACCTAATAATTTGTTTTAAATTATTCTAATCCTACGGAGAATTTCCACTATATAATTTCAATTATTCTGTTCTCTGAAGCCAATAATATTTATTACATTAGGATTTAATAAGATTCGTAGTATCTTTAGAGGCCTTCAAAAGAACCATGCTGACGATGCAAAGATGCAGGAACACGTGTCGGTGGATGTTTTAAAGTTTTGAAGTATTGTTTAACTGGTGAGTACTTTTGTTTTATTTATTTTTGGTTTTACTGAACAGAGTAGTTAGAAATAAAAATAACATTATTGAGTCAGTCATATTGAACATAATGTGCATATTATCTTTTTTTATAATCCAAGTTTCGGCAAATAGCCGGGAAAATAATTGTTTAAAAAGATATATGATATACTTATCTGTGATAAGTTTTTGAAAAGCTAGAAAATAATAATTATTAAACATTTTTAGCATTATTATATTTCATTTGAAACAGAATATTGTTCGCAAAAATCCTCATACGGGCCAATTTTATTTGTTAAAAATAATTATTTTTTTGCGAACTTCGTGTTTTTTCGACTGATGACCCCCCTGTTTTTTGCCTTAATTTTAGTAGATATTATAAATGTATTCATTGATTTATATCAGCTCAGTGACTAAGTGTTTATACGTTGTTAGGCATGAGACCAAGGGGTTCTGAGTTCGAATCCGAATGGCATGGATATATTGTATAGTTTGTAAATACCGAGATGGTAGAACAGTTGGTTACAGCGTTATTGTGTGGCAGAACGCGGCTAGTCTCTGTCTATCTCTCGTAAGTTCGAGTTTCTGCTGCGGCATCTGGCAAATGTCGGAGGGAATGGTTGTTGTGGGTGTGTCTGTCCTGGTTGAATGATGAAATGACAATGTGCTAAACTCCGCCAGGACGTTAATATAAATAAGACATTAAAAATGTAGAGTGGAATGAAAAAATAATAACGCTGAAAAATTTTTTTGCTAATTATTATTTACTACTTTTACAACACTTATCACAGATAAGTACAACATATATCTTTTTAAACAATTATTTTCCCGGCTATTTGCCAAAACGCTGAAACTTGGATTACAAAAAAGATAATATGCACATTATGTTCAGTGTGACTGACTCAATAATGTTATTTTTAATTCCAACTATTCTGTTCAGTAAAACCAAAAATAAATAAAACAAAAGGTACTCACCAGTTGAACAATCACTTTAAAAACATTAAAACATCTGACGACACATGTTTCTGCTTTTAGCTTCATCTGGACAGCTCATTTAAAGGATGCAAAGTAACTAAATATTAGTAAACCCCAATGTGATAAACATTGATGGTTTCAGAGAACAGGATAATTGAAATTATATAGTGGACATTCCCCGTAGGGTAGAATAATTTAAAAATAAAAATAAATTAGGTTTTCTCTTCTTGGTTTTTTCATTCCACTCTATATTTTAAACTTTTACCAAGAAGAGAAAACCTAATTTATTTAATAGGTACCTACGAGTAGTTGTAAAAATAACTGTATAAAACTTTGACATCTCACATTAGAACATTTTCCTGGAAAAAAATAGTTGAAAGTTAGAAAATATAAATTTTGTTGGTATCGAAAACAAATTAAGATCTCTGCCACTAGCAAATAAAATCATCAAATTAAATGTTTAAAGTGTCGCCATCTTGACAATGAACAAATTCAGTTACAAATTGTTCTAGAACATTGTGAATGACTTCTTGGCTATTCGTCGAATTTCATCCGTTCATCCTCTAGATGTTGTGGTCTTTTAACATAGACTTATAACCTCAAGTAATCCCATAAAAAATAAACAAGTGGTGTAAGATCTAGGGACGTTGGTGGCCACTCTATCGGTTTCGCCTACTAATCCACCTCTACAAAGTTTGGCGATGCACCATTTTTCTGATACCAATTAGTATTATTTTTATTGCGATATAATTCTGTAGTGCTGGAACTAAATCATTTTGCAGGAACTAAAGACTTCGTCAAAGGAAAAAGAGACTAATGTTTTATTGTCAACTATTCTCGCCAAGAAGTTTATTTTCTGCAAATGCTGAGTATGTGCCTAAACCATCCAATTTTCCTGATTTAGTGACTGCACTTTTGCTGATTATCTGTCACATTTAGTCATGACGTAGCTTCAACTAAGAAGTATTTGGCGATGGAAGCGCGGCTTATTATGACGCATATGCATTAGAGTTTCAGGATCATCTTCCTTGAACTATTGAATGAGCTGAATTTTGTATGGACAATATTTGTTTATGTTTAAGTTATAAGTAGACGTAGGGAATTTGAATGTTATAACGTAAAAACAGCGGCAAACTGCAAAATATGAGCAGTCAATGCAGTAAACAATATTTTACCTTTACATAACGCTCCTCCCTGTTTGTCTCCGCCAATCAATCAACGTTTTTTCGGCGACACATGTTTCGTCACAGCGGATTTACTAATGATTGGACTGGATTTACGTATGACATTCTAACGTCGCACAGTATATATTACAACATAAAATACATTACTCTTTCTGAAAATACAGACTGCCTCGCCATATTTTACGTCCACTAACGAACTACACCAAATAGAAAATATCGGATAAATGAAAAATGTCTTTATATTTGCCATACACCAACTAATCGCTAGCTAGAGTGTTTTCGAACTGAACAAATTATAAACTGCATAGGGCAAGGATATAAACTAAATAAAAGGTCATACAACACGTAGTCGCCTAGGGCGCATATATACGTATTATAATTCTCGGTTGCTCATCGGTGCCAATATAATTCTCGGCGATTGACAACCTATCATTGGTACCGATCTTATATTTAAAACTTAAGAGTCTATATCAGATGCAAGTGAAATATAGTCTCGATTTTACCACACCCCGCGCAGGCCACGGTGCATATATACAGCCAAACCGAAATTATCGCGGCGAATGTCGAAGGTGGCCGATGTTCTAGTTACAGAACGGCATAGTGGAACATTTCAGATCGGCAGATGTTGAATTATCAGAGGCGGAGTACTAGAGGTTTCGTACGACATAAACCGACGAAAAAGTTGTATTGCGTCAAGCTTATAAGCTAAGTAGTAGCTAACCTTACCCTTCATGCGTCCTTGTCCTGCAATTAATATGTAAAAACAAAAACCGAAATAATATTATTTACTTTGTTTAAAAATAGCTAAAGAACTAAACAACAAAACAATGAAATCGTTAATCTACAAAAAAATTTCCATTTTACCGTTTCTTATTAATGCATAGTATTATTTTAAAAAATTTTCCTATAAAATGGAAGTATCAATGTGTGTCAGTCATATCATTCAACTCAGAATGGAAAAGGCGATGAAATAATATGAAAAATATATTTGTGTTATTTTAAATTTAAACTCCAATATTTTTATCAAATATGAAAGATTATGATGATGTTACATATATTGCTGAATTCAGAAAGAAATTTTTTAAATTGAGCCGAATATACAGGATATATCATTTAGAATAAAAAAAAATTAGGGCAGTTTCCGGTCAAACAGGAAGTAAAAGATATGTATGTGACGCGCATATTTAATCAGTATTCGGAATGTCATATGTCCATTTCCGCATATTAATGCGGGGTGTAATTTTACAGTTTTTCGGCGTTTACTTTTTATTTGACATTCAATTGTTTTTAATTTTCGAATTCCTTAGAAAAAAGCACATAAGTATAATTTTTGAAGTTTTTTCCTAGGTTGAAAATACAGCAGAAAAATCGAGTAAGGTGCACTTAAAATGATCACCCTGTACATGAGGTTACTGCGTTTAAAATAAATCAAAAATAAAAATTATCATATTCACCTTTCATTGAGCCTTTCATTCTCCATATCAATATTTAGAGACGGCAAAATGGGAAAACTTTCATTTATATTAGTCTCTCTACAGAAATTACCGGAAATAAAAGAAAATTATTACTTTTATTAATTTACGAAAAAATTCAATTTTCAGTAGTACTTACTTTTTATATTTCCTCTATTGGGCTAATGTTGGATTTTTCGGTTTTCTGCTAGGGTATTTACGCTTATGATATGTTTTTATTTTTCCCATTGTTCTTTCACTGCACTAATAATCACTGTCAATAACACGTCTACTTAGGTGTACACTTGATTAAAAAAAAACTGGTACAACTCTTGTAATCGAAAATCTTAATAGTTTAGTTGTGTGCATATGTCTGTAAATAGGGCTGGCCAGGCATGTCGAGAGGGGGGGTGGAGAAGAAGTAATTTACCCCGGACCTGGGTTTTTTGGAGGAGATCGGTTTTCTTTGTGTTTTTAAACTTATTAAACCTTTCTCTTTTATTTTATTCAAATGGAATTTTAGAAAATAATTAGAAAATAACTTTTTCAAAACATTTTCAAGCCTGCCATATTATTGTTTAAAAAAATAATATTTGTTACGGATAATTCTACTAATGGTTGTAATTAAAATACTAACTGAATAATGATAATTCTATTTTTAAAATAAAAACAAAAATACCACTTGAGATTAAAAAAAATGTAAACAATGCAAACTGAACATAAAAATACAATAAAAAAAATAAAATAAATGAACTTCAATTATGTAATACAGAATTAACTAATATTTTGTCATTGCTCCATTAGCGTCTAAAACTGCCTGAAGTCTTGCAGGCATGGACAAAATCAGATTTCTTGCAAGGTCAACTTCTTGCGACAAGTTCTCCCAAGCGTCTTCAATTATCCCTTCCAATTCTTGGGCATTATTTGGATGGTTATTTAATTTTCTTATATGTTTCACCATTAGTCCCCATACATTTTCAATTGGATTTAAATCCGGACTTTTAGATAGCCACGGTAACAACTCTATGTTTTTATTAAGAAACCATTGCCTGACACGATGGGCCATATGTATGGAGCAGTTGTCTTGTTGGAAAATAAAATTATTTTCCGGAAACACCTCTATTACTGACGGCAACATAATATTGTCTAATATTTCAATATATTTAATGGAATTGAGATGACTACCACTGTTGCAACACACACCTAACCCATTTAGGCTCATCCAAGCCCAGACATTGACTGAAAACCTTCCTAATATTTGTGGATCGAAAGTATATTTTTCGTCGTATCTAGTGGAAGGAGGCCTATATACGCGAACATGTCCATCGTTACAGGATTTAAAAACCTTTTCGTCAGAAAAGACAACTTGTCCCCAGAAGTTTTCATCATTGATTATATAGTTGAGTGCAAAAATAATCCTACCCTGCTTCTTTTCTTCTGAAAGTTTGTATTCTTTAGCCGCTGAACAACTCTTCAAGTCGCTTTGTAGTTTTATTCTTCTGCAAGCAGTAGATACCGAAGCAGGGAAATTTGTCTCTGAAATAGCATTTACTGCAGTCTGAAAAGGGTTTTCTATTAGGTAATTTATAAGATTTTCATCTTCTTGGTTATTGCTCTTTCTGGGCCTACCGGAACCAACTTTACGGGATACCGTTTGGTTGGTTTCCCATTGTTCTTTAACACTCATTATCGTGGTTTTACTCACATTGTATTCAGCAGCAAGTCTTCTTATGGACCAACCATCTTCAATTTTAGTAACAATTCGAAATTTTTGAATATCTGTTATATGTCGAACCATTTTTAATAATGACGCCACTGATTAACGTCAAAGTGATATTTGTAAGATTATTAATATCAATCAAAGAACGAATGATTTACATAGCTAAAAGAAAGTGTACCAGTTTTTATTGAAATCAAGTGTACCCACTTTATAACAAATAAGTAAATTTGAGATATCTCTAGAATACACACGCCACTGTTGTTTACGCAAATCGCAACGTGGTTCCTAAGTGCCCGATTCCCCCTCCCGCAAACGAGTCCAGTGTATGCAAGTGCATCCGTGTTTCCGAAATATCATGCGAGATGGCAGCTATTATCGGAATACAGATATGCAGTTTTTAGTTTGCTAAAAAATTTATTTTCAACTAATCCAAGAGTTGGGTCACATGAATATAAACGTTACAAACAGTGACTAATGTCGGAATGTTAAAAAATTTGGACACAAAATATTTAAAATGCATGCGAAAATTTTTTGTCGACTCTAAAAAAAAAAAATTACATTCCGACATTTTATACATATTTTTGAAAAATCTTGTAAAAATCGCACTCAAATCGGATAAGTTTTAAACGAAATATTCGAGAATTATGATTTAATAGGGTATATAAGACTCTTAATTAATTTGTTTAAGTAATGTAAAAAAACACTGTCAGAAATTACAATTTAATTTCGAAACATAATATTACCGCCATAGGTTTTACAGTGAAAGAGTGAGGTTTAGATCACTGCACATCGAGACTCAACTGTCAGTCTAGAATCGTAGATTAGTAGATCCTCTTGTCGATGATGCGTGCACTTACTGGTCAATCGCAATTAAAGTTTTTAAACACTTTTTCGTATGTTACAAGTTTATAAATTATCCACAAATGTATAGTATGCTACAAACATGTATCTATGTTGGCTGGTTTATTTAATTTTTAATTGTTAAGAGAGAGGATTACGACTTTGATGTTTTTAGATATAACTTTCAGTTATTACTATTTATATACAGGGTGTCCCAACCAAAAGTAGGCACCCTGAATAACTTTGGAGATATTTTTTTGAAAAATTGGTGAAACACGTCGACCTTGTTTCCAAGGGGGACATATTTTAATGGAATACTTGTATACCTATCATCATCCCTCTACCCTACACGGCCACCCTTTCAAAAAATTCAAATGGCAAGGGGGGTCGAGTGATATATCTTTTGAAAGGTCTTTCAGTTCCCTACATAACTGTGTATTTTTTTAAACCCTTATCGATTCGTTCTTAAGGAAAATAATTTTATTTTTGGTGATTACACACAATCGAAATCGTTTAAAAAATCTAAAATACACAGCACTGGATATTGGAATTTATAAAAAAACTAAATTTTTTAGTGCTTTCAAATCAACACGAGTTTTTTCGACAAAAACACTTTCCTTGTCCGTTTAATTCTAGAATAATAAAAGACTCGTAAGTATTTGATAATCCTTGAACATTAATTTGTTCACAACCAATTTTAAATCAAGATACATTTTACCAGAGTGAGTTCTCTTCAGGAGAGAATAGAAATTGTCAGTATTTATTTTAAAAACAATAATTGTGTTAGAGCTACGGAGCGCATATTCAATAAAAATCACCCAGATAGAAGGGTTGGTTCTCAGTATGTTTTACAATTATTGATAAAATGTATGAAAACAGGTTCTGTAGGAAACAAAAAGCATGAACCTCAGTGACCGATTAGGTATGAAGTAGTCGAAGTGGCAGTTCTGGGTCATTTGCAGATGGATAATACTGAGGCTGAGGCTTCCGGTGTATCACGAAGCAGTGTTCATCGAATTGTAAAGGCCCACAAATTTCATCCATATAAATTTAAATTGGTACACGAATTAAACGAAGATGATCCTGGTCGTCGGCTTGAATTCTGTGAGATTTTTAGTGAACAATTAAACGGGAATACCAATCTACTGTACAATATGTGTTTTTCTGATAAATCAACATTTGAGTTAAATGGGGAGGTAAAGAGGCACAATTGTAGGTATTGGAGTGAAATCAATCCACATTTGTTCATGGAAACTCATACCCAAAGTCCTCAGAAGTGTTTGGGCTGGCACATTGTCGGGCCGTTTTTTATTCCTGACAATTTAAATGGCGAAAGGTACCTCGATCTGTTCGAAAATAACATCGACCCAATGATTACCCAAATCCTCGAAGAAAACGATAATCTTTTAGAGGGCGAACTGTTTTTTCAACAGGATGTGGCACCCCAAATTTTGCTATAGCAGTGCGTCAATTTTTGGATAATCGGTTTCCTGAGCGATGGATTGGAAGAAGAGGTCCTGTGGAGTGGTCCGCTAGTCACCCAATTTAACTCCCCTGGATTTCTTTCTGTGGAGACATTTTCAATCGAAGGTATTTGCAACAAAACCCGCATCTCTGGAAGAGTTACGTGAAGGAATTGTTCGAGAATGTCGTTTATTGACTCCAGATGTGTTCAAAAATGTTCGTACAGAATTTCAAGACAGATTATACTACTGTATGGAAGTCGGTGGGGGTTATTTTGAACAATACATACGATAATTTGATCTGCTTCTTTTATTTTTATTTTCCGAACTTAAAATAATGAAACAATTATTTCTCAGGAACGAATCGATAAAAGTTTTAAAAAATACACAGTTATGTAGAGAATTGAAAGACCTTTCAAAAGATGTATCACTCGACCAAGGGGGTCGAGTGATACATCATTTGAACTTTTTGAGGGGGTGGCCGTGTATGGTAGAGGGATGATGATAGGTATACAAGTATTATATTAAAATATGTTCTACTTGGAAACAAGGTCGACGTGTTTCAACTATTTTTAAAAAAAAATTTTATCTCAGGGTGCCTACTTTTGGTTGGGACACCCTGTATTATTACTATTTGTGAATAAATTTCAGCTCACAATTGGTATATTTTGATATTTTATTACACCTTTATTAATATTAATTAGAGGCAGAAAAGAGTGCTATTGCCTTATTGCTTATTGTTTGTATACAACTAAATAAAAAGCCATCACCTACGTATATTCATAGCTCGTCAACTGCCATGTGAATTATTTTGTTTTTTCTTTTGTTGCCTTTTTTTTAATAAATAAATAAATAACTGAATAAGTGAGTATACGCGCTATTTTATTTCCCTCGCATACTTGCTGAATATTCCCATCTGATATTCATGTAAAAGGGGCTTTGATAAAATAAAATCTAAGATATAAGAATAAACTGGCTAACACAGATATAAATTGATACTGACGAGTTTCCTCTGCGGATCATTTTACGACTTAGGTGCTTTAGTAAAGCAATAAATTATTCTAGACTCAGTTGTTTTATTAAAATGGAAAGCGATATGATGTCTTAAATATGCAATATTAACTGTTTTAAAATATTAGACAGTTACTTTTAGAGATCGGGAGGTAGCGATAAATGACGTCAATTCCAGGAGTGTCGCTAGGTGATGTGTCACCGCGTAAATATGGTCATGCATATAGGACAAAATATCTTATTTTGTGGTTATTTTTGCAAGTTCGGTAACATCCAAAGTAAATACGATGAAGGCTGAAAGTATTGGTGAATGTAACACTAACACACATGTATTTTTAACTATCAATCATAAGAATAAAATATATTACTAATATTAATGCACTTACTAAAACATTTGCCACCTTCCAGCCGCACGCTTTGGTGGTTTCATCCACGCTAATCCAGACGTTTTCGTCATTCAGCACATAATATTTTTTTTATTTAATACTTTCATGTCTCTGTGATAAATATTTTTTTCTTAACGTCGTTTCCGATGGCACCTGAACATTGCTATAATGTCCACTAATACACTTTTGAAAAAAATGTCTAAATAGTAGATTATCTAATTTTGTCCACGTATGTTACACCCAACCATCATTTCAACTAAATTTAAGTTAAAATTTGTTTACCTGTCACTATCAGTAATACTACCTACCATTCACAAACTTTTTATGATCGTCTGAGGAAATGTGTCTCCTCATGTTTGCAAAGCAAAGCACTTTGTGATGGCTTGTGCAATATAATTCTGTGCCGTTAAATTAAAACTTCGGGAAATCACTAAATCCACTAGTTCACGTTATCCTCTGAAGACATTAATTGAACGAGACATTTTAAAAAAAGTTAACCTCCGTTGTCTTTAATTTCGCGCTGTTTACCTACTATGTGTTATTTACATAGACGTTTTACAACTCTACGTATTTAGAGTGTATTAATCATTTTCAACATGGGGCAGTGGGCGTAACGTGCCAAGTCACGTGATCCGCCTAATGGTAAAGGTAATGTTAATGGTAATGGTAACGATGGGGGAGGCTGATGCTTGGTAAATAGGCTGCAGATGGGCCCTTTTTACCAGCCCTCAGTTCTCCCCCCAGACATATACTATTCTTGCTTCCTCGTTGAATCGTTTCGATCTTCTAGTTAAGATCAGGATGTCACTCAGTAAGAGGGAGCTCATCTCCTCCCTTAGAAACGCATCAGAACCGAAGATGTTATGCTTCAGGTGCCTGAACGCCTCACACTGCCTCAGGAAGTGGTAAGAAGTTTCTTCATCACTTCCACATGTTTATCTAATTCATCGGCGTTCTCGTTGCCTGGAATCCTAGTATATCCCGGTACCCATACCAGTCTTACTTGTTTATGCCTGGCAAGCTATTCTAAAGCATCTCCGCACTTCGGAACGAGAGCTGATCTCATCCTGGAGGAGCACACCACTTTTAGAGCCGTCTGGCTATCGGAACAGATTTGTATACCATCTGTTCCGCACCGTTTCTTACCTCATCCCCACCTGCCTTCGCCAGAATGGCGTAAGCCTTAGCCTGGAAGAGCTCAAGAGGTTTACCATACATGATTGGTGCCCTAAAATCTTCCATTTTTCTTCTCTTGGTAAAAAGGATCATCTCAATATTGATGGGATTGACTGAGATACCTGTTTCGCCACATATTTTTATTATTCTACAGGCTAACTGCATTCTGTTGAAAGTGACTTTTAGAAAGCAGCCGGTCACTAGGACCAGCCTATCTTCCGCATATGCCTGCGCATAGATTACTTTCTAGGTTAGGCGCTCCAAAAGACAATCCATTATTTGACACCATAGATGAGGTGATAGGCAGCTGCCTTGTGGACATACCCTCTCCGTAATGTCCCATTGACAGTCTCCTAAAGCAGCACCAACTCAATCTCTTCCAGCACAGATTTCACCCATCTGACCAGTACTGGGGTAGTACGCCTAATCTAAAGGGTATCGCAGATAGTAGTAGTCTTTGACTTATCAAAAATTATTATCGAAAAATACTGCCAAGATGACCTGCTTATAAAGAGGATCCTTTATACCTTATGCACAACGGTGTGTAGAGCTGTCTCTGTGGACCTCCATCGCCTATATGCGTGCTGCTTCTTTTGAAATGTGTATCTGGCTAGATCCACTTCCAACAGATATCTGTCTAATATCTTTTTCAGTGCTTTTAGTAGGAATGACGTGAGACTGATGGCCTGAAAATGATTTAGCAGCCGTGTAGTCTTTTTTCCCACTTTTGGGGATTAATACCATTTTAGCTGACCTACAGGCCAGATGAACATTTCTCAGTGCCAGACTGACTACAAATATTCCTCTTAAAGATAGTAGAAGAATATCTAGACCTTTCTGAATTAGAATTGGGAAGATCACATCTGGCCCTGCTATTTTAAAGGAATCGAAGCTGTCGCTCCGTCCTTTACAATTTCCTCGGCGAGCCGCCAGTCAACTGTCGGCATCGCCTCTTCCAAGAGTATTACCGCTGCAGCACCTTCGCCCAGGAAGTGAACCTCTAAGAGGTGTCTTAATGACTTCTGCCCAGAAGTAGTCCAAATCACATATTTCCTTCGTAATAATCCTAAGATTTACATGTTTTTGCAGCTGAGTATTTTCATCAGTCTGGCGGTAGTTCATTTCCCCACAGTATTTTCGCCAGCTTTCTCTCTTGCTGCGCCTTAGTTCCTTTTTAAAATTTCTCCTAGCCTCCTTAAAGTCCCATGGAATCAGACCCTCAACTCCTTTTTGACAGCTATAATGTCAGCACGTCTGGCCGTCCCTAGCATCAAGTGACCTACTCCACCATAGGGGCTTACGTACTCCCACCCTCTTGAGTTGGCAGGCCTCCTCAGATATCGAGACTATATGACTTTCTAGGCTGGTTACTTTGATATTCTGTTCCTTAGGGAGATAATCCTCCACCCCGGTCCGTCTTGCAGACTTGCCAGACTGCCTCTTTCAGTTCGTTTTCCTTGGGTTTCGTCGGAAGGCGTTCTGTCTTGTCGGATTCAATCTCAAATCTGATATCGACATATCCTGAGTTACCCTCCAATCAGACATATCCTTCATCAAATTTTGAGAGACCAGCTTAACACCAATCATGTCCTGTCGGATGCGGCTGACGAACGTTGGCTCTTTTCCTCTATTCATAACTTGTATGTTTATCGAAGCCAAGTACTCTAGTAGAGCCTCGTCCCAGGCGTTAATGTCGGAGCTGCCCCACACCATATGATGGGCATTGACGCTGCATCCAATTATTAGTGAAGGACCTTAATTCTTTGCGAATGTCACTATACCTTCTAATTCCTGAATATGCGGTAGTCGCGCTTTATCATATGGAAGTTAAATACCGCTAACTACTACCTTATATTTAATGTTACTTACTTATTCAAGGACGACTGTTGTAGCATCCTTGGCTCCGAGTTGGAACAATAACACCACGGCAGATCATTGGAGGTTACTATACATGTTGGTGATCCACCTATATCTATCTATGAATTCGAAAATAATGAGTTTTGCCCCGTGCGTCGATCAGTAATTGTTTTTTATAGATGCAAGCCGTCTAATTACCTGATAAAAGCCTTTAATTTTTTTGTTCCAATTTTTACTCGAATTTTTATAAAATAAATAGATTTATTGCATTGTAAATAAGAACATTTTATCATTTCATATTGTTTGAAAATGTTTACAATATAATATTATATCTACGTAAAAGTCGTCTCTGGAATTTATCGCTACCTCCCGATTTCTAAATCGCGTCATTTTATTGGCAATTATAAATTACGCATATATATGAAATCAGAGGCAACTAATCCATGAAAATTTTTTATCAAAATAACTGAATCAGTATATGCAGAATGGGCGTATGTCATATTTAGTTACAAAATGGCAACGAGCAATTACAATTGCTCGTGTTCATCTTCATGTTATATGAAAAAATGGCGTAAGTCTCCCAAGCGGCTAACATTATATATCAGTAAGTCGATTGTTATTATACGCGTGGTGTTAATATTGACTTACTACAGTGTTCTTTAGACTGTACACTTGTGGCATTTGTTTAAATAGTATATTTTTTAACTATTATAAACATTGTGGTTGGAATATGTTGGTAGTGTATTATTTAGACCACTTTGTATATGTAGCTTGACAAATAAAATCAAAAAGAAGTATTTACTTGCATGTTTAAAAAAATAACTAAGCGAGAACCAAATCTACCAAAAAATAAAACTAGTTTGTTTGATTTTTCTCGCAACTTGGCTTGCTTGACTCGAACCCTTTCTGCATATTATTCTACTGGAAAAGTGCTTTGAATAATAAGAAAATTATTGGCGCTGTCTTCTTAGACGTTCAGAAAGCATTTGAAACCACAGGAAGCTTTTACTCCTAAAACTGCTATGTATGGGAATTAATAATTCTGAAATTGAATGGTTTACAAGTTATTTACATGATCGGGATCAAGTACATTCGGTGAAAGAGTTTCCTCTATTATAGTTACAGAATATGAAGTCCCACAATGGACTGTGTTAGGTCCCAACTTGTTTATTTTATATATAAACGATATTATTAAATATGTTCAAAAGTGCAATATTCAGATGTTTGCAGATGACACATTGTTATATTTTATTGGTGAAGATGTAAACTACATTGTACACTGTATTAAATGAAGAACTAAATGTACTAAATAAATAGTTAACTGATAATAATTTGATGCTGAATATAAATAGAACAAAATACACGATTATAAAAAGTAGATATAATCTTATTAATGTTAATTGTATTATACATCTATAAAGAAGAAGTTATGTTCAATCAAAATTTAACATTTACTAACCAATGCTGTATATACAACCAATAAAGTTAAAAAAAAATTTAAGTACAATTGGCAAAACTTAAATCAATGGACAAAGAGAATAATATATAATTCAATAATTCATTCTCTTTCATTACTGCTCAACAATATTATTTCTCTTATATGATTCTGCCCTTAGTGTTTTACAAAAAGGAAAAAATCAGGCAATAAGAATAATCTTACGATGCAGCAAATACACAAATATTAAACGGATGTTGAATTATGTAGGAATCTTAAGTGTTAAACAAACAGTGATTTTAAATACCATGTGTTTTATTTATAAAATATTAAATGAGCCTTTACCTGATCACTTATTGGAACATTGTAATTTTGTTATAGATATTCACCAGTATTATACCAGAATTCAGAATAACTTTATGTACCAACTGTAAGAGCAAACTATGGTCAAAATGATCCATTCCATAGAGGAATAATAATGTACAACAATCTACCAGACTGTATAAAAAAACTGCTGCTAATTACTTGGGGATCAGAACTTCCTCACTGTAGTAAAACTCGACGTGCAGTGGAGTTTATAATAAAAGTAATTTTTGACGTTTCAAAATAGTCAAATTTTTTGCCCCTTCAAAAAAATCACATTTTGACGTTTCAAAAAAGTCATATTGGTGGAATGTCACTAATGTTATTTTTAGACATTAGGACCGATTTTGCTCATCAACGATGTCAATTTCTTCCTTGACCTCTAGAATGTGTGTACCAAATTTGAAAGCTTTGTCTCAAAAACTGCTATCGCGAACCACACACATACACACAGACAGACAATTTTTTCTGTCTGAAATTTTGTGTATCGTCATAATTCGTCGAGATTCGTCCAGAAATGCAATAAAAATTTTCAAAATTTTTTCAAGAATACATAACTTCCTCACTTTGAGGGGTGAAGAAGTAATAGTAGGATTTGTAATATTATTTAAGAAAAATTGTAAAATACATGTTTGTAATAGTTTAGTTGTTTCATGCAATATTTATATAATTTTATAATACTCTTATAATTATTTCATATATATGATATAATTACAATGTATAAAATATTGTAAAATGTTTTGTAAAATTTAGCTTATAGCTATTAATTAAATTAATAATAATAATATTATGATTCAATTACAGTTCACCTCTACGTATTCTATAACGTTCCATTTTGTTATTTAATTATTTTGTTAAATGTTTTTTATTTTAATTTAACACATGAATCATTTCAGAGCCTCTACCTTTAAGCATTCCTGAACAATTTATTTTAGTAAATACATAATCAAAAACACCAACTGTTAATGAAAAATTACCCCGTAACAAAGTCCAGGCTAAAGATCTTGATGTGAATAAGTCAATTAAACAGTAGAACAAGTGAACGCATTTTCGTAATTTTTTTTATTAAAAAAAAATTATATCATGTGTTAATAATTAACCTTCATTATCTCGTAGGCGGCAATTTCAGAACAGAAATTAAATTTCCGCCCTTTTGAATTCGTTTAACAGAGTAGATATTTTAATTCAAGCTGTTAATTTATAATTAAATTTGCTTTATTTTCCATAGATAAAATTAAGATTTACTATGTAAATAAAATTATTTTGTGATTGCGTATACACGTCTTTATAAACAATATTAAATGAAATCATCTATTATTTATATTCATTTTTGGATGTCAAATAATTAAATTAGAGCGCCACGCCGAATTAGTAAGAAACATGGGTTATTCGAAAATGATCAGAAGTGGATTTAACAGGTTTTACATGCATGCTCCTCATTTTATTTACCTTTCGTCCACCAAGTTTGCATCATCAGAAACTGATCAGAACTAAGTTTATAGTAAGAAAGTAACTTAGTCATTTAAGTCTTTAAAACTCATACTGAGAACACTGGTAAGATGGTGTTCAAGAGGTCCTCCTGTAAATTTTGAATAAAATATGTAATTTTTTAAGTTTAAAAGGACGATAAATTTTTGTGGTGGTTCCTCAAATTCATGCTTCCTAACTGTTTTCTTAACTAGGCCTCCCAAGTAAGCTATATGCTTTTTCTTTTTCAAACATCTCAAAAAGAACTTTGATAAGCGATTAACTATAAAATTAAAGCTCATAATTTTGTGTCGAGCAAAATATATCAAATTCTATCTTATTAATAATAATAATAATAATAATAATAATATTCCTTATTCCTAATTAATGTACTATGTGTCATAGCATTTAGTGTTGAAGTAGCTAGATTATTGCTTTCGATCGTCATCTCATTATTTATATGAGTGATATTTTTTTCTAGTTATAAGTAAGCCTGGCCAAGGTCACTAATCCTACAGAGACGTACTGGGTATGCATCATATCATAATACTTGAATAAGTACAATAATAAAAACAAAAATATTTTATATATTGTGATGTATGTTTTTGTACTATTTCGTTCGCTTTAAATTCTTTTTTTATGTATTTCCTTATATTTTGTAAGCTTAGTGCTGCACATTATTATTAAACTGTTAAATGACGTTCACACATGTACATTGTATATCTAAGTGATAACTAATAATAAATAAATAAATAAATAAAATAAATGGAAATAAATTTTATTAATACTGGTACACTTTATAAAAATATGTACAAAACTCACCTTCTTAAGCAGATTTATGAAGTAGCTTGGTTGTCGTTATCACAAACTGGAGCACTTCTATAATAACTGTGTAGCATCAGTTATGTTTCTACAGTTGTCTCAGTAAGCGATGTTCGCTGTGGTGAAAAAATATGTTTGTATTTTGAAAAAGACCGTTCGACATATACGGAAGTAATACAGGCATAAGTAAAACACTCTGTGAACTCACTTAACGCAGCTGTAGATGCACCATCACAAATTTGTCTTAATTTGGTAAAATCAGGATCTTTCCGTAATACACTCGAATTTTTCAATAACAGACTTATTTTTTGCGTCATTTATAGTCTGTAGCTGTGTATTTACGTCATCCACTATTTGCAGCGATTCCACTAACGACAACGAAGTGTTTTGCAATTTTTCTATTGCGTCGTGTAGTCCTCTATAATTGTTATAAATAGTTTTTAAATCTGTTTCAAGGGAAACATCTTGAAAGCTTGTCTGGCTTTCCTTAATAGCTGCAGCCTCGTTAGGGTTGAACTGTAGTATTACAGCTTTTATTTGTTGAAAATATTCAGCATAATAAAAAGCTGCCTTCAACCACGTTCCCCAACGTGTAAGAATCGGCTCTGGTGGTTCCGGAATACCAGGACACAGTGTGTGAAATGTTCGAAGCCGTTTAGGAGATTTGAGAAATACTTTTTTTGTTTTTGTTATTAATGCATCTACCTCAGGAAAATATTTTCTAATCGTTTCTGCTACAAGACGGAACGCATGCACTTTACATGTAAAAACCTACAATCGTCTCTTTGAAGAAATCGGCCCACCAAACGCATTGTCGCAGCACCGTCGGTCACAAACATCAACACTTGACTTGTTGACAGTTCAAATTCTTCGAAAGTCTCCAACACCACCCGCGTAATTGTTTCGCCAGTACACGCGGTTAGTCTTTTGCTAGCTAGTAAAAGTGGAAATGTTGGTTTAACAGGGTCGAGTACACGTACTATAACATTTAAAACAAATTTTTTTTACAATCTGTCGTCTCGTCAACACATAACCACAGCCGTGTATTTTTTAATGCACCTTTAATCCTATTTACAATGTTTTCACGAACACTTGGTACATATCTACGTAACGATGAACGACTTGGTAAATTCACCTGGGGGATTGTATTTATTCCAGAACTCCCGAAATGCTGGTTTATCCAATATGGGAACATCACAGGCAATCAGCATTAACAGTAAATCAAATATAAACTGAGGTTCCAAAGAAGACACGTCATTTTTTTATTTTTATGCCGGTTACTATTGACATGAATTTTGCAGCCGTATTTATTCCAGCACATTAATTCTTGATTACAAACTTTACAAATTATTTTACATCCATCATAGAACAAATCCGGAAATTCACCGATAAATTTATTTACTTTATTAGCGTACGGTCGTTTTCTACTCTTTACGCTCAACATTATTTATTATTTATTAGTACTCTATGCATGGACCGACAGGTAACAACTGAAGTGTGTCGTGTCATCGTCATCGTAAACAAGCGCGCGATGGCATTGGTATTGCGCCCTTCCCTGAATCTACCATCGCTTGGCCAGGCTTAGTTATAAGTAAATGTTCAATTCTTGTTAGTATGTTTACCTGATTTCGTGTTTCAAATCTGGTCATGGTGATGTTAATCGTTATGAAAGAAGATAAAGACCCGTTTCTGTCTTTTTATGTTGTTCGAAGAAAATTAGAAATAATTTAGCTTCATGCAAAAACTCAATATATTCCTTTATTCCGTATTGGTTGTTTGCTTGATTTGAGTAAATTTTTTAGACAGTCCAAGGTTTGAGATTAGTTTGATAACAATGAATAAACATCAAAGAAGTTAACATTTTTAATTTAAGTCAATTCCATATGAACCCCCGGTTTATTAACTTAGATGTAATGCTTATTTATCACTCATCGGACCATAAATTACAACAAATCTGGACAGGTTTAAACAAAAGATCAGAAATTTTTGAAATTAACTGTAAGGACAATAATCAACAGTATATTGAAAAACCAGACAATGGGTTCATTGTAATTTTAAAAAACATAAATTACTCAAAAATTTAGTGGACAACCAGTAAAATTAGGGCAATATCAAACATTCATAACTCTTACTCATCTGGATAGATTTTAGTGTACTAAGTAACCGTATATAGCAAATTTCATTAGCTTGCTGATTAATCAATTCAGATTTATATGGATTACTAAAAATAGAATACACGTATTCTTTTTCAAAGGAAGTATATTTTTTTAAATTATATGTGCGTTTTTTGCAATACCAAACTTATCATACTACTTAACCTTTTTTCTATTGTTGGAATTGACTGTATTTTTGATATATGGTAGCAGTTGAATCCATGAGTAAAGGATTTAAATGACTTTCATTTCCACAAAATTGTTTGATCTCTACAGGGTGTTAAATTAGACACATATTGAGAAATTACTACTAAATAAAAAAAAAAAAATTAAATTCCTTCTCATTTTCGTAACAAATATTGGTTGACAGCACCTTATTACGATCTTAAATTGTGGTATAAGATTGAATATACCGAATTGATCCCGAAGGTCTTACAGATCCTTCTTATTGTGTGAAAAACAAACAACTAGCCAAGATAATTGAAATATAAATAAGTTTATTAATAAAATTACAGTTAGGCAAACATCTACAAAAATTCTTACAATATAATAAATATGAAATGTTGTTTAGGGTTCAAAGTTAATAAGATTATCTAATTACTAATAAGCTTACGGATGCAATAGAATTTAATGAGAAAAAAATGAATGATAGCAAAAAGTAGTTGTACAAAATTAAGAATGTGAACTACGCCAAAAGGATAAATAAATTTCGATATCTCAAGTTCTATGATTGCTAGAAACTTGATTTAAAACATTAGTAAACTAGACGAAAAAGCTTATAACCGGAAATTATTTTCGAATATACAAACTATTTTACAGGGTCAAGTAACATTTTTTTAAATGAAATGCCATCTATATCAGAACATTTTTTGAAACCTCTTTGTGGCCTCCTTTCACTCCTGTGTATCATTATTGATATTCTCCCAACCACTTGGATGTAATGATTTTTTTTGTTGAAATTGTACCATTTACACGTGTATATTAAAAATATATTAGTACCATTTATGAGACATCTGTGTGATGACACTTCCTAAAAATATACAGGGTGGCCAAAAAGGATTTTTAAATTTACAACATTTTGAACTGAATTTTCTAAATTGTTTCAAACGCTACATAATTTTGGACCATGTGATGTAGGATTGAAAAACGAATATTTTTTGTAAGTTGTAACGGTGTCTGTTCGGACGCCCAAAATATGTAGCGAAGTATGTTTGGGCGTCGTAACAGTGTTTGCTTTCTGATAGCTGGTTTGGAGAATTAATCCAGGATTCCTGTTAGTTGTAAATAAGAAAGCCCAAAGTATTCGGAATGGAGTTTATTTTATTAAAGTAACATTTGTCCAAAACATGAAGTTAAACAAACATGAAATCAGATTCTTCAACAATAAAACCAAGTCAAGTACAGTTAACAAATATTATTTATTGGTGAGATTAATTTACGGGGAGTATAATTCGGTGAATGCACGGTGACAGTGGGCTTCAGCTCCAAGTACTGAAGTAAAACATCTAGGATTCGATGCGGCGATAAGTTCGATAATTATTTAACGGCGGCGGGCCCAGCTCAACACGCTGAAGACTCACGGCACTAAATAATTAGGAGACTGGTGACGGCGGCTGGTTTAGCAACTATTTACCAACCGTGGGCCCAGCTCAACACGCTGAAGACTCACGGCGATAAACAATTACTAGACTGGTGACGGCGGTGCAGAGCGGTAAAATGGCTACCAACACCAGGAGGTCAAGCTCAGCACGCTTAAAACCCCAAAATGCTACCAGACATTCAGTCGGGCGGCGTCGTCGTCGGATTCTGATTTCTAACCAAATGGAGTCAAGCTCAACACGCTTAAGACTCCTCAACTACCCAGCTCAACACGCTGAAGGTAGTTGTCAGCAGAAAACTGAATGCTTTTCCTCGGCTACGGCCATTCTATTTATACCAAAATTCTGGCCTTGATGACGTCAATATTTCATGGCGGCAGGAAATACGTGGCAGCACCTGCCAAACGGTAATTGCAGAAACTTCTAGGAATGAACATCTGCGTGATTCATCATATATCGGCAGGAAGTGCGGGACAGCACAGGACTAACGGGAATTTCCGAAACTATAGTAATGGACATGCGTATGATTCATTACAAAGTACATTTCTATAGCTATTTGTGACCATTTTCAATTTATTGAACAAAAACTGCAAAATTCAGCAATAAAAATTAAAAATGGGTTTTTTTTTCAAATAATTCAAGAGAAGGTATATAATAAGCGTGTTACATGATGCCCATAAAAACATCACACCAACAATAATCCAAAATTTGAAGGAAAGGATAATAAATGCTTTTAGAAGTATCACTCCGGCAATTTTATGAACAGTAGAAACTCCATTCCAAAGACATATAGAAATGTGTGTCAATCAAAATGGGCAACATATGGAGCATTTTTTATAATATCTTCTCTTGAATTACAAAAAAAAATAATTATTTTAAATTTTTATTGCTGAATTTTGAAGTTATTGTTCAATAAATCGAAAATGGTTGCAAATAGCCATAGGGATATTCGTAAAAAAATGTTCGTTTTTTAATTCTACATCACATCGACCAAAAATATGCAAAAAATGAGAAAATTCAGTTCAAATAGGTGTAAATTTAAAAATTATTTTTGGCCACCGTGTATACTTTTAGGAAGTGAAAATGGCTGAGTGTCATCACACAGATGTCTTATAATTGGTATTAACATATTTTTTCTTAAAATCGATAATTATGACTGTAGTGATTTTTTAATATACACGTGTAAATGGCATAATTTCAACAGAAAAACATTACATCTAAGTGGGTGGGAGAGAGTCAATAATAATACAGGAGTGGAAGGAGGCCACAAAGAGGTTTAAAACAATGTTCTGATATACATTTAAAAAAATGTTAGTTGACCTTGTAGAATCATCTTGGCTCATCCTGTATATTCGAAAATAATTTTCGGTTATAGACATTTATATCTAGTTTATTTATGTTTTTAAATCAAGTTTCTAGCTATCATAGAAGTCGACATATCGAAGTCGGACGCACTATTGCCCCACCCCATATTTACAGAGTGATTGCCAACTTATCTTTGTAATTTTAGGAGGGGATTCCTGTTGATATTAGTAACACGAATTGCGAACAAAAAATAATAAAAAAAAGTTAAAAAACTTACCTACCTTACCCATAATACTGTTAAACTTTTGTGGACCGCTGCATTTCTCATCTGACCCACTTATGACGCGAACAATATGATTTGTTTGATAAGTTCGTTGTAAATTGCAAAGATACAAAAAACGTTAGAAAATCACCGACAAAGTTATCCTACTCCAATGTTTTAGTTCAAATGATAAATCATAAAAAAAAAATAGATCACAAAAAGCGTGTATGCGGTTATTCGATGGGCTTTGATATTCGACCACGTATGAATATGGAGACAGAGGCGTATTCAGGACTCACGTTTCACAATAGAAATTATTTTCACTATCAATTTACAAAACTTATTTTAATTTAATTAGTTTCATAATTTATTAACACTTGAACATTTTTTTAATTTATTAGGTAGTCACAAGAGTAGCCATATTACAATAAGTGTTCAATATTGTTACCACCAACCGGCACACACAGTTGAGCCCTTCTTATCCAATTTCTACGTACACTTTCAAAAATTAAATAAAAAATAGTAACCTTTTCAATCACTAACAATATTATTATAACTGAAGTAAATATTCAGCTACGATATTGTTAGTGATTAAAAAGGTTATTATTTTTTTATTTAAAAAGCAAAAAGCTCCTGCAATATAGTTTCATCCCCTCCCTATTTAATTCGTCATAGAAAAATCACAAAAAGCGTAAGGAGCAGTAGGTTCACGGCGACAAAGTGCACCGAACTCTACAAAAATGTATTACATTTATTTATTAATAGGAAAAAAATTCCATAAATTCACTTCAGGTAGGCTCTGTTAGTGGACGTCATTCATTATTACGTCGACACCGTTTTTGCGGGAGCACAAACGGTGCTTTCATTTATGTCGAGATCAGCGGTCGGCGCGTTTGAAGGAATTATGTTAAAAAAATTCATCGGAGACAAAGTGGCAAAAAGTGGTGAGTCAATTATTGTAAAAAACAAGGTCAATGTCGTAGTCACCCAACCTACCTTAATTTATTTTCGGTTGAGATAGGTCAGTTAATAGGATCTCAAAATGTTGGAGTAATTTTAGATAAATTTTTTATATTTTTTTTATATGAACTTACCATTAAGGGATCTACCATCCCTTAAATTTAATAAAATAAGTTAGAGCTCACCCTATACTAGGGTAGCTGTAAAGTAAAATATCTTTAATTATAAACTATAAAATACACAGTACAACAAAAAAAGTGACAAATGATCTTCAAATAAACTATCTAAGACAAATCTTAAAATATAGCAGCTCAGGCAGCTCCAGGACCCAAAGTATTCTGCTCGAGCTAGTTTGACAAAAATCAACTACAATGGAATCGTAAACCTTCACTAGGAATTCCTCGTGATTATTCCAATAAGTAAATACCATATAAACTTTCCAAGACAATAGTTTTATATGAGTTTTATACTAGGAAAAAGCAATATAATATAATCTCCAAATATCAACTACCACTAACTCGCCAAATTCTAAAATCCAATATCCAAGTTTTTATATCGTACAAAAAACCTTTACCAAAAACCACCAGGTATCAAAAAGTAAGTTTCAAAACGTACGGTGCCAAAAATGCGCGGTGCCAAAAACACACGGTGTAAAAACGTCTAATATAAATTAAGAACAAAAATTATATAAAGTACAAAACTTCAAACATGTGGTCGTTAATAAAAGAAATTATAAATTACAACTTACGCAGCAAATCTGGACGTTTATTTTGCCAATAAATCCGATTTACAAATCGAAAGCATTCAATACTTTTGTATTAACTAACAAATAAAGTAATAGACAAATTTATCCGAAACTATTTCGAAGGAACCAAAAAACCAAATGTGTTTTAACAAAAAGTCTATACCAGATGCTCTTTATTAATTTCTTGACAGAAGAGAAGGACTTTTTCGAAACTATGGCTATTTAAATCCAACGAGGTTAACAACAAAATAATATAACTGACATTACCAATTCAACAACGTTAAAATTATTAGATATTTGGAAGTTGGACATTTCAAGTGAGTGGTAGTACGTTCATCAATTCAAGTTGGGAGACTAATATTTGTGTACTGACTTTAAGGATGTAATATATTTTACAAAACTTATTTCATTTTAATTTAATTGTTTTGAGATTATTGACGTCTATTTTTTCGAGGGTGGATATGATTTTCTTTTATTGTTATGTGATTTTCTCACAAAGGGCCTCTCAGTGATCGTCATTTTGGTAAAACAATGTGAACTTAGAATGTTACTTTTCCTAAAATTAAGTTCTTAATGGATCTTTTCATCTCACTGTGCCCTCTCAGGGTGTTCAAGTTTAAACACATACTGGACATCGAAAAACGGATGATTTTTAATGAGACTCATTAGAATTTCTCAATAATGTCAAGTAATGGCCAGTATTAAAAAAATTTAGTATGTTACGATAAGTTTGATATTGCGAAAAATGCACATACAATTAAAAAATATCTGGTGTGGCCAGCACATAACTTTCTTATACTAGTGTATATCATCCTGATCTAAAAAAATCATTCTAATTTAATTCTTCACTTACATCAATTAAACTTTAAAAGCCTACCTTGCAATGTTTCATTAAATTTTTAAATAATTAATTATCAGCTTCCTTCGATACTGTCAATAATAACTCATGTCATATTTTTTAATACCTTCTTCTTTTTGGCGCGCCAATATCCATTTGGGTTGATGACGGTCTCGGATGCTAGGGCCAGGCAGGACTATTGCCTTTTTACCCTAGTCATCGCTGTAGACCTGGACCGGCCTCATGCAGGGCGGGTTAGCTTACTTTACGAACGGCCCCACTCACAAAATGTGAGCGATACCGAAGATTTCGGCCAACCTCCCTGGGTCCTGGCTGTTGAACCCTGCTGGCTAGGGCATCTTCTGGCGCTCTTCTGTCTTCGTCTTCTTTCTTCGTCTTCTTTCTTCGCCAGCTTGTCACCCCCGAGGGTAGTCATCGGTCTGTCAGGGACTGTGCGGATATTCTGTGACTTGGGATTGACTGCCAGTACACAAAGTGTCAATTGACACATTGTCATCTGGATCATCGGACAAGGTGAGGATGAACTGTGTAGCTCTAGGAGGTGAAGGCCTAAGTGCTTTCTTAGCACTTTCGTCCTTCACGGAGCCAGGGGGACAACGGGGGCTGGTCGGTTTACTGACCGGCGCCCGCAAGGTTTGTGGGAAGGTGGTTGGTTGCATCATGTCTTTTCCGTGGGTTGGTCCATCTGTAAGGAAAGGATTAGTAATACTTACCCGTTGTCCAGTCACTGCACCTTCGGCCTCTTGTGCCTCGGTGCGTCGGCCGGGTCATAGGAGGTGGCCTCCCTGATCAGCGGGTTCCTGTGCTCCTCAGCTAAGGTGTACAGTTTCTTCGCTCTATCCCGGGATGATTTCGGTGACTGGTGTGTACTCTAGGTCCCTGAAAATGTCAGCGTTTCTAACGTACCATGGTGCGCCCACCGCTGTCCTGATGGCCACGTTTTCCACTGCTTGGATCTTCTTCAGATAGGTCTTCGCTTGGTATCCCCATGCTACGGAGGCGTAGGTCAGCTGTGATCTGATGAGTGCTTTGACTAGCAGAAGCTTGTTCCTCAGACTGAGTCTGCTCTGGTTCCCTACCATTGGGTAGATGAGAGCTCTCGTCTCGTTCTTTTTGGCATATTGACATTTTTGTAACTAAATTAGACATTTCAAATGTCAATGAAATTTGCTGTCCACAGATACAAAGTATACTAAAATCAATCCAGATTTGTAATAGTTATCAAAGTTTGAAACTGTCCTAATTTTAAAGGTAGTTTATGTCCTAACTCAAATATGATAGAACAGTAAAGCCTAATATTAACGGGTGTAAGTTTGAGTGAAAAATAATACAGTAAAACTGTAATGTTTTAACATTAAAAACCACAGCTAATACGACCCTCTACTTTCTTGGAGTAATCTTGTATGGCGAGAACTACATATTTTGGGAATAACGGACCGCAATCAATATCCAAATATAGGGTGTTAATTAATTACAAGCCAAAACTTCAGGAAGTCATTCCTTACAATATTTCAAGACGAAAAGTCCTTGTTAATAGATGTCCTAAAGTACCTCCTTACTGAGATACAGGGTGTTGAATTTTCAATTTCTTTTTGTTTTTCTCTATGTAATTTATACATTTTTAAAGATAATTGAATCAAATTTGAATAACATACATGGAAAAACAGAAATAACATTGAAAGTTCAACACTCTGTACCTCAGTAAGGAAGCATTTTAGGACAAATATTAATGGGAACTTCTCGTCTTGAAATGTTGATGTATCCGGTTTAATGAATGTAGAGCGTACCATTATTTTCTTGAAACTTTCTGGACCAAGAAAATGACTGAACTCGCGTACTTTGACATGAAATTTTTTCCTCGACTCATCAAGGACATTTTTAATCCCAATCACATCAGAAGACACACAATGAATGAATTATACATAAGATTGAATATAAAAGTACTTTAATACTTTATTCTAATAATCCTTGATTAAGACACGATTATCTCTTAATTTAGTTGTAGTAAAATATTCCAAAGAATTTTTTAACTTCCCACTCTAGCACGGTGGTGCTTGCTTTAGCCCATAGAGACTTTTTAGCAGTTTACAAACCTTAGTTGTTCCATTCTCATAGGCCCCTAGCCATAATTTGTATCCTTGAGTTCACCATTTAGATTGTCTCATTTCGTTTAATTAGTTTGTTTTTTGAACAAACAACATGAACGTCAAAACAGTTACCTATATCGGCAAATATAACATATTTTTTTAAACTAAATTAAGTCAGGAGTGAAATGTATCGCTCGTTTAACAAGACATTTCTTACTTATATTTTTTAAATTACGACTGACAAAGTTTTAACATTAGCTGGCACTTTATGTAAAGAAAAATAACAGGAACTATTTTTGAATGAAGTTTGTGTCTAAGATAAAGAATTTACTTTCATCTAATTCCAGCAATGCACTTACGGTTTATATTACTTTTTAAGTAATCTAAAAATAGGCATCACATTTGACTGAATTATCTCAAAACATTTGGATTAATAACAGATATGTTTCAGTGTAATCGGGATAAAGGGATTACGAAAAACCAATTAAAGTTTTTTGTTTTATCTGCTAAAACCAATGTTGATTATATTAAGGCTGGATGTTGATCCCATTATTCCCATTAATTATCATCCTATCCCAGTCTGGCGTTCTCTGACAGGAATTATGCTGATAAAATAGGTATTGCTACGTGTTTTGCGTCTTTGGCCTTTAATTTCGCATCATTTACCAAATTTCGTAATTTTAATCAATCTGTTTGATAACCACCCCTGTTTACGACATTAAAAAAGGGTTAACAAAAAATTTGATAGATTATTCGATAACTTTTATTTGTATAGGGTGTTTATACACTGTACTTATCAGTACACAGGACCGACTTACAAGTGTGATGAAGAAAATATTGAACATTTACGATTAATTGTCCTGAGTGCTGTGATAATATTGCAGACGCATTTCGCAAAGTATTCTGAGAAACTATTCGTAACATTTTATTTATTTATTTTAACTACAGCTATCCAAAAGTAATAAAACCAATTACGTATAAGTAAATCACATTACACAAGGAACTATGCATACACATATATGTACATATTAAAAGAACAAGCATATTTATAACACTTATTTGTGTATATCTGTTAAAATGTGAACATAATGCACAGAATAGTGGCTACCATCAGAGAACGAAACATATTATGTTCGTCTCTATTTTTTACGTGAGAAAATAGAGAATGCTGAAATTTCAGTGAGACATGTCTCCACAGATAACATGGTGGCTCATTCTTTCATAAACCATTATTTAAAGAAAAATTCGAGGAAAATATTGGTTTATTTAAAAATTTTAATATATGTTCACATGGGGGTGTTGATATGTGAACATAATTTATATTTTTTTACGTTTACTTAATTCAAGTTTGTTAGAAAAACAAAATAATAAAATGGTAACTAATTAAATACAAATGACAATAAAATATTTTTTACTCTGTTTTTATTGATTATATTATCAGAAAATTTCATAATAATCTTCAATATTACACTAAATATCATAGTTTTAATTTTTGCTGCTCTAGTATTAAATACGTTAGTGTTGTCCTGGATAGAATATTAATTCTTCACACATAGTGTGAACAAGTGACAATTGAAGTAAGTGTACATATGTATGAGGCGTAGGTTGATTAAAAGTTTGAGGACGCCTAGAATTTGGACGTTTATTTAAAGAAACTGTATCGCACTGGGATAATAACAATTGGTGAGGATATCCAGTAGGTTGGTATGTCCCATTTACTTTAAAGGATATAAATTTGAAGAATTTTCGCTGCACACTTTCGAGCATTCGCATTTGGATTTTATACCGAGGATACCAGATTATGGATTCGTAGTCTAAGTACGAACGAACCAAAGCGTAATACAGGGAAAATAGTACATCCCTAGAACAAAATTCTTTCGAGTTGCGGACCCCACATTCTTATTAACTTTTGCAAGAATTGTGTGGATGTGATTTTTAAAATTTATTTGTGGGTCAAAAAATTTCTCCGAAATCTTTAAACATATTTGGGCGCTGGAGGCAAGTCGGTGTTTTCCAGGCTAAAAGGAATGATTATCGTATTCTGTTTTCGGGAGAACGACATAACACTGTATTTGTTAATATTCCAAGCCAGTTACTTAATCTGTCAAGATTATATTATAAGACAGTTACCTAGGTTAGAAATTGAACAGTATATTTTCATATCGTCTGCATATAATAAATATTTTATATCTAGGCTGAATGTAATATCATGTAGGTATATACACCTTAAAATAATGATTGATTTATAACCTTTGTATTGTACAAAGTAGCCTTGTCCAAGTAAGATTTAAATAAATCAAGTAAAGCTCCTGAAAGATCCACACTATCAAATTTTGGCCTAATTTTTATGGCCTAATCGATCAAAGGCCTTTGTAAAATTGGTACATATTACGTCTACCTGACCTTGGCGATCAAGTATCTCCGATAAACTGTGAAATACAGAGAATGTTCGAGGTTGTCGACCTAACCTTCATAAATGTGTGCTGATGGGGACTGATAACATTTTATCAAACAATCAAGTGTGCATAAATATTTCAAACACCTGTGCAAAATTAAAAGTGATATTTTTATGATTGACTAATATATAATGAAATGACAACGTCCATTTCTTACCAGTAATTAAAACAGCATAAGCATCACAGAAATTAAACAACCCCCGATTCCAAAGCAGAAGCTACACGGGCGAAGAGAGGGTTACACTTATGAAAAATCGTGGACACACAACCATTTCCACCGACATAGTCAGTGCCGGTGGCGGGATTCGAACCTGCAGGACGATGGAGAGATTATTTAATCACACTTGCCATCGCGTGCTCTAGCCAACTACTTCATCGAACCGGTTAAGTGTAATAATATGCTATAAGCTAAAAATAAAAGAGAAACACTTTAAAATGCTCAGAAGAAACATTATTCTGGAATTATTTCGTACACCAGCCAATTGAAACTAATTAAATATTATCTTAACATAAAAAAATACTTTACGTACAATAGCGCCCAACAAGAACAAGAACAAGAAAAATTTATTTAACAAATTACATAATAAAACATGTCATCCTCCTTGGACACCAGCCTGCGTTACCCTCTGAATATCCGTGTGCCAAAAATGCTTCGCGGCAATTGAGGAGTTGACAGGAAGGGGGGGGGGCGACCGATTCAAACTTACAAATTAATTTATCTGAACAATAACAACTCCTAGTACAATGTATATATCTGTAAGCAAAATTAAAAAGATCTATGCATATTAAAAATGTATAATACGCGTATAAAGCGACTTAAGCTAATGTATGTAAAATAGTGAAATTAGTGTATAATAAATAAACATAGAAAGAAATTAGATTTCAGAATAGGCTGAAAAATAAAGAACTCAAAAAGCCAGCTAAAAATAATTCCGAAAACGAGCGGAAATGTCAGCTCCGCTTATTTTGGAGTAGAAAATGTTTAATTAGTTTCCTAAATATTTGAATTTAATGAAAGGTTTAGTAAATGATATAAATTTGGAAAATAATTTAGAAAAACAAAATATAACAAAAAGAAAGGAAGAGAAAGATAAATCTGGAATTTTTGTGTTACATATAGGGCTATAGGGGTTGACGAAATATCGGTAACGGTAATTGGTATGGTAATTTATGCTAGATGCGAAAAGGCGCGTTATGCTTTTAGCGAATTATCCATCAGTTTGAATTGGTAATGCTTTTGCGATATATTCTGGATATAATCCGCTATGGGTTCTATGTCGTCACAAAGTTGGTGTAATTCCCTTAAGGGGGTGTATCCGGTTGAGTTACTTATGAAGCGAAGGAATTTGTTTTCCAATTTGTGTAACGTCGTCACGAACGCGGAACACCACACGCACCGGTGTAGCGTACGTCATGGCCGACCTCACAATGCTCGTATAAATTAATTTTTTATTTGTCCTATTTAGTCTGCTATTCTTTTCCATGAGCGGATAAGGGCTCCTGGACAAAGAATAGACTTTACGTATAGTCTCGTTAATGTGTTTCCGAAAAGTTAGTCCTTTATCTAAAACAACCCCCAAATACTTAACGTCTGTCTTTGCCTGATTTTGGATCCCCTGTTCGGAACTGGAGTGACTATTTTATGTTTCGTGAAATTGTTCGTAAAGAATCGCCTCCGATCACTCCACATTAACCATCAACTTCCACCGGTCATAATACGCTGATGCAAGCACCATATGCGGTTTCAGCAGCTGATTTGCTGCCTGCGCGTTATGGCTGTGGCTATATATCGCGGTGTCACCAGCGTATATGGCCAGTTTCGTGTTAGGAAATTGGGGAAACTCGGAGACGTATATATTATACAATTTAGGTTCGAGCACCGACCCTTGGAGCATTCCTGCACGGATGCTCCGGTATGTAGAGAGGGTATTATTCACTCTTATCCGCAACGTTCTGCCGCTCAGGTAGAAGTGAACTAGTTTAAGAAAAATGTCAGGAAAGTCGTACAGGTATACTTTATAAATGATGCCGAGTATCAAGACGGTATCAAAAGCTTTTTTAATATCTAAAAATACCATAGTTGTACTCTTACCAAGGTTATATTGCACTTTGATATTATTGGCGATCTGTACAACCTGCTGGGTCATGTTGTCTACCTTGGAAAGTGATGACAAATAAGAAATAGGCCAATTGAAACTATTTAAATATTATTTTAACATTAAAAAAAATACTTTACGTACAATAGCACACATTCATTTGCAATTCTCCTTTCTCGCTCATTTATATAAACATATACAGGGTGTAATCGTTTTAAATACAGAAAATTGAATACTCGATAGATTTAAAAAAGAATAGTGTTTTTTTGTGCTATGAACATTTTCTCATATGCGCTTAGTTTCTGAGATACGTGTCGTTGAAATTTTTATTTAATAAATGGTTTTGTCGCACAACTTTTGTATTTTTTAACATATTTATTTCAAATTTGGCGGTGATTTATATTAGAAGAAATCTGAAATAATGATGAAAAATTTGAACTAAAAATATGACCACTGGCGTAGATAGAGGGGCATGAACCCTTTTTTTTCTTTAAACCTTCGACATCTATAGATGTTTAAAAAAACCGTTTTTAAATTACTCCAAATTTCTTTTGAAAAAACCGTTTTGCAAGTTTTTTTTTGATATTTTCAATAGTGATCCAGTAAATATAGTCCAAGTGTTTCGTTGCATACATCTGTTCTACATTTTTTTATAGGTGGTTTTGAACAGATTGTAACCGTAGTTGTCAGAACTATCAAATCACCGACTCGAATCACATTACAAATATTTTTATTGATTTGACAGTTTTAACAACTATGATTACAAATCTTATCAAAGCCACCTGTAAAAAAAAATGTAGAACAGAGGTTATGCAACGAAATACTTGGATTCGATTTACCGGAACACTATCGAAAATATCAAAAACTTGCATGAGACGTTTTTTTTTCAAAAGAAATTTGGAATAATTTAAAAACGGTTTATTTTTTTAAATATCCGTAGACGTAGAAGTTTTAAAGAAAAAAACGGGTTCATGTTCCTTTTATCTACGCCAGTGATCATATTCAAATTTTTCGTCATGATTTCAGATTCCATCTAACATAAATCACCGCCAAATTTGAAATAAATATATTAAAAAATGCAGAACTTATGCGACAAAAACATTTATTAAATAAAAATTTTAACACTCTGTATCTCACCCTCTATCTATTTTCAAAAATCTATCGACCAAGTATTCAATTTTCTGTATTTAAAACGGTTACACCCAGTGTATTGTGTGTTTATTTTTGATACCCTTTGTTACTCATTAATTATATTATTAAAAACTCATTAATAACCATCACAGACAATCATTTAAAAACATTAAAATTAATTCAAAATGCATCTTGCCATATCAAATATTTTCTTGTATTCCGTGGTAATAAACTACAATATTTATTGTCTAGGTATAATAAGATTACCATATAGTATCTAGACAATATCCGTGAAATTATGTATAATGATGATTGTTGTTTATTTAATGAAGTAAATTGGGAACAGTGCGGTACGGTGCTGAACAGAAAATCTTACCCAGGCAGGCGGTTGGCGGCCATGCTGGTATAACCCGGGTTCCGTAAAGGAGTAGGTTACCTCCTAACTTAGGTGAGAAGAGACGGAAGGGGAATGTATTGCGTCATAGTGAATGCCATGTTGTGAATCATACGTTTGTTGTGTTCATTTTATAATCGTTTTGTGTGGTTATTTGTTATTATTCTAATATTTTGCTTATAGTTATTATTAGTTATGTTATATTGTTATGGACCTCTTTTTATAGTTTTTTACGTGCTTTTTTTCACGTTTTAAGTGACTTTTGGATTTTATATAAAGGAAATATTTGGTTTAAATTGCATTTATTTTGAGAAGGAATGTACAATAAGATAAAGTATGTATATTTATTTTGAGGACAATTACAATTGATGATTTTTAAAATGGAATGAAATCAAAATTGATGAATGTATTGCCAAAAAAAACTAAAAAACACTGGTATGTGATATAAAATTTATCTACTGAAAAATAATTTGTGGCTAATTTTATTATGTTTCATCTATTCCATTACTTAATTTGTTACCTGAAACTTTAACAAAAATGTCCAGCCCAACTGCAAGAGGTGAACGTGTTAAAACTAGAGAACGCTAAAAGATCGTTAAACAAATTTAAGTCCATTATTGTCTATAGGAAATATGGAAAACATTCCATCCACATAAGTACAGGAAATCCTCAAGAAGGCGCATATGAAGAATTACAAAGTAATTATAATGTCCTCTTGCTAGAGAATGAATAATTTAAGAAACAAATCAGAGAAAACGAAAAACAGCTTGATTTTTTTAAATAAAAGAAAATTCGCGTTGCAAAAATTTGTTGAACAATATGAAGGACAAGGTGAGTTATGGCAATCAATGTATTAAAGAGATTGAATTTTTTTATATATTTGTTTTTTATTTGTCAATGTAAAATACCTTACTGTTAATAAAATATTTTAAACATGAAGTTTCAATAATCATTTCCGCATAAAAAGAAAGAAATAATATAATCTCAGTAACCACCAAAGTATAAGCCTTTACTGGGTTTTATTCAGCTAGTATCTCCAGTAAAGGACCGGTAAACAACCAGCATTTGGTGTTTACTGGGATATAACTAAAATTATTTATTTAAATGCTACATAAACTACTTATTAAAATTTGTTACTAGTCAATTAGAAGAAGAATAATAATTGTAATATATTATGGTTAATAATTAAATTAGATTGATTTATAAACTACTTAGCTATTTTATATATTGGTATACAAGTTATTTTGGTAATATTTACTAAATATAGGGTAGGTTCATTTAGTTTTTCCCTTTCCTTTTTTTACATAATATTTATAAAGGACTAAGGGTTATTTACAAAACTGAAATCAGTGCTTGGATACAGAACAAGGTGATCCTTATAAGTACATCAAGAAAATTCAGGAAATGAATCCTGAACCTGTATATTTTGAAATATTGTCTATAGTTATTTATTTGTGGCATCCCATAACGTTTTTTTCTCACCTTCTTTGACTATTAAGCCACTGTCCTATTTTGAGATGAGAAGCTAAATGAAATTTTGCCCATACCTGCTTTGTTTCGGAGATAGTGTGTTGATTAAAAAAAAACTCCTGAAGGTCTCTGAAATGCTTGAAGATTTTTTATCAAATTTTCTGTGCATAATAAGTGCTTTTAGAGACTTCTTTGTTGTAAACATTTAGAGCATTTTTTTTTAAATCAACACTGTATTTTCGAAATAAATTTATTGACAAAACATCATTTGAGCTTTTTGTCTTAATAGGTTTGGGAATCATTTCCTGAATTTTCTCGATGCATGTACTTAAGGATCACTCTGTGTATATTAGTTATGTGAAAATCTCCGTTGTATCGGAAATCATAATTAATAAACAGAAACATGCCAGAAATATTATAAATTATAACATTTTCGAACTGTTTGGTCGGCATTCTTAGACCACCTTGTTTAAACGTAATTTTGTATTTTCGTCTTTGCTCAAAACTATATGCAAAATTTCATTAAAATCGCTTTGGCCTTTCCAGAGATCAAGTGGAGAGTAAATAATCATCAACTAACAGATAAACATACGTATTTTAAAAACCATGTCAAAACATTATATGTTGTAACCTGTGAAGATTTGTTAAAGAAAATGGTTAAATTTGGTGATAATTTATAATCGACAATATAAAATTTAATGAGAATAGTAGTTTTATTTTGATCATACACAAACAGTAATGCCAAGAAAATAAATTTACGCAAGTTTATTCAATAATTAGTATTTCTATTCCTCAGTTATTTTCATTATGAGTCATTTATAATGTTCTTTTAATTATTAAAACACATGTTAAATTAAATAATAAACATAAGTATATATAATTAACATAATTCATAAAGTTTAAAGTTCTAAACGAAAGCATATGTACGATATTTCAAATCTGGCATACAGATGACGTATTCCCGCCATTAATTCTATTGGTCAAAAGTTAAGAGGTAACCTACTCCTTTACGGACCTCGGATTTAGCCCACAATTGTACTAGTTCTGTTTTTGAACACAAACTGACGATGGCGTGCAAGGGTTTATCATAAATAGCAGAATTATTTGTAATTTTACATTACAGGCTCTTTATGAAAATAGTGAAAAAAAGGCATTGTAAAGCCAATGCTCCTAATATCTTTGTACAAGGTATGTCACATAAATGTTAATCCTCTTTCGTAAACAGAGGGTTACCATTTATGGAATGTGGAGTACCTATATATTTTTATATTTGAATTTGTTAGAATTTTCTGAATACAAATTATAGATAATTATTGCGAATTTGTGACATGGATATGTTCAGGTGTTTCTGATGTATTTCGGTACGCTGAAAATGCATTTGAGAATAGAATTTTTCTATCACCTATAGATTTTTAGTAAAACAATTTATATTGTATTTATAAACAACATTTTTATATTGCGTAAATTCGTAGATTGGATCTGTAGTAACGAATATAACATATTAAGATCAGTTAATTCATGTTTATTAGATTTAAGAATTGTGCATTAATAGACTACCTGCATTGGAACTCGTATTTCCAGTTGGGCTTAATGAAATTTTTTCTTTAAAGTAGATGGGAAGGAGAAAGATTTTTTGTATTTAAAACAAAAGTATTAGTCAAGTAAAAATTAAAGAGGGCATATTTGTGGACCTACAAATAAGAGAAATAATGAAAGCAAATAAAAATGGTCTCAAGTACACGGAATTTGAGAAAGTTTTCAAATAACCCACTAATTTTTTGGAGATTTCATTGACCAATCTCTACATTGGGATACTCATATTGATTATATTGCAGGTCAAAAATTATATACTGTCTTAAACAACTGTCTATGTGCTCAGAACAGCCTACTTTGCATTGTCATTCTTCTCTATCTTATGCCATCCTTAGCTGGAGGCTCTCTGCTGGTAAGCACAAACTCTTTGGTCTTCACAGGAAGACTATCAGGATTGTGAGTGGTATATGATATCGGGATGATACTAGACACCTTTTTATGACACTCAAAATATAGTCAAAATATGTCCCGAATTTACTAGGCTTGCCTAGGGGACATACTAGCATTAAATACGTAAGTTCTACAATTTGATATCTAGCGGTAGAAAGCTTTGCCTCCAACAAAATTTAGATTCATAATGAAATACCTTTTTCTAAAAAGTGCACTTTTCACATTGAAAGAAATTGTGCATATAAAAATGTGATTTTATTAAGCTGTTTTTTACTTATTTATTTAGTCGTTTAATTTCTATTTTAGATGCAACTTTCCTTCTTTCTGTATTCCAGTGGCGGATTTAGGATTGGTCTAAGTGGGGCGCAACAGTCGCCTATTTAGGGATGGTAGTAGTAATAATCTAAGCAGCAATTTTGCGACTTGCACCCATATTTGTACAGATATTAACGTTACATTAGACTACGTCGCTTATCAGTTGTTGTGACCAAAGTAAAATCAGAGACTATGTAAAATAGATACGTTTTAACATTTGGACGACTACAATACATGGACTATGAACGTTGGTGTCTACTTGGTTTATTATTGACGTTGTAGAAACGTTGTCATAAGACTGAATTATCAACATATAGATTAGACTCATTCTTTAACGGTTTATGAGCGACCCATCGTGGTGTGATGCGCGCATGATAAAGAGGGTAGATGAACTAAAACTAACTACATAACCTATATGTTGTTTTCTATTATTCTCGTGATCTTCTTTCTCGGGTTCCCTTCTCAGTATCAACGGATGGAGATCGATAAATTAATATTCAACCACATTTTACAACAAAGCATTCGTAAATTTTAGAAGGATTCATACATAAACACAGTAGAGGTGGCCTTACACAACCTCGTCATTTTTTCAAGACCAGCTCGAAGATAAACGTACATACACCATTGTGATGTAATGTTGACAAATAAAATATAAAAAAATGCGAATTTAGAAGATTTTGGTCAATCTAATTGTGTTATTTTAAGTTTAAAACCACCAAATAATCATTATGTGAGAAAAAAAAAAACAAAAAGTGAACTTTCTATATCTCCAAGTTTAGTTTGGAACAGCTGTGGTCTTGATTCCAGTACACAGAAGTGGTCCTACCGTCTAACAGCAATGTTTGTAGATAGAAAAAAATACTTTAAAACTTTGCTAATTTCAGTGCAAAAGTTGGTTTTCTGCGTAACGTTAAAACGACATCGTTGGTCATCACTGTCACTCACATGCCGACGTTGTAGCAACCCTGATTTTATTCACTAAATTGATGCAAAAGCGAGTCGAATAAACGTTGTTATGACGGGCGTTATTCAGCAACGTCAGGACGCGGCGGGCGACGTTAATACAAAGTAAAAATGCTGACTGGAGAAACATCGAATTTTTTCCTTCTTATTATATAATAATAATAATAAATTCATTTATTTGTCTAAAGAAGATAGTACATACAATTAATACACATAGTGCCCTAGTAGACAGACGTATGGTTTCAATAAGACAGAATAACATAATAATACAAAAAAGATACAATAGTAAATAAAAATATCATTGAAAATAACTTAACTAAACAAAAATTGCATTGAGAACAACTTAACTACTCGTAGGTGACTAAGCAGTATTTTTCTTTAAGTATAAAAGTTGAGATTTAAATTGTTGAACAGGCTGGCCCTAATTTCATGAGGAAGAAGATTGAACTGTATAATTCCCTTGTGGAATAAACTTTTTTATAGTACTACTCTTAGTTGTTCTTTTTTACATAACAATTATTTTAATTGCCGTATGAGTATTACATAGATGTACCTCAGTAACAGGCAATAACTGTCGTACTAGATAGTCCGGTAAAATATTATTATCATCTTAAAAATAAAATCCAGTTCAATCATTTGATTACTTGAGAACCTGTTGCATCTTAATATTACTCGCATTGCCTTATTTTGAAAATCCTGCAACCTACTTAAATTTGTAAAACTTACATATAACACTGAACTGCAATAGAGAAAATCAGGCAATATTAGTGTATTATAAACTGTTAACTTTGTAGACATTGAAATAAAAGGAGCAACTCTACTGAAAAATCCTATCTTCTTGCGAATTTTTTTTGATATGTATTCAATGTGCTTATTCAATTTCAATTTCCGGTCAATTACTAGACCTAAGTATTTTATTTCCTGAATAAGCTCAACTTTTTCATTACTTATTTAAATATCAAGATTTAAACTGATTAATTTGTTGTATAAATAATTATTACCCACAAACATACATTTAGATTTCAATTTATTTACCTTAAGTTTATTGATTTTAAATTTTTCTATCAAAACCTTTAATTCTAGTTTACAGTAGCTACCATCTCTTCAAAATTGGTATTTTCATAATAGATAAGTGTGTCGTCAGCAAATAGATTGATTTTACATTTCCTCAACATATTCCCAAGGTCACTTATATTGAGAATAAATAATAAGGGATCAAGAACACTGCCTTGAGGGACTCCAAAGTTATTTAGTATTTGCTTAGATAAATTCCCATTCATTTTTGTTATTTGGTACCTATTAGTTATATAACTTTCAATCCAACTTAAGACGGTGTGATCAAATCCGTATCTTTTTAGCTTTAATAGTAGTATTTTATGGTCGATTGTTTCAAAAGCTCGCTTAAGATCTACGAAAACAGCGCAAATTCCGACATCTGCTTTATCCAACGACTCCTTCCACTCAGAAATCACCAATTGTAATGCCCTTTCACACGAATGTTTGCCACGAAAACCCGATTGGTATGTACATAGGATGTTATTTGAGTTTATGTAACTAATTACTTGATTGTAAACTACTAATTGCAAAATTCTTTCGCAAAATGGCAACATATTTACTAGTCTCAACTGCTTAGTTAAATTTGTATTAGGTATCTTTGGTATTGCACTACTACAGATTTTTTATAACATTCAGGCATAACACCCTTCTCTAAACTTAAATTAATCAGATTTAGAAAAGGATATCCTAGTATATGGAACAGATTTTTTATAACATCAAGACCGATTTCATCAGAGCTATATTTTTTTCTTTGATTGTTAAATACTTTTTTTCAGATCTTGTAATGTTGTTACACAAAACGATGTCATGGTACAGTTTACAACCGGTATAGTGTCAGTGATTCTATCAATATCTACATGAACTGTTCCTATGCTAATAACAATACTTTCAATACTACCTACGTAATACTGAATCACTACGTCCACCATATTGGCATTATGTATTACTCCATCGCAATTCAAACTTTAAAAGATATGTTCACCTTTCTTATTTCCAACTACGTCTTTTAAGTTTTTCCACATTAACTTCGGATTTGCGTTATTTTCGTCAATATTTCTTTCATAAAATACTGTTTTTGCTTCCTTTATAACTTTTATAACATTATTTCTTGCGTGTTTATAGTTATTCCAATCTTCATTCTCATTTGTAAATACAAATCTTTGATATGCCCTATTTCTGTTGTCAATTGCTTCCATACAGTTTCTATTGAACCATCTGTTTTCAGCTGATTTTAATTTTACAATTTTTTTAGGCGCTACAACATCTAATGAATCCAATATATTAGTTACAAAAGTCTAACCTACTACATTCACATTTGTACATGTATATGCCCACTCTTTTTCAATTAACAAATTCGTCATTTCGTTAAAATTAATTCGGGCTCTAATTTCCTTTGTTTGATACTTTATCGATTCCCTGGCCTTTCCAATTTTTACTTGAATTATTGAATGGTCTGTTATTATATAATTTTGTTCAACATATGCATTTATGGTGTAGTCATTACTAATAAGGATATAGGATCTGTCTTATTAGTTTTACGCCTTCCGAAATAAAATTCTGGGTATCATTGGGTCGCAAAATTTGGATTTTGCTAAATATTAAAACTAAATTTTCATTTTGTGGTGAATTAAAACAACCACGTATTATATATTTCCTAATTTATTAGAATTGAACAAATTAAACCTTAGGGGGAGGCGCTCTCCGTGTCCGCCCTCTAAATCCGCCACTGCTATATTCATAATTTTCTTCTTCTATATTTATATTTATATGTAATTATCCATGTGTCCTTAAAATGAATTTATGTAAAGCCCTTTTGACGTGTACATTTACTTACTTATTATAATATAATTTCTCTAAGTTAAAAAATTGACAAAAAGAAGTGGAGGGAAAGACGCAGTAACATCGGGTATGCAAAGACGATTCAGACATGTCCTATGTAATTACACAAACATTTCTTTACACATAAATTTTTTAATGACATGTTTACATCTGGTTTCAAACGGATAAATTATAAGTAAATAAATATGTTGGGTTTTCGAATAAACATTGACTTTAAAGGCGGCGTATTTTTATTCCATTTCAAACAGGGATAATCCGCATTAAACGAGCAACTGCTATGCTGGAATGGCAATACTTAAACGATGTGAAAACCACGGGAAGAGTTTACTAAATATTTTAGCAAACTGGAAATCAATAAACCAGTCTGATAATATTTGAAAACTATATCTTTTACAAAAAAGTGCATGAATCAAATAATATTCCAAGTAGAACATTTTGCAACAAGAATATACCAATTTTTAAATATTTAAATAAAATTTTAGCTTCTTGATGAAAATTAATCAAAACAAATGAAAAATAGTTTTATCTTTTTTATTTTCATTAAGTTACGTATTTAAAAACAGTATTAATTTCGGTAGTATGCAGCATAAAAAAGTGAAACGTCTACAAAAAAATTAATTTCTTTAAAACTACAAACTAGTTAAACAAAATCCACCATGCAAATACAGTAACATACAGACACGTACATTTATAGAAAATATCCAAAAACATGTTGACAAAAACATGGTTGCCGCAATATTATCCTTTGATCTTACCTATCTATTCAATACATTGACATAAATTTTGTAAAATTCATATTACATAAACCGAGCAATGAACTATATTAGAATGGATGTTATATATTTTTTATCTCATAGGAAGCTACCTACTAGTCAATGTAAATAATATAAATTCGAGTAAATATAATTGAAAACTTTTTTTACAATAAAAATACTTGACCTAATGCTGACAGTCCTACCGTGGCTTGCAAGCCTCACAGGAGTCGAACTAGCAAATTAACTACAGCTGGTCCCCATATTCCGCAGGATTAGTGTTGATTCCAAGATCATGTGCCATAATAGATGCAGAGAACCTAAAATGACCACCTTCTGCATTCGGCTGTTTTTGGCAGGCCGCGGCCGGTATGGTCTTTAATTACGAGAAGATCATAGGTTTTACCTCTCCGAGTACACCGGTTGTTAGGGCGACTAGCTTGACAGAATAGCACGTGGAGCTCGTACCTGAGGTTCAGATATTTTGGCCGCATTTCCCGTTTTTTTAAATGATGCTGTTCTCGGCAGGTGCCAAGAACTCAACGACATACATCACCTTGGTTTGATGGACGAAGAGGGTTATGTTAGGCTTATTGGCTTGAATTTCTCTGACAGTTAATGACACCATCCTGCCAATAAATCCCGCTGTCTCCTATTTAAGCCCGGCTGATCTTAAAAAGGCGTATATCAACAAATGTCGATACACTCAAGTGTTTCTATGTTCTGAAAGAAAGAATTTATCGATTGCTGCTAACACAAATTTCCCTGTTCAGCGCGCCAATATCCTTTTGGCCTGATGACGGTCTCAGATGCTAGGGCCAGGCAGGACTATTGCCTTTTTATCCTAGTAATCGCTGTAGACCTAGACCGGCCTCGTGCAGGGCGGGTTAGCTTACTTTACGAACGGCCCCACTCACAAATGTGAGCGGTGCCGAAGATTTGGGCCAACCTCTCTGGGTCCTAGCTGAAGAACCCTGCTGGCTAGGGCCTCTTCTGGTGATCTTCTGACTTCGTCTTCTTTTTTCGCCAGCTTGTCACCCCCGGGGGTAGTCATCGGTCTGTCAGGGACTGTGCGGACATTCTGTGACTTGGGATTGACTGCCAGTACACAAAGTGTTAATTGACACATTGTCATTTGAATCATCGCATAAAGTGAGGATGAACAATGTAGCTTTAGGAGGTGAAGGCCTAAGTGCTTTCTTAGCACTTTCGTCCTTCACGGAGCCAGGGGGACAACGGGCACTGGTCAGTTTACTGACCAGCGCCCGCAAGGTTTGTGGGAAGGTGGTTGGTTGCGCCATGTCTCTTCCGTGGGTTGGTCCATCTGTAAGAAAAGGATTAGTTATACTTACCCGTTGTCCAGTAACTGTACCTTCGGCCTCTTATTCCTCGGTGCGTCGGCCGGATCATAGGAGGTGGCCTCCCTGATCAGCGGGTTCCTGTGCTCCTCGGCTAAGGTGTACAACTTCTTCGCTCTATCCGGGATGATTTCGGTGACTGGTGTGTACTCCAGGTCCCTGAAGATGTCAGCGTTTCTAACGTACTATGGTGCGCCCACCGCTGTTCTGATGGCCACGTTTTCCACGGCTTGGATCTTCTTCAGATAGGTCTTCGCTTGGTATCCCCATACTACGGAGGCGTAGGTCAGCTGTGGTCTGATGAGTGCTTTGACTAGCAGAAGCTTATTCCTCAGATTGATTCTGCTCTGGTTCCCTACCATTGGATAGATGAGAGCTCTTGTCTGCTTGGCCTTTACCACGATGGCTTCGGTGTTCTGTCTCCATGTCAGGCCTTTGTCCATGATTACGCCAAGGTACTTGACAGAATCGTGCCATTGGATGTCCTCGCCGAACATGGAAACGTGTCCTGTGGGAGTTTCCTTGCGTCCTTTCCTGAAGAGAATTGTCTGGCTTTTCTCCGCGTTGACTGCGACTTTCCATTTCTTGCACCATTCTTCCAGAAGAGAGGCTGCCTCTTGGAGTCTTCTGGTGACTGTTCTTGCTTTCCAGGATCTGGCCGTGAGGGCCGTGTCGTCCGTGTAGAGTGCCATAGCGGTGCCTTCGGTCCTTGAGAGATCAGAGGTGAAGACAGTGAACAGGTGGGGTGACACCACAGAGCCTTGGGAAACTACGGCTTCCATCGGTGGATACGTGGACACAGTATCCCTGATCTTCACTCGCATCTGTCTCCCGTGCAGGTATGATCTAACTAGTTTGACGAGTGCAATGGGATAACCCGTACTCATCATTTTAGCTAGTAGACCATCGTGCCAGACCCTGTCGAAAGCCTTCGCAACGTCCAGGAGTAATGCCGCCGTGACCTGTCTTTGGTTGAAACCTTTGGTGACTTCTTCGGTGATCCTGAGTACTTGGAGTTCCGTACTATGTCCTGTCCTGTACGCGAACTGTTCATCCTGGATGATTTGGAGCTCTTCGGTTTCTTCTTCTATTCTTCTCAAGATGACGCGCTCGGCTACCTTGCTCACAGCGGAGAGCAGGCTGATGGGCCTGTAAGAGGAGGGAAAGATTAGTTCCTTACCTGGTTTCGGGATGACTATGACGTCGGCCTTCTTCCACCTGTCCGGGAAATATCTGAGCCTCAAGATCCTATTGGTGATGTTATCCAGGGCTGCCACCCCTTTTCTAGGTAGCCTCTTGAGGGCGATGTTTCCGATCTTGTCACATCCGGGAGCTTTCCTCGGCTTCAAGCTCCTTAGAATCTCCTTGACCTGCTCTGGAGTGGTCGGACGGATGTGATCCCCTATTCGGCAGCTCTGATTCGGGCTTTAGTGTGATTTAGTGACTGCCTCTATATCAACACCTAGCCTCGTCGGCGCCCTTGTCGGGTGTCGAATACGTGACCAAGTTCTTTTGCGATTTTTTTTGCCGTCTTGAACAGTCCTGCGCCCACTCGAGTAGTTTCATGATTTTTACGTACTGCAGGAGAGCATCCGAACTCATGCGGTTGTTACATGCTATACTCACTACTCAGTCATACAAAGTCTTGCATTCCCGTTAACGTGGAAGGTATATATAAGGAATGAATGTTTATGCTATACCGCCGATGAAAGAAATTGGGTAAAAAAAAAAACATGTAAACATCCCAAAATCAATCCCAATAGCTGAGAGTGCCATTTTATTATTTAAATAAATAAGAATTTCTTAAGAACTTGGTCCTCGATAGCCACTTAACGAGGCACTTTTAGATAGAAATACGTGGGGTGGGTTTTGGTAAATTTAGTCTTAATTGTATGTGATACTTTTTTGTTTGGAACTTTTAAAGACACTCGGTATGTTGCCGAATTCACCTATTCATTTTCTGCAGTGGCGGTTGGTAGATTTAGGTTGTACCATATCTCAGTATTGGATCATGTAACCCAAGCAATATTTGAAGGCACGACTATCAGTACTGATTGAAGAAGTTTTGCGGAAAAAAATTGAAAAAAAATTTACAAAAATGCACAGCCTGCCCAGATTCCTTCTAGACCATTAGTAAAATCTTTGCAAACTATTTTTTTTTTCGTAATCAGAAGGAAAATTTATCACCCCGTTTTTTTTTTTGGTTTTCGAAAATTTTGATTTTCAGTAAAGTTATGACATTTTGAAATTTACACAATGAAGAACTTAAATTTCAAAGAGTCATAACTTTACAAAAAATCTAAATTTTCGAAAACCAAAAAAAGACGGGGTGATAATTTTCCTTCTGATTACGAAAAAAAAAATGGTTTGCGAAGATTTTACTAATGGTCTAGATGGAATCTGGGGAGGTTGCGCATTTTTATAACTTTTTTTTCTCAAATTTAAAAAAAAAAAATTCTGCAGAACTTCTTGAATCAGTACTGATAGTCATGCCTAAAAATATTGCTTAGGTTCCATGCTCCAATATTGAGACTTGTATAACCTAAATCCACCAGCCGCCACTGATTTTCTGTCTAAATTTGAAAACGCATACTTGATCAGTTATGATTATTCAGGAAATAAGCATGTGAGACGTTAATCCTAATTAGTTTCCTTATACTTTTGAATAGTTTTTTTTTAAATGTTTCATTTTTGACCATATTTTGTTAATGTTCCGTTGTTATTCTGTTTTCATTTTCACTTTCCCCGAAAAAAATATCAACATCCGTTTTTGAATTAATTCCTAAATAAAGAATAAAGTTAGAAAATCCAGTGAGCCACATGAATTTATTATCCTGCACGTTAATTATTGAAACAAAAATGTTTAAGAACCTAGTTACTTCAAAAGCTGTTGTATCCGATTTGTGCTCATTTTTTTAAGACGATCCTTATATAAAATAATAAGTACTTGAATATCACCAATTTTGCATGATTAGTATGTTATTAAAAGTTATTTCTTTCTTATATAACCAACAATAGTGTTCCTCTTGTCTTGAAAATATGCTTCTCCTTAATTCTACAATTTGGGAAAGTGATACGTAAACTGTATATCATAACAGACAGAATTACACAGACAGAATTATTAAAACAAATTAGAAACACTAGACACTATTTTAAGATTGCAGTTAATTCTCAGTAATAATATGACTGAAAAGTTAAACTTTAAAGTATCAAAGAGAACTAACATTGTTTTATTAACTACACCATTATAGACAGTGGAAATAGAAAGTGTAATTTTACAGAGAGAACAAGTTTTAAAGCTTTAAATATCACTACTTTTTCAATGCAACTCTAAAAGATTTTAAGTCCCTCCATTAAACATAAGAATGAGGCTATGTGAAATTTGATATTGTGCTAATACAGATTTTATTGAGAAAGATGTACTAATCTAATAAACAGATCAATGGGGCATTAAAAGAGTACAAAAACAAATTAAATTAAAAATAAATATGGTGCCCCTTGGTCGACGAAAATAGACCGACAATAAATAAATTATTAAAAGAAAAGTAGGTCTGATAATCCAGGCGATCTCAGAATTGTTATCATTAATGAATATATGTAAATGAGTAGTTGTTTTAATAGTTTTTATGATAAAATGTATTGGAAGTGTTGTTTTTGATTCATTATATGCCTAAAACTTTTATACTAGCATAATCAGATAAAAATGACAGTAAAAAAAGTCTATAGGTATTGATTATTATTATCATGTTAGGTTTAAAAGAGTGCTTTTGTAATACTCAATAATTATTTTATTATTTTTCTTCTAGACATGCATAAATACGAAGTAATATGTCAGTCACCCCCAAGCCGGAAATTTTGCCAAACCTCCTCTTTGTCAAAACGTAAGAATCTTTTATTTGCTTAACATATTGCAGACAAGGGATCTTCTATTCTTCTCTACATCTCCTCAAATGGATGGTATAGCCACTTCACAATCCTCGCATAGCTTCACCGTTTTAAACTGATATACAATCCACTAGAAGATATCTGTCTTAGACATCTTGAAATATATCTATAATCTTAAGATACTTTTAGGAAAAAGTATCTAATAGTAGTTGTAGTAAATATGGGAGGCTGGCGTCTGGCCAGTAGGCCAGAAATGAGCTCTATTTACCGACCTCATACGCCCCTTCAACATGACTTGCTTCCATTTTAAACCTCATCGACCTAATTATAAATGTCAGGATGTCGTTCCATGAGGGAGGTCTCAGATTCTCTCTGAGAAGCGCCTTGGTGTAGGAAATATCTTGCTTTAGTCACCTGAACTCCCACACTGCACCAACAAACAGTAGAACGTTTCTTTGTTCCTTTCTCATCTTCAGTAGGCATCTAGCAACATCTATCAGTATAGGTGTCTCCTAAGTATGCTGTGACCGGTGAGAATTTCAATTTGTTGTATCAGTCTTCCGGCTCCGATCGAGTAACCAGGCCGGTTATGGTCCTCAATGAATAGGCTTACAAGATGTAATCTCTGCTTAACCTCTAATGCTTTTTTAGTATCTCGACAGCCCATTCATTGAGGGCCGTAACCTCCGTGTAATACACAAAATGGTTCAGGTCCGAGACAAAACTCCTAGGTTCCAAGTTTAGCCAATTTATACGCCTCCTCGTTCCTTGAAGTATCTTAAGATAGTTTTGAAAGACATCTTTTCAAAGTAAGTAAAAAATTTTCCAAAAGTATTTATCCCAGCTCTGATCCATCCCATGAGCTATTTCATAAAGTTCAGACTAGCTGAGTTACTTCATAGCACCAGAAGTCACTATATGCACAAAATAACATATAAATATGCAAAAGTTCTTTGGAAGTTAACATACGTACGTCAAAATCAGATTAATCTTGTCAATACAAGACTCTTACAAAATAAAGTAGTTCAATAACTACTTTATTTTGTAAAATGATGGAAGTAATTGATTGTAAAATTGAGCCCAACGACTCAACTATAATTAGAAATATAGGCTGCAGAAACAACTGATTTTTGTCTTGCTATTAAAATAATTTATGATTTTATTTACTACCTTTTCTAGCATCTTGAGTGACAGGGAGTTTTACGCTTTCGCGTTTAACGCCATCTTTATATAAATAATATACCTGTAACAGTTTACCAACAATGTATTATGCAGATGTGTCGTTTGTATAAAAATGAATATCACACGTGCATAAAAATTATGAATAAAACATGCGAAGATCATTATTCCATTTCTGCATTTACAAATAAAAACAAATGAATTTCAGAAGTTTCATGTCAAAATATCCTTGTGGCGTATATTAATAGATTAGAATTAATACACGTAATGTGGTTTGTATTTTCTCCTTTTGTACTTTAAAGTAACGCGATTTAGCATTTATATGAGAACAAAAATGGTTTCCATGTTGTAATATTATCTTATCTCTAAAGCTATGAACGCCGAGTTAAATAGAAATATCACTAGAAAGCAGTGCTATTTGCTTTCTCAAACTATATTCCTGGCAATAATCAAGCAGACTTAATGAAATGAAACAATGCTGTACTCAAAGCGCTAGAAGCAATAAAACTGAAGTAAAGAAACGCGTGTAAATTCAAGACTATATTCACAAGCCGTTTAACGAACATTTCATTTACTGTAAAAGTAAATGATAATGAGAGATGCACAGGGAGTTGTTGTAAGTACTATTTATCCCTATGATTCTCTAGTGGTTTGAAAACTAAACATATCATAAACCTTTGCCATCAAGCAATCTAAAAGGCTTAACCCTTTCGTTATAAAGTGAACGAGACCCGTAACTCATGACCTAGTAAATAATTTCAATTTTCAGTCTATAGTTTTCAGCTGAACTGTTTATTATTTTACGCCGGTTGGTGTTTATAGGTTTTCCTTTATAATTTTCAAGATAAATGTTTAATTTGGTGAAAGATCCAAGTCGAGCAGAAGTGTTTTATGTATGTGACTGGACTAGCTCTTGCAAATAATGCTTTTCAACATTTTCTTATATAATTCGTTGTTAGAAAACGTTAGACTCTTATTTGCACAACTTAATGCCTACAATTTATAGTAAACTGAAATTGTTTTTGTGAAAATTGTTAATAGGGAGCTTGTTACATAAGACTTAACGCAAATTGTCTTAAAGAATGCCGTATTATTATATTTAGAATTTACGAGAACGCATTAAAAGAAATATGGTGTTTATAAGCAAAATATAATTAAATGTTTTATTGAATAATATAATTTTATTAAAAGTAAATAAATTCGTTGTTTACTCAAAATTAATTCGACGGAGTAGTCGATTTCGACAGACCTCCAATGGTCCTGCCGGCTGGGTTTTCTGGTGTTCTTTGATCTTGGTGTTCTTTCTTCTCCAGCTTTTCTACACCCCTCGGGGTGTTAACTGTTGCGGTTGTATTTGGGATTACTGACTGCCGATTTGTAGACGCCAAATGCTATCATACATTTCGCCACATCAGGAAAAATAAGCTCTGCAGTTCGGGAAAGTGCGTATTTTTACGTGTAGGATACAAGTGTGTCGGAGCGACGGAAAACAACTTCGTTGCTCGTGGGGTCGGAAAGGTGGGTGAACCATCTATGTCGTTTCATCGAGTGGTCTTCTGCTTTAATGTTTGCTGAGACATATACAATAGATTAGCTATACTCACCCATTGTCCAAGATTTTATACCTACTCCGCCTACTTTGAACTCCGCTGTCAGAGATTCCAACTGCTTCTTAATCTTTTTATTCTCATCCTTTAAGTTGTGACGAGCTTCTTCTTTTTGGCAAGAAAAAGACTTCACTTGTGACTCTCGAGACTACGGCGGTAAGACGATATTCGATTTGCGGTTCTTTCGGGTGCTAGTTCCTCTTTAGAGTGCAGGAACAGCACTTTTCCTTATTAGCAGACAATATGGTCTCGTTTAGCAACAGTGAGGTCCGGTTATGTCAAGGGGTCTAAAAAAAAGATCAGATATAAGAAACAAGGCACTAATAATTTTAAAAAAAATGTTTTATTCAATCAGATCTGAGAATATACTAATTTATTATCGGTAATTTACAACAAACAAAACAATAGCAAAGTACACATTGGTTACTAACTGGTTATCATATAAGCACATGAAAAGGGGCAGACATAAATCCAGTGTTAATAAAATAAAAAAAAATGAGCAGCTGAGTTGCGTAGAATAAAGCAATAATTTATACTACACAGGAAAAAACTACAAGTCAGTATGCGTTGAGAAAAATTATAAGCAAAGCTCGCATCAACCTGCCTATTTATAAGAGGCTAAATTAAAAACAAAAATAAAATAAAAAAATTAATGTTCAACTTTAAAATACGGCAAGCAGCTATCAAAACTTTTACCAAGTGTTTAATAGTTATTTATGCACCATGGGAGTAAAGTGAGTGTTTTGGTCCCGGCATGGATAGTGTTTCCCGAGCGCAGCAAGGTAAATATTCACGCAAGGGACTAAAACACACTTTACGTGCATACAATATTTTTTGTAGGAACGGGGACAATTTTTATTACAAAAAAAAATTAAATGTAAAAAGTAACGCACAATAATTGGCCATGAAGCTTTTGTATTTTATTTCGAATTTATCTATCTTATCTTTTTTTATTTATTTCTGTTTGACATTTAGATTACTAAATATTTGAAAGTTACTTTTTATGGTTTATATGTTTGATTCTTAATTTTTTGTTCTTTCTACCATTAAAAGTTTGACATAATAAAAATGTTGATGTTACGTTATGTTTGTATTGTTCATTAGTTTTCATTGCGACTTTGAATCCCTCAGGGAATAAACGCTCGTTTTACTCCCTGTTTTGAGGTGGCAAAATACTGTGTTATTCTCGTTCGTACAAAAAATATTAAAAATTATATTTTAGATAAAAATCAACTGTCAATAAATTGGACTAAATAAAAATAAATAATTTTCTTACTCTTGGTGGTCTCGGTCTCGGCCGTTATATAGTGGAATTCTACACTGTCTTTTCGAGCTCAGGGCGTCTGTATTTATATCCTTTTCAAGAGTTTTTGCCCCGAAAATCAGCGCGGTTCACAAGTACAGGAGTTAAATTACACTTAAAAGCTACCTTATCTCAGCTTGTCTGAATACAAGTTAGTGATTTTTTAATTATAGACTGATATTTTTAAATGTACAATTTAAAAATGAATTTAACTAATGAACTAAATAACATTTTACTAGGAAAATAAAATAATCGGTCTAAACGGCAAAATAATAAACACTTTTCATTTCCAAATTAATTCCCTAGCTGACAATACTCCTATGAAATATTTTTATGTTGTTTAACTAATTAATTATCACTATTTTAATTATTTATTCGGCAAACAATTGTTTATCACAGTTCCGGGTTTAAATATTTAACAAAAATAAACATTTAAACGAGACAGAGCATACCCAAAGATTTACATACAAAACCAACAACCTAACGGTGATAACCAATTTAAACTACATTAAATAATATTAAACGGTTGTTGAAAAATAAATAACTGTTATTAACAATGTCTAAAAAAATACATAACTTTACTAAAACTAAATAGAAATAATTATTTTACATTCTGTCACAGAATCATTCTGTGATTCTGTGAATATATTTATGAAACGGAACAACTATTTTTACTCTTTATTCATAAATTAACTGCTAATGTAAAATAATTACAATTGCAAATGGAAAGAATAATATTTAATAAGAAAATAAATTATTATTAAAGTAATGCAAGCTTTCAGAACGGTACGTTATTACAATATTTGCTAAACATATTTACCAGCACTATACAGGATGTACCAATGTGATTTGGTTAAAGTACAAATAAAATGACTGTGAAACCATGCTCAAAAAACACTTCGTTACAAAGTTTAGTAGTATTATTTTGTCCTTCTGACTCAACTTGTCTCTCCTCTTTGAGGTGTTTCTCTGACTCATTTCTGTGTCCAAAGAGTTGGAGGAGGGATTCATATCACTGTCTATTCTGTCCTCCGCAAAATTTGACCACAGAACTTTGAAGAGCACAAATTGTAAGTGTATCCAAATGAAACATATTAAAGTAATCAAAACATAATAAAACAACTACTATAAAATATTAGTTAGGGTCGGGGAGCCTCTCGCCCCCTTAGCTCTCCCAGGCACACCACTGTTCAATAGTGAGTTATTGTTATCGAAATATATTGTACAGGGTGAGTCAGTTTTGTGTAGACAAACTTTAACAGGAGATAGAACACATGTTTTTAAAAAGAAAAGTTCCTATAAACATATGTCGTAGAACGCTTCGTTTCCGAGATACAGGGTGTTGAATATAATTTTTTTTCTCGAATTTTCATTATAACTTATAAACGAATGCTTAGATTTTTTCCATGTTTGGGGGATAATGCCTATTAATTAAGGGGCATAAAACAAGTCTTGTATTTGAGTATGGCTTAATATAACAAATATTTATTTTGACTACATTGGAAAGAGATAAAGAATAAGAGATTTCGGCTTTTTAGAATCCTTAACAAACCATATTTAGGTAGGTTTCGTTGAAAGAATTAAATATTTAGCCGATAATTGATAATAAATAAATTACTTAATTTAGTACCACATCAAACACTAAAAATCAAAATAACTCGGAAACGCACAGGAATTTCCAAACAGAAGAAGGGACTTTACTTTTGTTAAACTGTATGTAGATAATGAAAATAACATTTTTTTTTAAAAACAGTCATTGGTGTAGAAGTTCTGTTTAAGAAAGTGGTTGAGCACCCCCTCCACTCCGCCACTGTGCAAGTTGTTGAACATTCTTATCGCTTGTTTTATACCCCTTAATTAATAAGCATTATCCCCCAAACATGGAAAAAATTTAAGCATTCGTTTATAAGTTTTAATGAAAATTCGAGAAAAAAAAATTATATTCAACACCCTGCATCTCGGAAACGAAGCGTTCTACGACATATGTTTATAGGAACTTTTCTTTTTTAAACACATGTGTTCTATCTCCTGTTAAAGTTTGTCTACACAAAACTGACTCACCCTGTATAATATTACGTTGTATTCTTCTTGTCAAATAGCATGTATGATATTGACAAAGTTAAAACATTTTTATGGGGGCATGTTAGCCAAGTGGGTAAAGTGCTTATAGCTATTTACTCGGTACCGAATGTCGATGGTTCCAATCCATCCCGGAGAAAGTTAGAAATTTTATTTGCAATTTGTTTCGGATTAAAATGGGAGAGAACTGTCGAAGCTCTAGATGTGGTTCTGACTCCACAATAATCTGTAGGGCCTCGTCTCTCTTTCTCAACACAGATCCTAGGATTTTCTGGGAGTTACTTCGGTGACTTGAGAGGCGGTTAAGAAACATTTTAAGAAAACATTTAAATTCTCATATTGGTATCTAAATAAATTTTATATTTTTTAAATTTTACTCACCGGATTCATCTAGGTTATATATATGTTAAATAAAAAAATGCTAATATAGACAAAATTTGCTTAAGATTTTCTGTTTACTAAAATACAGTGTTGTTTTGTCATATAACATCTTTTCATATCCGTTGTTTCTATGATCATTCGACGATAAACACACATGCAAACATTTCCTGATGTAGAATTAATGTAGTCTTTATATTGCATGAAAACCTATCCGCCAAAACAAATATATCGCAAATGCTACGCCGCAGCCACGTCAGAGAGAACATGTCATATTGAATTGTTGAATTTTTATACAGCTGATATCTCGCTTTTATATAAATGGGAAAAGGATTTCATTTTTCTTATTGGACATACACAATGTGTTTGATAGAAAACTTGGTAAAGAACTTAAGTTAATGGAATTGTACAGAATTCCTTCGCGTACTGACAAATAGATTAAATAATCTGCATTATCATAAAATCATTATTTGAATGGGCTGAAAAAAAAAAGTGAAACAAATTCCCATAAAATGTAGTTTTTTTAGGCGAAGGTAATATTGCTGCTGCCAACATATTAAAATTACTCATACAAAAAATAAAAGAAAGGATATACTTAGATGACTTAAACTCGGTAGGTCATGAAACCAAGCGCTCACGAACTTTAACTTCATTGTCATCTATCTGTTTGACTGAACAGTTTTCCTATGGCATGGAAAAAATTACCGAATATGTAAAGTCAACGTTTCGTCTTTATTTCAAGACATCGTCAGGTATATTTAATTTAAATCTTTCTTACACACCAAATATTCAAAACATTTAAACATAAATAGAAGAATATATAACCAATGAGAACAGTACAAGGTGTTCCACATAAGCAGGTCACTGGATTTCCCGCCTCCATTGCTGAGCTTAGGAAAAAATTAAAATCTAGTATTGTAATATTTTTTGAGAAGAATTCGATTCTGTAAATATTGAAAATTAAACGTCAAATATACGAAGGCCTCTTTCACTTGCCGGATTTTTAAAATTAATTCGAATATTCTAATATAGTCTTATTAAGCATTAATAATTATTATCAAATCTGTTTTAATAATTTCTACCTGGAAAATGTTTAAATTGTTAATTAAACTTCCGGAAATAACTGATGCTGTGAGAACCATGTCCTATTGGCGCGATGTCAAAGACCATAATATGTCGGTGTGATGAACGGTACGATATCTAGTTCATGCATTAATTAAGTATGAGTGGTTGTTTCCTAAAATTATTTTGTAGTTTCTGGTCTGTCATATTTATATAAACATAACAATGGCGATCTTGGTATTGGAGCATGGTACCCAAGCGATACTTTAAGGCGTAACTATCAAGACTAAATGAAGAAGTTTTGCAAAAAAAAATTGCGATTGAAATTTGCGAAAAAAAAGTTGGAAAAATTGTGAGCCTCCAAGGTTATTTTTTAAACGATTTGTAAAATATTTGCAAAACATTTTTTTTCCAGAATCAGGTGGAAAATATAACGACAGATTTCATATTTCATAAAAAAATATTGGTTTTCTATAAAGTTACACCATTTTGAAATTTTATTTTAGATTCATTTGTCACTGCTAATTTGAAAAAGGTGCAACTTTGTAAAAAATCAATATTTTTTTATGACATTTGAAATCTGTCGTTATATTTTCCACCTGATTTAGAAAAAAAATGTTTCGCAAATATTTTACAAATCATTTAAAAAATAAACTTGGAGGCTCACAATTTTTCCAACTTTTTTTTCGCAAATTTCAATCGCAATTTTTTTGTCTAAAACTACTTCATAATACTTACTATTAGTTACTTACGTATTAGTTTTATGTCAAATTTTCCAGGGGTATTTTTTTTACTCCTCCGTTTTTGAGATATTCGTGGTTAAAGTGAGGGTTCAATACATTTGAATCGTATAATAGTTTTATCGGAAAACATGTGACAAATAACAAGGAAGAATATTTTTGCACTAGCCAAATTTGGGGGTGACGTCACACTATATTTTTCCTGATAACTCATGAGAAGCTGGAGATATCTAATATCGTTCTAGTTCCTAATTTTTTGTTTATATATAGAATGAAAACCCCCAAATCTATATACTTGTAACGATGTCTGGTCGGACCCCCAGAATATGTAAGAAAGTATGTTTGGGCGTCGGAATACGTAACGGTGTTTGCTTTCGAATAGCTGGTTTGGAGAATTAATCCGGGATTCCTGTTAGTTGTAAATAAGAAAGCCCAAAGTATACATAACAGAGATTATTTCATTAAAGCAATATTTATCCAAAACATGAAGTCAAATAAACATAAAATCAGATTAAACCAAGTCAAGTGCAGTTAATAAATATAACATACATCGGTCAAATTGGTTTACGGGGAGGAGTGTAATTTCGGTGACTAAACGGTACGACGCGACGGTAGGTTTCAGATCCACGTGCTAAAGGAAACATTCAGGACTCGATGCGACGGTAAGTTCGGTAATTATTTAACGGCGGCGGGTCCAGTTCAACGCGCTGAAGGCCCACGGCAATAAATAATCACGGGACTGGTGACGGCGGTTGGTTTTATACAGAAAAAAATATGTTTGGACGTCCCTCTATCATAATCAAGTAAGAACTATGAGTTTACGATTGAAATCTATTTAAATAACTTTTACTAAAAATAAGTCTCACCCCAAAAGGGATAATTCACAACTTTGTGTCTGATGTTTTTCAGTAGCATTTAGTAGGCTCACACTTTTTTAATTACTCACATCAAAAAGATCCACGCATGCAAAACAACTTGTTTCCGAAAACTTCTTTGGATCCCATCTTTAACTACACTTTTCTACATTTTCCGTTTCTTGGATCTTGGACAAAAGTTTTTGCTGGCGTTTTTATTGAAGTATTTTCATATATCGGTCCGATGCACCGATAATATGATAATAATTTAGAAGAATTGATCATTATAATTACTTATAATTTCACACAATTCGCAAATAATACGAGTTGTTTACGCTTAACAACGTGCTTTGTCTGCTACTGGACTAGTAGCACTCAAATCCTGTGAAATCATCGCATTGACTTGCCTGGTCGGCAATATTTGTGAGCGTAATAGACTAATTCGAACTTTAATGTTGAAATACTTTTGTAAAAGAAAAAATTAAAAAAATCACTTACACATTATTTTTTTGCATTAAGTAAAGATCCCAATAATGCCAAAATTGTATTTTGTGCATGCGACCACTAATAGTAAACAAACTTTACACCCTGTATATTAGTACGGAAATCGATATAGCTCATTATTGTGGGTATGAATACATATCTGAAACATGCATCCAACTTCTTTAACTGAAAATGAAAACTCCAAAAGTTTGTGACAACACCTTGTATATTTTTACACAATTGGAAAATAGGCATCATCCCGAGTTTAGCAATGTGAAATAGTTGACATTTATCGCCAACAGTTTTCGAGATATTCACAATGTAATCTAATAGAGTACACAGATAGGTATTTTAATAAAGTTCATTAAATTGTGTAGGCCTAAAAATGATCAGTAATCTTACAATTTTTCAGTAATATTACATACATTTTATTATTTATTAAACAATAATATCACAATAAACGTGTTAGTAAAACATAAAAAGATACTCTAAACAGTTTGATAAAAAAATGGGTTTAATAGTGGATAAAGCGAGAACTTTCAACAATGGAAACACGGCAAGGCGTTTCTTCCCAAACCCATTATTATTGGCGGGCATTACGGGCATAAAGGAGTATTTAATTTATAGGTGTTCTGTGATATTAAACGCCATTTTATTTGGATATAAAGTCAACGAAGAACAACTTGTCATTTACGCGAAAGATACAGCCAAGCTTTTAGTACAGGAATGGTTTTATATGCCGACAAGCATTTACAAAATTTTTCTTCATGGTCCACAAGTGATTTTCAAAGCAATTTTACCTATAGGAAGCACAAGAAGCGCGAAACAAAGATCTAAAGTTCTATCGAGAAAAACACACGAGAAAAGTTTCGAGGACATCGACAAATAAGGATTTGATCTGTGCACTATTAACTTCTTTTGATCCACCAATTACAGGTATATAGCCATTACTTAACAAACCAACCTTCAAATGTCACAAGATGTTTAAAATCTTTTATATAATCCCCAAATAGGAAAAGATAAAGAAACATTTGCGTTTGAAGGTATACATGAGTTGTCAGGCTCAGAAGAATCTAGTGAAACTGACGAGTATGAAGATGATGATGATGATGGTGATGATGATGGTGATGATGATGATGATGATGATGATGATGATGATGATGTTGATGATGGTGATAATGATAGGGATTAAATAACCACATATTTATTTTAAGATAGTTGATGGCTAGTATAATTGTTCAAAGTTTTAAAAATTTATTTGTTACTTGGTGATTTTGATAATAAATCTAAGATATGAATAAAAGTTTTTAACACCCAATTTGAAGATCAAATTCTTTTAAATAATTTTCCAATAGTCACCGTCACAAAATCAATATATTTCCAACTTTTTATACTTTTCAATGCGTGTAATTTTCTCACCCTCTAAGACACGCTTTTAGATGATTAGATTTGTTTCACTATTTTTTTCCATGATTTCTTACATACAGTGTGGAAATTAAGTAACGCATAAATTCAGTAATTCCGTTGATATTAATTTTTTGGAAAAAATTTCGAAGGGGTATAGCGATTTTAACTTCAGCAAATATTTTCAGTCTATTTTCAGTTTCTTATGTCATTTATTTTTTAAGTTATGACGTCATCGGCTTTTTTTTAAATGACGTATTATTGATTTTGGTAGTAGTTTTTATTCCGGTTCCGACCGTATAAAATTTTCAATATGTTATTATTTGAAAAAATCGACAAAAACAGTCTTAAAATTCAAATAATAAAAATTTATTAAATTGGGTAAATTTATCTAGTTGCCGGTGTATCACATTAGTTACGGCTGTCAGAATTACACAATTTGTAAATGTCACAATAGAATAAGTGTTATTATTTTGCTTTTTCTGAATTAGAAAAACTATTTTATTGATAAAAATGGTACAATTGAGCGACAAACAGAGAATTGAAGTGTTAATAATGATTGGTTATGGCGATAGAGCTAGAACACATCAAGAAGTGTGTTATCTTTTTAGAGAAAAATACCCGGATTAGCCCATAAATCAATCAACAATTAGTAGGATTGAAAAAAATTTCGGGAACATGGGCGTTGTAAAGAATCTTCCAAAAACTGGACGTCCGGCGACATTAAATGAAGATGCACAACTTGATGTGCTACTAGGAATTGAAAACAATCCACATTCAACTAGTAGAAGCATTGCTTTGAACCACACTACAATTCTAAAACTTTTGAAAGTTCAAAAATTCCACCCATATAAGGTGCACTTGGTTCATGAGTTGACAGAAGATGACTTTGATCGTAGGCAAGCGTTTTGTGAACAAATGATGGAAATTTGCATGCGCGATCCAATGTTTTCCCAGCGTGTTTTATTTTCGCATGAGGCAACATTTTGTTTAAATGGCCATGTCAATAGACAGAATTGTAGATATTGGGCTAGAGACAATCCCCATTGGATGCAGGAAAGTCATACCCAATATTCTCAGAAAGTTAATGTTTGGGCAGGAATTATTGGTTACAGAATTATAGGTCCATTCTTTTTTTAAAACAATTTGACTGGAGATAGATACCTGCAATTTTTACAGTTGGAATTGATGCCTGCATTAGTTGCATTATTCCCCAATGCAAATAACACTGACCTACCAAATAATACAATTTGGTTACAACAAGATGGCGCTCCACCTCAATACGAAATTATTGTGCGACGCTACTTGGACCAAGTTCTCCCAGCAAGATCGATAGGGAGAAGAGGTCAGATAGAATGGCCGCCTAGGTCTCCTGATCTAACGCCATTAGACTTCTTTTAATGGGGATACTTTAAAAGTAAAGTGTACAACAATCGACCCAATAATTTAGACGATCTCAGGCAAAGAATTCAACATGAGATTAGGTTAATATCGCCTCAAACTATTCAGAATGTAAGAAATGAATTTTATAATGGTCTTGGCTATTGTCAAATGGTACAGGGTCGTCAATTTGAACATTTAGTGTAAATGTAATTTAACACCTGTTATTTCTGTGCTTATTTTTGTGTTTGACGATATTGTTAGAGTTTTCTTCTGGTTAATCAATTTAGTTTCTTTTTATACCAATGTTTGCCTCACGAAGTTATCGTTATTACTATGAATTGAGCAGATAATAAATTTCTAGCTCGATTTTTCAACTATTTGTATAATTTCAAAATAAAAACAAATGTGCCGTCGATAACTTTCCGTCAAACTTAGGCAACTAGATAAATTTTCCCAATTTAATGAATATTTATTATTTGAACTTTAAGACTGTTTTTCTCGATTTTTTCAAAAAATAACATATTGAAAATTTTATATGGTCGGAACCGGAATAAAAACTACTACCAAAATCAATAATAAAAAATAATATAGGTTGTCATTAAAAAAAAAAGTCGATGACGTCATAACTTAAAAAACAAATGACATAAGAAACTGAAAATAGACTGAAAATATTTGCTGAAGTTAAAATCGCTATACCCCTTCGAGATTTTTTTCAAAAAAATTAATATCAACGGAATTACTGAATTTATGCGTTACTTAATTTCCACACTGTATAACTAATTCATCAAGAAAGTTTCGGACATTGGGTCCGAATTTTGACCCACTGTGCCATTGGGCCTAATGTAATTGGATTATCATTTATCATGTGATTAAATTAAACAGTTGTTTTAAAGAAAATTGGTTCCTTACAGAAAGAGTGGAATTTGAATTTTAGAACATTTTTAACTTACCTGGTAAGGGAAATTACATAAATCAATACATTGTACACCCACATATTGCAAATATGTGAAACAGGTTCACGGTAATAAAATTATTTCAAAAGCAAAATTAATTAAGTAAAGCATTTAGCTTTGTGAAGGCATTCTATAGTTAAGCTTTAGACGTAATTTAAATTAAGTTTTATACATATTAGGATCTGCCTTGAGTAATATTAATTAGAGTCACTTGAAATGAATGACTGAAATAATTACCTATACAATAAAATTATTTTTTTCCTGTATGGTTTCCGTAGGAACGTCGAACTTTTACTTCAACGTTTTTTCTATCCGTCCTTTTCCTTTCCAGTATTGCATGGACAAATATTTCTATGATCCTTAACTATCATTAACAAAAAAAATTGATATGTCACAAATCCAAAACATGTTTTCTATCTGTGACTATTACTCTATAACTTATTTACTTAGTGACATTCTCTAACTCTAACTGCATGCGTCCAGTATTTTTAATTTTTAAACCTTTTTCATTTTTCATTACCTGCAGGTACACCTTTTCTTTAATATAACCTCAAACAAAAAAATTTGGAGGTGTCAAGTCACGATTATACTGGCCAAGGAACTGGACTATTAGTACCCATCCACCTATCAAATATAGTTTTATTTAAATGGTTTGCACATATTCTTGATCTATATGCAGGTGCCTTGTTTTGCAGAAAACACTGAAAATTTAGTCGTACATTTAGAGGTTGAAATATGTAAACCCATTTCTTAAAAAATTTAAATACACCTGGCCGGGTAACTTTTAATAAAAAAATAAGACCCTAGTACCTATAGAATACCCAATATTAATTCCAAAGCGCCCCTGAAAACGCTAGATTTATGTCACCTTGTATTTTTGATAATCCAGCGTATACTGCAACACCCCCGTCCAATTGTTGGCATAACACAATAAGCTGGGGTTGTACTTATGAACCGGTAGCTCAGTGAGCAGGTCGTGAATAAGGGCTTAGATTGATTTGAGTTATCACCAAAATCTAGGCTGTGCGCCAGGACTTTTGCAAGTACCAAATAATTAAAATTTTATTTTAAAAGGTAAAGATAACGATAAAACTTGAATTCGGTTGGTAAGGAAGTTGAATAAAAAGATATTATTTTATAAAAAAGTATAATCAAAACAAGTAGGTATATGTACAATTATTTACAAGCAAACAAAATTAATTGTGGTTAAAGACCAACAACTAACCACACAGAAAAATGATATTAGTGAAAGAGAAAAAAATGAAAAATAAAATGTGACGTTATTGAGAGAATACAAAAAAAAACAATCACTGATCTCTCACAAATTTCTTCTGACCAAATAAAACTTTCACTGGGGACGAAGATCTTACTTAACTTCCAAGGGGTTAGTCCAGCGAAGAATCCACCAACGGCTAAGTTCTTAATGGGTTCGGTGTCAATTTGACTCACCACTGTCAGTACTGCAGTTACCCTTGAGGAAAAATGCCAGTTGTATAAAATATAATTTTCCTGCTCCACCCAGTATATAATGATCAGTTCGATCCACCAGTTATCCTCTTCTCTTGGTCCAGGTATTAACATAAAAAGGGGAGAGTTTTATGAGATCAGTATTATACACAAAACAAAGTTAAAAGCTGTGACGTTTGCATTGTCCAGCTATGTAGACAAAATATGAGTTAACACAAATTTACAGAGTAAATTGCCAACTAAACAAACTAGGATCGGTGTCCTACAATATTTTAGGAAGTTGAAGACTTCAACTAACTTAAGTATCAATAAAAGTAACGTTAAATAGAAAAAATACTAGTCCAACAAATAAACTAGGTGTAGCTACGATAATAAACAAGTGAAATAGGTATTCACTAAATGTTAAGATATTTTTGTACTAAAAGAAGTTATTCTTCAAGAAAATAGAATTTAGAATGTCTGTATACAGACAGACAACTAGAAAGATAACGTAAATAAATATTTGCTAAATATAAAACAAAGATAGTTTTCAACTTAGAGGTAACGTTAAATTAAATCATTTATTAGTTCCTCGGAGAGAGGTTCTAATGAATTGCAGATAACGTTAAATAAAGACTATACTATACTATATTTGACTATATGTTTACTTTAGATAATTAAAAGTTAATCAAGTGCCAGATAACTAGGCAGGTATCTTTGCCAGAGAACTAGGCAAGGTTCCACTAGAGCAGCGTTCATAATTAAATACTAAGTAAAAGTTCAAGTAAGCATTCGATATTTTAAATTTAGAAAAACCTTACGTTACTTAGGTCTGGTTGATAAATATATGCACTGGTATAAAATAATCCACCACAAAAAAATGCACCAAATTAGATAATTTTCACAAAGGTTCTAAACAAATAGGTTTGGTCAACCAGGTGTACCAATCTCCAAATGTCATCAGTCACCACTGTTTAGAGAGCGCTACCAACGTAGCTAAGTGACCTAAAACATCAAGATACAAAGACAGAAAACAACTAACTACGATACAAAATGGCGACATCCGTTGCCGAGTAAATCTAAAATTTACAATAACCGAAAAAAGTTAGTTTAAATTAACACACGAAATTATTACAATATCAAAGGGATATTAGATAAATTGCCAGCAAGGCACGATAAATTGATACTAATCAATATTAATGATGGCTGTTCCAAAGAACAACCAAGGTGAACTGATCACCGAAAGGTAAATTCGCCCAAGGCGTAAATTAAGATAATTACGGTACAATATTATTATGAAAATTACCTCAAAGGTACTTTAAATCAATATAGCAACTTTTTAAATAATGATGAGCATAAAATCACAAGATAATACCAGAAAACATATAAATCTTACCAGACCGCAGAACTAGAGATGGTTTCCATCAGAACGCGGCACCAGAGACAACCACTGTCCCTGGCTGCCCTAGTAAGAAGAAAGTAGCATCGTAGTATTCTGCTACCTAAACTCGATTATAATTTGGAAAGAGACAAACATTTGGGAGTACAGTATGAGCAATAAAGATGAATAGATATTTAGGCATTTTTTATAAGCACAAAAATCTACCAAACCAATTGGTCCAGTAGAAATCAGTGGCGCCATCTGTACTAGACTGGTAGAAACTTAATTCATCGTGGAACAACAACAAATTGGAATGAAATGGCTTGCAATTTCGTTACAATACAGATATTCACATTAAAAGAAGTGTTATTTGTAAATTTTGATTCATCAGATCAAAGTAATTTAAAACATATTAAAGCATCTTGTGTTAATAACATCTGCAGAATTCTGTTCGCCATATTGTATCCTTATTTCTTATATGGTGGACTTTTCTACATTTGTAGGGTCAAAACCATTGTTTTTTAGAATTCTTCTAGCTGAACCTTATTGATAAGGTAGTTTCTCTGAATTTCTTTCTATGACGTAGATTTTCTCACCATGCTTTTATTTTGGACGTATTCAAAAACATTACTAACAATTTCAAGATTATGGGTTACATGACTTTTTCTTTATTATTTTATTTGAAGTCGCCACATTTCTAAATGTATTTCCAGTTTCTTAAAATAAATTCTATTAGGTTTAATTCTATTGGGATATTTAATTCTGTACTGTTCAGAGGTCAAAGTTGAATTTAAATTACATTTCGCATAAACAATAAACACATCAGTTTTTTCTCGTTTGTGAAATTCATTTTTTACTATAGGCTGAACTGAATAATACAATAAGATGAATAGATAACAGCAACTGAAAATGACAGATTATTAGCATAGCCATAGCCACCTCAAAATTCGTCTTTTATCGTCTATGATCGTAACCATATGATTTGTTTCTCAGTTATAAATATCCTTTATCTAGAGAAACTAATTATTTTACATAGCCTAGTATAATATACAATAGAAATAGGAGAAAAATATCTATCCAGAACAGAATCAAAGCCGACTACATTTCGATCTTTATCTGCTGCTGTTCAAGCTTCTAAATAAAGTAACCAGCACACTCAAACTCCCCTTATTCTTGAATACAATTTTGTTTAAAGAAGTTTTTGTGTAGCTCTTCAAACAAAAAAGTTATAAATATTTGAAAAATATGGTTATTCTAGTTTTTCATCGATTACTTGCTAAAGAGGCCTTGGAAATGAGTTTCGTTTTAGTCGTAAGACGATACCTCAAAATGTCGATATTCTTTATATAAAAATTTTTTTCATGCGTATCATAACAACGGAGATATTTAAAGACCCACTTAAAATAGCTACATGTATATGTGAAATAACATAATTTTGAAACTGAAACGTGATTTTACAGATGATATTTTACAAGTTGTTGACTGTTAAAGTAGAAATTATTTCTTCGATAAAAAACAGAAAAACTTTATTTCCTATTTTGATTCTGCCACTAATCTAATTTACGACTTATGTAAAACCATTATTTTTAACTTTTAACCTTGAAAAAGTCTGAAAACTCAGACGAAACGTAGCATAAATTGTTCATGTACCTGGCGGTAAGTCCTCTAAAAATAAAAATAGGAAAGAAAGTTTTTTCTGTTTTTTATTGAAGAAATAATGTGATTTTACGTTTTTACGAACACGTCTTTTTTTATGTTTATTACGTAATAGTGTATGTGTAATATGACTTAGTTTGGATAGAATGAATAATAAAAAATTCTGGGATATTGAGAAATCAACATATTTTTAAATAACACACTTTAAATAAATAAATTGAAAGCAATAACTTCGAAGAAAATTAAATTAGAACCTGTCAATCATTATAACATTTCATTTTAAACATAAGAAAATACCAGATACCAATTATCCAGTGAAATATTTATTAAGACCTGTGTACTGCTTGAAAGCAGCGCATTTTTAAAACAACGTTGCAGTCGAATACCGTTTAAAATGAAAATTAGACAGACGAAACATATTAATTCTCCACTGGGCCCCAGCGAACTGTAAAAAGGCAGTTGCCGTTGTAGATGCTAATAATAAAATAGATGAAATTCTTTCCAGCGAGTGCACCATTGTGAGCTAGTTATGAATCGCTGGCTAGAAACAAAGATGTGCATAAAATAGAATAGCTTCTCGTTTCCCTAGCAATTGTTAAAATAGTACTATATCGCATTGCTGTTATATATTTTACAGGAACGACAAAAATGTGTTTATTTGGGGACTGAATCTTGTAAATAATTTTGTTTTTGATGCTTTCGCAGATGCTATAAGTTCTGTATTAAGTTTCAGGTTTTTTCACCGCTTCGTCGAAAGTTGAGTGGACTTGACATTGTAACTCTATGCGCGCCTTCTTCAGAATATCTAGGTGTTAGGAATGCGATGAACAGTTTTAAGTTCTATATTTTCCACATTTTAGTTATATCTGCACTGATAAAGCAACTTGCAATGCGATTTTTTTCTTTGACAAACGGAAAGGTTTATTTATTTATTAACAGGAGGATAAGGAAACGAATATAGAAATTATAAGATGACTGAGTTTTTTATCCTCAAACGTACAGGATGGATTCAGAATATGATATAAGAAAAAGTTATGTAAACTCCATTGCAGTTCTAGGGGTCGGGCTTTTTTTATTTTTTTTTAATATCTAGATTATACACGAATCTATTATTATTTTAATTCTGTAAGTATAAAAACATGTAATATGTGACCGAAACTGTTGTTGATATAACAGCCCAATTTTTTTATTTGGTGCTTTGGAAGACCTATTCTTGTATATATTAGGGGTGCTGCTTTCAAAGAAGGCATCAGTTTATTATTAGATAATTCACTATCATGCACTGAAGAATCTAGTCAAGTCTCAGTGAGAGCAATAATGTCAAAATTTTAGCAAGCAAAAGAATTATAAATATCAGATGTTAAATTTTTTATTCTACGAGTGTTTTGATAAACCGATAATTGTTTTGGGTTACCCTCCAATTCAAAAATTAAGGAGGGCGAGGAGTGGACAATATGCTCAGATGTAGAAGGAGAATGGATATCAAATAATTGTATTTGTCCGGTTAAAATATCAATTTTACTTCTCTTTTTCTTTAGTTGAGATCTTTTTCCTATGTTAATAAAAGTACACCCAATTTCATTTATTTGTTTCTTGTACCTTTATCGCTTCTTAAAATGAATATATTTTTTAGACCATTACTGTAGTTTTAGGTTTAGTTGTTAGAAGAAATACAAATGATACAAAAATAGTTTTCAAAATGTCATTACAAATTTCTAATATATTCTCGTTAATCTGACGTGAGCTGGCCTTGATTAAAGTGTGCCTTCGTTAGGACATTTTGGTGAAAAGCCATATAACATAATGCCTAATTTTTAAATAAAAATAAAAACTAAACATCCTATTTAGCAGAAACATTAAAACTGCATCTAGTGGGCGCATCCTATATAAATTTAAGATTCATGTTTCTGTTTTTGATTTTAATGTTTAATTGTAATGTCACATTTTACATCCTAGTCCAGTCTGTCAAATTTCACGAGTATCGTGTTAACAAGTGAGAACGGGTGAACAGTATGAGCGCGTGAAGAGTCTGATATGTGCATTAGTAAAGCGTGCGCTACGCGCACCCTTGGCGCTGTGCAAGGCATCCTCCTCTGTCGCAACAAAAATTTGTGTATTATTGGCCGCCGCGCCGTTGCGATGCGTCGGATCGAATTCGGTCATTAGACTTTTCTGCGCCGTTCGCGACGTAGAGCGCCAACCCTCCGCGATTTTGACGAAAAGACGCGTACCGAAATTAGCCCCCCTCGCCGACCCCCCCAACCCCCCACGGAAACCTCCCCTCGAATAATCCCCCGCCCACGGGAGCGCTGTCCTTAATCTGCCGACGAAGTATTTTTTTTCGGTTGATCGAATATTTTCGGCGCGTCGAAAGCCGCCACACCGTTACGACGCGTCGGATGGAATTCGGTCATAAGACTTTTTTGCGTCGTTCGCGACGAAAAACGACACGCCCCTTACGATTTTGCCGTAAAGGCGCGATCTGAAATTAGCCCCCCTCCCCGACCCCCCCGCCCCCGTCCAATTTTTTTACGGAAACCTCTCCTCGAATAATCCCCGCCCACGCGAGCGCGGTCCTTAATGTGCCGACGAAGTATTTTTTTCGGACGATCGAAAATTTTCGGCGCGCCGACGGCCGCCGCGCCATAACGACGCGTCGGATCAAATTCGGTCATAAGGCCTTTTTGCGTCGTTCGCGACGTAGAACGACACGCTCCCCGCGATTTTGCCGAAAATGCGCGTTCCGAAATTAGTCTGAACGTGGGGTATGTAGCATCCCCCTCCACGCACCCCAATGGTGAGGGATGCGTCGAGATGGAAGTTTTTTTCATCTCGTGTCGCCCCCATGGCCACCCACTGGGTCAAAGCGGAACTCGAAAAGTCGCTGCACGAGATTCCTGTTGCTCATTGGGCGGCAAGGGGGTGGGAAAATTTCGAAGCGATCTCGACGGCGTTGTACTCGTCTAGTCGTCCCATACCTGTGTTGAGGGAACCATTTTTTGGAAAAAGCGAATATTTCAAAATTCACCCCCCACCCCTGCGAAAACGCGCGGACAAACCATGCGACTTTATGAGGGTAAAATGTGCGCAAAAGCACCCCTTTTACGAAAAAAATTCGTCGCGCCCGCGAGAGCACTTTAGACCCCATTAGCGGGATATAACAATGTTTTGCATGGTTAATTATGTGTGAGGATAGTTTTAGGAGTAGACAATTGTTATAAATATGTTAAGACCATTACTACAAATTAATTTCTACGTTGTTTTATACCATCTAAATTGTTTCATTACTATTATATATGAACTACGGATAAAAAAAAAAGTTCTCTACGTAATCTGTTCAATAAACTAGCTGAAAACTTTATTTTTGTTGAGAATAAATCTAATTTTCAAGATGCAGCTCTTAAAATGTATCATTCCTTAACATATTAATATAATTTGTTTGAGTAGCACATTTTCTGTTGTATATAAATTAAGAAATGTTAAACCATTATACTTTGTACATAAGATATTTACCACTCACTCATTTCACGTATAAAGTTTAATTAACTACATTCGTACACATTTATCTTGCTCTTCCACAAAAGAAATCTGACACACATCTTTCCAGCCTCGAGAATTTAACGCTTTGTTAGATTTTCTGTTAATTTTATCGTTCGTCTAATTCAAAATTTGTTTTACATTTCAATATCTTTAATTTCATGGTATTTAAACCAGCTAGCTAATTAAAACATAACATAAAATAAGAACACTACAAAAATAAGACAATCCCCAATTCAAAGAGCAGAATTAGTTCGGTGAAGATGGGCTATACTTTGAAAAAACACAATCAATATGTCCAAGTTAAATTGATAAGACTTCGTTTGCACTCTCATGTCAAAGTAGTGTTCAAACAATAAACTAAATGCATATCGGTAAAGCAGCACTCACGCCTCTAACCGACTGACACATTTTGTTCAGTACTGTCTCGTACTATTTTCGATTTACTTCAGTAAAGAAAAAAGTCGTACTCTATTCAATACAATATTCTACAGATATTGTTTATAGTGTATTTCGTTACACTTATGCAATACGTATAACTTATGCATCTTCTTATTCCAAGAGAATACTGGGAATTGGTATAGATATTCGTTTCTTTCACAGAACTATAGTTAAAATAATGGTACCTTAAAAGATTTTTAGCCTGCCCTATCCTCAACCTGTCAATAGCAACTAATGGTAAATATGTGAGCTAAACTCTATTCGCTCAAACTTAGCAGTGTGGATTGGACGTAAGTGAGTGAAACGTCCAACTACGACCGATGCTTATGAAATAAAATAAACATGAAAATGAACCGCTATAGGAATTTTGCGCACTTATGTATATCTGCGTGCCGTCTGCACCAAGAATCAGCGAGCATTTTGTTCTCTATCCTGGTTAACGCTGCAATGTTAAACCGAACAGAGTATAAGTTTTACATATGTCATACATACTTGTCAAAATACTATTTATTGATTTTGTGAAAAATACATTTATTTTATTTCTCTTTATGGGATTTTATGTAGTTTTATATAATTTAAAAAGGTATGTTCAGTACCTATTTAAATGTTTATTTTTATACAAGTTTCTAAAATCTACTGTTTATGTGCAAACTTAGTGGTATGATCGTCTTATTAGGAGGTCGATTTTTTGGAAAATATTATTCCTGAGAATATACAGAAGTAATATAGTATGACACTTGCAGGTACTTTTACAATAATAAATATTATGAGTAATTTTGAATCTGTCGAGTTGTTTTTAAGTAACTCAAAAAATAGAAAACGGGACTTTTGATAGAGCTCAGAGAACTGAAAACGTTTTACACTCACTCTGAGTGTGGAAATTAAAACGAGTATTTGTTTTGTGTAAAAAATGGTACCGTGATACTTCGATAAAAAAGATGAGCTCTAGAAAATTGGTGAATGTAACATTAACACACATATATTTTTAACTAGCGGTCACAAAAGTAATAGCATATTAATAACATTTGTTGTAAAATATTGCGGAATTAATCTCCGGTGCCTCTCATTAAGAATTTGTATTGTGAGAAGCACAATTCAATGTCCACATTTGTCTTGTGTATAAAAGAGTACTTCTTTGCCATTTAAAAGGTCATCTGCCAGCCTGCAGACCAATGCCCGAGAAATTCAAAAACAAAAAAAAAGTTTTGAAAAATCTTTAAAAGGTCGAATAGATGTTAAATATGTAAAGCTTAAGCTGACATAAAATATCACATAACTTTCTCATACCAGTATATATCATCCTGATCTAAAAAAATCATTCTATTTAATACTTCACTTACCTCAATTAAATTTTACTAGCGTACCTTGAAATGTTTCATTAAAATTTTTAAATAACTAACTATCAGCGTCGTCGTTCGATACTGTCAATCATAATTCATGTCATATATTTTAATAATTTCTTCTTATTGACAGACATTTTTGTATCTAAAAATTACACATTTCAAATGTCAAACTGATAAATTTATCCTAACCTCATTTTATGAGGTCAAATGGGTCAGTTTACATCAGATTTATTTAAGTACTTAGAAAATATATTTTATTGGCTTGATATAGTAGAAATAATTAATAATCTTTCATCAAGAATACATTTTTTTGTAAAGACAAAAACAAAAAAGTTTGAAACCCGTGGACCTCATTTCAGCTAGCCAATCTTGCTCATCACCGAATTTTTTATATCTTTGGCCTTTAGAACAAGTGTACCAAATTTGAAAGCTTTATCTCAAAAACTTTGGTTGCTATTGCGATATTATATACATGCGGACAGATTATTTTCTATAAAGTTATGTTTTTTTATTATAATTCGTCGGATTCGTCCAGAAATGCAATAATTTTTTTTTTATTTTTTTTCCCGAAAATTGTACCTTTCCTCTTCTTTCATTCATTATGGTGATAACACATTCACCAAATTTAATGTGTTACCTAAAATGTTGTTGAAAATCTTAATTGCCAAATGTGGAAATTCTCCCATTAGTATTTTTTGAGTTAGCGCGGATACACATATACACACACACATCCACACACACACATCCACACACACACATCCACACGCACCGACAGACAGCATTCGGAAAATAGTTATAATGGATTCAGGAAGGTTCAAAACGTATATATCAATCAAAATCTCGAGGTCGAAAAAAAATCACGATTACTATACTTCCTTATATTAGGTATAAGAAAGTAAAAAGTTCTTATAACTCGTGAAGGGATGGAAATATCGAAGAAAGAAATAATATGACACCCTCTCACATCTCGTGTCGAATTTTTCAGCTTATTATCCTGTGGAAAAGTCTCAGTCCTTTCGGATGAAAAACAAACAAGTTTTGAAAAAAATCCTTTAAAAGATAAGATACATATTGGCTGGCCACAGGCGCTTATATTACTTGTTACGCCTCTACTGTAAAGACATAATTGGTTCCATGTTAAGGGCTACTCGGCGGTAAAGGTTTCAACCTTGTACTTAATGCCTTTCTGGGTTAAAAATTTTTGTTTCTAGATAGAATACCTCTATAAACACTCACTCTTCCTCGAGTGAGTGTTTATAATAAACTGACTTTATCAACCTTCGATATTACGGAATTCGCTAAAAAAATTACAAGGTAAGGTATATTGTGTCATAGATGCATGAACAGATTTACTCGCTGACGTCGTCAATACCTAAATTCAGATCTTTGATCTACTCATTTTAATACAAAATGCTAATTATCTCAGCTCCTATGGGAGAAACGTTCGCATGGATTTTCACTATTGTTTATAAAATAAGACTTTTGTATTTAACGATGTTTGAGCTTGTGTAGCAATAATAGTTAATGGCCTATAATTTTATCTACTTCAACTTTACAAAAAAGAATAGAGAATTTTTTTATTTATGATTTACAACTGATAATAAAATAGTTTAATAATAATGACGATGATACGGAAAAATTACTATATATCGATCGCATTACTAGTATCGTGTAATTCAGAATTCCTCTCTTGAAATATTATCCAAGATACGGGCTCTAGTAATAACATACTTATTCAAATATAAAAACACCCTTATAGACATTGAATATACTTATCAAACTAGATCTAGGCTAACCAGTCACCAAACACCAACATGTCAAAAATCAATTCGACAAAAAAAAACATTTATATCTTGCCGCACGGCTGTATAATTCATTACCCGAAAATATAAAAAATAGTAAATCTGTATTGCAAATTAGGAGAATACTTAATCAGCGCTAGTTGTTCAATATATACAAAACCTGATCGAAACGAAAATATAAAAAATAATATGTTTTCAAAAACTGATGGTTGTAAACTGTATTTAATTAATTTAGTAACACGTACGCTCTCTCAAACACACACACACACACCCATCCATATACGCACACACACATACACACAACAATTAACTCACCAAAATGTCATATAATTTTACCATACTATTCATATAAATTGCAAGTTATACTTATCAAACCCAGAAGTATATTTGTAAATTCTTCATGAAAAATCAATTATGTATTTATTATGCGTTTATTATGTGTGTATTGTTATTTTAATGCAACAATACATATTTTTGCAATTTTGTAAATTTTTATGCAAGTACTTTTAAAATTTTGTGCAAAATTTGTAATTTGTAATTTTCAAATAAACTATTTTTATTATTATTCTGTCAATATGGCGTCATGATTCAATAACAGAAAAATGGCGAATTTAATTCGAGTCACTTTGTAGTAGTATATATGTCAACAAATTATTTGTCACTTAATAGAGATGACCATCCAACATTATTTCCCTTCAAAGTTACATTTACCATAAAGTAGCAGATGCGACTAACGTTATAGTTAATGCCATTTGAAAAATTGTGACGGGAATTACAAAAATTTCACGTTGTAGTTATATTTATCAAGACGAATGACTTCATTATCTCGCTAACTTTAAAATGACGTGTATTATGCTGCTACGAAAAGGTTACTGCAAAGTTCCGTCTTATTGCAGCCATATTCACATATTGTTTTGTTACCTAGGCGTTGTTTTATATAAAACTTTATAAAAAATAGGAAGTTCATTTTTTTAATACCTACATAAAACAAAAGTGATTATGACTCATGTACTTCACGATCCTAACTTTTAAGTTGGTAGTGCTGGCTGATCCGATCTAGGTAAAGATAATTTTATTGATTGGGATTGGCTATACGCTAATAACTGACTAAACATCAGCAGGTATACGTGTTGTTAGCGAAAATCAAACAAAATGAAGATTAATTACCTTGAATATCAACAAAATTCATATTTGGCGAAAATCTCGATTTGTTAAAGTTGACACTTTTACCCATATTTTCTATCATCTCATCACTTTCACGCATCGGTAAATCTTGTAACTTCCTTGAGTTATTCATTTGTCTGATTTTCGCCAATTTGTTCAGTCCGCGAAATTTTAATTAATAATCAACAGTACATCAACAAAAAATGTATTCTTTACTTCATTATTTGTTGTTTTATCACACTGCAATGTCCGATTTTCCTGAGGATTTTCCTAACCTGGTTATTTATCTAGTTCAACGAATAAGGGTCGGTTCTGTATCAACCAAATAATTATTTAAATTGTTAACTTCACTTAACAACTGTACTTAACCTTTCTTTAAAAGGTCAATGAATGCCAAAAAAACTTGTTTTATTATTTTACTGCTCCCATGTTCGATCGGTTTAGAATAAGGAAGTGTTGATATAAATGTCTTAAAAGTATATATCACTTTATATTAGGTTTTCAACATATACATAACTTCGTAGTCATATTGAACTAGTGGGAGTAGTAAAAATCACTTTAAAGTCTCCTCGTTAGTGGAAATAACGTTATTTTTACTGATGTCAATAATATGTTACACAACTTTGAAGTTCCAAAAAATTTCCCTACAACGTTACAGGAATTTTAAATAGATGTTATCATTACTTTGAAGTGATTATATAATAACGCTGTGCAGTCGTCATTACTATAAATTTTCACTTTAAAGTTGAGAATCCTTTAAATAATGCAGAATACAATCCGCAACTTTGCACATATGCAGCAGTTACTTGAAGCTGTAATAACTATATAGTACCTGAATTCAGTAGAATCTACGTGATTGTTACTACACGGGCACACCGCAAGTTGAATTTAAATTAGGCTTAATGACATTCACTTATCTCGATTTATATTTTGCTAGAATTTCTTTGCATTGCAAATCTGAGCGATTTGATTGCCCATATCCTCTTGCTGGAGATCTAGCTGGTTCATATCGTCCATGGAAGACATCTTGTGTTTAATGATAAATTTGTTGAGTTTAAGTTTACGATCGGGACCAATGGATGCATAGAGCACGAAAGAACTACTGATTGTCTCTCTTTTGGAAAGTAGGTATCAATGGATTCGACAGGACTCAAACGGGATCACTGGTTGGTTTTCTTCTTCTGACTGTAGGGACCAATGGATTCGACAGGACTCGAATAAGACCACTGGTTGGTTTTCCTTCTTTGGACTGTGGATAACAATGGATTCGACAGAACTCGAACGGAACCACTGGTTGTGTTTTTTCTTTGGAATGTAAGGGCCAATAGATTCGACAGGACCCGAACGGGACCACTGGTTGATTTTTTTTGTCTTTTTGCTCGAAGGACCAATGTACCATCGTGATCAGTGGCTTCATAGTCGAAGAGACCACTGGCGAAAACGTAGAATAAGGGTGGTTTATATAGCAGTTTGGATTTTGGACTGTATTGTTTGTGATGGTTAATATTCCCTGGACGCAATATCACGTGTGCCATATACCTCAAAGAAGGAAACAACAATGCAGCCATGGACACGTGTTTCAGAGTTTCTGCTTCTCGTCAGTGTAGCGTGGCTAGGAAATTGGATTTATCTATTTATATGCCACTAGTTTCTGCTTTGTTCAAGTTTTCAACCCTCCTAGCCCTTTTAATTTTGTTTGTATCCACCAGATGGAAACGGACAGTATGCATAGGGCTCTATATGCCTACTACCCTCTTCAATGCTCCAAATGTGGCACATAGGAATCATGATGGCATTAATTGAGTACAGTATAATGTATTTTCTAACTTTGTGTTAGTTTTTGTTCCGTATATATCTCATCCATTCCAAGTCCATTGCTACGCTGTGCTGACGATGAGCAATAACTTAGAAACACGTATCCATGGTTGCATCATTGTTTCGTTTTTTGGGTATATACAACTAGATCCAGTTTTGTTTAGTTATGAAACTTACTATCCCTTTCTTCCTTTTGTTTAAATATTAAATAATTCGGAAAGTTAGAAACATAAATAATTAATATAGCTGAACTTTTACGTATTCTAAGAACATTAATATTAAATCTTAGGGACTTTTGTTTTCATCTCCTACATTCGTTCTCCATTGTATTGTTAAAGTGTTTAGTTTGTATTTCTGATCATTATTTCAGCCTGGTTTTCTCGAATCAAATCATTATTTTTTAATGCCTCTTTTAACTCTTGATGCAATAATTCACGAAAAACTTTGTATTTTTATTTTGTATTTCGGTTTCCCCTTTACAACAACCAATTTTCATTTTATTATTGCGAATCAATTACAGTCTAATAGTAATAATGTCACTTATATTTTCAATTATTTAACAAATATTCTTTATACGATTATTTAATACGGGAAATCGTTACTCTGCTGCGTTATAATTTAATTAATCGTGATGATATAACTAATTTACTGCAATTACGACACTTAGTGTGCATTATCAAACGATTCAAAAGATAATAAACAGATAAAGGGAGTTACAATAATAGATACAATTTACACAATGTATTTAATTAGGCAAATTGAGACACTTTACAATGGAAAATATAACAACACATTTAGAGACAATGGACACATACGCAATGTCCGAGTATACTAGGATTAATTCCTGGTTTAGAAAAAATCCTAGCTCCTCGATCGAGGATCGAACCCAGGACTCCAGTGTGAGAGGCAAGTGTCTTTACCACTCGATCATGAAGCCACAATTTGCAGCCCACTTTGTCAGATTCTATTCTCAAACGAGTGACACTAAAATCTGACTACTAGTGTTTCTTAACTATAACACTGAAATTGGATCTTATCCTCAAAGGAGTGACACTAGCGTCCTATCGGTGTATAGTATCATAATGATGAATTGTAGTATGTGGTGTGAGTGATAACACATGTTATGTGTCGCTGATATATTGTATTTTGTGGAAAAATAGAGAAAAAATGTTTTTAAACAGTTCCGATAATTACATAAAGATGTAACATATTTATTGTGAGTGAATATTTGTTGCAAAAATTGATTATTAACAATATATTTATAAAAACTACAAGAAATATTTAAGTACAAGAATTTCTACCAAATGAATAAAATGATAAGAGATCAAAAGAACGTGGCTGGCGGTACGTCATCACCTAGAGAATCACCAGAAATTCTAACTGAAGAGCTGATTAATAAAATATGTAAAGAAATTGATGCAGAGATAGATAAAGAGTTTGATATTATAACTAAAAGGCTTAATGAAATGAAAGAAACACTAAAAAGAAAATAAGAATAAAAGAGAAAGTAATTCGACTAAAATTGGTCTTATTGAAAAATGTATAGACACAAATGAGCAATATAGCAGATTAAATAATCTAAGAATTTATGGTATCAAGGAGTCGGAAGCAGAAAATCTTGAATTTTTAATTTTGAGCTTATTTAAGAACAAGATGGCTATTGACCTTTCAACTGGAGACATTGATAAATGTTATAGATTGGGTAAATACAAAGAAAATAATTCCCGTCCAATACTATTTCACTTCATTAGTTTTAAAGCAAGATCTGAAGTTTACATCAATAAGAAAAAATAAAAAAAAACTGATTTTGTTATAAGAGAACACCTAACAAAATACAGTCTTGATTTGTTAAAAATGGCAACTAATAAACTTAAACCAAAAAATTTATGGTCCATGAATGGTAAAATGTTTATAATATACAGAAAATAGAAGAGAATTATTAAAAGTATAAAAGACTTACCTGTATAAATTAATCGACTTGGTTGGACTATAATTTTATACGATAAAGAGATTATCTCCTTGCTTGTGTTACAGCTTCTTTTTATGTTTTTTTTCTCTTTCATTTCATTAATGATTCGTTTTTTACATCTTTGCCTCTGTGGCAACTTAAATTTTAAACATTTCTTTTTAAATGAAATAAATTTAATTTAAAAAAAGAGTTAAAATTATCTTAAACTGTTTTATAGTAAAATCATAAACATATGTTCTTTATTTTCGTATTTAATATGGATATGAAAATTACTCTTTATTTTACACACTTTATATTTTATATTATCTCAGCGACCAGATACAAAAGTTTCCAAATTTTCTTTCCACATAATTTTGTTTTCACGAAATAACTTTATGAATGAGTATGATGTCGTAGCTGATAATGATGATAATATAATGCCAAACTTAATTATTTCGCTTTTAAATATAAGATCTCTTTTAAATATGCATGATGAATTAAAAGAATATATTCTGTCCAATTTCTTCGATATATTTTTAGCTTCAGAGACGTGGTTAACTAACAACATTACAGATTTTATGATAAATATCCCTGGATATACAATTTTTAGACAAGATCGAGTAAATGGAAGAGGGGGCAATATATGTTAGAAATACTGCTAATATTACTAATATTAAGATTATTTCACATGGTAGCTTAAATATATAATATTTATGGATTTCTGCTAAAATTAACAACAACAAGGTATGTATTGGTTGTGTGTACCATCTTCCCAATGTAAATTATAAAACTCTACAATTATTGGAAGATATTTTGGCTGATAATTTGATCTCTTCAGATTATGTTTTTTGTTTAGGAGACTTTGTAATTTTTTAAATAGTTTGTGAAATTTAGATTTTTAGATTACATTATGCAGACTTTTAACTTAGAATAAGTTGTGAAAAAGGCATTGCAGAAGGTGAAAGCAGTACACTCATGGACTTAATTTTGATTAATAAATCAAGTATTATAATAAACACGGATACAATTAACTTACCTCAGTTTTCAGATCATCACCTTGTTTACTATTTAATTAACATGCCAACTGTTTATAAAAATAACCCTCAGCTTATATTATCCAGAGATATAAAAAATATTAATTTAGAAGAATTTGATGTTTCCCCTCGCATCATAAATTGGAATTGTTTGCAATATTTTGAGAATATTCATTAAAAAATAGCATCTCTTGAAAGTAAAATAATTACATTGTTTAATATCCATGCACCTCTAAGAAAAATACGCATTACTAAAAAATTCAATCCATGGATTACTTCAAATATAAAACGTATGATGATTATAAGGGACAGGGCATTATCTGATTATAATTTATCACTAAAAAACATTAATGCAACAATTTTACAAACTAATGCAAAATGGGAATTTTACAAAGAAATAAGAAATTTCGTAACTGCGTCAATAAGGCGTAAAAAAAAGCTTATATAGAAAGCATTCTAAATAGAAATTGAAAAAATTCTAGAATATTGTGGAATAGTTTAGATAAATTAAGTTTACATACCAAAATTCGTAATAGTGAAATACCGCCAGAACTACTTAATCTTGATGCTATAAATATTTTTTATTACTTTACAATAACTAGATATCCTGCCAATGTTGACACAATAGAATATTTTAACAATAATAAACACAATAATTTAAATAAAAGCTTAATTTTCAAAATGGTTACTGCTGATGAGGCGCGGAAAACCATATATGATATAAATACTAATGCAAAAGGAGTAGATGGTATTTCAATCGAAATGCTTAAGATGTGTCTTCCATACAGCTGCAACGCGTTAACTCATATAATAAATTTCTCTTTAACATGTAGTATCGCACATGAACGTTGGAAACATGCCCTTATTACACCAATCTCAAAGAAAGAAAAATTTTTTGCATTAAATGAACTTAGACCAATAAGTATACTTCCGGTGATATCTAAAGTTGTACAAAAAATATTGTACAGTCAGCTTAAAAGGTTACTGTATCTATAATGTTGGACTATTCTAAGGCATTTGATGGTATAGATCATTCATTATTATTGGCGAAATTAAATTATCACGGACCTTCAAAACATGCTTTAGATTGGTTCAAAGAATATCTAGAAGGTCGCCTCCATCAGATCCAAATTTCAATTGAGGAAGGCAAAATATTTTCAGATACTACTCAGATAACTGCTAGTATACCGCAAGGTTCTATTCTTGGACTATTCCTTTTTAGTATATATACTACTGATATAGTAAGGGAAATTAAGTCAAAGGTTCATCGTTATGCTGATGATCAACAATTATATTGGTCTTTTGCACACAACGAATATCAGTCAGCGATTTAACAGTTAAATAGGGACTTAGAGAATATTAATAAATAGTCCAATAGAAACGTTCTAGGTTTAAATCCTTCAAAGACAACTGCTATATTAATTGGTCTAGTAAAGCAATGTGAAAAAATACTCCTTTAATATTTTATAATAACTTTAAACATCTTGGGCTTACAATAGATAACAAGTCCCTGTATAAATTTAAATTTTTCATTAGTACAGAAATAAAGTTAAAACTAACTGAATCACTTATTCCATCTCTATTTGATTACTGTGATGTAGTGCACGGACCTCGCTTATGACTTTATGATACTCATAGAATTCAAGTTCTGCAAAATTCCTGTATACGTTTTGCCTATAATGTAAAAAGGAGAGATCACATTATACCTTATTATGAAAAACATTTCTGGAATAAAATGGAAATTAGGAAACACATTACACTTGTGTTGTCCGTAAAATAATTCAAACAAATATGCCGCCTTACCTTAGATCTAAGTTAATTTCTGGCAATGAGATACACAACCGAAATATGAGAAATATCCACAGCACTCTACTTCTTATTGCGAGGGATCTTTTACATATTATTCTTTCTTTATATATGTAATTCCATTCCATTATCATTAAAAAATATTGTTAGTTATAACGTTTTCAAAAAATAAGTTAAGAAATACTTTAGCAAATCTAAGCATAAAAATACTGTTATTACCACCTATCTATCTCGCATTCTTTCATTTTTGTTACTATTTACTACGTTTATTTTAATGTTATTTTTCAGTTACATAGTTATTTTACAACAAATGTATTATTTTAACACTGTAATTTATCCAGGTTGGCCATAAGCAGCTTGTGGCTGAGCCCCGCCTAAATAAAGTCAATTTATTATTATTAATATTATTATTATTTTCGGATTATCCGATGCCGGACAGTCCTCCCGTGGTCTCCGCCGCCTCACGGGAGTCGCACCAGCGCATTAACTACATCCACTCCCCACATCCCGCAGGGTCAGTGACTGTAGATACCAGAATCGTGTGCCCTAAGCAGACGGAGAGACCTCAGAATGACCGCCTTCTGCATTTGGCCTGCCAGCCACTCGGCTAATTTTTTGGCAGGTCGGTATTATTATAAAAAAAATAAAAAAATCTGAATAATAGTGTTTTCTAACTATAACACTGGGGTTGGATTTTATCCTCAAGTGAGTGGCACTAGAATTCAATCGGTGTATAGTGCAACCTAGTAGAAGTAGTAGTAGCTACTTATTTTACTAGGCAAGTAGGCCACAATGGGCCCTTTTTACCTAGGGACCTACAGTTTAGCGTGGACTCCGAACCACGGTCCTCGACTGTCAACTAACCCACCGCCTGGGCCTGCCCGCCTGCACCGCTAGCAGAGTGGCAAACCTCCTGGGTAGGTCTCTTCGACCCTCCACTCGGGCTTGCCTCTCCGCCTGCATCAGGCTAGCGGCCTTCCCGGGATTGTCTGTTGACAGCTTACCGACTGTTAGACGAGCTACCATTGATCCATCCAATTGCCGGACTCGATCAGTGCTGCTTAACTTCACTGATCGAATATCGGAAATTAAACGGATGTCCATACCTCATCCCATAGTACAACCTAAGTTGAGAGCCTGGTATTTCCAAAAGATATCTTAACTAGATAGTACCTTAACCTTTATTAAACAAAGTGAAATAAATCAAATAATAAAAATGTCCCTAAATTGATCCGACTTGAGATATTCGTGGGGATATGGATATATTTCTAAATATATAGTTTGTAACAGTTTATAAGTTCAAGCTATGGGTTATCATATCGAGCACGAGCTAACCTATGTAATCGGATATTAAATCTCGGACCACTTGGTCAGATTCTATCCTCAAACGAGTGACCCTAAAAATCTGGCTAGTAGTTCTCCTCACTATTACACTGGGATTGGATCTTATCCTCAAGTGACACTAGAATCCAATCATCATTTGATGTTTCTTTTTATATATACAAAGCAAACATCAAATGACAACGAAATTCTCCCTTAGCGTATTTCTGATAAGATGACCCTATTTTAATTACTGAATCGCGAAACTACCGGAATATTTCTGACCGCTCGAATTAGCAGATTTTCATATACAAACGATGAAATACGGAAATGCGGATACAATAGGTTAAACGCAGTTAAATACAGAAATGATTCTTACCACTGTTGTAGTTGTCGCGTGTTGCACTGGAGCTGGCGGATCGAAGAAGTGTTGTTTTCGCCTACGCGGGCGGTTTTGTTTCCAATGGGTGGCGAGAAAATAACGTGAACCTGAGCGAGTAGCGGAGTTTCGGCTGATGTGGAGGGACAAACATTCTTTAAGCAAGCTTAGAGCAATGCGTTAAAACAAATTCCCTGCATTATTTAATATAAACAAATGTTTATAATATTCTGAGGCTGGAAATCAATTTTAAAACTATGTTTCCACAAAAGAAAATGATTAAAACGGCCATGAATTAATATTTGAACTAAATTACTTAATCTTTCATATTGCAAATTATATTTAAAAAGAATAGAAACATATTTACTAATAATAAAAGATAAAATAACTAATTGTAAGATTACCATGAAAAAGAAACCGGTTTGAAACAATTGTTTTAAAATGAACATTAAACACAAATCGTTGTATACAGGGTATATCAAAGTTAAGAACGGTCCAGATTACATGTTAAAATAACGGACAATTAATAGCAGAAAAATCACTTCGTTACAACGTTTGCTTTGAATGTCTTATAATTACTGGAATTCCAACCCACCAAATTTGTATTACACACAAAGTAATTTATTACTGCTCCATCGTAACGTAATGCAGGAAAACGTTTAATAAATTTGTGGATTTGATTCACATACGGCAAGGCTCCTGGCTGGCGCACAGTGGACGGAAACGCCGAAAAGCTGGCCAAAATATAAAGGCATTGAGCTATTTTACTGAAATTGTGCATACAGGGGTTTTTTGTGTCCGAAGTTGAATTTTGAAAAAAACAAAATGGCGGTCATGAAATCCCCCCAAAACATACCAAAAATCGCCAATTATCGCTAATTTTTACAAAACTTTGTATACAGTTTTTTTGGGTCGCTGATGAAAAATCCCATATAGAATTTCAAAAAAATTACGGTCAAAAATATATACATAGTTCAAAAAATTATTATTGAATCGAAGCGAATTCATGTGTTTCATTTGTTTCGGGAAAATTTGGATCTGGGGAATGGAATAAAAATGTGTAATGACTTTGAACGCATGAGTTGAGAACGCATTCAAAAGGAGCCCACTTTATGGTGCACAAATGTGCATGCATCCGTGCATTCGCGCACAGTTTGGTCAATATCTCGCAAAGATGCAAAAAGATGTAGCTAATTTTTTTATACACTTTCGAAAAAATATTCATTGAACACATTCCAATAAGTTACAAGACCAACCATCACCAACAGAGTAACTTATGGCTTTTTTTGTGGAGTTTATGAATCGTTGCATGTACAAAAATGCACTCCACTTCGATAATTATTTACTAATTACCATATACAGTATGTCCGCGGATGGAGTTTACAATAGGTGTAATGGCTAAAATTTTTAACTTTTCGAGAAAATGTTATTTTTTATGAAAGTTTTTGCTTACCTAAAAAATAGTAGTGACGTTGACAAAAATTGTATTTTTTGTACGGGGTGATCAAAATTACAAAAACTTAAAATTCCGTAAGAGTAAACTGGTTCTATTTTTTATTTTGGAACAAAATATGAAATAAAAAATTTTTTCTAATTATATGCTCTGTCCAACTCCAAAATTTCATTTGAATATTGCAATGTTTCCGAAATTAGTGAATTTTTAGTAAAATACTAGTCGGCTTTTATCAAATTTTTATTTAGCTAATTGCATTCGAACAAGGAGAATAAATACCTGATACACAATTTTGATTTTATAAAAGTGCATACATATTTGAAGTTTCTGACTTTATTAAATATCACAGTTCAAAAATTCCTCCACCAAATTGAACGAATGTTTCCATTCGTTTTCGAATGTTGTGAGAACTACTTCTAACTTCCTCAATGGAAATTGATTGCACAGCTGTCGAAATGCGCTGCTTTAGAATTTCAACGTCGTTGTCTATGGGTTGTCAGTAGGTAATTTGTTTTAGACGCCCCCAGAGAAATTGTCAAATCTGGACTTCTTGGGAGCCACAAAACTGGACCGCCTCGTCCAATCCACATTTGCCCAAATTTGCTATTAAGCCAATTACGTACGACGCAGGTATGATGTGCTGGATATCCATCCTGCTGAAAATACATTCTATTACGATATTCCAACGGCAAGGCTTCTAACTGATCAAAAAAGAAAGTATTAAGCATATGTAAATAAGAGTTACTATTGCACGTATTTTCAAAAAAGTATGGCCCTATTATGCCATGATACGAAATAGCGCACCAGACATTTATTTTTTTTAAATATTGCCTTCCGGTAGAAATTCTAATTCGGGGTTGGTCTCACTCCAATACTTTACATGTTGTGAAGCTACAATCCCATTTGTTGAAAAAGTCGACTCGTCGGAGAACATAATAAATTTATAAACATTCGTGTTGCCACTTAAAATTTCATTTCCTACCCATAAACAGAAATCTAATCGTTTCGCTTCATCCCCTTCTTCTAAGGTATGATTAAAATGTGGTTTGTATGGAAATATTTTATTTTCTTTCAAAATTTTTTAAATGCAGCTTTTTTTAACCACCTCCAAATGCCGGGCTCGATTCCTCAACGAAATTTTGGGATTTCCAGCAACAGATGCCAACACTAATAATGTGGCGGCGTCATTTTGTCATATTTTTTCATTTTCTTTACGTCAAGCACTGAACCAGTTTTTTTAAATTTTTCGACCAATTTATAAACTGCCATTCTCGAAACATACACATTGGGAAATCCCTGACTAAATTTTAGAATAACGTAACGGTATGAACTTTTACCGTCTCCATAACACCGTACTAAAAAAATTCTTTGCTCGACAGTTAACACTTTAAAAATCATTTTTTAATGCAGATATGTCATATGTAGACGTACTTAGGTAACAACGCACCTAACAATCAAAAAGAACATTACAAGAATTATACAGAATGTTCCTAAAATGAAATTTTACTAAAAATTCACTAATTTCGGGAACATTGCAATATTCAAATGAAATTTTGGATTTGGACAGACCATATAATTAGAAACAACTTTTGTATTTCACATTTTGTTCCAAAATAAAAAATAGAACCAGTTTACTCTTACGGAATTTTAAGTATTTGTAATTTGTGATCACCCCGTATAAAAAATATAACTTTTGTCAACGTCACTACTATTTTTTAGGCAAGCAAAAACTTTTATAAAGAATAACATTTTCTCGAAAAGTTAATAATTTTAGCCATTACACCTATTGTAAACCCCATCCACGAACATACTGTATATAAACTGATCTGATACTGAGATATTTTAATTGTACTTACTTTCTGATGCAGAATCCAATTCTATGACACAGAAAACTGCACTTTGAGAATTTTTACGCTGCAGACAAAATTTATCGATTTTTGAAGCGGTGCGAGCTGCCGAAGTGACGCGCTGCATGGTCGCACAATAAGTAATTTCCTCGCTCAGGTAGTGAACCTGGACCGGTATTAACGGTCGTTTCTAATGCTAGGGGTACCACTACAACGATTTAAAACGTTTCCATTTCAAAAAAAAAATCTTCATTTTTTAAATTTTGGCCAGCTTTTTGGCGTTTCCGTCCACTGTGTGGCGTGACATTTTAGAATACGGACATCACCAACACGCATCGACAGTCATCTCATCAAACAACTAACACCTGTGGGCTGTTGAGTGATTCATGTGACACTCATGTTGTGTTCCTTACACTGACCCTGTTACCTGCCGTAGAGATTTCAATCCCAATATTCCGGCTTTACATATTAAAATTGTTACCTTTTCAAAGATGGTGGAGAAAAATATTGTTGTGCTGTAACTCAGAAGCCATAACAGTTACGTCTATCAAAATTTAGAGATTACTTTATGTTTAGGATCTTAATGGTGTCCTACAATTCTTTCTAACTTATTAATAATTATTTTTGAATTCGTTAGCTCGATTAAAAATTTGACCTTAAAATTTTAATTCTCAAGTAATATTATAGGAAAATAATACACCAGTCGATAGGAATCACCATTTTCGCGAAAATCAACTGGAAATTTATTGAAATAACGCCTCATGCTGTCTTACTATTTCCAAAGCATTCGTCCAATATTAAAAATATGTTTGCAAGTCCGTACAAAGCATGAAGTATGTAAATGTACATTACATTTATTACAAATGTAAATTGTGTGGCTATGGCAAATTCTACGCCTCCTTTGTGCTTTATTAGCATGAGAAATCATGAGGTGACCTGTATTATCATAACGCAGTTCTTCTATAGCAGGAGCAAGATTCCTTTCAATTATTGTTTTATCAGTTTTTAAAAGTCGCAAGGCTACGTAAGATTTAAAATCTACCTGGAAATTTTTTTTCATTGTCATTATAAATTTTCCATGCGTTGACGACTAAGCTATCCAATGAGTTACAAAATAAAGGCCACCACCAGTTTTTCCCAAATACTTGGCATCTATAATTAGCAATTCCGTTGTCGTGTAAATCTACCCCACCCATATATTTCTTGTATTGGGCAATTACATAAGGTTGGGGTATCTGTACATCTCTTCGTTCTTTTCTATTATAGCGTTTAACATTTTGAACAGGCGCTACACTATAAACATTACTTGCCACCGTTACAACCGAATTATCGTGCCAACGGACGATAGAAACTTTTGATTCAGAATCATATGCTGAAATATGGGATCCGCGGTCTTTTTTACCAAATGATTTACAATTTTCGATTGGACACTTATTTGTCCTATTTTCGCGGATAGTACCGGTGGCAAAATAACCATTATTTTTTAAATGTACGAAGAGTTTCAATGACGAAAAAAAGTTGTCGAAAAAAAATTTGGTGATTCACTGGCTTATCCACAACAGAAAGTAGACTCATGACAACGTCACCGCTAAGACCAAGGCTAGAATGAGTTCAATTTTGAGCACCACCATATGGAAGTGAATAAAATAGGTACCCATCAGATGAAAAAGGCACCAAAGTTAGAAGCCAAAACGAACTGGCTTACCCTTTATAAACATTTTGCAAGAGTGGCGTCCACAGTAAGGTACCATTTGTTCATCTATGGATAAGTTGAATGAAAATAATCCAAACTGTATATTTTTTTTATTTATTGCATCAAAAAAGGGTCTATCTTTCGAAAGCTTATCATTTTTATCCAACAGATTATTGTCAGATAAATGTAAGTTCTGCTTTATGAATTGAAATCTATTGCGGCTCATACATTTCTTTATAAGATCAATTCCTTTGTCTTCATCAGTAGACCAATAATGCTGAATATGTGGTAATAAATGATAACCCGGGAAAAACAAAATTTCTATAAAATTTAAAAGTTCGTTTTTTGATAATGAAAATTTATGTCGGTTATTGTCATGAGCATATTTTACCGAAAAATTTAAAATCAAGTCAGTCACTTCGTCATCAAAATACATAATAAATATTTCAAGTGGATTTTTTCCTGAGAGCCTATTTTTTAGTTCCTCGCATGATCGAAATTCATCGGATGTGTGTGAGTATATTCAATCTCATCTTTCTTCCATTTGACTGTAGAAAAAAATCCTGTCATTTGCAGGAAGCATACGTCTTCATTTGGATTCCCGTGCTTCATCATCTGATGAATCCCATTCAGGCTCAGTAGGCGACAAGGTACAGGACTGGTCAAGGACCTCTGTATATTCCGGTACATGCAACTCGAAAGTTCCAACTATATCAGTTGGTTCCTCAAACTCGTGTAGATTACTTTCGTCGTTCATATCTTCCTCGTCGGTCAACGTCTCCACGGCGGGTGGAACATAAACAGCGTCAATATGTTCTGTAAATAAATATTTTACGTTATTTTTAGCATAAATTCGCGAAGAACGAAATATTACAATATTGCATCTATCGTAAATACGAGTAATACTTACGAAATTCATCATTATTCTCCAAATCCGTCACGATCTCCTCCAGAGCCGCTTCTAATTACCTTTGAAAACGGCATATTTTACTGATTTCAATTAAATATCACGTATACTGCACAAGAAACAAACGAATACTAAACAACACACTAATCGGCGACTGTTTACGCTACATAGGCTGACTTGTCGAGGTTTTATTTCATAGATAAAACCAGTGGTCCGCTCACGTACCAGTAATTATTTAATAAAAATAAACCATAATCTATATTATATTTTAAATGTATTTTTTCTACCATGTAATCTACATATTATAGACCTACCAAAAATGACAATACTTTCCAAAAATAAAATATTTTACTGTTTTAGATTCACTTCAACCTTTGACACAAAATTATGCAGCGTTTTTCTTGATTTTTGAGGTGTCATAATATTTTTGTTTTAAAATAAAAGTCAACAGTTCGATATGCAAAAATATTTACTGAATTTAACAAAAAAAAATCATAAAATATGTGGTGCGTTAGCGCACCACTGGGACAAAATGGGTTAAATGTAAAGTTGGCTTCCATTATTTAAACTGTTTAAACATTAAGTTAATTTTTGCTACTATATTGACTTTTACAAATATTAATTTGATTGATGGAAACATGTTATACTTAATAATCTTAAATATACTAGAAGAAGCTTACAATGCAATCAGATTTTTGAAGCCGATTTTCTCGAAAACGGCGATGTTAACAAAATATTGAAAAATCATATTTTAAAGTGAAATTTTTAAAAGTGCTAACGAATTCAAAAATATTTATTAATACACGCAAGTTCCATACACCTTCTTAAAAAGAATGCTGTATGACACTCTTAAGATCATAAACAAAAAGTAACCTCTAAAGTTTGATAAACGTACCTGTTATGGTTTCTGAGTTACAGTAAATTTTTTCGTCCATCTTTGAGAGGGTGTAACTCCTTTAATATATATTATTGACCAAATGTTTTTGTATTGGGACCATCTACTTACTGTAAGAAATTGACTGCATAATTATGGAATATCCTGTAGTAAATATATACGAATAATAAATATACGTGATGTTTAACAGAGACAAAGCTACTGCAATTCTCTGCTGTACAGGGTAGTCCCTATAAAACTATATTGCCCCACGCCCCTTTATTCCAAGCATTTATAACATATTTTAATGTTTTATATTTTTGTCATAGATTACGAATTTGTTACAACATTTATTAATACTTTTAAATTATACAGGCCACAACTTGTATTTATCCAAATGTGATGACACTGATTTAGGAAGATGGTTATTTGCCTAGTGCATTGAGGCGGCACACCATTCTGCTGCCACGTATTGTTTAGTTTGTAATTTCTCTGCAACTACCTAACACTCTATATGATTTTTAAGTAAATTGAAAAAAATCATCAAGGAGCAGCACCAGGAAAATAATTACCTTTCTAATGAGCGTTATTCTATTTGATTATGTAAAAGGAGTCCCATTCTTTGGCCTCCAAGAAGCCCAGATTTGTATCCACTGGGTCTTTTTCTTTTGAGGATTAAAAAATAAAATTTATAAACTGAATAACAACTTATAATAGCTATGAAATATCATTGAGGAACATGAATAACATAAATAATGATGATAATTAAAACAATCTATAATTTGCGAATATCATGAAACCTGTTAGACAGAGGTCTTAAAACATTTACAAAGGAATACGGTTTTAAAAAGAATTGTCAATGAGAAGAATATACTAAATCCAAAAAAAAAATATAAATGATTTAAATCCATATGTATAATTCGACAAAATCCAGCATTTTGAAAACAGCAAAAAATAAAGTATGTCATCATAATCAAAAAGCTTATGGTTGTATCTATTATTTGGTCTCAGAATCATTAAAATCGGTAAAACATAAAAGAGTTTTAAGAGTAAAAAAAGATTCTTATCTTTTATAGCCCAGCCGGTACATAGGTATTCTTTAAATCAATAGGATCACTGGCAATATGTAGAAGCAATTTATTTAATATTTTCTTACATGTAAAAAAATAACATTTCAATTTCTTCGCAAGTCGTGTTTTTGACTCAAATTTCATGATAAAATTCCATATAATAAATATCTGGAACAGTAGAGCCCTGGAAACTTTTTCTCTAGGCATCCAGACGAATTATAAGTGGAATTTCCAACATTTTGTAGAGATGTCTGTGAATGGTATATGATATGTATCTCTTGGGTTCCCGATATGTGTATGATTTATATCAGATAAACGTCACATGCACAGCAGAGGCCTATTTACAATAGGAAAACCACACCTTTATATGAAATATGTAAAGGGTAACTGAAATTTTAGTTCAATTGCACACCCGTAGAACATGAGTGATGAGATGAAAATGTATCTATAAATAAAAACGGTCGCAAAAATATACAGGGTGGGGCAATAGTGCGTCCGACTTAGATATGTCAAGTTCTATGATAGCCAGAAATTTGATTTAAAAACTTAAATAAAATAAACAAAAAAAGTCTATAACCGGAAATTATTTTTGAATATACAGGGTGAGCCAAGACAATCCTACAGGGTCAACTAACATTTTTTTTAAATGGAACGCCATATGTCAGAACATTTTTTGAAACCTCTTTGTGGACTCCTTCCACTCCTGTATTATTATTGACTCTCTCCCAACGAAAAAATTGTTAGTACCAGTTATGAGACATCTGTGTGATGACACTCAGCCATTTTCACTTTCTAAAAGTATACAGGGTGGCAAAAGATAATTTTTAAATTAACAACTATTTGAACTGAATTTTCTCAATTTTTTTCAAGTGGAACACCCTATATATTATTGAACGATATGATGTAGAATTGAAAAACGAACATTTTTTGTACGTACATTTGTACGTTTGTAACCATTTTTGATTTATTGAACAATAACTGCAAAATTCAGCAATAAAAATTTATATATATATATATATATATATATATATATATATATATATATATATATATATATATATATATATATATATATATATATATATATATATATATATATATTGTAATTCAAGAAAAAATATTATAAAAAGTGCTCCACATTTTGCCCATTTTGATCGACACACATTTCTATGCGTCTTTGGAATGAGTTTTCTACTGTTCATAAAATTGCCGGAGTGATACTTCTAAAAGCATTTCTTATCCTTTCATTCAAATTTTGGATTGTTGTTGGTGTGATGTTTTTATGGACATCATGTAACACACTTATTATAATACCTTCTCTTGAATTATTTGAAAAAAACCTTCATTTTTAATTTTTATTGCTGAATTTTGCAGTTATTGTTCAATAAATTGAAAATGGTCACAATTAGCCATAATAATGTACATACAAGAAATGTTCGTTTTTCAATCCTAAATCACATCGTCCAAAAATGGACAGGGTGTTCCATTTAAAAAAATGAAGAAAGTTCAGTTCAAAAAGTTGTAAATTTAAAAATCTCTTTTGGCCACCCTGTATACTTTTAAGAAGTGAAAATGGCTGAGTGTCATCACACATCTCATAAGTGATACTAACACATTTTTTCTTAAAATCGATAGTTGTGATTGTAGTGATATTTTAATATAAACGTGTATAATGGTATCATTTCAACAAAAAAAAAAAATCATTACATCCAAGTGGTTTGGAGAGAGTCAATAATAATACAGGACTGAAAGGAGTCCACAAAGAGGCTTCAAAAAAATGTTCTTATGGCATTCCATTTAAAAAATCTTACTTGACTCGGTGGAAACGTCTTGGCTCACCCTGTATGTTCGAAAGCAATTTTCGGTTATAGATACTTTATCTAGTTTATTTATTTTTTAAAATTAAGTTTCTAGCTATCATAGAACTCGAGATATCGAAGTTGGACGCACTATTGCCCCACCCTGTATAACTCTTCTCTCATAATAATCTTTACCGGGTTTATTGTTTTCAAAGCCAAAACGTATGAGATTATTGTTTAAGTGGAAATAAATAGAGACACATCCCAATGGGAACACATCGTTGTTTAAACGTTTGTATAACGTTAATTAACGTTACGCAAACGTTAATTAACGTTATATAATCTCAATGGGAACACATTGTCAAGTTTAAACGTGTATATAACGTTAATTAACGTTACGCAAACGTTAATTTACGTTACGAAAACTTTAATTAACGTTACGAAAACGTTAATTAACGTTATATAAACTTTTAAACATCAATGTGTTCCCATTGGGATGTAACTCTTAATTATAATCAGTAATCACCATATAATATAATGTAATTTTTTTAAGAAAAGTACAAAATTCTTGATTGAACAGACTTTTTTCATTTGTTTAACATCGACTTTTTTCCGCTACCAGAGCCAATCATCAACGCCAGGAGACGAGCTACCACAACCTGGAAATTTTGCCTAACCTTTTCTCTTCTACTGATGAGTAGGGATTTTTACTTACCAAACGTCTAATAGACAAAGGATCAACTGCTTTAAATCCCCTCCGAAAGGTTGCATATCACCTACACAAGTCTTACCAAGTTTTCATAGCTTCATAAGTAGTCTTTGTGAAGAACGTTAACAATAGAGATCGGGAGGTAGCGATAAATGACGTCAATTCCAGATGATATGTCACCACAATATGTTCATGCATATTGACACAATATCTTCTTAAGTTGTGGTTATTTTGGCGAGTTCGGTAACATCCAAAGTTAATACCAAGAGAAATGAGAATGTTGGTGAATATAACACTAATACACATGTATTTTTAACTAGCAGTTACAAGACTGAAAGTATATTACTAATATTAATGGACCCATAAAAAAATTTGTCACCTTCCAGCCGCAAGTATTGGTGGTCTCGTTTACGCTAATCCAGACGTATTTGTCATTCAGTTTAAAATATTTTTTTTGTCTAATACCGTCACATCATTGTAATAAATATTTTTTTCTTAGTGTCGTTTCCAATGGCATCTGAATATTGCTACTACCCACTAATACACTTTTGCAAAAATTTATCAAGACACATTAGACATTAGACATATTATAAGTTCTCCGTTGCCTTTAATTTCGCACTGTTTACGTATCTACGTGTTATTCACATTCACGTTTTATAAATACTACGTATATAGAGTGTATTCCAATAACTGCGAAGTCGTTGATATATTTATTTTCAAATATATTCTAAACTGATTAACAGATACTTTTAGATTAATGCTTGTAGCTGGAAAGTGGCAAATGTGGTACTATAATATTAGTAATATACGTTTACTCGTGTCGCTAGTTAAAAATACATATGTGTATTACATTTAACAATACTTTCAACCCTTTTCATATTAACTTTGGATGTTACCGAACTTGCCAAAATAACCGCAACATAAAATATTGTCATATATGCATGAACATATGACACATCATCTAGTGTCAACCCTAAAACTGACGAAATTTATCGCTACCTCCCGATCTCTACAGAATAGGGAACTTGCCTATAATTTTAAAAATAAAAATAATACTAAAAAACATAGCGTAACGTTGTAATAAAACGTGTACTTCACAAAAAAATAAGTTTTCTAATTCCACGCGATCAGTATAAAGGATCTAAACAGCGATAAAATTGAAGTGGCCCGAAACGAGCTACTATTGACTGTGACGTCACACCATACCATATTCGGTAGTCGTCGCGCCGGGAAGCAATACAATCAGATGTTTACCGGTGTTATAAGACTGTGGTTGATTTGTTAGTGACTGTTCTGATATAAATATATAATTGTGTTTTATAGTACCGCTTATTGTAGTTGTACAGATATTTTAAAATGACTGATCAAGGTTTTTCAAAGGGCTAATCTGATAATTTGCCTAAAGTGGATATGTTTATGGTGGCATCTTTTATACAAAATAGTGAAAGTTTTTCCCTTGGAGAGGTCCGCGGGGTCAAGGCAGAGAAGTATGTATTTTTTTTAGCTTTTAGTAACAATTGATAAACATAAAATAGTTATGACTTGATCACGGAATAAAAAGAAATAACTACAAAATGCTTAGTCGCAACTAAGCATTTTTAGCAGACTTAGTCTTATGTTTGAAAGAATTTAGGGTAATTCTTTACAACAGCCAGTGTTTTTTTTTTGTACACACGCGTAAAGTGTCTCTATAGAAGACATTTGCTGCAAAGGAAATGTTGCGCAAATGTATAATTACCTATCGTAGGTATTTTTGTACTATGTTTTGGGGCAAGGGAAATAAGTGATTGTGTCGTGTTATCATTCACATAATAGATAAATGTAAGATTTGAATAGAATAAATTAAAGGACAAGGGAAAAGTATTTGCAATATACTATATATACTAGAGGTAAACATTTTATTCTTCGCAGACAGTAGTGTTATTGAACTTTTATATAATAATTGTTGCACATTCTGTAGAATACTCTTCGCAGTTTTTTGAAAAGAATCTTGTGTTTGTCTTATAAACTTCATTCTTACAATATCTGATGTATTGACTACATATTTAATTTTCTCTCCCGATGGTGCCGACTGTATTGGCGAAACGCGTGGCAATATATTTTATAGTATAAACTAAGATTCATTCTTACAATATCTAATATATTGATCACATATTTAATTTTCAATTTTTTTTTTCATCTCCCGATGATGCCGACTGCGTAGGCGAAATTTGTGGTAGTATATTTTGGTGTCTTTAGAAAATTACTTCAATTTTAGTAGCACATTGAAAATTGCAACCCTCTGTAGATTCATATTTTTAAATAAAATGTCATAACTTTTTTATTTACTATTTGATTTTTTTCAAAAACAATGAATTTCTTCCTCTAGCTAACACTAACTTATAGCCCAAATTTCGAACGGACTTTTTTTTCTTTAGTTATCGTGCTTACAAGAAACGTGACGGACAGACAGACGGACGGACAGATGAACAGACGGACATTTTGAAAGTTGTTCAGAATTCGATGACGAACGAAATGATTTTTTCTCTGCGAGCGATATTAACGATTTTAGAAATGTCCCGATCAAATGCAATATACTCTTCGTAATCGTATTTGCGAAGAGTATAATAATAAATAGCTGTTTACTTTCGCACCAGGAAATTACCTTTACTTAGTATCACTAAATTACATTTTATCTACTAATTTTATTTTCTAACATTGTATACACATTCTTTCTTTAATCCTACCCTAATTAAAATTCAATAATTCGGAATTAGGAATATTTTATTGCCCGCCTGCGAAAAACTAGTAGATAGACATATAGTATTTAATAATGTACTTACATTAAAATGATCTTCACACACATGTAGAAACCTACTGCTCTGTGAAATGTCTTTTTCATTTCTTCTACACGCTTTTAGCCATTTTGATCAACGAATCTTATCTTCTGGCAACATTATAAATATTTTACCTGGCACTTTTACTGTAGTATTCTTACACAACGGTACAATGCAATATTTAAAATAAGGAGTTTTTGTTTCCATTTTAAGTACCTATACACTTAAAATTTATGGCGATGCTGGTATTTTTACGGCTGAAATCAAGCAATCGAGTGCTGGGATCTCCGTCGTGGTATGGTGTGATGTCACGACTACTCCCGCGTTTTTGAACCTGTTTGAAACGGTTCGCTCGCGCGCGAAACTTTAATAATTTATAACAAATTTATTATTGGGAATTAAGGCGTCATATTTTGCATATCTTATTTTTTAGTATTGTAGAACATTTTTTATGAAGTAAAAAAAAATGTGCAAGTTCCCTATTAGTCATTTCGTTTTATTCTGAAAAACTAAAAATTGATTTTCGCTATATATTTTTATAAACACTATTACGATCTTAAATTGTAGTAAGGTCGAGTATACTGAATCGGTCCCGAAGGTCTTAAAAATTAAATTAAAATATAAACAAGTTTATTAATAAAATTATAGTAGGGAAAAACTACAAAAAATTCTTAAAACATAGTATATTATTAGATGCAAAAAAAATAAATTATTGCAAAAAAATTTGTATACAAAATTACTAGTGTGAACTAAGCCACAAGAATAAACATATACATAGATAAACCCACTAGGGTAGCTGCAAAGTAATATCTTTAATTATAAATTATAAAATACACAATATACTGTCTATATAATTAAAATTAAAATAAAACAACTGCGAAAACGAGCAATTTACATAAAGGTTTATATCCAACCAAAATAAAAAAAAGATCTAAAAACAGTGTATATGTGAACTACATGAGTGCAAAGACATCGTTGACTGAATTGGCCTTTTGAACTTCCAGAGAGGCAAATTAGCTACTAAACTATTACCTACATGATCTAACGACATAGTTACGGATAAGCACAGAAAAGAGAACAAACCGCTTAATGAGAAATTACGTTCGCTACACGAAATAAACAAAAAGAAAACGTATATTTGATTAGCCAAAGTGAAAAACGTGCAGCATAGATTTTTTGAATGAAATGTCACTTAAAATACCTCGCTTCAGATATTCTAGCAAATAGAAATATGACTTTATATCTATAAAAACTATGTAGCATTAAAAAGAAATAAAATATAAATAAAAGTAACGTTAATTTTATAGAGGGTGTAATAAAATTATGAGCATAAAATTCAGGGGGTGATTCCATTCATAAAAATAATGGTACAAGTTCACATAACTCTTTCGAAATCTTAATATTAGGGGAGTTACATAACCTTAAAGTTTAATTTTCAGGTTAATATTTTGTCATAATTTTTTTTGTTAGCAAAGCGATTTGGCGCACATTTTATACATAATAAACTGTACTAACATAATTTTTTTTTTTAAATTGGAAAGTCCTGAAGGGCTAAAGCCCCATTGTTGGCCACAAATTTTACAGGAACTTATTTTATTTGCAATTTTTGCAAGTACCTATCTAATAATTTATTATTAAAGCTCATAAAAAAAATCTTACAGAAAGGTTCTCTTATTTCAAATCGATATCAATCGTTTTTGAGAAAAATCCATTTAAAGTTTTGTGAAATTCCCCTAATTCTGGAGTGGGTTGGAACCTTTGATGTGAAGATAATAATGGCGTAGTTTTCAATGAAACACCAGAACACCATATACTGCATTCGACGGTTAAAACTAACCTTATGCTTACAATTCGGTTCGATGAACCGTGACCCACTAATCAATAAAGCGGGCTTATTTGTGATTGGCAACAATAGACTTATCTATTTTACCATATTTGAGATAAGCTATATGCTCCTTGAATATAGTTTGAATTGATCATCATGTTTGTCCGACATACTTTTGATTAGTCTTTATAGCTAATTTCGTAAATTTCCGATATATCGTTTGTTTCAATTTTGTCTTTTGGATTGTCTAAAAGTTGTAGTTTAGAAGCAAAAGAAGAATTCGAGTATTACCCTAGGGTTTAGCTTAGGTATGTGGATGAAATTTTTACAGTGTCTGATACAAAAGTCACTAATATTGACAACTTTGTCTCTAAATTAAACAGTAGTTTCGCATCAATTAAATTCACATATGAAATTGAAAATTGCGGACAACTACCATTTTTAGATAAGGAGAGATATGAAAAAAAAACAGGCACTGATTGAAGGATACAGCTGTAAATAACGGATGTTCTGCATGTTTAGTTGGAAAAATCACTAGGAAACGTAAATATAAAGACCCATCGAAATTCCTAGGCCATTCAAAATGAAATCTGTAATATGTATCGATTCCATATGAGCCTCGATTCACCCGTGGTATTGGTAAGATTTTTGAAGATATAAGTATGACAGTGATTCATTCATTGGGAAATAAACTACAACATTTAGGCAACCCAAAACACAACACTGAAACAAATGAAAAAGTCGGGGATTTACGAAATTAGTTATAAGGTTTGTAGTGAAAAGTATGTTGAATTAACTAGACGGTTAATTCAAACTAGACTCATAGAGCAATGCTCCTTGAGTCTAGTTTGATTTATCCATATGTCTCATCTCAAATATGGTTTGAAAACAACTATAAAACAGATGTTTATTTAGGTAATCTAAAACACCACACTGAAACAAACGAAAAGTCGGGGATTTACGAAATTAGCTATAAGGACTGTAGTAAAAGGTATGTTGGATTAACTAGACGGTTAATTCGAACTAGTCTCATAGAGCAATGCTGCTTGAGTCTAGTTTGATTTAACCATATGTCTCATCTCAAACATGGTTTGAAAACAACCATAAAACAGATGTTAGTAATTAATTAGAAATATAACAAATATTGGACAGCTGGATGAATTTGAAAGCGAAAGTGTAATAATAGTATGAATAGTGACAGAGGGCCAAACCCGAATAGTCTGCTTTATCGGCTAGTGATACACGGTTCACCGATCCGTGACAATAATAATAATAATAATAATAAAAATAATAATACTTGCGGTGCAAAGGACCGGCAACCTCCACGCTGGTGCACCCTGGACAGGCAGAGGCAACTCTGCCTGACAAATGCCGGCCGGGGGTACCAGGGCTAACCACCCTGGTACCCTGACACTCTGGTTCCAGCGACACTCAGAGGAAGGGCTCCTCACAATCGACCCCAATCGGATGGGGGTCAGAGACAGGTTGGAGGAGCCCCCTGGAAGGTCTCAATGTTGACAACAATGGCAATGGACATGGACGCTTTAAGTGGACGAGGGAGCTAAGAGATGACTTGCTGACGTGCTATGAGAGCAGCGAACCTGAGCGCAGAGGATACATGGCGCGGTTGCATGGTGCCTGGTGTACCATCCGCCCTGAACACCGCGCCTTCTCTCAGCAACATCTGAGAGATCAAGTATCCTTTCTGCTCAGGACAGGTTACGTACGGGCACTCCGTCAGCTGGAAGAACTACCAGCCGCAATCCCACCGCGGCAATTAGCAGCTGATGGGGAACATCCTGTAGAGTTCACCGGAGTCGACTTAAGGATGAGGGTTAGCCTTAACACTAGGGCTAACCTAAAGCCACAAGACCTGGCTAGAATGGACGCGGTCATCGATGAGGAACTTCCAGAAGATGCAGACATCTGGCATATCAACTTTGCCGTGTACAACGCTGCGAAGCAACTCGTCCCCCCTGAGAGGTCAACCAGTCACGGGGTCGAGAAAGCCAAGCGGCGTGTACAAAAAATCGAGAACAAGATACAGTCGGCCAGACAACACGCTTCTCGGATCCAGAGTGTGGTGGAATATAAGACAACTGGTAGAGTTTTTACTCAAAGAATCCGGCGCATAGCAGCCGGATTAAGACGTCAACACCATACTCTAAATCTGACAGTGATGCTTACCATCAAGCAGCACTGTCTAGATAGGATCCGAGCGCTCATGGCGATAAAGAAAACATTGAAGAGGCGGGTGAGGAGTATGGAACAAAACAATTTGTTCCGTACGAATCCTTCCCGCCTCTTTCAAGAGCCACAGCGTGTTGTCGAGAATCCGCCGACTGTAGAAGATGTCGAAACCCTCTGGAAGGGAATCTACGAAACGACGCGTCCATTCAATAGCGACACTCCATCAATTGCACACTTCGAGGCTCTGTGTCACAGACATATTGAAGAGCCAGAAGAAGTGTGCCTGGCAATCAGTACGGAGGAAGTCCAACAAGCACTTGTTGGTACCAAGAACTTCGCTGCCCCGGGCCCAGACGGCATTAACAACTGGTGGTGGAAGAAATTTCCTTCCACTCACCGCCGTCTGGCGCGAGTTTTCAACTCATGGTTGAACTAGGGGCAGCAGATTCCGGACTGGTTCGTCGAGGGACGTACTGTACTTATCCCCAAAAAGGGGGATCTTTCCGACCCGAGGAATTATAGGCCGATCACTTGCCTCAACTCCTGCTACAAGATATTTACACGTATCTTGTATGCTAGGACACTGAGGTCTGTTGATCCGGTCTTCCAGCAGATACACGACCAGCGTGGTGCCAAGAAGGGCATGGCAGGTTGCAAGGACAGCCTGCTGATAGACCGCTGTATTACACAGGATTCTGTGCAATACAAGCGGTGGCCTGGATTGATTACCGCAAGGCATTTGATACAACATCGCACGAGCTATTGTTGTACTTGCTCGAATGTCTTGCGGTACCATCACCACTAGTGAGATGCATAGAACAGCTGCTGCCGCTCTGGAAGACCCGCTTCACCATAACATCAGGTGCGCAGCGGGCCACGACGGAGCAGGTGGCATTTAGGAGAGGAGTTTTCCAGGGTGACTCCCTGAGTCCTCTCCTTTTCTGGATCTCACTGCTGCCGTAGTCTGTTGGGCACCGCCAAACCCGCGGATATCAATGTGGGCCACCCAGCGACAGGAGGCATAAGGTCACCCATCTATTTTATATGGATGACCTTAAACTTTATGCCTCCGGAGAGCGTGAACTACAAAACGCTCTTAGGGTGGTCGAAGAATATACGCGGGCAATTGGTATGGAGTTCGGGTTGGACAAATGTGCAGTCGTCCACCTCAAGAGAGGACGATGCGGGGAATTCTCTGAAGATGCGCAGCTCGCGGACGGAAGCATCCTAAGACATCTGGATGCCGGAGAGACCTATACATACCTGGGTGTGCAACAAAGGCACATCCAAGATGTAACACAAATAAAGGATTCTCTCCGCGGCAAGTACAGACACCGCCTCCGAAAGATTTGGTCTTCCGAACTTTCGGGGAAGAACAAGGTGTCTGCAACTAATATGCTTGCCGTTCCGATTCTGCTCTACTCCTTCGGAGTAGTAAAGTGGAGGGTAGATGAGCTCCGCCAATTAGACAGAGATACCCGCAAGATGATGAATATTCACAGAAGTATTCATCCTAGATCGTCCGTTCCTCGTGTGTACCTCCCACGTCAACGGGGGGCCGAGGACTCTTGAGCCTGGAGTGTACGCATGGCAGAGTAGTACTGAGTATGGCATGTAACATACTCAGCAGCTCAGATCCCCTCCTGCGGTTCGTAAAACATCACGAAACTGTAGGAGTGGGAGCAGGATTGTTCAAGGCAGCAAAAAGAGCCGCAGATGAACTCGGTCTCGCATTTGACATCAGGCGAGGAGGCCGGCGAGGTGTTGATGTTGAGTCAGTCACCGAACTTCAGCCAAATCGTCTGAGAGCCCGAATCAGAGCTGCCGAACAGGAAAATTTGTTTCGGCAGCACGTCGATAAACCCCAGCATGGTGTCTTCTATAAAAACATAGAAACACTGGGTTTATCGACCAGGCTGACCTTCGCCTTTCTAAGGTCAGCAGGGCTTAAGTCGGAGACCGAGGGATTCATTATGGCCTGTCAAGATGGTGTTATCAACACCTTGGTCTACCGTAGCTGCGTGTGGCGTGTAGAGGTTCCTGATATCAACTGCAGGACCTGCCATCAGGCGCCGGAATCGCTCATGCACTTACTATCTGCATGCCCTATATATACGATTTCGGCCTACATCCACCGGCATAATGCGGCGTTACGAGTGCTATACTACCATCTAAGGCACTCGTACGGGGTAGACCAGACACCAGTGCTGCCTTACGTCCCCGGAGATATTGAGTCCGTTGTCGAGAACGAGAAATGCCGGATTTACTGGAACTACTCGTTCCCGACTGTCAGGCTAATCCAAGCCAACAAGCCTGACATAGTCCTCCTCGACCATCAACTCAAGGTGATGTATGTCATCGAGTTCTCGGCACCTGCAGAGAAAAACATCACCTTGAAGGAGGAGGAGAAACGGACCAAATATCGCGAACTCCGGTACGAGCTCCAAGTGCTGTACCCAGGTCTACTCGGTCAAAATGGTCGTCCTTATTATCGGTGTACTCGGAGGGATAAAGCCTACGCTGCTCTCGGAACTGAAGATCATACCGGCCTGCCAAAAATCAGCTGAGTGGCTGGCAGGCCAAATGCAGAAGGCGGTCATTCTTGATTCTCTCCGTCTGCTTAGGGCACACGATTCCGGAGCCTACAGTCACTAACCCTGCGGGATGTGGGGAGTGGCTGAGGTTAATGTGCTGGCGCGACTCCCGTGAGGCGTCGGAGGCCACGGGAGGACTGTCCAGCGTCGGGCAACCGAAAAAAAAAAAAAAAAAGAAATACTTTATTCATCCAATATATCATTTACATGATATAGGACAGGTACGGGGATCAAAACAATTGATACATGTTCACTAAATAAGACGTCAGAAGTTAATTCAGAACAGACAATTATACACAAAACAAATATAAAATCTAAAATAACTTTACATATTAAAATGAGATTTATTGTATTGATAATAAAAGATTGTCATTAAAATTTTACTTTTAATAAAAGATTGTCACAAAAAATTTACTTTTAATTAAAATTCGTCACTCATATATTCATTTAAAGAGTAGTAGCTTTTACTTCTTAGTTCAGATTTAATTTTAGTCTTAAACTCTCTATTACTGAGTTCTTTATATGAATTTGACAGTTTATTAAATACCTTTATCGGCAAAAATGTAGGACTTTTTTCGTATAAAGATAAACGATGACTTGAAATTTGTAAAGTGCCTACACATCTTGTGTTATAATTGTGGTTGAAATTGAGCTTTTTTAGATTTTTTAATTCAGATTTGGCATAAAGTAGCAAACTTAGCAAAAAAAGACTAGGAAGCGTTAAAATACCTAATTTTTTAAAAATATCCCTGCAACTAGTTCTCCTATTTACCCCTACTATACAACGCACAGCTCTTTCCTGTAATTTAAAAACTCGCGTGGCCTCAGGCGATGAAACCCAAACTATGATTCCGTAATTAATACTGGAGTTAAAGTAGGCATAGTAGTAAGACATCAGAACTGATTGATTGACCACCTCTCGTAGTTCATTTAAGCAATAGCATGCTGGAGCCACCTTTTTACAAATTTCGTTAATGTGCACATTCCATGAGCAGTTAGCCGATATATGCAACCCCAATAATTTGGTTGACTTGACCTGTTCGATTGAACTCTTATTAATTTTTATGAGGAATCTATAGTCGAAATTAATTTTACTAGCGTTGAAACACATGAATTTGGATTTGTTTTCATTTAACAATAAATTATTAGCAGTGAACCAGGTGTGTGCTTCGCGTAATTGTTGATTAGCCATGGTTACTAAGGCATTTGTATTAGCTGCACTAACTAGTAAGGATGTGTCATCAGCAAACATTACTGAATTTGGGCTGTTAAAACTATTTACATAAATTATATAAAGTAGGGGCCCTAAGACTGATCCTTGCGGAACTCCAACTGACCTTTGTAAATTATTTGATTTGCAATGTTTTATTTCAGTATAGTGCTTTCTTCCATACAGGTAACTCCTAAACCAGTTCAGTGACTGACCGCGCACGCCATATTTCTCCAGTTTATTTAATAGAGAGGCATGGCAAACGAGATCAAATGCTTTACTTAGATCAAGGAAAATACCTATACATTTATTTCTGTCATCTAATTTATCATATAAAATCGTTAGAAATGTTGTTATTGCAGACGTTGTGGAACGACCTTTTCTGGATTCAAATTAGTTGTTGTTAAATAATTTATATTTGTCAAAAAACTTAATTACTCTGGTTGCTATACATTTCTCAAAAATTTTAGAAAAAGAACTTAAAATTGAAATAGGCCGACAAGGGAGAAGTAGCAAAATGAATAGAAACGTAATAACAGATATTGAGGAAATTGAGGAGATAAACACAAACATATTTTTGGATATAAATGAATTTTCAGAAAGCATAAGGAGTAAAAATAGACAATTGAATATCATTCATTTTAATATAAGGTCAATTAGGAAAAATTTTGATGAATTAATTACATGTTTAGAGGCTATAGATATAACAAAATTGGATATTATTATCTTATCAGAGACTTGGAAGCTGGATGGGGTAAGTGGTTTTAAAATTCCAAATTTCACATTACATTATAACAATTCCTGTTTTAATCAGAATGATGGTGCTATAATTTATGTAAATAATAACATAAATGCTGATGTAAAAGTAATCACGTTAACGGAAAATAAATTGTTAAGGGTAACCCTGAATATAGAGAATACTACATATGGCATTACGGCCTCCTATAGGCCCCCTGCTACAAATCTTACTCAATACTTGCAAGATATTGAGATATATCTTCGTAATTTATCAAAATGTGACTTTGAGGTTTTTGCAGGTGATATAAATATAAACATTCTAAATGAAAATGATAATTCTTCAACAACATATTTAAATTTATTAAATGAGCATGGGATGTTTTCTTACATAAATCACCCTACCAGAGAAACCGAAAATTCTTCTAGCCTACTTGATCATTTTTTTGTAGGAGTAAGAAAAAAAAAAGTTGGAAAACATAATATTAAGTCGTCTTTACTTAAAAACTCATTAACTGATCATTACACTATTTTGCTTTCTATACAACTAAAGGACAATTTGGAGAAATTAGATATAAATAAAATTAAACATATTAACAAAATTAACTATTTTAAATTAAACAAAGACTTAAAATCTGAAATATGGGATGAAATATATAAACAAAATGATCCTGAAGTATGTTATAACGCTTTTATTAATAAACTTAAATATCATATTACTAGAAACACCAAGAAAATCAACATAAATAATAATAAAACATACAAAATTAAACCTTGGATTACAATAGGCTTAATAAATTCTATAAGACACAGAGACTATCTAAAACGAAACTTATTAAAAAAATATAGCATAGAACTTCAAGAAGAATATAGACAATATCGCAATATCTTAAATAAATTAATAAAAAATACAAAAAACGATTATTACAAAGAAGAAATAAAGAAAGCTAATAATAATTATAAAAAAAATCTGGGAATTAGTGAATGAAGTATCAAACAGTGAACAAAAGCAAAAGAGGAATGAAAAGTATAATATTATAAACAATGATAATGAGCCTATAAATGATGATAAAGACAAGGCCGATTTTTTTAATAACTTCTTTGCACACGTTGGTGAAACAATGGCAACAAAAACTAATAACAACTCAAAGTCACTACAATCAGGTCATTTCAATAATAATATCGAAAGCATTTTTTTTATCCGGTTACTGAAAATGAATTGATTATACACATTTCAAAATTAAAAAACAACTCTGCATGTGGACTTGATGGAATATCTGTAAAAACGATAAAAACAATACACATGTACATTCTTACACCTCTGACGTTTATATATAATCAAATAATTTATAAAGGAGAAATACCCAAATCCATGAAAGAGGCAATTATAACACCAGTATATAAAAATGGAAACAAAAAATTAGCGACTAACTACAGGCCTATATCTGTCATAAATCAGTTTGCAAAATTAATTGAACAGTGTTTAAAAAAACGATTAATAGACTTTTTAGAAAATAAAAATATCCTTAATAATAAGCAATTTGGATTTAGAAAAACTTTGTGTACTCAAGACGCAACTATTGAGTTGTTAAAGGAAATCGTTAATGGGGTTAATATGAACAAAAAAATGTCTAGCAATATTCTTGGATTTAGCTAAGGCGTTTGATACAGTTAACCATGAATTGCTGCTGAAAAGATTAGAGTCTTCGGGCATAAGAGGGGAAACGTTAAAGCTTTTTCTGAACTACCTTACAGAGCGTAATCAACGTGTAAAAATTAATGACATATATAGTGACCCACTCCCCCCTTAAAATGGGTGTCCCACAGGGTACTGTGCTGGGCCCCATTTTATTTTTAATATATATCAACTCTATGGCGCAAATAGAGAATCTAGGTGGGGAAATAATATCATACGCTGACGACACTGCTGTTATTTTTGTTAGTGACTCTTGGGAAAAAGTCTATGAAAAATCAGAGCAAGGAATGGGAAAACTTAAAAGGTGGTTGGATAGCAGTCTTCTGAGTCTAAATGTCGAAAAAACTAAATTTGTGGCATTTTCATTTACGGTGGCTGATCAACCTGACAAAAATTTCATAAAAATTCATGCAACATCTTGTAACAATCAAATAAGTTGTAATTGTGCTCTTATACACAAAACCAATTGCATTAAATATTTAGGAGTGCTGGTTGATCAACACCTAAAATGGAAAGATCATGTTGAATATATTACAGAGCGACTTAGAAGGCTGTTATACAAATTCTACCAAATAAGAGATGTGTTGAGCAAAAAGTTATTGTTAATGATGTATAGCGCCTTAGTTGAATCCATACTTAGATATTGCATACTGGTATGGGGTGGGCTATTCAAAAACTCTCTATATTGTCTTGAAATAATGCAAAACACTATATTAAAAATTATGTTTAAAAAGGATTACTGGTACTCCACCAGTAAGTTATACAAAGAGTTAGACTTATTTACAGTAAGAGAACTCTATACTTATCAAGTTTTACTTTGGTCATTAAATAAGTCTGAAAAACTAATAAAACCATCGCATGATTACCCAACTAGAACAAAAGAAAATATATCAGTTACCTTGCCATTATGCAACAAGAATCATACCCAAAGGTTTATATTTTACTATGGTCCAAAATTGTATAACATGTTACCTAAATACGTAAAAGAAATTAATAACAAAAGTAAATTGAAGAATCATCTAAAATTATTTATTGTGGATAATTATGAAAGTATTAAAATAATCTATAATTAGTACGGGTTTTATCACTTACCTCTAATCCACTTTCATTTCTTTAAGTAGATAATATACAAACAGCAATTAGAAATTCATATAATTCATTTGAATTCACTGTGTATTGTGAAACTCCTCAACCTCCTAAATTTTATTGCGTGTTTATTATCTATATATGAGTATATTTTTCTTCTTACTCTCTCGACTCATTCCTTTTCCTTGTGATACTGCACACAAACTTTTACAGTTTAGGCAGATCATCGGAAGGGAGAGGGGACGGGAAGACTACAGGGACAGGGAGATACAAAAACAAAAAATAATAGGTAATTGTACTTAAATTTATAATACTTAGTTATAAGGATTGATTATTATGTTTAATATATTGATACAATTAACACATGTAATAAATTATGATCAATAAATTGAAATTGAATTGAAAAATTTGATCAATAAATTGAAATTGAAATTGAAATTGAAATTGAAATTGAAATTGAATTTTCAATTTCAGTCCTGCTGGTTGATTTAAAAACAGGTATTATTCTTGCAATTTTTAACTTCTCCGGGAAAACACCTTCTGCCAAGGACAAATTAAATATTGTTGTTTACTTATCAGATGTGCACATTTTTTTAAGGATATTTACACTTATGTTATCATTACCTGAAGAGTTAGAATTTATAAGATTTCTTATGATGTCAACTATTTCTAATTTGTTTATAGGATGGCAGAAAAAAAGAAGATGCATTAATTTCAATGTTTTCTGTCATATTCTGCTGGCGTACTGCATTTGCCAATGTTTTGGGAATATTATTAAAGTGATTATTAAAAGTGTTACTTACTATTATAGGAACAGTGATGGTTTCATTATTTATATTTAAACTTAGTGACTTGTTAGTATTTTCTTTATTAGGGTAAATGATTTTCCAAGCAGCATTTGATTTATTTTCCGCATTTAATATCAAATTATTATTGTACATTTTTTTTAGCTTTTTTTATTAACTGTCTGTAAATGGATTTATCCTTTTTATAAAATGATTTGACTTCTTCATCTCCACTCAAAGTCAACTGATAGAGGTCTTTTAACCTTTGTGAAGAAATTTTAAGCCCATTTGTCATCCACTTCTTGGTAGCACCAGCATTGGTATTAATTACCTTACTTTTTAGAAGAAATGCCAAATTAAAGTAGTATAAAAAAAATGTTACTAAATTGTTCGTATTTCTCATTGTCATTGATGAGAGAATCAATCAAACAGCTCCAGTCTTCCTTCGCTAAAAGGGTGCAAAAATGAGAGATATTTGCAGGATTATTTAATGCTCGATACTTAATAGTTTTAGAGACATTTTTTTTGAGTATTCAAATTAATAGATATAAGCTGAGCATTTTAATCACTAATAGCATTATTAATTATACCACTATTATAATTATTTTCAAAATTCACGCAAATGTTGTCTATGCAATTTTGAATTCTTGTTGGTACTTTAATGAGAGGCTTAATACAGTAAGAATTTAATGTACCCAATAGATCAGTTCAATTATTAGATGGTTTTAAAAAATTTATATTAAAGTCTCCACAGATGATAATCTTGTGTTTTTTATTATTTTCAATAAGCATACTAATTGCAGTGTTTAATTTCTCTATAAATGTTATAATGTCCCCATCTGGACTTCTATACAATGTTAAAATTAGAACAGATTCATTTGCACTTAAGAAACATCTCAGCCATACACATTCGAAATGTTTTTCAACAGAGAGATTTTTTATATAGCTGAGTTCTGTAGACTGTATAGTATTCTTAGCGTAAATACAAGTTCCACCATTTTTAAGTGCACTTCTACAAAAGTAACTTTGCAATGTATAACCGTCAATGTTAATTGACGGTATGTGATTGCTATTGGCCCAGTGTTCGGAGACACAGAATATATCACATTTCGAGTCAGCTAAACATATTTCAAGTTCCAGAAGCTTATTGCTTATACACTGGACATTTTGATGTACTATATTAAATTTATTAGACGAATTTGTGATTCTGTCAGTAGTTCCAAATTTGTAATATTGTTCATTATTTCTAACGCGTTTTACATTATCATGGCCTACCTTAACTTTATTGTTTAGGAATAAATAGGATACATTGTTAGCATAAGGTTAGTTTTAATCAACTCCAGATTATGCCAAATTAGTTGACGAAACGCACATCGAGTGCAATGTATGGTGTTATTAAATGTTAGACAGACTATTTATTTTCAGTTTTTCTCATCGTTTTCATATTTTTTAATTCGGTGAATCCTAATGAGACAGTTTCGAATTATTTTGACCATTTCTTATTTAATGGCAAAAAACCGTATGGTGCGAATGAATTTTTAGTATTTTGGAAATTTGGTGAAAGAAAAAAATTAATTCGTGTGAACGTGTCATTTATTGGCGCGTTTGCAAAGAAACCGGACACTGTACACATACTTAGTTATTCTAATAGAAACCAATAAAAAACAATTTTATTATCAAACATATGCCATTAGATCTTATGAAATTGCTAAGTACTAGAAAACTACTTATATCTGATGTAAACATGATATTACGTAATGTAGTTCAATAATTTTCTAGTCAGTTTAGTCTAGTTTAGCTATATATCTGTAATATTAGTTGAAGTTGAATTTCTAAAGCCTGCAACTTGTTGAATACCTACCACAACATTGTTGGCTTTAAAACTGGTTCATATTAAACATGCATGCTTTGATGTATCCCTAAAATACATAATACTTTATAGGTCACTATGTAATATATAATCAATATTTTACCATATCATCCTTATTTGACGATTAAATATATTTTAATATAGAGACGGGGAAATTTTATGGAAAGCCAATGGATAAACTTACTCATATATAAATGGACGCTTTGAGGCACGAAAATAGGAAATTTATCCAGATTAGCATGCCGTCTGTCTGTGGATATCACTTTTTTTTTAATGGTAATTAATCACTTTCAGTATATTAGTAAACTTCTAAAAAAATGTGGAAGATTTCGCTCAATTATCATGATATTAAGTTCTGTTATACTTACCATATCTTGGGCTTGTAAAATCCGTATTTTGAGGGACTTTCAGGTACCTACCGAAATAGCATAAACTATACCGTGTGTCCCAAATTCGATGCTCACCATTGGGATCTCGGAAACGGTTACAAGATTGGTTAAATAGGATAAGTTTTAGCAAATTTTATGCTGATTCCAAATCCATTAAGAAGTAACGCTAAATGAAACCGTTTTTTGAGTTTTTCCGAAAAAACGAAAATTTTGTGATTTCTCTTTTGTGGTTGTAGCCAAGTAATCCTTGATCAGACAGGTTTTAGACTAATACATTATTAAGACACTTTTTGGAGATTAATATTTTGGTATAGAAATGAATGCTCTATAGTCTTTTGTTTTCGAGATATCAGAGGTTACTTTTGTTTTTCTTATGGCAGCCATATTGGATTTTTCATTTTTTAGATTGTGTTTTCAGTTAATGTATCACATGATGAGGAAAGATTGTTTTTCAAGGGACTAATTTAAAAAAAGTTATCCATTGTTTAACAAAACAAAATAGTAGGCCATGGAAAATCAAAAAAGTTTTTGTAAAGCCAGACATTAGGAAGTTGCTTATTCAGACGGCGACTAATTATTATCTATGTATTTGAAATCTAGGTACTGTAAATTCCTTTATTTGTACAATTTTTTAAAAATATCAATTTTTAAACGATCATTAAGGTTCTTTTTGCCATAAAATTGTCAATAAAGTATTCAAAATTTGAACAAAGAAAATTTCTTCATCAAGGGCAATCGTGCATGCAAAGTAGTTAGTAATTAGTAAAATTTGAAAAATGCTTTTCTAAAAACAACCAAATTCACACATAACTTTCAGTAAAATTTAGTGGGCTGTGGTTTAAAACAAATAATAAGCATTACTGTTGACAGTTGTACACTAAATAATAGTGGCATTATTGTAAATCGTTCAAAAATACTTATTATTACTGTTCAAGAGTGTGATTATTGCAAAATGGCGCACAAATTCTGAAATGAAGAAAAATTTTATATGTTATTTAAAAGTAAATAGAAAACTAGAAACCATTCCGGAGCGAATGCAACCACATAGAACAGTTTTTGGAGGAATTGTAAGCAATTTGTTAAATTACGGGAGTTTTGATAATAAAAGTGACCCGTATGATATTGATAATGTTGACCGCACAAATAACATTCTCGAAGCTGTTTACAATAATCTCCGCATATCAGTGCGACAAATTGAAGGCGAAACAAATATTCCTAAGACAACTTTACACAAGACATTTAAACAATGGAAATATCAACCGTATAAATCTACGATTGTCCAAACTTTAGACAATAATGATTTTGATAAAGGACTTGAATTTTGTCGTTGGTTTAATTAGAAATGCGAAGAACAACCTGATTTTCAATCGAGAGGTATATGAGCCGATGAAAGTCGTTTTACAAATTGTGGAGTCTTTAACAAGCATCACCACTGGGCCATAGAATCTGTAAGTAACGACGCAAAGAAGATTCCAAACTAAGTTTGGACTCAATGCTTGGTGAAGCATGTATTACCTTTTCACTTTCTATTCTGCTTCAATGATCTGCCTATAACCCTTTCCTTAATTATTATTTTTAGATCGCCATTTAATTGGTCCATTCATTTTTGACAGTAATTTAACGGGAGCAGCCTATCGTGAACTTCTAGAAAATCAATTTTACCCGAGATAAGACAGCTTTTTACATAACAAGAAATAAACGAATTGTGGTTCCAACAAGACGGCTGTCCTACACATAATATTAATAATGTTAGACGGATATTGTAGGAAAATTTTGGTAACCGCATAATTTCAAATAGAGGACCAGTATTGTGACGTCCCCTCTCTCCTGATATAGTCCCTCCTGATTTTTATTTGTGGGGTATAGTGAAAAATGAAATGTATGATTTTGAAAGCGCGGAAACTATCGATATTTTTCAAGACAGAGTTAGAGACGCTTTCGGCACAATAAATACCAGCTCATTTAGGCCTAGATGCTAAAAATGTATTCAGCTAAATGAAGGTCATGTTGAACAGTTTTATTAAAACTTCTTATCTCTTTACTATCATTTTTTCTATGTTAATTTGCTGTTATTACAAAATTTTCTCCATATCGATTATGTTTAGTATTTTAACAGAAAATTAAAATTATTTAAACATGTCAAACTGGTAACCTTAATATTACTGTTATTTTTTTTAATGGTTGGTATTAGGTATCTCCATATCAAAATAAATTTTTGAATTTCCATGGCCTAGTATTTTGTTTTGTTAAGTAATGGATATCTTTTCTTAAATTAGTCCCTTGAAAAACAATTTTTCCTCGGTATGTGATACATCATTTGGAAGCTCTTTTTAAGCGCAATCTGAAAAACGAGAAATCCAATATGGCTGCCATACCTCGGATATCTCGAAAACAAAAGAATATCGAACATTACTTTCTACACCAAAATATTAGTCTCCGAAAAAATGTCCTAATAATGTAAAACTCTAAAATCTGTCTGACTAAGGATTACTTGGCTACAGCCAAAAAGAGAAATCACAAAATTTTCGTTATTTTTTTTTTGAAAAACCCAAAAGCGGTTTCCGTTAGCCGTGACTTCTTAATGAATTTGGATTTAGCATAAAATTTGCTAAAAATTATCCCATTTAACCGACGTTGTGGCTCTTATGATTTCCAAGACTGCAATTGTGAGCATCGAATTTGGAACACACGGTATAAAAAAAACCAAGCACATAGAATATTCAGTATTTCAATAATTTATTTTAAACGTTTAGATTATGCTCCTAGTTTATTTTAATGGAAAAAAAAAACTTACGTTTTACGTTTTAAAATATATCACCACAAAAATAAACGCGCTTATTTAAAAGTGTCTGAAACCCTTCTCACCTTACTTATACAATACAGAAAATGATACATCTTTCACTTGATTTATAGATAAGGAATTAATAAGAAAATGGACACAACATTACCAATACTGCATGACCTTTCTTGCACCCGGGCAACGGAGAACACTTACACATTCTGAAATGTTGCCTCGATCTTAACACCTGAGAAAATAAAGAAAGCTTACAGTATAATCCAGAGACAACCCCTCTGGTATAATCTTATTAGGTATAGTCTAAACGCTTAAATAGTCTGCCATCGCATTCGCATACATGGTCACAACTCATAGGGAACTTGCACATTTTTTTTTTACTTCATAAAAATGTTCTACAATACTAAAAAATAAGATATGCATTGCAAAATATGACGCCTTAATTCCCAATAATAAATTTGTTATAAATTATTAAAGTTTCGCGCGCGAGCGAACCGTTTCAAACAGGTTCAAAAGCGCGGAAGTAGTCGTGACATCACACCACACAATTTACAAGCGACGACGGTGATCCCAGCACTCGACCGCTTGATTTCAGCCGTAAAAATACCAGCATCGCCATAAATTTTAAGTGTATACTTAAAATGGAAACAAAACCTCCTTATTTTAAATATTGCAGTAGGTCTCTACATGTGTGTGAAGATCATTTTAATGTAAGTACATTATTAAATACTATATGTCTACCGTCACGTCTCTTGTAAGAACTAAAGAAAGAAAAGTCCGATCGAATTGAAATTTGGGCTATAACTTAGTGTTAGCTAGAGGAAGAAATCCATTGTTTTTGAAAAAAATCAAATAGTAAATAAAAAAGTTATAGGACATTTTATTTAAAAATATGAATCTACAGAGGGTTGCAATTTTCAATGTGCTACTAAAATTGAAGTAATTTTCTATAGACACCAAAATGCTGTAAAATATACTACCACAAATTTCGCCTACGCAGTCGGCATCATCGGGAGATGAAAAAAATTGAAAATTAAATATGTGATCAATATATTAGGTATTGTAAGAATGAATCTTAGTTTATACAATAAAATATACTGTCACGCGCTTCGCCAATACAGTCGGCACCATCGAGAGAGAAAATTAAATATGTAGTCAATACATTAGGTATTGTAAGAATGAAGTTTATAAGACAAACACAAGATTCTTTTCAAAAAACTGCGAAGAGTATCCTACAGAATGTGCAACAATTATATAAAAGTTCAATAGCAGTACTGTCTGCGAAGAGTAAAATGTTTACCTCTAGTATATATAGTATATTGCAAATACCTTTCCCTTGTCCTTTAATTTATTCTATTCAAATCTTACATTTATTTATTATGTGAATGATAACACGAAACAGTCACTTATTTCCCTTGCCCCAAAACATAGTACGAAAATACCTACGGTAGGTAATTATACATTTGCGCAACATTTCCTTTGCAGCAAATGTCTTCTATAGAGACACTTTACGCGTGTGTACAAAAAAAACACGAAAAATATAGAAGTGGCTGTTGTAAAGAATTACCCTAAATTCTTTCAAACATAAGACTTAAGTCTGCTAAAAATGCTTTGTTGCGATTAAGCATTTTGTAGTTATTTCTTTTTATTCCGTGATCAAGTCATACTTAACTATTTTATGTTTATAAATTATTACTAAAAGCTAAAAAAAATACATACTTCTCTGCCTTGACCCCCCGGACCTCTCCAAGGGAAAAACTTTCACGATTTTGTATAAAAGATGCCACCATAAACATATCCACTTTAGGCAAATTATCAGATTGGCCCTTTGAAAAACCTTGATCAGTCATTTTAAAATATATGTACAACTACAATAAGCGGTACTATAAAACACAATTATATATTTATATCAGAACAGTCACTAACAAATCAACCACAGTCTAATAACACCATATTGTACATATGTTTATATAGAATGTCATACTTTGTTAATTTGTTTGTATTATTATTTTTAAGTATTTTATGAATGAGTTGATTTTTAGTTTTCTTTTTTCTGTATATATGTATATATGTATATATTAATATAAATCTTACTCTGTACCCCATACAAGTTGTAAATAATCTACTTAATTGTGAATAAAGACTTTAAATTGGAATTGGAATTGGTAAACATCTGATTGTGTTGCTTCCCGGCGCGACGACTACCGAATATTGTATGGTGTGACGTCACAGTCAATAGTAGCTCGTTTCGGGCCACTTCAATTTTATCGCTGTTTAGATCCTTCATACTGATCGCGTGGAATTAGAAATCTTATTTTTTTGTGAATTACACGTTTTATTACAATGTTACACTATGTTTTTTAGTATTATTTTTATTTTTAAAATTATAGGCAAGTTCCCTATTGTCGTTCTGCAGTCGTGGTTGTTAAATTTGAGCGATTTGATCTGTACATATGTGTACCCTATATGCAAAACTCGATTTTTGCAAATAAGTTCAAAAACGTACGTTATTGCATAACGCGAAGTAACGGCATGATGGTAAACAAATCTGTACGTACATCTCTAAATTAAAACTATTACTACAATTTGGAGTAGATTTTGCTCCTATTATTTCGCAATGCCACATAATTTGTAACGGAATCTTCTGTTAATATTTTTATTAAAATCCTCACAATATGTAGGTACTTTGTATAATGTTTGTTTGAGTACAACAAAGACCGCGTAGTAATTTTCTGTACATTCTAGTCGTTTTTTTTTACTTTTTCCATCCTAAGAGAACAAACAGTCAAACAATATTTGTTGTTTATAACTACAATAATTTTACTGCAAATATTTATAGTTCTTTCAAATATATTATGTGAAAATAAATTACAAACTTTGATTAAAACAACTATAATTTTCATAAAACAATGTTATCGTAAAATAATTAAAGCGTTTTCTTTTTGTGGCATGAACTTTGGAATCTATGTTTTATACAGCTAATATTGATTGCAATAGAATAACATTATAATGGAAATGCTGTAATAATTTATAAATTCCTGTAGCAGAGCATCTAGCCTAAAGACCCATCACTGTCCACTTTATTATAGCCTGTATGTATTATCCATCTCTGTCAGATAATCTATCTTTCTAGTTTTTTGACTCTTCATTGTTCTGAGTAAAATTCTATTACATTCTTTTTTTCATTTTCGCCATGTTATTTCGTCCTTTATTAAAAAGTGAAATGAAAGTCACGAAAACTAAATAACAATATAATTACACATTGAGAATATAAAAGTATTTACATGGCATTCAGATACTGACAAATTCTTTATGCATCAACGGATAATTAAACTAATAAATGTCTACGAAATGAGATTATTGCTGTTTCGAATCATTTGTATTTTCTTAAAAGGAAAAGTAATTTAAAATTATTAATAAGACATGGCATTGTCTTTCTCATTAAATTGTACATTTTTTAATATAGAAGCCCTGCCATTTACGCAAATAATGAAATTGAAAAATACACCTGCAAATACCGGTTCACTAATAGATGTTGATGGCTAAATATTCCAACCATCCAATCAACAAGTAAAAATAAACCGAAATAGTCAAGTAACACTGACGTAGTTTTCCAGGAAGCTCCAAAACACTATACACTGCACGACGCGCATTTCGCCAACCAAGTTGGCATCTTATGGAGATGAGTGTTTCCTTCATATGAAAGATTTCAACCCACTCCAAGAAATTGTCAAGTGACAAAATATCGAATTGGTCTTCTTTGCCAAGATATTGGTCAAATAAATCAACAACACTACTATTTAGTTAAAAGATTAAGTGATGTCATTTTTTAGGAATTTATTACAAATTGAAAACTAATTTTATGAAAATAGTTCAAATATGTCAACTTCACATTCGATACAAACGCTTGCGCGGTTTATAATACACAAAATCGCTGTGATATATCTGCGTTTATTAAAGTCTTAAAGCCACATCTCCTTGAATGTGAAGTGCTGTTTTTTTATGTTCCTCAACTGGTTCAACTTATATCCTGCTTTAAGACGTCGCGTCGTCAAAAACAAAAGTCAATTAGGTTGAAATTGGGTGATTAAGTAAACCATAATTTGGCTCATGTCTTAAATTACCAAGGAAACTGTCACTTAAAAAATTTCCAACTTTCACGGTCAAACGCGTTGGTGGCTTTGTCTTCTAAGTGATGCAACATCTTCGATTACTAATGATAAACAGTCTCTCAAATATACCAACTATGATACCAAAGTGAGACGAGTAGTCGGGTAGGAAATATGAAAGTCTGAGTGACTCTCAAATTATTAATAAGTGTAGAACTTAATCGCTTATTACTAAAAGGGTCTAAGTCAATTTTGGGCCACTTTGAGTTTTTGCGTGTTTTCAAACAAAAAAATGAATAGGAATCACTTATAGGAATACCTCACGTAAACGTACGTCGTAAACGCAAAGAGGGATCTAAAAACAACAGAGACAGCAAAATCCCATTACCATGAGCAAATTGTCTCTAAAGGAGCAAACGAAGTTTGATTATCTTAATAATTATGCGGATCCACAGTCGAAAGAACTCAGGTTTCGCAAACAAAACCATACAATGGTAAAGATTTGCATGTCACGGATCCAAATTAAACGATTTCAAACAACTTAGCAGCTTTATTCAATCCCTGTCCATTCCTTTTTGCCCTGTGATAACGACTTCGGCTTAATAAAAAGAGTTTTAAGAAGGTATGACTGAATATATTCGGTGCACGAATGATGAAAGAAAATAGCAAAAACCCCTTCACTGTAAAAGAGGTATTGACACATGAGATACTAAACTGGACAGATTAGTGGTCCAAATAATACAATAAAACCTGCCAATTTAACGAATCACGTACGAAAAATGTACCAAGAGATGAAGAGCTCCCTTATTTCTCAGTTTCATCACATCATTTGACATATGATGTGAGAATATCTGACGTTGTTCAAACTTGTGACTTTGTTAATAGATTAGTTCAACACAGCTGCGGAACTAACTCAAATTTAAAGGTGGGCCATAAGTATTTCTGTTCGGCCAATAAACAACAAAAAAAATTTAATCCTGCGCTTCCTTCTGCTACAAGAGATGGCAAAAAACTTTTGTGGCCTACGGGCGGCAAAACTGCAAATGTATTTTTGTTGAATAGCAGGTGGGCACCAAGGTGGGTCATAGATTTATTGGGTAGAACACTATTTTTCTCTGGTTCTCTTTGCACAAACAAAGCAAGAGCTATAACTATGCCTGAGGAAGGAGCCATACAAAATTCCAATTCTCTAAACAAAAGTTGACAATATGACACGATTATTTCAGTGAGTAGAACAGGATCACAAACCGTTTTATCAAGACCTCATAGAAAATTGGCAGACCAAAACACGAAACTAAGATCTTGATTTCTTGATTTTCTCACCATGAGGAAACAAGTCTGGCGTTAAAAATAGTTCTTAACAAATATGTAGTGAAAAATTTCTATAAAAAAATTATTTAAGTATTTTCTTCTCTATTCAACAGCTAGCTGTCCAATACTCCAGTAGAGGATAATTTATTTGTTTTGTTGATATAAAATATAGATAATCTACGCAACAAGTTCTGAAATATTATTTCAGCATTAAAATTAATCAATTTTTTGTATGTCTATAGATTATATATAAAGTTTTTATGCTTTCGTACTCATTCCCCCACCACCACACGATACAGTATGCGGCGTGTTTTTTTACGTGGTTTCCCCAGTAAGACCTACTCCACATAAATTAATTATTTTACATGCTTTTTCTTATTTTAAATGATATAAAGGTTGAAGCCTCTTCCAAATCACCTAGATATTCCTCCATTTCTAGAATGTCTTCTTCGACACTTTCGAGGATATCTATGCCATGCTTTCTCTTCATCTGAACTTTGATTTGGATGAGTTTGGGAAATATACTTTTGTACTTCATCGTCGTCATTAAAGTCATATTGGATACTGTTTAAACACGACTATCCGTGGAAAATAACAGTATTTCAGCCCCGTATTATTCGTACATTTGCAGGATAGAATATATCCTAAAACGATTTGGCGGACGTTCAAGCGATTCGAACAATACAATTTTCTTTTAACTTTACCTTTGCCAGGCTTAAGAAATTAGTTATTTGGAAAAGAAGGAGGTGCAACAGCCAAAATAATTAATAGGTCGATATAGCTTAATACTTGATCTATAATTTATAGATATGCAATAAACTAATTAATAATATTTCAGACCTTGTAACGTAGATAATCTATATTTTAGAACAGACAAATCAAGAAAATAAATTATCCTCTTCTTGGCGTATTCAACAGCTAACTGTTGAGTAGTAGGAAAAATACTTAAATGCTTTTCATAGGAAATTTTATTCTCTACATACTATTTGCTGACAACTATTTTCAACGTCAGACTTGCACAAAGCAAGATAGAATATGGCGTCGACCGTCGCACTTATTTTCACCAGAGAAATTTTTGATGTTGATTACGATCTTAAATTATACGTAAACACAATAAATTAGTTTTTTACAATAGAAATTTAAATGTTAGGTAAATAATAAACAATTTTCAATTGTTCCACCGTCATAAAGTTCACGATTTTTAAGAAGTAATTCGACGAAGGTTTTCTATGAATCTGTTCAACTCTCAAAACTGATAAACGGAATTTTAATTTACTAAGTTATTAATTTTATTGATTTTGAACAGTTGGACAAAAAATATTGTATAATACAATTGCATGCTCATTAAAAAATTATATTTTATCAAACAAAAGGTAACGCGTGGCGAAAAAAATAGTTCAAATAAAAAATACAAATTCATAAAGCATTTATTTTAAATATAAATATTTGATTAAAAACAAATTAATGAACAATTGTGTGCAATTCCAGAAAATATTTATTTTATAATGTAAAATACCATTTTTGTTACGTTTATTATTTTTGTATTTATTTATTCTTTTTACATCTCTATTTATACATTTGATAGATATTTATTGGTACTTTTTTTGTATAGGACAGTATTTACACAAGTCAATGGAAATATTAGCAAAAAATATAGTATATATCATAAATTTTATGCTCTACAGGAAAGTTCAATAAATGCCATCTGTTTTTATAAATTTTATGCTCTACAGGAAAGTTCAATAAATGCCATCTATTTTTAGTCATTTTTGTCCATTATTACCTATTTTCAAATTAAAGTTTACATGAAGATTACAAAGGAGGCAAAATTTGCACGAATCTGGGTATTAAGTAACTCTCTGAAACCTAGGAAACTTAGATTTGTTTCAGTAAAGGAGACGGACTCCTACAGTTCGCAGTGGAGTTCGAATCACGATTGAGAATATTTTTTATAACTAACAATAATTATTTCACAGTAAACGGAGTTGAACCTATACCCACAATATCCCCTAGCAAATTTGAGGAATTATATTTAGTAAACTGTCAATTAAAGCAATTATTAACGGATACGGTAGCGCTGTTAGCTAGAGCGCGCTATGTGACAAGCTTGACTACTCATAGTGTCTATCTGCTCCTGAGGTCGAATCTCTTTCTAACAGATGCTGCCTGTGCCTATGCTGTGCTTGAACTCCAGTTGGCGATCTCGTGTTGTGCGATCCTCGAGGTTGCACCGTAAATATGTACCTCCTGTTGTTTAATTTCTTAAAGTACCTTGTTGTTAATCCATACATTTTATTACAGGTATACTACTTACCAAGTACCAATTAATAACCAGGTCCCTATAAATACAGATATGGTTTAGTTGTGTATAATTGGTGTTTGCTTCCTCATTTCTGGTATTCGTACATTGCTCACTGTAGTCATTTTTGCTATATCGCTTCTCACCGTTTAATCGCCTGGTATTTATATCGTTTTGCTAATCGTTACATTCCCTGTATGTACTGTAATATAATTAAAGTGTACATAAATTGTGTATATTAATACTTGATAATAATAAATGTCGACCCCTGCACATTTCCGTGTTTTCACTGTAGTTATCCGGCCTTCATTATCCCGCTAATAGAGAAAAGTGGTGTTCCTACACCCTAAACTAGGACCTGACGGTCGACATCACACTGTAATAAAAGTTCAGCATACTGCCGTATCATAGAGTGCCAAAGTGACACTTCCCCTCTTATACACATAGAAAGAAGACACAAATTATGCCTTATTTGAACATAGAACTTATTCAGGGAAAGCATTACACACAGTAAATTTGTTGGCTTGCTTCATTTAATCATAATGTCATTGTGTATTTTTATTCATTTACCTACAGAGTAGGGTACAAATTAGTAACATTTTGTCACCCTGAATTGATTCATTTGTTCATGAGAGCCAAAAACTCTTCGACTAGATCCACCCTGAAAATTTCCGATATAAAGCAAATATCTGTAAACAAAATGTTATATTTCATCCCTCTTCCCAACTACCCTAAGTTGAAATAGCAGCAGAGAATTGTTTTTTAGAATATTTCGATTGAAAGGAGTAGTAGTTTTGTGTAACATTCAGAATTTCCAAATTGCAGACTAAGAACAAAATTATTTTAAATTCATATTAGGATTTTATTATGTATTAATATGATACCTTTGATGAAATGCGGATGAAATTTGTTGCAATCTAAATTAGAGAACATTGTAGTAACTTAATATATTTTTTTCGCATTGTAAAATAAAAAAAGGGTCCCTAAAAAAATGGTCTCGTAGCGGCATTTTGTAATTCAGTGAAAATAGATCGAAGACCCCATCACAATATCAATGGTAGGTGTGACACTTCATATAACTAGTGCCAGCTGATGCTGAATTCGTGATAAAGGTGAATGTCGAAGGATTGAATTATAGGAAGACGAGGGTCACTTACTCGATTTAACTCAATATAATTCTAGCAAAAATCTGGTATATTGGAACAGAGGGGCAAGCAGCCTTGCGTAAATTGATAGTTGTATTAATATTTTCGTGTGAGCTAAATCAGATTAAGAAATATTAATTTGTCAAATTTTAATGAAAAGTTCGATAAGAAACGTAATATGCAGGGTGTTCCTAGTTTAAATTTGTCATTTTTGCGTATTCTTGTAAAAGATAAGAATAGTTAAAAAAATCTGGTCTATTCGAAACCGTTTTCGAAAAAAGTTATGAAAAACTGAAAATCAGGAAATTAGTATTTTGTTTATAACTTTTTTATTTTTAGGAATATGTAAAAATTATTTTTTGACAACTTTTTTATTACTTTCTTATTTATCTATAGTGATAGAAAAAGTATTGGCGTCGTGAGAAAAATCAAATTCCAGATTATGATGAAAAGCATTTTGATATCGGAAAATAGAAAATGTATCCGAATTAGCATGCCGTCTGTGAGTTTGTTGGTCACTGGTCATTTTTTGTGATCGCATTTTCTCAAACATGTCTCAACCTGGAAATCTGAAATTTTATAATATCTGTGAGGTTCAATGACTAATCTTATCGATTATTAGTAAAATTGGTGTACCAGAGAGTGCACGTCTCAAGGTGGCAACCATTTTTTGCTTCAAATCAAAAAATATTTCAAATAAAAATTGTTCATACTGTGGAAATGTGGTTGAAAATTTCTCGTAAGATTAGCCGTTACTGAGAAAAATGGTTTAAGGTTTCATTTCATTCAATTAAAAAAAAAAATAAAGTCTGTCTCGGCCATACTTCCCCATCATATCCAATTGAGGTATGTGAAGAATTAAATAGAATGATTTTTTTAGATCAGGATGATATATACTGGTATAAGAAAGTTATGTGCTGGCCAAATCAGATATTATTATTATGGTCTTTATTTACTTCATTACCTTGAACTTTCCTTATGCTTTATTTTATTTTCTAGGTTAGACAATATTTCTTTCAATAATTGTTTTGTTTTAATAGTATGTTTTAATTTGATGTTGTGGCAAGTCTATAACAGGTAAGACAAAAACATTTCACATTTTCTATATTTTTTTAAGGGTTTTTGTATTTAGTTTCATATTCTTATTAAATTGCAACCTCTATGGTATCAAACCATTTAACTCATTAATATTTATAGGAATCAGTATTTTTTTGGATTTAAATACTTTACATAAGTCATTGTACGCTGGTTAGATTCGATTCGCAGTTTCTCCAAATTTTATTTATTTTACACTCTACCTAACAACTAACTATTGCTAATATAAATTTCTTTATTGATGTTTTTGCAAACTTCTTCAGGAAGAATTGCCTCGTGACATACCCATTCTGATGAGCATAGCGTTCCCTTGGTATTTAAATTAACAATTGCCAGAGATTACTAAACATATTTTTTAGAAAGAACGGAGTAGTAGTGGAATTTATTTTCAAAGAATTACCCTTCAGTTTAATTATTAGTAGCTGGTGAGGTTTCGAAGAACGTGAATGATGCTATTTCTAATCTTTCTCCCACTCACGGAAATCCGAGAGTATAAACACGACTACCTAGAGCACAGCAAAGGTAAGAACTTTGATGCTGTGGTCTAGAGTGAAGTGCCGTCACAAGTTTAGAAATCTATCAAATACGTTAACCAACAACTTTCGATATCTCTTGATTTTCTCAATTGAAAATAATAGTTACACTTATGTCACTATATTACGTATATTACCATAATCTGTTTTTGAAACAGTACTGACTTTATTTCAAGGTTTTCCTTTAACTTAAAATAAATAATATCAGAATGAGTAACAAAACAACTAAGACATAATGTTAAGTTTGATCTAAAAGAAATTTCACTTTTAAATTTTTTGGTTTGAAATTAAATTGAATTTTTGTTATCTGAGATACACAAAAAGTTCCTACAAAGATATTTAATTTCCTCTGACTAGTGTCAAGAAAAAGTTGGCTTCTTATTTTCAACTGAATTATTCGAATAATTGAATATATTTATACGTAGTTAAATTTACAAGTAATGCTTTATTATAACATACTTCCAAAAAAATAATACAATGATTCCATTTAATACCTATACGAAGTGTAAAAGAATAAGTAATGACAAACTGTATTTGTTTATATCTATTTAATTTAAGAATCCTGAATAATAATATAAGTTACTAGTAGAGCTCGGGCGAAGGTATCGGTTCGCAGTAACGGACATAATATTATCACAGTATAACCAGTAGGTTATTTCTCCTTATTGCAAGGCCTCGCCGCCGGGAACCTTCAAAAGCGGTTAAATTGACCCGTTATAATGAAAAGCATCAGTGTAGTAGTGGCCGTTAGAGCGGCGCGGCGTGTATATTATCAGCGAAATAAAAAATAACTCGTGGTGTAAGTGCTTTACGTGTAATTGGTTTACTGTGACAATTGTATGCATTTTATTTTATTTTAAAATGGGAAGCGATAAGAGAAGAGGAGGAGTGGTTTGTTCATGTAAAGGGTGTACAAATAAAAGTTATTCTAGTAATGAAAAGTTTTATTCATTTCCTCGTGATATCGAAAGCTAAGTGAAAAACTGTTAAATTATTGCAAGCATAAAACATATTGAATTTAGTATAGAGTTAGATATTCTTTTGCAAAAACAAGAACCATTAAAGAAGTAATTTTAAGAATATAAACTGAAAGTATAAATAAAATACGAAATAGAATAAAAAAATAAAATCTTTAGTTTTGTATTTATAATTAGACGAATGCTCTTCTGCATTTATTTTGATTAATTTTTAAAGATATTACAGAATAAATTTTAAAATGTGTGTATGTTGTAAACAAACTACAAATTAGTCAACAACTTTAGTCAGTTTTAAATGATTATTGGTGCTTTATAAATCCATATTTTTTTATTCAATACTGATAATATCAGCCAGACGGCGACAGGTTGTTATTAGATTTATGTAAGGCAATTATTTTTAACACATCGTATCTTGGGGTTCTATTATTTGCGGGTCATTTACAAGATGAAGGATTTAAATAAAGTTAAAGCATATTAAATAAACACCTCCTTTCAAGGGGGGTAATAGGCCTATAAAAAAATAAGTTGAGTTTTGTATATATGCCTTAAGTCAGTACATAAGGGAGCTACAAGCCCTTAAAGGAGGTAAGTATAACATAGTTATTTGCCAATAAATTCGGAACGCCTTAAGTTGCAAAAATTAAATGGACCATGATTAATTTTATAATGTTACATATTTTGTTAAATTTTTATCTACATATCATGATTTGTTGGAGTAATTACAAAGGGGGTGGGGGTGAATTTTCGCCATAACTTTTTGTTTTTTTTTTACACATTTATTATAGCGGACAGAAACGTTAGTGTTAAAAACTGAATAAAAAAGGTCCTCTTACTAAATGTCGATATAAGCTATAGTTTTAATGATATTTTTACTTAAATATTGCAATGCAGGATGGGTATACAATAATCGATAGGTAACTACATACCTCTACAAAAATAATTCCGCACTTTTATTTATAAACTGATTTAAGGCAAATGTTTATATACCTTCTTGCCTCTTGAATAGAGGCACTTAATTATGGGACTCCCTGTATATAAATTGTTTGGAATCCTTAAATTTATGTTGACCATCCGTTAAGTGGTTTGCATTTTTAATAAGTGCAATTCTCTTCCATTACGATTGTTTCTTATTCAATAATAAAATACCTATGTTAAAACACCCTGTATACATCCTTTAACACGTATTGTATGATAAACTATACAAATAATAATTTATTTTAGTCCTCACAAGAAAAGTCTAGGGACATTTTTATAAATATACGTATTTTTTTAAATTGATTTAAAGAAAAACAAGCAAATGTGTTTTTTATGTCCTGTGTAATTTTGTAAAAATATCCCTAGACTTTTCTTGTGAGTGTATATTAGCGAAATAATAAATAAATGTAAAATTAACATTTATTGCAGTAGTTACGGAAAGTCTTATTCATATTTCCTCGTGAAAAAACTTACATTAGTCTATTGATTTTAGTATAGGAGTTATTGTTTTAAAAAAGCAAGAATAAAGTAATTTTAAGATTGTAAATTGAAAGTATAATATTTTACTAAATTATTGAAAATAAGTGCTTTAAGAAAAAAATACATAGGCAACGCGAAATATCGCACTGTGGAGTTCAGTTGTTTTACAATCGCGTCCACTCGGCGCGGATGTGAATCCAGCGCTCACTCGACGCGACTTAGCGCCGATATTCACCGTTACTTTACTCAAAACAAATGCAATTTGTTGACTGGCGTTTCGGGAACCAACACCGCTTGCCAGGCCGTGTTTACATCCTCTAAACAATCGACGTTCTGTTCGGATAGTGCGAGTTTCAATGTAAACAAATAGCAGTGGGCCTTCTGCAAGCCATCCGAGTTTTATGACTGTTATAATATAACAAATAATATTTGGAAACTCCTCATATGGATTTTCTTATAACTGTTTTGTATTTGTTGCGGGATTTACTAGACAGTGTCCAGTTTAAGCGTGTTTTAGTGGTTGTAATTACTGGAACCTGTGCCTAATTTTCAAATAGACATAAATCGGTGGTGGTTTTTTTAACATAGTGTGGTTTAGTTAATTTGAAACAAGCTGACCTGATTTTTTTACTGGATTATTTTCATTGAGACGTGTGTTGACAGATATATTACTCTAGTGTGGAAAAGTGTTTTATTTGTAGTGTTTGTGGTTAATTTATTCCTCTTTTTGGATTACTATTTTTGGATTTATCTACCCCAGCGGATGGAAATAGTCTTAAATTTATTAATGGATATTTTAAAACTGGCAAACAAAACACAAAATTAATAATTTGGAATTATCAATAATTCTTTTTTTTCTTACATAGCTATTTTATTTGGTAACCTAAGAAATGTTTAGCATTCATTATTCAATTATTAACAATAAAATATTATGCCTATTATGTATTTTATTTCATTTATCTAGGTAATCTACAGATTTTTTAGTTTAACCATATAAAATGTTAAAAAATTAAATATATACACCTGGCTGCACAAACATTAAAAACACGTGGTCTCTTTCTTAACTAATAATTATTTTTTTTATTAATTAATCAACAATGCTAAATTTGCTTCGTACACCCATGGTATCCTTGTAAAATACTATGACTGTGACGCAACCACCTGCATTCGAGGTCCCAAAGCGCTCAGTGGATTTATGAATGAATTGTAGCTGAAATAATCTACTGGTTATACTGTGATATTATATTGTAAACACCTACTGAAACATGCTCAAACAACAGAAAAACAGAAATTTATACAACCTGATAAAGTGGATTGTATTTCATTTTAAAATGTTAATACGTAAACTAGTTATAACGGAAAACGCAAGGCAGAAAACAAAAAGTTATATTTTTTACACAAGCCAAATTTGGAGGTGACGTCACACTATATATGATATAGGTCCATATTTGTCAATGCTGAGAGAATTCCAGTAATGTAGGACCTATGTCCTATATTTTATATTATGACCCAGGCAATATGAAAGTCGATGCTCGATGTAAATTTCGAGAGTGGTATGAAGAACACAAACTGGACGTTTTCGATTTAGAGAGGGAGTTGGTTGAATATTGCAGAAATGATGTTGATGTATTGATTTTAAAATTCAGAAGAAATGTTTATAGAGGAATGTAGAGTATGTTCGTTTACGTATAATTAAAGCTTACTAAATTAGTAAACTTTGGTATAGTGTTACGATATTATCTGCATGTAATCTATACTAGATTACATCATCGTAACTATTTTAAGTAATACTATAGGTATGATACCCTTTCATGTTGATTGATGCGTAGATAATCAATCTAAGGCAACCAAAACAGCAACTGAATGGCCCTTATTGGAAGAATTACAAAAAGGCAATATAAATATTGTTGGCTGGCGTAAGTGTATGATCACAGAGACGTTTAATATTATACGATGTTTTAAATGTTCTGGTTATGATCATTCCTCCAAAGATTGAAAAAAACTTGAGGATATTTGTCCAATTTTTCTCAAAATCATAGAATAAAAGACTGTCCTAGAACAACCGCTAAATGTATTAATTGTAAAAACCACAATGAAAAATTTAAAACATGTCTTGATGAAAACCATTTCTCTAAAGAGGCAACGTGTCCAATATATATAAAACAAATAAATGCAATAAAAGTTAGATATTCAGAGCAATAGCCATTAATAACAGAACAAGTCAGTACTAGAAATAGTTTAACAATAATCCATTAAAATGTGCAAAGTATAAGAAATAAAATAGAAGATCTAGAAGTATTTCTAACGGAAGAAGAGGCACATATAGTTTGCATAACTGAAACTTGGTGCGGTGATACAGATATTGAGGCTGTAAATTGTATTTGGTTTTAAAGTAGCAAATTATTATAATAGACAATCTTTTTGTCATGGAGGTGTTATGATATTGATAAAGAATAATATAAACTTTACTAAAATAAACGAGTGTTCTGAATACAATATTGATAAAACTTTTGAATGTGTAGGTGTAATTGTAAAAAATTGCAATGCAAATATTTATATATTATCTATTTATAGAAGTCCAAATAGTAACATAGTAATTTATACTTTATAAAGCTAGAACAATTTTTACAATTAATTTCTAACACGAATCAACAAGTAAGATAATTCTGTGTGGTAACATAAACATTGATTTTCTTTGCAATACTCAAGATTAAATAAATTTAACTGATTTAACAAGTTTTTTTCTATCTAAGTTCTGTTTTTCACGAAGCTACTCGAATAACTAACAAATCAACAACTGCAATTGATTATATTTTACAAATTTTAACAATATTTTTAACTCAAAAATATATAATTCATAATGGTTTGTCAGATCACTCTGCACAAAAAATTTCCAATCATAGATAACAACATAAAAAAAACTTATAAAAGTAGATCCTATTGTCAAAAAAAAATAATGATATTTATCAATTACCTTGAAAATGAGCAATAGCAAACATGGATATAAATAAAACATTTTCTTGTTTTATTAGTATACTATTTTTTACTATGATCAGAGTTTTAAACTTGTTACCAGAAATCAATGTCACCCAAATAATAAAAGCTGGATAACACCACGAATTAGAGTCTATGTCTGGTTAGCAATTGACAACTGTTATTGGCTACCGATCTATCATGATTTGAAGGTATAATCCAATGCAGGTCAGGGTATTTGCCCGCTGAGTAGTTGTTTCGTTCAAATCATATTTAATAACAGTAGTTTAGTCCACCTGGGCTAGAGGTCGCCGCTCTCGGTACTTGCTTCGCCACAGAGACATCTATGATGTCGGTCGGATAGTAGCATTTGGACCATATGAGAAGTTTCACATACCTCTCACCACTACTTTAAATTAGATACCCGATAATCATAATCTCTTCGTTTCATGTTTTTATCAACAGTCATATCTTTCTGTAGCCCACATCTATTAGACCTTATCGTACCACAGGCAAGAGTATTTTCCAATTTCAATTGTTCAAGTAATTGAACAGTACTAAAATAGTTATCGAAGTAAATTATTTTGCTCTTACCTCAATAATTTTCTATTAGTGACAAAACTATTCGTTCACCGAGACCATATGATTGAAATTTTTCCTCTGCTAACTCATCTTTCCCTTGGTACACATCAAATGTTTTTATTTAACCCTGTTGGTCAGCAATACACCATAGCTTGTACCCTCTTTTGATGGGCTTTATGGGCTTGTATTGTTTTATGGTTGATCTCCCTAGGAATAAAATGATACTCTCATCTATTGATAATTCCTGAGTCTCAAGTCTCGTGATATAACAAGTCAAATTGATTATTTAGCGAACTGACAAATGGTCGGATTTTATATATTTTGTCCTTATTTCCTCTGGGAATTGTAGAATTGTCATTCATATGTAAGAATGAGAGTATTTGCTGAAACCTATTTCAAGGCATAGTTCTTATTACTATTGATACACCCAAGTCCTCAGCACTTCACCGATAATGTTTGTAGTTCAGTGAATGATGGTAACCCATAAAAAAAATTATGCCAATAAAAGCTAGTAATTCATTATCTTTTAGTTTCAATACTTTTATTTCTTTGGGTTGCATATAGATTGTTTTGATAAACTATATTATCAATTGATGTAGAATCCAACACTCTCAAAATAATTAGTAGCTGTTGTACATTCTAGAAAGTGCTCCTCTACATGGTCTTCGGGGAAGCAATAATCAGATATTGTTTTGGAATTTTTTTTTCCATTTTCTATTTACTTCTTGATTAGTTTTACTTTTAGTTTTTTCATTTCTTGGTACATCATTTTCGAATTCAACTTCATCTGCCAATGTTTCAAAAGCATTTTCTTCGAGTAAGTCATTCTGCTGCGACATTCCTTGTATATCATCCCTTACAACATTACTTTCACCCGATTCATTGTCTTCACTATTTTCCTTATCTGTAAGTAAGTTGTTATCTAATGGAAGTTGCTCCAGTTCAGTAGCTGCTAACTCTTGTAACGAAATTGCAACCCATTTCATTCCAGTTTGTTGTGGGCCGCGATGAATTAAGTTTCTGCCAGTCTAGTTTAGATGGCGCCACCGATTTCTACTGGAACAATGGGTTTCGTAGATTTTTGCGCTTATAAAAAATGACTTAATATCTATCTATCTTTATTGCTCATACTCTACTCTCAAATGTTTGTCTCTTTCCAAACTGTATTCGAGTTTAGGTAGCAGAACACTACGACTCTACTTCCTTTTTACTAGTGTAGCGTTCTGAAGACAACATCTGTAGTTCAGCGGTCTGGTAAAATTTATATGTTTCTGGTATTATCGTGTAATTTTATGATCATTATTATTTAAAAAGTTGCTGTATTGATTTAACGTACCTATGAGGTAATTTTCATAATAATATTGTATCGTATTTATCTTACTTTATACCTTGGGCGAATTTGCTTTTCGGTGATCAGTTCATCTTGGTTTTTCTTTGGAACAGCCATCATTAATATTGATTAGTATCGATTTATCGCGCCATGTTGGCAATTTATCTAATATCCCTCTGATTTCGTGTGCTAATTTAAATTAACTTTCGGTTATTGTAAATTTTAGATTGACCCGGCAACGGATGTCGCCATTTTGATATCGTAGTTAGTTGTTTTCTGTCTTTGTCTGTTGATGTTTTAGGTCACTTGGCTACGTTGGTTGCTCTGTGAAAAGTGGTGACTAGTGACATTTGGAGAATGATACTCCTTTTTGGACTAAATCTATTTGTTTATAACCTTTGTGAGAATTACCTAATGTGGTACATTTGTTTTGTAGTGGATCATTTTATATCAGTGCATATATTTACCAACCAGACCTCAGTAACGTAAGGTTTTTCTAAATTTAAAATATCGAGTGATTACTTGAACGTTTATTTAGTATTAAGTCAGGAACGCTGCTCTAGTGGAGCCTTGCCTAGTTCTCTGGCAATTGATTAACTTTTGATTATCTGCAGTAAGCATATAGTCAAGCTATATATCTTTATTTAACTTTATCTAGAATTTATTATTACCTCTCTACGAGGAACTAATAAATAATTTAATTTAATATAACCTTTAATTTGAAAATTATCATATTGTTTTATATTTAGCAAATATTTATTTACGTTATCTTTCTGGTTGTCTGTCTATGTACAGACATTCTAAATTCTATTTTCTTCAAGATTACCTTCTTTTAGTAAAAAATATCTTAAAATATAGTGAATACCTATTTCACTTTGTTTATTATCATAGATACACCTAGTTTATTTATTTGACTAGTAATTTTTCTATTTAACGTAACTTTTATTGATACTTAAGCTAGTTGAAGTCTTCAACTTCCTAAAATATTGTAAGATACCGATCCTAGTTTGTTTAGTTTGCAATTTACTCGGTGAATTTGTGTTAACTCTCATATTTTGTCTACGTAGCTGCACAAATTAAACGTCATAGCTTTTTACTTCACTGTTTTGCCTATAATACTGATCTCATAAAACTCTCCCTTTTTTATGTAAATACCTGGAACAAGAGAAGAGGATAACTGGTGGATCGAACTGATCATTATATACTGGGTGGAGCAGGAAAACGATATTTTATACAACTAGCATTTTGTCTCAAGGGTAACTGCAGTACTGACAGTGGTAATTCAAACTGACACCGAACCCATTAAGAGCTTAGCCGTTGGTAGATTCTTCGCTGGACTAACCCATTTGAAGTTATGTAAGATCTTCATCTCCAGTGAACGTTTATATTTGGTCAGAAGAATTTTTGTGAGATCAGTCACCTTTTTTTGTTTATTTCTTGATCTTCAACCAAAACTAGGGTTTTTAACTAAAAGAGGCCATCTTAACCTATGTACATTTTTGTACATATTCTTACAAATTTATTATACTTTTTATTAAATAATATCATTTTATTCGACTTCCTTTCCAACAGAATTCAAGTATTAACGTTATCTTTACCTTTTAAAGTAAACTTTTAATTATTTGGTACTAGCAAAAGTTCTGGCGCCCAGCCTTGATTTTGGTGAGAACTCAAATCAATCTAAGCCTTTATTCACGACCTGCTAACTGAGCTACAGGTCAATAAATACAATCCCCAGCTAATTGTCTTATGCCAGCAATTGGACGGAGGGTGTTGCACTCTGCAGCCTCTAATTATTCTTCATCATTCAAAAACTTGCCTCCTCTCCAAAAGACACCAGCCACAGTTATTTATATTTGTTGAGATCTATAAGTATTTTGAAGTTATATTTCATAAGAATAAATAATATAGTTTTTACCTTACCTAACTTTGACTACAGTATTTTTAGTCCTGACGGGACTTTTGAGTCCTAGTCACAAATAGCAACTTTACACAAAATAGCTAAAACTATAACTGAAATAATGTACATTCCCACAATCTTGACACTTTATTGCATCACTTTTTCATATATTTTGAAAAAAAAAAATCACACAACTATGAAAGTAAACAAGTTTCAATACACTTTTTTTCACAATCTGATAACCCTTATGCATACTAACTGAAAATATTCATATATATGAGACATGTGACTACTGTCAGCCAATTGGGTGTTCTAAACGATAGATTTGGGTATACTTGGAGGTCCCGTCAGGTCTAAAGTCGCTGCAGTGCAATATTATTAAATTTACGTGCATAAAAATATGACGAGACTCAAAAGTCCCGTAGGTACACAAAGGAGTTCAATTATTTTTTAAAAAATATTGACAGTATTATAGCTATGGATTTGTAATTATTGTAAACTCGACTGCCTTCTTTTATAAAAATGGTTTACTTTAACTAGTTTTAACACATTTGAATAATTTGTACATGGGCTTTGCGTCGGGATATTAACACTAATATAGCCACTCCCCATTTTCCGCAGGGTTAGTAACTGTAGATTCTAGAGTCATGTACCCAAACCAGGCAAAGCGAACCTAGAATTAGCGCCTTCTGCATTTGGCCTGCCAACTACTCAAATGATCTTTGGCAGGCTGGTATAGTCTTTAATTCCGAGAGCAACGCAGACTTTATCCCTCCGAATATTAGAACGACTATCTTAAACGAATAGCCTGAATACACCACTTGATGCTCGTACCAGAGATCACTATGTTTGGTCCGTTTGGTCATCTTTCAAAGTGATGTCGTTCTCGGTAGGTGCTGAGAAGTCAATGACATACATCAACTTGGTTTCATAGTCGAGCACGAAGGTCACAGTTTAAGGTCAGTGATCGAAAATGAAATAATGGGCAATGGAAATAGAACGGGGTAATTACACTTTAAATATAATGTGCTGTATCCATGTAGGAAACGAATACACTGGACCTACATTAGCGCACAATGCGGAAAATATAGCAGACAACGAGTAGTTCCAGTAAATACGGCATTCACGACAACAAACTCAATATTTCCGAGGGCGTAAAGCAGCATTGCTTTTTTTCTTCTTCTTCGGAATAACCGATACCGGACAGTCCTCTCGTGACCTCTGACACCTCACGGTAGTGACGACGGTGCATTAACTACAGCCACTCCCCACACCCCGTATGGCCAGTGACTGTACCAGAATCCCAGAATCGTGTGCCCTAAGCAGACGGAGAGAACCCAGAAAGACCGCCTTCTGCATTTGGCCTGCCAGCCACTCGGCTGATTTTTGGCAGGCCGGTATATGATCTTCAGTTCTGAGAGCAACGTAGGCTTTATCCCTCCGAGTACACCGATAATAAGGACGACCATCTTTACCGAGTAGCCTGGGTACAGCACTTGGAGCTCGTACCGGAGATCGCGATATGTGGTCCGCTTCTCCTCCTCCTTCAAGGTGATGTTTTGCTCCGCAGGTGCTGAGAACTCGACGACATACATCACCTTGAGTTGATGGTCGAGGAGGACTATGTCAGGCTTGTTGGCTTGGATTAGCCTGACAGTCGGGAACGAGTAGTTCCAGTAAATCCGGCATTTCTCGTTCTCGACAACGGACTCAACGTAAGGCAGCACTGGTGTCTGGTCTACCCCGTACGAGTGCCTTAGATGGTAGTATAGCACTCGTAAAGCCGCGTTATGTCGGTGGATGTAGGCCGAAATCGCATATATAGGGCATGCAGATAGTAAGTGCATGAGCGATTCCGGCACCTGATGGCAGGTCCTGCAGTTGATATCAGGAACCTCTACACGCCACACGCGGCTACGGTAGACCAAGGTGTTGATAACACCATCTTGACAGGCCATAATGAATCCCTCGGTCTCCGACTTAAGCCCTGCTGACCTTAGAAAGGCGAAGGTCAGCCTGATCGATAAACCCAGTGTTTCTATGTTCTTATAGAAGACACCATGCTGGGGTTTATCGACGTGCTGCCGAAACAGTTTCTCCTGTTCGGCAGCTCTAATTCGGGCTTTCAGACGATTTGGCTAAAGTTCGGTGACTGACTCTACATCAGCACCTCGCCGGCCTCCTCGCCTGATGTCAAATGCGAGACCGAGTTCATCTGCGGCTCGTTTTGCTGCCTTGAACAATCCTGCTCCCACTCCTACAGTTTCGTGATGTTTTACGAACCGCAAGAGGGTATCTGCGCTCCTGAGTATGTTACATGCCATACTCAGTACTACTCTGCCATGCGTACACAACAAGCTCAAGAGTCCTCGGCCCCCCGTTGACGTGGGAGGTACACACGAGGAACGGACGATCTAGGATGAATACTTCTGTGAATATTCATCATCTTGCGGGTATCCCTATCTAATTGGCGCAGCTCATCTACCCTCCACTTTACTACTCCGAAGGAGTAGAGCAGAATCGGAACGGCAAGCATATTAGTTGCAGACACCTTGTTCTTCCCCGAAAGTTCGGAAGACTAAATCTTTCGGAGGCGGTGTCTGTACTTGCCGCGGAGAGAATCTTTTATTTGTGATACATCCTGGATGTGCCTTTGTTGCACACCCAGATATGTATAGGTCTCCCCGGCATCCAGATGTCTTAGGATGCTTCCGTCTGCGAGCTGCGCATCTTCAGGGAATTCCCCGCATTGTCCTCTCTTGAGGTGGACGACTGCACATTTGTCCAACCCGAACTCCATACCAATTGCCCGCGTATATTCTTCGACCACCCTAAGAGCGTTTTGTAGTTCGTGCTCTCCGGAGGCATAAAGTTTAAGGTCATCCATATAAAATAGATGGGTGACCTTATGCCTCCGGTCGCCGGGTGGCCCACATTGATATCCGCGGGTTTGGCGGAGCCCAACAGACAACGGCAGCAGTGACATGCAGGAGAGGAGAGGACTTAGGGAGTCACCCTGGAAAACTCCTCTCCCTAAATGCCACCTGCCCTGTCGTGACTCGCTGTGCACCTGATGTTATGGTGAAGCGGGTCTTCCAGAGCGGTAGCAGCTGTTCTATGCATCTCACTAGTGGTGCTGGTACCGCAAGACATTCGAGCAAGTACAACAACAGCTCATGTGATGTTGTATCAAATGCCTTGCGGTAATCAATCCAGGCCATCGATAGATTCCGCTTGTATTGCACAGAATCCTGTGTAATACAGCGGTCTATCAGCAGGCTGTCCTTGCAACCTGCCATGCCCTTCTTGGCACCACGCTGTTCGTGTATCTGGTGGAAGACCGGATCAACAGACCTCAGCGTCCTAGCATACAAGATACGTGTAAATATCTTGTAGCAGGAGTTAAGGCAGGTGATCGGCCTATAATTCCTCGGGTCGGAAAGATCCCCCTTTTTTGGGGATAAGCACAGTACGTCCCTCGACGAACCAGTCCGGAATCTGCTGCCCCTCGTTCAACCATGAGTTGAAAACTCGCGCCAGACGGCGGTGAGTGGAAGGAAATTTCTTCCACCACCAGTTGTTAATGCCGTCTGGGCCCGGGGCAGCAAAGTTCTTGGTACCAACAAGTGCTTGTTGGACTTCCTCCGTACTGATTGCCGGGCACACTTCTTCGGGCTCTTCAAGATGTCTGTGACACAGAGCCTCGAAGTGTGCAATTGATGGAGTCCATGTACAATCGCATTGTCATCATCGTTAGGACCGTCCGGTAAGGCCCCTCCCATCTGTCCTTGACCTCCATCCGACTGGTACTCCCGGCCGGCATTAGTCAGGCAGAGTTGCCTCTGCCTGTCCAGGGTGCACCAACGTGGAGGTTGCCGGTCCTTTGCACCCCCCATTATTGTTAATATCATTATTATTACTACTACTATTATTATTATTAATTTTATAATTATTTAAATTATTTTTGAACTATGATTTGTGAGAATTTCCCACATTTATAAAAGTAATATTAACGATATTTCCCATTTCATTCGGATTTGTTTTATCATCAAATATGAATTCATTTATTTGGTTTAACGGGTTGTTTAAATTACATATGATTTATTTTTAGAATTTAATATTTCTGATTTCGCTCAATACTTTATTATATTTTGTTATGTTATACTCGATTTTATACTACACAATTATATCTGTTATCTAGTTTTCAACTTTTGCTTTTTAGTTTTAAACCAGTAAGCCTCTATTTATTTCAATTATACGTCTTAATATGTTCGATAATGCATGTTATATTACAGTAAAAATATTGATCAAAACTCTTTATGTATTTCATACTCATTTTATTTTAATATACAGTTTCCTGTGTGTCTGATACAATATCATATTTAAAATTATTTATAGATTCCGTGTTTGTTGACCTAATTTTTTTGGTTTTGCGGGTAATCTAGCTCTAATATGCATTTCAATAGCTTTGATCTGATACATCTAAATATCAGATTCTGAAATCAAATTAAAAACAACATTGTACTTTTTACTTTTGCCAGAAAAATTGAACGCAAAATTAGTTTCAGCTATTTGTTACAGCCAGGGAACATCTTAATCTAAAACAAATAAAAAACGAATGGACAATAAATGACCAAAATAAATTTATAAGTTCGTTCAGGGAAAAGATTTAATAATTAAAGTAAGTTATTTAAATTATACAAGATTTGAGAAAAGGGTATGTGTTTTAAAAACATTTTTAAAATGTAATTTGTAAAAGAGAAAGCTTATAAAACATACATAATTATGTTTATTATAATTAGGGAATTTGGAAGCCATGATGTAAATAACACTTTTACTTCCTCACCCATCAAAATGAGGTAATTTATTCGTGAAAAAAAAGTTGAAAATTTTTATCGCATTTCTGGACGAATCTCGACGAATTATGACGATACGCAAAGTTTTAGACAGAAAAAATTTTCTGTCTGTGTGTCTGTCTGGTTCACGATAGCAGCTACAGTTTTTGAGATAAAGCTTTAAAATTTTGTACACAGTCAAGAAAGAGATTGAGCTCGTTGATGAGCAAAATCGGTCCCAAAAAAAAAAATTAGTGACATTCCACCAAGGTGACTTTTTTGAAACGTCAAAATGTGACTTTTTTTGAAACGTTAAAAATGTGCCTTTTTTAAACGTCAAAGTGACTTTTTTGAAATGTCAAAATGTGAATTTTTTGAAACGTCAAAGAATGTGACTTTTTTTGAAACGTCAAAGTGACTTTTTTGAAACGTCAAAATGTGACTTTTTTGAAACGTCAAAAATTACTTCTATTATAAACTCCATCATACGTCGAGTTTTACTACGGTGAGGAAGTTCTGATCCCCAAGTAATTGGCAGCGGTTTTTTAATTTTTTTTGCATATACTTACACATTTGCAAGTACATTGTCAGAAATTACAATTTGTTTTAAAAATCTGACATTGTATTTGCTTCGTATTTATACATTCCTAGAAAAAATAATAAAATAATTATTGGGTGTTTCAAACCTAATATGATAACAATAATAAATACCTCTACACTTTGTTACATTTTATAGCGTCATTCTTATCTGAATGCGCAACTTTTAGGCAGATAATAAATCAAACACGACACTTCAAATACATGGTAAACTATTAAAATAACTATTTATTTTAAGAGCAAAATGACGCTGGACCAAATAATAGTATTCTTAATGTTAGAAACAAAAAAAATGAGATTAAAAAAATATTGACCTCACCAAAAAGCAAAATTTTTACATTTAAGAAACGCTCCCTAGTTACAATACAAAAAAGAAGAATGAAAACCGTTCTAATATGAACTAGGGTTTCGCTTTATAACGGTTTTCATTCTTTTGGAACTCCTCAGGGTAAACACGAGGATATTATTTAAAAAACATTTTAATTATATAATTGAAAATATGAATACTTTTATTTAATCTAATGTTATTTTGCTCTTAAATGTAGTTGTTCTAATAGTTCCTACAATAAAATGTATTTGAAATGTCGTGCTTGATTTATTATCTACCTAAAACCTATATATTAGCGCATTCAGATAAGAATGACAGCATAAAATGTAAGAAACAATAGGGACTTATTATTGTTATCGTATTAGGTTTGAGGGATGTTTATATAATAACCGATAATTTTTTGATTATTTTTCCTAGAAATGCATGAATAAGAAGTAAATAAAATGTCACATTTTTTAAAATATACAGGGTGTCCCATAATTAAGTACCTTCCTTTAATGGGGTGATAGAGCTAGAAAAAATAAGTTAAGTTTTGTATATAAACATTTGCCTTAAATCATTTCATTAAGGGGTAAGTACAACAATAAATTCGAAAGGTCTTAATGTTATATATTTTGTAAAATTTTTATCTAAATATCATGATTTGTTAGGGTAGAATGTTAGGATTAATTTCTGATATAGAAAAATTCTAGTTCGTCGAGGGGGGATCGAACCCGGGACTCTTGCCTGAGAGATAAGTGTCCTTAGTACTCAACTAGGAAGTTAATAATGATGATTAATAATAAAAATAATAATAAAAAAATTATATCGTTCCTCTCTTGAATGGTTATATTAATGTTATATTAATATTAAAGCTTGGTGGTAATAAATCAATTAAAACAGAAATTCTACTTGTTTAGTCGATGTCTAATTAGCCTAATTTAGTCGATTTGCTATATTTATTAGCATCTTCAGGACTATTTAAATTAGGTTCTTTGTACATAATCAGTAATAAATTAAATAACAAACAAAAACTGGTACAAGATATCGTTTAAAGTTAATACAATATAAAACATATAAATGGTCTTTAATTTTTCAACGATGTCAAGAAAATTTTCAGTAAATAAAAATTTCAATGTCATGTTTAATTTGGATGCACTTTCATAACGATTTTCGTCCCCAAGAATATTGCGTCCCTCCGCCCCAAAGGCACGGCATGAAAATTTTTCTTTTTGGTGTCAATATTGTTTAATATCAATATTTTTTGCCTCTAATACTAAGAACAATGTTATTAGACTTTGATCTTGTTTCCTCTCCCTGTTTATCGCATATTTAACATTGACCTATATCCGCTATTAAGACCAGTCACCAACACCAGTACATCGTATAAACACTGGAATTGCTGCCGAATCCCTCCTTCGTTGTGTTTTAAAGATCTATAACATACTCGTATAGTAGATATATGAAACCCAGTTTTACACCCAAAGAGTAGGTAATCTTTAATTTGGCTAGAATACATTGTTAAACTTGCAGAGATTTGCTATTGTCGGCCTAGAAATATTCCAGTTTGTTAAAAATTAAATTTACGGCTGGAAATCCTTAATGAAACGAAGTGAAAAGACTTAAATGGCAGTGTACAATTGTCAAAACAAAACCAAGGGTAAAAATAAAGAGTTTTGTTTAGTCTACATAAATGTTGCCTACGTTTCGAATACGCAAATCTTTAACCATATTTAGATAAAAACGTTTATTTAAAACATTTGCGCTATAATAGTTAATGTTTTTTGGGGCATATTTTATGTGGGTACACATTTTATTTTACAGGGTGTGTAAAATTGTGGAATATTCGTATAAATTTCTAAGTGCGGCTTTTCAAAAGAAAATATTAACAAAGGTTACAAATTGTGACTAAATCGACTAAAAAAATATCGACTAACTTTTTTGTTTTGGACAGTTATATAAAACTCTGATTTAATAATGTAAAAGATAAACAAGTAGACAAGGTAAACATATAATTTCACGTACATGCTATGTGGAAAATACAGCATTACTGGAAAAAGTCAAATCGAAAATAAAAATTAAAGCATATGTAATCTATCTTTAATTAAAGACATTAATTTTATTTACCGAACATTTCGATAAGCATCCGTATGCGATACCGCACCCCTTTCAATCCATCATTTAATATTTGCAAATTTTTTCATCTCGTTTTTATTAGCCTCATCCATAATCCCAAATGATGAATGAAAAACAGAAGCTGGATATTACACACAGTCTGTGTGATCGATAGCTCTGTGATAAGTGAAGTATTGACAAATCTATTTCAAGCACCCCGCCCCTTCTTTCTACGCCACTGAGCAAATAATTGCCGGCCTTTGGGGATTAATAACGTGCTGGAGAGCTTTCTGTTCGGATACGAAATTCCTAACTCTCTTCTATCTTATGACGGTGTGCAACACGTGAATTGAGGCACACACCGCACACAAATATACTCTTTCTATTCTGTCTCCAATAAGCGCTTTTAGGGAAGGAATTTCTTTCATCAAAGTGATCTATCCAAAATAGTAAAAAAGACACCTTTGTGTTCAGTAGAATAGAGGCAGATAATAAAATTTTGTTTATTAACCCTATAATGCCTTTAAATAAAGTACCAAACATCCAGTCGCTTAAAAATGATTTTCTTTTGCAAAGGGAGGACTATCTTAAATTCTTGCATATCCACTGGACCATTTATACAGTGTGGAAATTAAGTAACGCATAAATTCAATAATTCCGTTGATATTAATTTTTTGGAAAAAATCTCGAAGGGGTATAGCGATTTTAACTTCAGCAAATATTTTCAGTCTATTTTTAGTTTCTTATGTCATTTATTTTGTAAGTTATGACGTCATCGACTTTTTTTTTAAATGACAATCTATATTTTTTATTATTGATTTTGGTAGTAGTTTTTATTCCGGTTCCGACCGTATAAAATTTTCAATATAATATTATTTCAAAAAATCGAGAAAAACAGTCTTAAAGTTCAAATAATAAAAATTCATTAAATTGGGAAAATTTATCTAGTTGCCTAAGTTTGACGGAAAGTTATCGACGGCACATTCGTTTTTATTTTGAAATTATACAAATAGATGAAAAATCGAACTAGAAATTTATTCTCTGCTCAATTCATAGTAATAACGATAACTTCGTGAGGCAAACATTGGTATAAAAAGAAACTAAATTGATTAACCAGAAAAAAACTCTAAATATCATCAAACACAAAAATAAGCACAGAAATAACAGTTGTTAAATTATATTTACACTAAATGTTCAAATTGACGACCCTGTACCATTTGACAATAACCAAGACCATTATAAAATTCATTTCTCACATTCTGAATAGTTTGAGGTGATATTAACCTAATCTCATGTTGAATTCTTTGCCTGAGATCGTCTAAATTATTAGGTCGATTGTTTTACACTTTACTTTTTAAGTACCCCCCAAAAAAAAGAAGTCTAATGGCGTTAGATCAGGAAACCTAGGCGGCCATTCTATCTGACCTCTTCTCCCTATCCATCTTGCTGGGAGAACTTGGTCCAAGTACCGTCGCACAGTAATTGCGTAATGAGGTGGAGCGCCATCTTGTTGTAACCAAATTGTATTATTTGGTAGGTCAGTGTTATTTGCATTGGGGAATAATGCAGCTAATGCAGGCATCAATTTCAACTGTAAAAATTGCAGGTATCTATCTCCAGTCAAATTGTTTTAAAAAAAGAATGGACCTATAATTCTGTCACCAATAATTCCTGCCCAAACATTAACTTTCTGAGAATATTGGGTATGACTTTCCTGCATCCAATGGGTTTTGTCACTAGCCCAATATCTACAATTCTGTTTATTGACATGGCCATTTAAACAAAATGTTGCCTCATGCGAAAATAAAACACGCTGGGAAAACATTGGATCGCGGTTGCAAATTTCCATCATTTGTTCACAAAACTCTTGCCTACGATCAAAGTCATCTTCTGTCAACTCATGAACCAAGTGCACCTCATATTAGTGGAATTTTTGAACTTTCAAAAGTTTTAGAACTGTGGTGTGGTTCAAAGCAATGCTTCTACTAGTTGAATGTGGATTGTTTTCAATTTCTAGTAGCACATCAAGTTGTGCATCTTCATTTAATGTCACCAGACGTCCAGTTTTTGGAAGATTATTTACAACGCCTATGTTCCTAAATTTTTTTTTCAATCCTACTAATTGTTGATTGATTTATGGGCTGATCCGGGTATTTTTCTCTAAAAAAGATGACACACTTCTTGATGTGTTCTAGCTCAATCGCCATAACCAATCATTATTAACACTTCAATTCTCTGTTTGTCGCTCAATTGTACCATTTTTATTAATAAAATAGTTTTTCTAATTTAGAAAAAGCAAAATAATAACACTTATTCTATTGTGACATTTACAAATTGTGTAATTCTGACAGCCGTAACTAATGTGATACACCGACAACTAGATAAATTTACCCAATTTAATGAATTTTTATTATTTGAACTTTAAGACTGTTTTTCTCGATTTTTTCAAATAATAACATATTGAAAATTTTATACGGTCGGAACCGGAATAAAAACTACTACCAAAATCAATAATAAAAAATATAGGTTGGCATTTAAAGAAAAGTCGATGACGTCATAACTTAAAAAATAAATTACATAAGAAACTGAAAATAGACTGAAAACATTTGCTGAAGTTAAAATCGCTATACCCCTTCGAGATTTTTTTACGGAATTACTGAATTTATGCGTTACTTAATTTCCACACTGTATGGTACTTATTGACTATCGTTAAAAATTTGTCGCGAGCTGTGATTTAGTGCGTGGAAAATATTTTAAAATTATCACGATATAATTAAATTTTTTAAATATTTTATAAGGTATTAATTATTTGGTTTCTGACTTCGTACAGTACAGAATTTAGAATTATGTTGATAATTTATCTAAATCTAAATAATAAAAATTACTAACAGTAAGTAAATAAATAAATAAATGCTTTGTTTAGCACAAAGGCTATTTTATATAAAGTACAAATTTATAACTGTAGATAACTACTTAATCAAAATACAAGTTTCTTAATAACTTTGTAAATAAGACAACACTACAAAGTCTTTCATATCGCTAGGCAAAGAATTGCATACTCTCAGACCATCGTTGAAGATGGTTTTCTGCAAATTACGGGTCCTCACGTATTCAATATTATAATTACCTTTGACCTTATATCATCAATATTATAATTACCTTTTAACCTTATATCATATTTGTATTTGTCACATCTTTTCACTAGAAAATTTTGAAGATACTCTAGAATTTTTTTTGTCTAATTTTGTAAATTATGGTCCATCTTAATGATTGCAACATGGGGGGTATATTTGTCACAAATTAATATTACTCTCATGATTTTATTTTTAAGCATCTTATATTTTCATTTGAACAGGAAATTAAGAACTAAAATGAGATGATAAAATTTTGTTATAGATTAATAATTTACTCCATAACGACATGTTTCTAGATATATGGTAGAAGAAACCAATTTTTTCTTCCAAATTTCTTAACTGAGATAATAAATATGATAGAAGAATGTAAGTTGATCCAAAACAAGATATTTTATTTCATACACTATTTCGATTCCCTTTTATACTTACATTAATATTACTTTCAGCATATTTTTGGCAATTATGTTTAGATCCAATTAACATACATTTCGTTATGGTAAAATTTAATTTGTTAACAGATAACCGGTTATACAAAATATCAATTCTGCATTCTAAAGCTTGTATTAGCTCTTTAAAATCCCAACATAATACAGATACATATTAGACTATCATCTGCAAATAAACTAATAATGCAGTTCTCAAAACTGATATCGTTTATATATAATACAAAGCGAATTGGCCCGAGGCACGCTTCCCTGTGGGAGACCATGTATACTCTCCACCAAGCTTAACATTTCGTTATTAACTTTTGTTTTACGACACCCTTTTTCTAAATAACTTGCTATCTATCTCAGTGCACTTGATTTTAGTCCATATTTCTGTAACTTCTACAATAACCTACACCTATCTGTCATTACAAAACGCATTGTAAATCAACAAATGCACTCAACGTAACTTTTCTTTCATTAATGTCACTACTCTATTTTCCACAGACAAATTGTAAAGCTGACTCACGAATGTTTTTCTTGAAATTCATTTTCACCACTAAAAGTTATTTTGTTTAGTTAAACGTACTCAAGCAATTGCTTACACTGTGACGCACTAACCACCAAAATGCAAATCTTGCATGTGTGTCGTGTCAAATTGGCACCCTTTTAGTACAGTAATGTTATTTTGAACTTTTATTACGGTAACGGTAACGGTCTCGAGCGATCCTGTTTTAAAGTGTAGGAACGCCATTTTATTCTATCAGCATTATGATGAAAGCTAGGATAACTCAGTGATCTAATTTAATGCCAGATGGTCTCTGTGTGTGGTTGTCGTTTGCGTAGAAATGGACAACTTCACCTTGCCTGCTGAAAATGACTTTCTGTGTATAAACAGATTTACTTACTTATACCTTTGCCTTAAATAAAAGGCAGAAGTTCAACCTGACTTACTCTATTTATTTTAAGACTGCTTCATAAAAGAATAAATAAATATATATATATATATATATATATATATATATATATATATATATATATATATATATATATATATATATATATATATATATGTTGTTTTTCAGGTTTTCGCGGGTGGTAAATGTTAAATTCGTTTTCCGGGTATACTCCGCGTAGGTGATAGGCCCCGAGAGGGACCGTGGTTGTCTGAACGACGTTTCGGCAGAGTCTCATCTGCCATCTTCGGGTTCTAACAGATAACTGCTTACTGCGGCTTCAGTTCGAGTTACCAGAAGCCGCAGTAAGCAGTTATCTGTTAGAACCTGAAGATGGCAGATGAGATTCTGCCGAAACGTCGTTCAGACAACCACGGTCCCTCTCGGGGCCTATCACCTACGCGGGAGTATACCCGGAAAACGAATTTAACATATATATATATATATATATATATATATATATATATATATATATATATATATCTACACAACAGTTATATTATGATGTAAACGTAAGTGTTAACCTATATTATAAGTAAGCAATTAAAGAAAATCAAGCAAGGGTTATGTAATGCAAAAGCGATCAGTTATATCAAGTACAATTAAGTTACGGAAACTACTACTACGGTATTACTCTCAAATGTTTACTATCAGCATCTATAAAAGCAAGCAGGCGGTGATTCGCAATAAAGCACAGTTACGGCAGCTACTATTACTGGTATTTACAGCAAGCGGTTAATATCTCTAGTCACTAATGCTTAAAACGGAATTACGGCAGGCCGTCGAAGCAACAGGTATGGTCAGTGATAAGCGGTAGCGGAGTGCAAACAAAACACAAGTGCAGACCAGTCCAGAGGCAGACGGTATATATGACTGTCTAATTGCGAGCGTGTTATATATTTAGATTAACTATGGATGTCTCTTGTTAAGGCTTCCTGACTACGTGTTGCAAGCGGAACGATTTGTATATTACAGCCGGGGGCACCTAGTGAGATCCTTTTCAGACGTCGAAGTATAAAAACTTCACTGGTGTCACTTCGCGTGCACCCAATGAAATACTTTTCAGAGATCGAGATATAAAGATTTCACCGGCGCTTTAATGCAATTACGACTGAGATGGGACTCTTTTCAGAAATCGATATATAAAAGTCCTAATTTTATGTCAATACCAAATAAATATGACAACCAAATCCCGATGCTTCTTTAACTATATAGCACAGCAGTTCAGTTTTACTAACTACTCGGATCTGAATTGCAAAACTGTCCCTTAAACTTACTAAACCAAAGTTATGCGACTGGAGATATTCTAGGTTAACTTTCGGTAGCTAGTGATAGCTTAGAGTAATGGTTATCAAATCAACTTCAAGCTTATTTTCTGTACAAATTAGTTATAATGATTACGAGTATAAAAGGCATAAAAACCTTACTAGTATCACTGCGCGTGCACCTGATGAAATCCTTTTCAGAGATCGAGTTATAAAGATTTCACCGGCACTTTATTGCAACTACGACTGAGATGGGACTCCTTTCAAAGATCGAGGTGTAAAAGTCCTATTTTTACGCCAATACACGAAAAAATGACAACCGACAAATTTCGATGCTTGTCGTTGAATGGATAACCCAACTTTGTCAATGAATCGCGGAATGTCCCGTATATCTGTGATTTATTCGGAAAGCAGGTACTTCGGACAACACAATATGGCAGTAAATTCGGGCAAAAACGGTAAAATGAGGGAGACACAAATAAAAACAGTAAACCGGTCAAAATTATTCTTACCATTACCTAGTTGCGGAGTGCACTGGAGATCGGAAGCTGAGTGCTTCTTACTTGATAACTCACCGAGTAGAAGTTGATCCTTTTAAGATGTGTGATTCAATTTATACTAAAACTCCTACCCAATAATGGAGGGGATCCGTGCGATGAGCGAGCGCGTTGACTCCTGCCTGTGGCAAACATTATTTCAGTTTATACGGCGCATCTTATTTAAACAAATTCCCTGCGTTAATTCATATAAACAAATATTCAAAAAATAATCCAAGGTTGAGAATCGCTTTCTCATAATTTTTAAACTATATTTCTGAAAAGAAATAATTTAAAATGGCCAAGTACTAATGGTCAAAAATAAATCAATTCGGTAAATTATTAAACAAATAGAAACAAATTTTCTTTACCATGAATGAATGATATCAACTTGCTTTGAAATCAAATTAAAGTAAATTAAACTACTTTCCTCTTATTTGATTGAGTACAAACACAATAAACGATTTATCATTAGAATAATAAACAACCTAAGATAATTCTGGAAAGAAACAGGTTTGAAACAATTATATTTAAGAAATAATTGAATAAGAGCGTTTATGAAAAATTTTGTAGAAATCAACGTCGCAAAGTATAATGCCATACTGTTCAGATGAAGATAGGTGCAGATTTTCGTATCATGAAGAGAAAAGGCATCCAATGGCATGATACCATTAGATATCTGGGGGTGACCATGAATCTAAACCTGACATGGACAGCAAACTCCAGATATATCATCAAGAACCCCAAGTTGACACGAGCAAAGATTTTCCCGATGGCAGGCAGACACAACCAGCTCAACTTAAGAAACAAGCTCACACTTGTCAGAACAATAATTCGGTCGTAGTTGATGTACGTCTCCGTAGCCAGGGGATATGCCACCAATATGCATCTCAACAGGATCCAAACTGCGGAAAATGTGGCATTTAGTAGCGTCGTGAATGCATTATGGTTTGTCAATAACGTCGATATCCACTGGAATATGGACTACACCAGTCATAAAAGTGATCTAGGATCGAGCTAGTAAATTTTTTGCACGTCGAGGGTCACGGGTCACGGGAATATGCTAATCAGATTACCGCAGACATTTAGGCACCAATGCAGATGATCACTAGAAGAACTCTAACTCCAGGGCGATCTATATTCGAGTTATGACGTCAATTTTGTGTTACTATAAAGTATTGCGCAAATATCAATTTAGAATGCTAATCCAATGTATTTTCTATATGTTTAGGAAAAAACAGTACGTTCCATTTAAAGACATATTGGATAACGTCATAACTTGAACATGGACCACCCTGTAAGTTGGAGTTCAATTTCAAAATGTGAGCAATTAGGATAAAAAATTAGGCTGTCTCGGGATTTTTCATTAAAATAATTATTCTTGCTGAAAGTAAATGTAACCAATACTTTATAAACAGATATTTTTTGGTATTTTTTTAAATTAGTTCTAATTCCTAAATTGATCCTATTCCGTCCGATCCAATAATTGCCCCCCTGTGCCTATGCACGGGGATGCTGGGTCGATTTCTGTAACGGTTCACTTTTTGATTTGGCATACAATACAATTTAAGTTTATGACCCTGTTAGTTAGGTAATTTCTAATCTGCACACGGAAATTGCAGGTTGTCTATAGCTCTATATTTTTAATTAATACTTCTATTTCCAGGGAATGTTAAGTAAAAAGTCCAGCGATAATAAGTCAGATCGCGGGAGTTAAGGAGAACCTGGCCGGGCGGTAAATTGTGTGGACGAGTGTTCTGATTTAATTTGTACCTGGAAAGTGATTAATTACTGATTAATGTAAAATCAATATTGTATCGTTTTATAGTGTGTGACTTGGTAATCTTAATGAAGTGCTTGTACAAATCCTTAGTCTTTGGAGCTACGCGTGTAAAATTTGTCTCATATGGAGAAGTCTAAGATGCATAAACACATGTAATTGCAGCTATATTTCATCCCACTGTCGAGTATTCCAGTGAACAAGTTACCCACCGTAAATTATGTTTAACCCATATTTGATTATATGTGATCTGTCATTATTTTATTGAATTATTAGCACTGGCTTAAATACGGACAATATTGCATTATGTGCATTTCTTATCTGTGGCGGCGTGTTTTCCGTTTTGTATCGGTGTTGTTACTTGTTCCGTATCAGTGTTTTTCACCTATATTGCTATATTATGTATGTATGTACGTTTTTTCTGTTACGTTTTACTATCTAGTTTACAACCAAATGTGTCCTTTTGCAATATTTGGCTTCTGGTTAGATTTTGTTTGTAACTTGAATATTATGAAACATTCCGCTTTGTGGTATTAATGTTTAATTATATTTCTATTAGTTTAGACACTTTATCTTTTATAACACGCGATAAAATGTCGGATAACTGTCGACAAGTCTACTGATTCCAAGAAACACAGTGTGGATAAACAATGTATAAACAATATACATACTGGGTGTCCCAGATTTAAACGGACATAATCTAGAAGAAGGTAGAGCACACTCAGCTGAGTTCAAAACACCCCCATACTTACCGTTGAATGTGAACCGTTTTTGAGATACGGGGTATTTTATGGTTTTTGACCAGAACTTTAGTCCGCCATATTTTTGAAATGACTGCACATATTTAGATAAAATTTGGTATACATATTATACTCTTTTAGGTTAATAAATAGCTTAAGTAATTTTGGAAAAATTCCAGGACTGACCTCTTTTTTAATATGGCTCTTGGGGTCATTAACATCACACTGTATATTATTTTTTTCTAAATGTTAGTAAACTTTTAAAAAGCCTAGGGACCAGTTTATGAAATAATGTCATAATATTTGATGTCACGTTTATGGTTATTCTTTAATAAATTTTCAAAAGTATTGAAAGACCAAATTTGACATTCTACAAATAATAATAATAATAATAATAATAATAATGTTTATTCAGGATTATTTATAATTACAGGTTTCATGTAGTGAATTACAGCACCTAAGATCTGCGCGATCTTGATTGTGCTTCCTTTAGCTGATGTATAATAATTTGTACCTATGAGCAATATAAACTTATTACTAAAGGGTAATTTTACTACGTAGGCAAAAGAAAGAAAAAATAAACAATGAATTAAATACAGAAATAAAATAAGACAAAGCATCAGTGTAGAAGAAAAGGGAAATTATGTTAACATCTTTTTTGAAATCTTTAAAATTATGACGAATAAATATTTTACTTTATTTTAAATTTTTTATAATTTTTTATTTCTTTTATGGAGTTTGGCAAACAGTTAAACAATTTAATTCCAGTGTAGTCTACAAATTTCATAAATAGGGAATTTTTGGGTTTTGGTGTGGCAAGATGTTTATTTACGATGGCTCTTGTTTCATATCCATGATTAATTTGAAATCTAAGATGTGAATTTCTATATATGAAGTTGATAGAGGATATTATATATAAAGTTTCAATATCAAATAATTTTATTTCATTGAATAATACTTCTGTAGGATACACTTTAGGTTTATTAAATATTATTTTTAAAATATGTTTTTGAATTATTTTTAAATTTAGCAGTATCGTATCGTACGTTCCGCCCCAGATCGTTAAACCATAGTTAATGATAGATTCAACAAGAGATTTATATACATTGACTAATGACTTAGTGTTCATAATTTTTTGTAACTGATAAAACTTATGTAACAAACCACGAACTTTTCCTACTAAGTTACCGACATGTGCATCCCATTTTAAAAATTGGTCAATATAGATACCGAGATATTTTATTGTCGACGATTTCTCAATAAGATCTGTACAAGTAATACAATTTATTGGGTTTATACATTTATGTAATTTAATGGTTTGTATATTCGACTTACCTAGAGTATTTAAAGAGAAAGTAAGAAATTTAGTTTTTGCGTTATTCAGTGTTAATAAATTGTCATTTAACCAATATTTTATTTTATTAAGACCTATTTCTGATTTATTTTTAACACCATATAAACATAAAATACACAAAAACATAAATAACACAATCCAGTTGCTAACATCATTATTTTATTAATTTTAGCTAAATACCCCGCAGAAGAGGTTCTTATTTGTTTTTGTTTTGACATTCAGTGTTTTCCGTCCAAAATAAAGCACATTCCATTTATTTCACGAATAAATCTGGGACACCCAGTATAATAACATGTACGCTAAGGTAACGGTTTAGTACGCACTTTGAGGTCGAGTCCGAATGGACTGTCGGCTGCTTTTTTATTAGCCAGTAAAAAGATTGCAACAAGGCACCGGCCCAGCAATCTGGCAGTTAGTAATTGACAAATTAAACAAATTTAAAATTTCTAATTACCAAGTTTTAATATTTGTAACCCATGAAGCTTCAATTATGCTTAAAGCCGGCCGCTCCCTCAACTTTATATCTCTTGATGTAATGCATATTACTTGTATACTCCATATGCTCTGTATCGTATTATAAACACATTTCGGACAAGTTATACGAGTGTAGATTGTTTCATTGTAAATAAAAAGTTTTTCATAAATCACCCAAACATACAAGATAATTTCATAAAAATTGTCGCGGCATTCCTGAACCTATATACCTATTTTTATATGCTGGAGAACTTGGTTAAACTAAGCATTTTATTATGCAAAGTATTTCGACTAAATTACAAAAATTGCAACGTACACGCCCTAAAAAAAGAGATTACAAAGACCTTGCAAATGTTGTAAATTTGTAGTTGAGGCCATCCACAATTTTTAACTAACCAATAATAACAGGTACATATGTCCCGTTTCTATGTGCATTCATTTGACCTACGTTTATGATCGGCAGAGCGATTTGGTAACTCTACTCGTATGTCTATGGAAATATACAGTATGTCCACAGTTAGAGTGGATAAGAGGGTGAACTTTTTATTTCTCATTTTACGCGAAAAATATACTCTTCATAGAAGTTTTGCTTTTGTTAAAAATATGATTGCCATGAAGTAAGTTAACATGTCATGTGTGTTCAGAAAATTAAAAATTTGAAAATTATGTAAGAGTACACGTCTCCACCATGCGCCACGCATTTTTGAAAACGAGAGTAAAGCTGTTTGTAGTTGTCTCTAACCTCTTGTAAGGATATTGACTGAACAGCTTCCCTAATGCGGTATTTCAACAGATAAGTGTTATTATCTAAACGCCTATGGTATACAATTTGTTTCAATCGACCCCACAAATAAAAATCCATATTTGTTAAATCGAGGGACCTCGGAGGCCATGGATTTGGATCATACCGACTAATCTATCGGTCATCAAACTTATTTCGTAACCAGGTTCTAACATTTGCCACAGAATGAGCTGGACAAAAATCTTTTTGAAAATAAAATGAATTGGAGTTGTCCAACGGTAAATTTTGCAATTCATCACTGAAAAGAGTTTGCAGCATATTCAAATAACTATTGCTGTACAAGTATTTTTTAAAAAATGGCCCTCTAATTCAATGGAAAGACTGCGCATCAAACATTTACTTTTTTAAAGTATTGTCGCCTGTACTGTATTCTAAATTGATATTAACGTCACTCCAATATCGACTATGTTGCGAAGATATAATCCCATTAGTCATGAAGGTGGATTCATCTTTAAAGATAATTTTCTATGAAAATTTCTACTCGTGCTTCCAATCCACAAACAATAATAAAGACGTTCTGCTTCGTCGCTTGTGTCTAAGTTGTGGTTGACAATCGGTTTGTACCCAATGGTAACACAATGTTGTATAAACGTCTATATAATGTTAATTAACGTTTTCGTAACGTTAATTTCCGTTATATAAACGTTTAGACAATAATGTGTTCCATTGGGTAAGGATATATCTTGTGTTTTAAAATTTTTTTGATTCTAAGATTTCTCAACCACTACCAAATATTCCGCTCGACTTCTTAATAACAGTCTGGAATGTTCCTCTACTAACTGTAATACCAACAGGGTCTTGGTATTTTCAACAACGATCTAGTTCTTAAAAATTTCTGTACTATTTTGTGGCAAATCGACTGTGCAACACGCACGTGTGGGTATTTTAAATAAAAATTTTCGATTACTTTCCGATAGCAAGACTCATCAATTCCATAACACTCTATTAGATAATTTTTTAGCTGTAAACTTAACACTTTTACAATAGTTATTATTAATGAAGTAGAAAATGATGTTGTTCAGTAGAATGACAAATCGAGGATAAATAAATGTCACTGTCAACCACAAGCCAACTCCTCAGTTATACAGTTTTTTAATTTTTATACCAATTGATAATTATTATGAAAATTTTTTAAAAAGTCGAATTAGGTAGATTTATCCACAAATTGGAATTCTGCCATAAATTTTTATTCTAAACACCTTTTCACAGTTTTTCATATCGTGAAAATTGAACATAGTTTATTCTTATATAATTTTCAGATTTTTTAATTTTCTGAACACCCTTTACATGATATGTAATATTACTTCAAGGCAATCATATATTTAATAAAAGCAAAACTTTTTTATGAAGAATGAATTTTCCGTGTAAAATGAGAAAAAGTTTATCCTCTTAACAACTCTACGGTGGACATACTGTATAAAGAGAAAACAGTCATGTTTGACATTGATGCAAAAATCAAATACCTACTACTAAAACAATTTTCTTATTAGTTTTGATAATAGAATCAGATTGTATTTCTAAAAGTTAACTTTTCTTATTTAAAATATTTTACGTTTAATAATTCATTTTCAGGTTAACATTTTGTTAGGTCTGAGCATTCTATGGGTAGGTAAAAGCATATTTTTAAAAAATCAACTTCTGTCTAATACTTTTGGAACAGATTTAATGATACTTTTGAATAATCTGTAGATTGTGCGAGAAAACTTTATAGGTTGCCACAAATAAATAATCATATACAATATAAATATATCTTCTTTTTATATATTTTGGTCTTGTATCCTTTTTATTTTATGATTTGGTGTAATACTCGAAATAAGCATGAATAATTTAATTCGTTATTTCCGCAAAACTAACTATAAAGAACATATATCCTTGATTTACATTTTTTTTATGTGAAAGATAACGTTCGGTTACTTCTACATAAGCAATAAAAAGAGAAAATAAATATAACATAATTTTCAAGGAAATATAGTATATTTTATGAAAGAAAAAGTACTTCAAATGAGAACAGATGGTTCACTGAAGTAGTGCTCTTATTCTTGAAATAATACATTGCCTTTGAAAAGAAAATATAAAAAAAAATTTTGAATAGTAACTTCAAAGAAACAATTTGTCTTTCATTATTTACATTCTTTACTTAAGTTACGTATTATAACATGTTAGGGACAAAAATCCACTCATATTTTGTTATTAATTCGATTCGAGAGAAAATTGACTTGTGATAAAATTCTAAAACAATACAATGTAATTCTTTTCGCAGAATCCAAATTTTGAATAAAAAGAACAATTGCGCATCGCGTTTAAGGAATACGACATCTTACTTTGTTTTTTAAATACAATATCCTGCATATTTAAAAAAAATCGATTTTCGTCATTTTTCTGTATTCAGAAATACCAACATGTGTCATAATCCAGTCAGTGGAGAAAAAAAAGGCCTTTGCCTTACAAAAGGTGGGGTAGAAACCATTTTGATTGTTGCTTAGGTTGGGACCCTGATGAAAAATCCAAGTTTTCGACCTTGCACAAAGGGCCAGAAAATATGAAAAGAGGCCAAAAATCTGAAAATGGGCTAAAGGGCTTTAGACTCCTAGACTTTACATAGAAAAAATAATTAAAAAAATTAAATTACTCAGGGGCAACTTTCAGAGTAGTACAAGTTTATTAACTGAATTTACTAGACTCTTTGTTCATTGTGCGATAAACTATAAACAAAGAAATTACTAACAAAAATAATTGAATCCCAATAAAATACGTTACCTATTACTAAATACAGTATAATTGATATTAAGATTAATACTAAAAATATATGTCACTGACATCCTCGTCTTCCTCGTCGGATGAAGAAATTTCGCTGCTTCGCATTTCAGGCTGTGGAATTCTAGGATATCAATTCGTGTAATAACTTCTTCATCTATACCCGTAATTTCACTGGAAAGTGAGGGGTTAGCAAAAAATCGTCGAGCCGTGTTGCCGTCATTAGTGGTTCGCTACCTTCACTCTTAGGTATATCCACGAGCAATCCTATTCTAACTCTGAAGTTTTGCTGTATGGTACGTTTCTTGTTTTCCGAAAACTTTATTTTCCTCAAATTTGCCAAACTTTAAGTTCTAATCTGTATGAAATGTGAAGCAGATATTCAAAAACCTGATCCAGCTATGTAGACTTGACAATCCAAATTTCAAATTTTCCTGACAAGTGTTCTTTTTAATACTTTCTTGATGGTATTCATATCTTTGGGAGTTGCTTTACATATATAGCATATTTGTGAAGAAGTTGTTTCCGTAATTGCAGTACATACTTTGTCGTTTATCATCGTCATCACACAAACATGAGAAATTGCAATTTCTTTATTATCTAACATATTAGTAGTTGGTCGAAGTTCAGAAATTTGATTTTCTATGTATGCTGTCTCCTGTACCGTCAATTCTTTCATTTATTTCTTGAATTGGAAGCGTACAATTCTACAAAATCGAGTTGACGATAGACGGGGGTTTTGCCACACAATCATTTTATCTTTCCCAGGTTGCTTCGCATGTAATTGTAATGGCACTATGTACGTTAGAAACAAATCGCCATCACCAAGACCAATCTCGACGAATATTCGTTTCTATTGTGAGTGACCTGTGCTTCCATTACTTCCCCATTTTATCAAAAATTTCAAATTCATCAGAAGATCACTTGATAATTAAAGAGGAACCGGTTTCTGCAGTTCTAGTATCCGTTTTACTATATGATCCAAGAGATCTTGTAATAAAATTTCTGCAGACGATTTGGTTACAATTTGCCTTCTATTCGGGGATAGGAACGTAATTTTGCTTCCCGGAGCTTGTGATAGGAGAGATAGATATCAGCAAAATGTTCTTTTGCTATTCATCTATGGACAAAATAGGAGTGTTTGCTATCTTTCGCTTCAATCATTACTGACAGACCTTCATCTGGGGTAAGTGGAATTATTTCTTTTGACTTCTGACTCTTTTGTCAAGCTTTCCCCATTTTACTGGCTCGAGTCGGAGTGGAGTGGTTAAAATTGCTTGAGACAAGTTTTGCGGCAGCGTCTTAAGTTTTTTGCTTACAGCCGATGCTAGTTCCTGGCTTTCGAACGTCGATGACAATGTTGCAGTCTTTCGACGTTTGGTTTTTTCACTGCTCGCAGAAAATTCTAAAGCTGGACGACCACGGGCACGGCTCCTTTCACCTCCAGATGAGGTTCCTGGTTATGGCTCAGCATCCGGATGAATTTCTTTTTGAGTTTGTTCAGATACAAATTGAACCATTACTTATTTTTCTCCAAAAATCTATTTCTTTTTGTTGCGCATTGATCAAGCCTCGAATAAACGGCGCTGCAAAACTTTGAATTGATATTCTTCAATTTTAACATGGCGTCTTCATCACTCTCAATTTTATAGTGTCTCACCAAATAATTGAATAATCCGTTCGATTTGACCGACCTAAACCATCCTTTTCATACAAGACGTCAAAAAGTTGCCTTCTAGTCACCATTTTCACCCTAAAAAAAATTGGTACCAGTACAGAAGAGAATAAAAGTAAATCTGAGGACAAAACTAAAGTAAATACTAGAACCGGCATTAGTTATAGGCTAACTTGATTTTCTGTCAAGTCAAATAAAATATCGCAAAAATGGAATAGAAATCAGTAGATTTTACACTTTAAATTATAAAATAAAATGTGCAGTTACGAATTCAGAATGCATGCGTTCGTTACGGTTGGTGCATATTCATGAACAAGACCTAAGAGAAATCGATATATCTTAAAAATGCACTTGAACGCGCCTATCAAATTTTAGTATGTTTTTGGGGAATGGTCAAGTTAACTTTTAGTTATTTAGTTCAAGCGGAATCTGGCCTGGAAATTTTTATAGCTCAACATAAATTTAAATTAGAACATAAAATCTCAATAAAATCAACTACATTTATTTTATCTATATGTATAGACTTTAAGATTGTCTCATATGTATATATAACACGAACATACATACCTTGAGGAAGTTTTCTGTACAAATAAACTTTTGATTCAAAAGCTTTATAAGACAATCACTAGTTGAGAGTGTAATGAACGAACACTTGTATCTGTATGGACGCTACAAGAAAGTCTGTGTTTGGGAGTAGATAGATGAACCTGCTCGGAATTCCGGGAAAACATGCATTATCTATTTTTCTAAGTACCTGGAAATTCTGTTAACGATGCTATTACTTTTATAAATACCGATTTTTGGCCGCTTTTCGATTTTTTTCGGCCCTCTGTGCCTTGGGGTAGGAGGCGCGAGCCGCCATTTTGAATGAATGGTTAAAAAAAATTAATTTTTCAAAATAACTCTGCAACGGTTGATCCAACGACAAAAATGTCAAGGACAAAGAAGACAAAATTCCTTACATTTTCTGTACATAAATTTTTTTGTACCTAAGTCTAATATGTAGTGATGTAAAATTCTCGAGAATTTATTTTTGAAGAACGTCCCCAGGGAAAAAAACGAGAATAAATGACTGTGTTATGACAATGGATGTGGGTTCTACGTTAAGAAAGGCATCATATTTTCCTTGAATATGACTATTTATGTTAAAAAATATGAGAATTCTCACATTGATCATTTTTTCTCCCTTTTTTTTTCAGGTAATATTCTCAAAATTCTCAAGTGATGATTTTTAAAATACAAAAAGTTAACCACCATTTTAATTTTTTATTAAGAAAACAGTTTTTATAATGTGATTAAACTATATTGCATATGCATATATAGGGTGTTCCGCTATAAATTTCCCAACATGGAGATTTTGCTCGTTTTGCATGATATTCTTGCAAAGACCTTGGGGTAAACAGAACTTAATTATCTGATTTGGTTTTTCAGATATCTGAAATAATTTAAATATTCATATTTCATTTTTCTCCAATATGTTGCTTATTGGACATACAACCTTTATTCTGTAGAACACTCCTAAGCAACTTTTTATGTTTTTTTCTATTATATAAAATGAAAGTATTAAAACATTCCGTTCACTCAGAATCATCAAGATAAGCGAGATCTCTATGTTGGGAAAGTTAAAGCCGAATACACGACACATATACTCGTATATAAAATAAAATATATCATTAAAGCTAGAAACAAAACATGAACAAAACAAAATTAAATTCTAACTTGCATTGTAACTTGTACATAACATAAAACATAATACATCACATCACATTCAGTTATCTTCTATTTCTACACCGCTAAAGCTTTCGAGATTTAGAATTTTCCGTGTACTGTTTATTGTTTATAATATTTAAATAATATGCTTGGCTTTCTAGATATCTTATATTGCCTCAGACAAAACTTAATAAAGTATTTTGTTATTGCACACCACTCAATTTATAGCATTAATCACTACTCTAAGCTAATTAACTATACACTACACAACGCATTAGGTGATGAGATAGACAACCGTGCAGGCGTCGTATCAACAGGATAATAAACATTTCCAGTTGTAATTTTGAAGCGCGACCAAATTACAACTCGAAATTTGGTTGCGCGATCAAATTACAATTCGAAATTTGATCGCATGACCAAATTACAATTCGACGTATTTATTGGGTGGAGTAATAATGGACTGGTAATACACGACAAAATATGTGCATAGTTGCACCGTCGTCGGTGGCGCTTGTACACAATTTTCATCCAGTATTCATGAAGCAGGAATTTTAAAACCGAGAACGTTCGCGAATATTAGAAAATGTTGATGAATATTCGCGAATTTACCAGAGACTTGGATAATTTTGAGGAGAACGTTCGCGCTCTTTCACGAGAATGTTCTCTAATATGCTCAATATGCTCCCTAATTTCCTCAAGGTTAGGGTGCCGTTCGCGAATATACGCGAACTTTCTCTGAGCACGAACAAGAACGTTCCTTAGCTCACTACTAATATGTAATGAGTTACAGCAATGGAAAGATGAACCATTTTCAAAAAAATCGTCAAACTCCATTTTTGTTGATAAATTTTGTAATAACAAATCACACTATATTATTTTTAACGTTTTTCCACACCACAATAAGATTATATAACAAAATCTATTTCAAATTACAGTAATTTTTCTTGTTATATTTTCCGTCGCGTCGGCCGCGATGGCGGAAATTTGTGCAGAATATTAATATTACTGTATGGATGTTTCAAGTTTCAGTCTATGTTTCTTTGTAGCAGTAGTTTCCTAGAATAGCTATGGATCGTCTCTCGTCTTCCTTTGTTTCTTTTGTAATGGTCGAAAACGGCGCCCCTTTCTCTCATCTCTAGAGAGAGCAGCACGGCAGCATACCTCACACCCGCAGTCTTGGTTTAACAACGAGGTCGTAAAGGAGTAGATTACCTCTTAACTTGGGGGAGGAGAGACGGAAGGATACATTACGCGTCATAGTATATGCCATATTATGAATCATACGTTTGTTCTGTTCATGTTATAATCGTTTTCTTATTATTATTATTAGCTATGTTATATTATGTGTTTTTTGACATTTTTAGTGACATTTGGATTATTATATAAAGGACAATATTTGGTTTAAATTACATTTATTTTGAGAAGGTGTGTACAATAAGATGAAATATATTTATTTTGAGGAGAAGAAATATCCAATTAATAATAAATAATCGTTTTAAGATGACCGAAATTATATGCAGTGTTACAATTTGTAAGAGAAATGCTGAGAGGGCAAAGAAGATGGAGAAAAAATATAATTTTTCTCGTTTCTTACTGACATTTTAATTAGGAAAGAGTGGATTAGAAAAAGTTAAAGAAAAGGAAGAAATTTAACACCGATGATAAAAAACTTTGCAACAAACATATTGCAATTGGTGATTTTGAAGGTGGAATGAAATCAAAACTGATGAATGTATTGCCAAAAAAAACTAAAAAAAAACCTGGTAGGCAACATAAAATTTACGTACTGAAAAAATAGTTTGTGGCTAATTTTATTGTTTTAGCTATTCCATCACTTAATTTGTTGCCTGAAACTTTGACAAAAATGTTCAGCCCAACTGCAAGAGGTAAGCGTGTTCAAACTAGATAACGCAAAGAGATCGTTAAACAAATTTTAAGTCCATGATTGGCTATAGGAAATGTGGAAAACAATCCATCCACAAGTAAAGGAAATCCCGAGTAAGGTGCATATGAAGAATTACTACGTAATTATAATGTCCTCTTTCTAGAAAATGAACAGTTTAAGAAAAAATATCAAAGAAAACGAAAACGAAATTCCTGAAGATCTCTGAAATGCTTAAAGATTTTCTATCAAACTTGTTGTGCATAATGAGTACTTTTAGAGACTTCTTTGTTGTAAACATTTAGAGCATTCTTTTAATCAACTCGCTGTATCTCCGAAATAAATTTAACAAAACGTCATTTGAGCTTTTCGTCTTAAAATAAGTTTGGGAATCATTTCCAGATTTTTCTTGATGCATGTACTTAAGGATCACTTTGTGTATAATAGCTATAATATGTGAAAATCCCCGTTTTATCGGAAATCATAATTGATGAACTGGAACATGCCAGAAATATTATAAATTATAACATTTTCGAACTGGTTGGTCGGCATTCTTACACCACCTTGTATAAATGTAATTTTATATTTTCGTCTTTGCTCAAAACTATACGCAAAATTTCTTTAAAATCGCTTTGGCCTTTCCACATATTTTAAAATCATGCCAAAACATTATATGTTGTAACCTGTGAAGATTTGTTAAAGAAAATGGTTTTTGGTGATAATTTATAATCGGCAGTATAAAATTTAATGAGAGTAGTAGTTTTTATTTTGATCATGCATAAAACATGTAACGCCAAGAAAATAAATGTACACCAGTTTATTCAATAATTAGTATTTTTATTCCTCAGTTATTTTCATTATGAATCATTTATATTGCACTTTTAATTATTAAAACATGTTGAATTAAATAATGAACATCAGTAAATAAAATTAACATAATTCATAAACTTTAAAGTTCTAAACGAAAGCATACCAATGTATGCTATTTCAAATCAGGCATACAGATGACATATTCCCGCCACTAATTCTATTGGTCAAAAGTTAAGAGGTACCTATTCCTTTACGGACCTGGTTTAACACACAGGGCCAGTGATCAGTGTTGTTAACCATACCAATTTTTCGGTAGATCTACCGGTTTTCAATGGTTTCTGCCGATCTACCGATTTACACACAAATCCTACAGAAATGCATACAGAATTAGAAATCTAACGACTGATCTATCTGAAAAATACCTCACATTAATTTGAGTCTGCTTTGCAAGTTTACAGTGGCCTGTATCCGCAACTATACATAGGAACATATGTAATTGTATCTGAGTTGTCCCCTGTCGAAAAGGAGAAAATAATATAATCCCCAGTTCATCTTTGCACCGCTGTAACTCGTACATATTGGACTAACAAAAAAATGTATATACAAAAAATGTAAGGAATTTCATCTTCTTTAACTCTGTCCTTCACATTTTTGTCATTGGATCAACCGCTGCAGAATTATTTTGGAAAACTAATTTCTCGCACCTTTAATTTAAGATGGCGTCTCGCGCTTCCCCTCCTTCAAGGTCGAAAACTTAGATTTTACATCAGGTTCCCAACCTAAACCACCTTTTGTACGGCAAAAATCTCCACCGACTGGATTATTATGTTATCTCAAAAAGTTTTTGATATATTTGGATTTTGGTATTAAAATATCGTTAATGATTTTGTTAAGCGTGGTTGCTTCTGAACAGAAGGAGAAGAATTAACTGGGACTGATACTGATTTTTGAGAAACATTACTTTAAATATAGCTATTTTACTTTCAAAAGCAACTACGCTTAACAAAAAATTAACGATTTTAATATCAAAATCCAAATGTCGCAAAAAAGTTTTTAAGATAACATGACATAATATGTTGGTATTTTCGAAATCAGAAAAATGACGAAACTCGAATTATGTTAAAACATACAAGGTGTTCTATTTAAAAAAGCAAAATAAGATGTTTTTTTTTAAATATGATGATGGATTCAAAATTTGGATTCTCCGAAAAAAAAAGTTAATAGAGGTGTTTAAACCATTTCGATAATTTCAAAAAATAAACAAATTATTCCAAGAAAAGGATATTTTCGCATGATGACCCTAAAGTAAATTTTCTGCAAGGGTGAACAAAGTCCTGAAATGTTAAAATAATACAGAGTGAGTAAAGAAAAAGTAAAGCTCAAAAATGTTGTTTTGTTGTATGAATAAAATATACTTGCATTAATGTATTTTAATTTATTGCATAATAATAATATCCCGAAAAGTATTCACTCTAATTTAAAAACTTTACACAGTTATAAAGAAAATTGAAAGTTCCTTAAAGTAGGGTCCCATGACCCCTACTTTCATTTACATAAAACTTTAAAGGGGTTGCTCCTCCGCATAGGGGATAAAGTAAAGGGATTAAATTTATCTCGGTTATACGCTCACTCCGAAAACAAATTCGACATGTTTCAGCGGTTTTCTCGAAAATTTATAGAATAAGGAAAAGGAGTGTGGGGCGTTTTAAATGGGACAACCTGTATTTGCATTATTTTGTTAAATTCTATGTAGTCATTTTGCGGTTTCATGGTCAACATCCAAGGAATATACTTTTGGATTGGCCAATATGGATTATTGTATAATCCTCCGCGTAATTTGATTTCAAACATATATCCAAGTGTATCGTGATATCCAGCCCACTCGAAAAAGTGTTTCTTTTTAGTATTCATTACAAAATAATTGGTAAAAAAACGTTGATGCAGTGATCAGCATTTGTAGTCAGTTTTCCACTTCCTATTCGTGGAAATGGTGAATAATTATAATTAAAAATAAAATAAATATTTTTCTAATATTTATTATTCCTAGCGCATTCGCCAGAATATTAACAAATTGTATTGAATAATCTTGGAGCATTTTTATTATTATCTAGCATTAAGTGAGTGTTGAAATACTTTTTAAAATACATTAAATGCAAAACTGCTCACGCACCGCAAGTAATAAATTTACTTTGACGTAATTGCATGACACAAAGCATCCAGAGTTGGATCGAGCTTGCTAATAGGTAAAAAGTAAAACAGGATTTCTTGAAGGAAATTGGAAAAAGGTCTAAGTTCAGTTGATGGTCAATGTATAGATTGTAACTAGTAGAGCGTGTGTACATTTTAAGCATTAAAAGATGTAGACAATTTCTTGTGTATTCATGAAGAAATAGCTTTGTGCTGAGGATTAGATATACAGGATGATTCACAAAGATGGGGTCGAAATTTAATAGCTTATAGGAAATGAAAATATAAGACCTGTATTTTTTCTTTTTGTTATTTTTCAATTTTGGCTGGGTTGAAAGAGGGGTAAATAAGGACGATCTGCGTCAAAGTTGGTATGATATTGCAAAGAATTGTTGCACATTTTTCGGTAAGTCTATTTGTTTCAACATTTATAGAGGTTGCTCTTGGCAGTATCATCTAACAACAAAATGACTTAAAACTTCTTGGTCAGATAATGCAATAAAAATTCGATGATACGAGGAGTTTCAGTATTCAATGGTTCACAAAATGATAGTGTCAATTGTCAAAAATTAAAGGTTTTAGGGATAAATGCAAAAAACTTTACATCTACATTTGTACTCATAAGTGCTATTTTTAATAATTATTAATTATTATTTTCAACAATAATAATAATAATGTTTGCATTATTTTTGTGATACAGAACATGTAAAAAGTATGTTGGAAATGTATTTTTTTTTTAGATCCTCAGGTATAATGTAAATTACCTCCGACTTGATGGCAGTTTTTAAGTTAGTGGATAGATAAATTAATTTTTGAGGTTTAGAAAAATGTAGGTTTCTTTTTTTTTTAACATTACAAAATCAAAAATTATTTTGAAATCTATGCCATTACTTTTGTTCTCGCTAGTACATGTTACCATATGTCAAAGACAATATCATACATTTTTATTTATTCAGCATAAGCAAAACACTTTTATAAATTAACAGTAACTAATAAATGAACAAACGTAGTAACAAAAGAACACAACATTAGTTTAAGCACTGTTGAAATTGACTTCCTTTTGCACTAATGCAAGCTCGGGATTATATTTTAATTTGTTGAGCATTTATACGGAATTTTCCGTTGTGTTACTTTCATTCAATACTCTCTCTCAAATTTGCAATATTTAAAATTTTGGTCTTATAAACAAACACTTTTTTAAAGTTGCCCTAAATTAAAAATTAAAAATGATTCAGGTTAAGACTTCGTGCTTCATTCTCACGACCAATTTATCTTCTTGGATAATTATTTTGTAACCACTGACTAACGTGAACAGAAAAATCTGGAGGAGCCCATCATGCATGTATAAGCTACCTCTGGTTCCAAGAATCATTCTCAGTAGCTCCGGCAAATCATTTTCTAAGAATTCCAAATACTTTACTCCATTTAAATTATCTTACAGTTTAAAGAATCTCAGAATATTAGTATTATTATTATTAGATGCCTGCCAATAATTAACTCAAAATTGAAATTGGGAATATTTCTCAAACATTGTATACATGTTCTCCTATACCCACTTGTGTATATTATGTTGTGTATATTTAAATACCCACTTTGGAAATAAAATTAGGATCGCGTCAGTGACTTTGAAGGAGCCATTGGCAAAAACAACCCTTATTTGGTAATTTTCTGGAAATAATTCCTGAACTTTTATTATATGGATAGAATATAGTTGCTGATCATGAAGTACCTTTCACAATGCGTGGCGAATTTTGTGTTTCCGGAAAATATTATTTATAGACACGGAAAATGCAACACAGTAATATTTTACATATTATATTTAATTTTTTTTTGCCAAAATTGATATCGTCTGCGTTCAACGTGAGCCCACAAACAGAATCTATATCCATACTATTTTTCATCTCACTGGGATACGTTCACTTAGCATTCCATTTTTTTGAAAATTTAATTTGAAAATATCATGGTCATTTCGTCAACATAAGTTCAGTTTCTTCTTATGGAATTTGTTGCATCATTTATATTGTTGGTGAAGAAACAAAAGGCGCTCTTAAAATTAGACATTAAAATATACTGTATGTTTGAAAAAATAAGCTAATATGAGGTTTGATCAAATCGGTAGTGCCACGAAAATGTCAATACCCAATGGATAACTACCAATCCTTTTTTGTCTACCAAAAATCTTTTTTATATTTTTCAGAATAAGGTAATTGTGAAATTTCAAATACTGTCCTGAGTCATTCAGTATATAGTATGGAAACAGAGTGTAAGTTATAAATACTATGTTTTTTAATTTTTTTTTTTCGCTCATTCTCACAGATCTATTTTTTAAGAAATTGTGTATCCTTGGGATATGATACCTTCAATTCTTTAATGGTGACCTATATTTTTTATTTTACAATTCAATAATGTTCCACGGAAGCCTGCATATACATTTTATGGCGCTGTGTAAGAAAATTTTATAAGATAAGTGAGATCATAATTATTGAGGAGCAGATTATTCCATTCCACTACTGAATGAAAGGCTAGAGTTTTTGAATAAACCTATTCATGTGTTACATTTTTAAAATTTTAAAATAATTCATTCCTCTTCTCAACGTTTCTTCACAATTATTAAGAATCCTTAACTAAGTGTTATAACTAAAGCAGTTGTAATGCAGTCTCTCGAGCGGAGATAGAGGGCTAACGTACGATATGCGCCGAAAACTACGGATTCCAACAGTGATCAGTAGGTTATCTCTGCTTGCCGCTAGGCACAGTAATCGGTGGCCTCTAAGTGTGTTTACTGCATTCCAGGTTATAAGACACTTTTATTAGTTTTACTGCGCTTTTAGTTCATATTTATATACTTTGTTTTTTATATGGTGCGATGGAAACAGAAAAGAAAAATGCAGGACACGTTTGTCGTTACAAAAGCAGTAAAAATAAATGGTACATTGGAACATTGGAATTAATTTTTTATTCCCCGTGATTCTAAAAGGTAAGCAAGTTTATCTGTGCAAAATATGAAACAGAAATTTGTTATTTACGCTAATCTTAACTGTTAAATTAGAGGTGTTACTCGATAATACAAAAATACTTGTTATGTATGTTACAAAAACAAACGACAAGTCGTTTTTAGTAAGAGTATTAAGGAAAATGCGAAACAAAATTTGTACTAAATTTTATTATTACAAAGAACATCAATTTTTTTTTATAAGAACATGTTTTTTCAATGATTTCTTTTTATTTTAGTCTATTTTACTTTCATACCACGTCATGTGAGGAAAAGCTCTGTATCAGAAATTTTTCTAAAATATAGAGAAAAAGTGATTTATGAAAAAATAAGAATATTTTACACTTAAATTTATTAATAGAAATTTTAAAACGGGCAAAAAACAATATTGATTAATAATTTGGAGATATCAATAAGGAATTTGGTTTTTCTATACCTAGCTATTTTATTTTGTAACCTAAAAATTTTTTAAAACATTTCGCCTGTTGTGTATTCTGTTTCATCTATCTAGGGAATATAGAAAATATTATTTTAAACGTGAAAAGTGCCAAAAAATAAAATATGTACATTGCACAAACAGCAAAGTATGCTAGAGAAGGTTTATTAATGATGCAAGTGTACGCTTACAAACATAAGCAACTGTTAATGGACATGATATAAGAGGTAAGTCTTTGTAAGTTACACCGTGACCTCCACTGATGTCAGTCGATTTCTTAAAACGAGACAGCTACAGTTATAACATAATTGTTATCAATTATTTTTGAATGTTATCAAACATTGATCACTGGATACTACCCTTTTGAAAATTTGCTCCTCAATTAAATTACCAGATCTATTGTTATCAAATTACTTTTCTCTTACATAAAAGACATGGGATTTGCACAAAAATACTTTTAGTTGCTATCATATACTTAGGATTTTATAGTTAAGCCTTCTGAAAGATAATTCAATAAAAAATTTCATAATACGGTCCTGCTCTCTACTATGAGGTAAAGATTTAAATCATATTCAACTAAAGGGTTAACGCCTTACCTTTACTAGTGCAACGAACTTAAGACCTTAAAGAATTTAACTATTTGCATTTAAAACAGAAATTATCTACGCTTTATATGTATAAAAGTATTAGTTACTTACTCGTAGGTAAGGATTTCGTCTTTAAATTGTCACTATTATTTAACTCAGTGTAAATATATACAATACATTTATTAATTACGCACATCCAGGAATTTTCGTTGTAATACTACTTAACAATGTGACACCTAAATATTCCTAGTTGGTGGAAACTCAGATTTACCAAATTGAGATGATCACATGAATTTCGTTTGTATTAATTCAACAGAGCAATTTATTGGAAAGCCTCCTTGTTTTCATATTAATCATTTCGTGTCTTAAATAAAAGCCTTTATATTTAGAAGCCTATGACATAGAATTATATGTAATGTTTGATAAAATAGTTATATAGGGAATTGCATCGATAGATATAGGAAAAAAGTATATAACAGAAATTTTGAAAATTTATAATGTAAATGTGGCCCATCCAACAAAAACAGTTACAAGCATTTAGTACGTCGATACCAACTTGCTTATCGAAAAAACGTAGTATAACCACAATAATATATAATTTATATTAATATTATTAAATCCCTCTAAGATTTATAATTACCTATTTTATTAGGCCTCTCATAAACAATTAGCGGTCCAATTGATTAAATTTTGTTGCCTGTTGGCTGCTCAGTAATTCCGGTGGTTTCGTAGGTTGTTAAATGTTTGTAAATATTATCAAATAGGCTTTTAAATTTATTTATCAACGAGCTGTGAAATGGAGATTATTGTAGTTTAAATAAAGCATCACTTATACTAAAAGAATTTAGAATGTTGGTAGATTCCAGTAACTAATATATAATATATATAAATATTAATAACAATAGTTGCGGGTACCAATTTAACAAACTTTTAACTAGAAACTTATTTATTTCAGTGACCTTTTGCACAATGTGAGAACATAGACCCTTTCCTCTTACAAAAACAAAAAACAGAGAATTTTCAAAAAGACAAATATATCACAATTATTTAAAACTTGTACCTGTAATAGGTATAACAACAGTACATAAAACTTAAATTGAAAGATTACGTACAAAAAAAATAAGTTTTATTAAAATTCGCCAGATGGGCCAAAAAATTACATTTAACAAAAACAAAAAACAAAATTGTAAAGCAGAACAAAACGAATCAAATTATATTTTTCCTTCACTCCGCAACTACCCCAATATTTAAAAAATTTACTGGTACGACAAATGATGTTACGACCTGGCAAGTTCTAAATATCACCGACTAGACTGATGAAATCTCTCTGGTTTGATCTCCTGATTCCTTCTCGAACTATAACTCGGCAGGCAGCCTCCTGGTGAGGATATGAGATACAGACTCTTAAGGAAACAACGACTACTGCAGGTCTAAATTGTTATTCCAACAAGCAATTAATTACCCCATCTGGTGAGATTTATAGTGGAACCTTCTTGTCGGTCTCGTGCATAAAAGAAAAATTACCAGTCAAAATTTATAGTAACAAATACAGAAAATATGTATAGGTTAAGTTACGGTTGAACAAAAAAATACAATAAGGCAAAAAAATAAATATAGTTTAAAAAAACTAAAAAACACGCTTTTAAAGCACATCAAACTAAAAAAGTGAAAAATAATTATTAATATAAACTGAAAATAATAATGAACGAAAAATACTAGTATTATTGTGAAAAAAGCGTGGGGTGCTTTGTGCAATATTTTTCGTATATCGAGCACCCCACGCTTTTTTCACAATAATACTAGTATTTTTCGTTCATTATTATTTTCAGTTTATATTAATAATTATTTTTCACTTTTTTAGTTTGATGTGCTTTAAAAGCGTGTTTTTTAGTTTTTTTAAACTATATTTATTTTTAACTTTTTTAGTTTGATGTGCTATGAAAGCGTTTTTTAGTTGTTTTAAACTATATTTATATTGCTTATTGATGCTGATATTATAACATATTACGATCCAACAGATATTTCTGAAAAAAAAAAAAAATTTTATTTCAGCCGTGAGGTTCGAACTCACGCCGGCGGAGTCTGTCGTTTCGCGTCGACTGCCTTAACCCACTCGACCACCGGGCTAATTAACAATTATGGAATCTACTGACATATTAAGCCTTTGCTTTCACGCAGGGATACGTGAGGAAAGGATTGGCGATCCTGATCAGGATAATGATATAAACTTATCAAATTATTGTATTGTTACCGGTTCTTAATAAGTGTACAAAGTTTCAATTAAATCTGTCCGTTTAAAGTGGGTTAAAATCGAGTCCAAAGAGTCGGTTACAAACAAACAAGCAAAAAGCAAACAAACAAGCAAACATACAGGTGAAGCTAATAAAAGCGTGTTAAAAAAATGTCTACTGTTTATAAACAGTAACTGAAATGAACTAATGGAATTAGTTAAAAATAATTAACCGACAGATAATAACAACTTAACCAAAAGGTTTGAGTTATACAACAAAGTTATACTATTTTTCTTGATAAAAAAAATAGTGAAATAAGAGAAACAATAGCAGAATAGATAATTAATAAAAAAAATTACTCAACCTGTAAGTAATAAATTCTAGTTTAATTAATTCAATTTAATAATGAATTTAGGGTAAGAAAAAACAATAAGATCACTCTTAAGAATTATGATATTAATTAATTATCATATTAATTATGCAATTTAAAATAAATTAGGGATTTTCCCAAAAATAAATATATACCTTTATACAAAGGAAAAAAATAACCGACACTGAATTTTGAAGCACAATCTCATAAAATATGCTTAAACAAATACAAGAGAAAATATGAGTTTTGCAATTGAATATTATTTATTCCAATGTCACACCATGTAACAGTATAACAGGAAGCAGAAAAATATTTTACTTTTTAGATAAATTATATTAATTTTCACAGATAAAGAAAAGTCGTGAATAATTTATTATTTAAATAAATTATATTAATTTCGCAGATAAAGAAAAGAGGTAAATAATTTACCTCTAAAATAAATGATATTAATTTTTACAGAAATAATATTAATTTCCACAGAAGAGATAAGTGGTGTATGTTACTTTAAGTTATACGTTATTTACGGTAAATATCAGTAGAATCTAATAAAATTTAATGAATTAAGTTAATCTTCTTCAATACGTTAATACTAGCCAAAAATCTAGGAAACAGACTTTATGAATCCTTAAATTCAAAATATATAGCTTTGTAAAGATAAAGAAAAATGTAATTAACTGACACTTTAAAATAGACAGACTTTTTCAGTCTTCACGAGACTTTGCGAGTTCAGCAGCAGGGAAGAAAAAAGGACTTTAGTCCAAGAGGTAAGTGAGGGTGGCAAATTAGCAACACAAAGGCTAATTGATAATGTACGATAAGATAATTACTAATTAGATAAAACGATATAAATTACATCTATAGAGCTAGTAAGGCGATCCAAACTCAAGAATTTAGTTGAATGTAAAGGACGCGCAAATATGGCGACTAGCCCACGGGCTTTACACTAAACTAATTCAGATCGATAAAAATCGATATTAAAACTTAGATAAGGAAATAAATAACTTATCAAGAACATGTTCTAATAGTTTAAAATGAAATTATTAAATATTTTAAATTAATAATTGAACGATAATAGCATTATTACTCTCACCTTCCTACTTGAAGAACACCCACAGACTCTTCGCTTCACCCGCGCCCTCGTCGAGTGATTAACTCGCGCATGAACGAAAATCAGGGCATTTCGATTAAAACACCAAGACAGCAAGGTCGTAACCTAATTTGTTAGAATTATTGTTACAGTAGCACACCCTAAACTTAAACCCAGCCATTTCGGAGATATTTGACGTTTTATAAAAAACTTGATGTGACGGTTTGTAAGAACATTTAATAACTTTTTTCGTGTGGCATTAGCTTCTTGGTACGTACAAAGAACACAAGGTGAACTACGCTCTGCAATTAAAATAAATTCAATAATAGTATATTAAGTGTTCCATTTTTCACGTTACATTTTGTCAGTTTCAAATCGCGAAAACTTTTAGACTCAAAAATGTTCGTATAAATTGCTATCAACTTAGACATGATTAGAAACAACCAGCAATCTCAGTCATTCACTTGGTAAAAAAATGCCAGCACGGTTAAGTTACACCCACGAAGATTTTTTAAATTTGTTTTATTCTTTATGAAGCTTTGAGAATATGATAAAGTAACATAAAGACAGTTAACAAATTTTTGCTACTAGATATCCACAAAAGCAGAAACTGTCACCAAACACTGTAAAATGCATATCGGATGATTTTAGAAACTGGCTCTGTCAAGGCAGGAATTGTAAAGTGGTGTAAGCAAGTATACAGTAGCATTTTAAATTTTCTCATGGAATTTTCTATAAAATTGAATTTGTTTTAAAAAATAAAACTTATACAATGCAGACATGTAGAAAGCATATTATTTGGTTTATTTTTTCACTGTTTTCAAATATTTACACATTTTTAAAATTTTGTTATACAAATTTTAGAATATACGAAATTGATATTTCTTTTATGAAGCCGAACCTGTATTTTCATTTTGGTTAATATCGTTACGCCACTGGACTGTGTAGACACAATATATATAACTAGAATTGTACGAAAACGGCCGGGAATGCTCTGGACTGTGCATGGATATATAAATAAGGTGTTCAGTGGGTCCACAAGTCAGTCTGAATTTGAAATAAGTTATATACGAAAGTAGTGACTTTCAATATTTAATTGTGATTATAATTAAATCCTTCATAAAGTTACCGCTGTTAATTATTAATTAATTAATAAAGTAGTGAGCCAGTGTTACCCGGACTTTTAATCAACGATTCTATGACTTGACGTGTGTGTGGGGATAGCAAACAAGTGACAATATGTTAATCGATTCAATAAATTGAGTAAAACATAGCTACTGAACATAAAAATTTTATACAGAGTGGCTCAAATGCTGTGGCTTAAAAAATAAATAGACAAAATCGATAAAACACCCTGTATCTTGGAAATGAATGTTGTTAGATCCGTCGCTTATTTTGAACCATCTATCTCCATTAAAAATGATTTTGTCTTTTTGAATTTGCAAATGATAGTACAGGGGTGTTCAAGAAAGACTTTATCCCCTTAACTTTTTTATTTCTTGTCCAGAAAAAATAGTAAAGACAAGAGTTGTGGGAAATTTTCATTTTCTTAACCCATTTACCGCAAAAAAATGAGCATCGCATTTCGGAGATATATATCAAACTTTCGTTTTTTAAATAGAACACCCAATATATGTTTTCAGCTTTTAAAATAGATGCTTCCTCCAGATTACAAAGAATACATATGTTGTACATTTGCTCTAACTGTTTGCGATTTATGACTAATTTAATGAAATTTTTTGAATTTTGCACAAGCTCAAGATTGCCATGGAAAATATTTTTTTGTTCGGTAAAAACATATTGACAGTTTAACATTTATTGAATGCCTTAATTTGACAGGTAAACAGTATTTGGTATTTTAAATCAGTTATTGGTTTATGCATGGCCATCTATGCAAAAAACAATTTAGTTGTATCCCAAACTTTTAAGAATATTATTTAACTTAACACAGTTACTTAAAGATCAAATGTATAACAACCATATGGTGAGAAAAACAACTATCCAAATATCTAAAAATGTACTATTATGTGGTGCTCCCCCTGTATAGTCATTAAGACACAAACTCACAGCACATACGAAAACTGGGTGAAACATGCTACCAATCCATTTTATATTTTTTTTAACTATATTTTTAAGAATAAGAAATGGGTTTAAAAAGTACAGTTATTATCTAATCACACTGTACATAATTGTTACGCATTTTTATCAACGTCGTGTCATCTTTCTACTTACTTGCTATTTTACTGAAAATTGAACAATCGTAGCTTTTTTTCTTTCTGACAGAAAACAGACACTGTTACTATTACTTCTTGGATACCGCAGGGAAATCTATTAGAACAGTTTTTGTATTCCATATACACAAATTAACTCTTGTTAAATCTAAGATTCTGTGATCATATGTATGTGGATGAAATGCAACTATACTACTTCTTTACCTCTTTATGAAAAATTGATTTAAATAAATATATGGCAATCCATTTCTGCTGTGAATAGTCAGGTTAGTGCTAATTTTCTTGGTAAAAAAAACAAGATAGATCTATGGGGTTTAAAATAAAACAAAAGAAGGTTTAGTGCCATATTCTTAAAAAAAAAAACAATTATGCAGCTACGGACACGTGTTTCGAGGGTTATTGCCCCTCATTAGTGTAGCATAGGTAAGAAATTGGATCTAGGATGGCTAGATCCAGGAACAAGAACTAAAATAAGGCTGGAAAGTACTCAGTTAGTGCCCTCATGTTCCAATGTGCCACAAATGGGGCCTCGATGAGCACAGTCAACACACAGAGCTCTATCTGTATTGCTCGTTTCCACCTGGTACATACAAACAAAACAAGGTAGATTTATTGGGGTTCAAAATAAAACAAAGAAGGTTTAGTGCCATATCCCAAAAAAAAAAACAATTATGCAGCTGGAGTTATTGCCATGTAGAAACGAGCAGTACAAATAGAGCTCTGTGTGTTAACTGTGCTCATCAAGGCCCCATTTGTGGCACATGGGAACATGAAGGCACTAATTGAGTACTGTTTACTGTACTTTCCAGCCTTATTTTAGTTCTCGTTCCTGATCTATCCCATCCTAGATCCAATTCCTTAGCTACGCTACGCTGATGAGGGGCAATAACACCGAAACAAGTGTCCGTAGCTGCATAATTGTTTTTTTTGGGATATGGCACTACACCCTCTTTGTTTTTCTTGGTAAAGTTCAAATAAAGATTGATAAATTGTTACATGGGATCCACTTCCTAATAGTCTTTGCTTGGAAATAAGTAACACCAAAATATTTTCTAGTTGATTTTTTTTTATTTGTTCACTGTACAAGGTGCCTCTGAAATGGGTGTGGGTAGATCGTGTCCTGGCGTCGGTTATTGTCCCTGGTAGCTAAAATACGTCGACGATAAATCAATTAAAAAAAAAAAACTTTTAATCCAGTGATAACTTGGTGAATATATAAGGTATAGGCAACCAGTTATATTCATGTGTCTGTAATCTTTTTTAATGTAATTAAACAATTTTATATTAGAGTAATTATGTAAAAAAGAAAAATTTCGATTTTCATATTTACTATTGCTAGCAAAAACAACTAGCAAAAAGGAATTCGGGCTAATTAATTTAAGCTTCTGATGTTCTGTCAGATACATAGTCTTCAATCCACTTTTAAAGAAAAGTTTAATTTACAACACAAAAATTTGGAAGTGTCTACTTATTTATTATTGAGAATCACTGTCGAATACGAACATCTTAGTGCTAGTTTTTTTATACGATGGTACCAGTGGTTGCAAAAAAAATAGGATACTTAGTTTGTAGTTTTGTGAAATATTTAGTTTTGTATGTGCTGCTTTTAGCATTTAGGTTATGTTTAATTAGTTATAGAACTGTTAAATATTATTACAGATATTAGTCAGTGTACTGGAATGCACAGAACTAGTTCGCCCAAAATTGGAGCAAATTTTTCAGTAAGCAACATTTTTAGTTACGATTATGTCCGTCAGAAACTCATGATTACTATACAATCAATTGAAAATTAAATTAACTACAAAAAATCGAGTTTCTCTTGCTAATAAAAAAATAGAGCAGTATGGAACGATAAAATAGCTAGAAGGTTCAGGACACATCGGGGTATTCAGCGCCGAGGAAGATGAATATATAAAATTTTGTCCTAGAACATCCACTTAAAAACGAAATCCGTGTTATAAAGATGAGGACTTTTTTCTTGTTTCAGTCATATAGTAGCTTGGAAAGGAAATAATATTTCGCCATATTAATACTTCGCCATACCACCATTGTGATCAATTACGTTCTATATGTATCAAGACATGGAACAGACTAATTGTCTAGTATATTCCGAAGTAATTTTCTGCTATAATCTTTTGGTACGTTCTCCCCTAGTTGATTTAGTTTCGGGGCCTAAAATTTTCCCGTTACATTAACTGCGAGATCATAGTCGATATGTTTTTAATTGGATTTAAATCCAGGCTCCTTGAAGGCCATGTCAAAACATGGATATTTTGAAATTCAAAATAGTTTTGGTCTGTAGGGGCATGATGAATGGGACAGTTGTCCTGAAATATGTTCATTTAAAAAATGAAATATTTATTCAAAGATGGAATGAAATGGAAATATAATAACGACAAATTTTTTTTTTGCTAATTATTATTTATTAACTTTTACAAAACACTTTTATCACAGATAAGTGTAAAACATATATATTTTTAAACAATTACTCTCCGGTTACAATAAAATAATCAGTTGTCATGGCTCAAATTGCACAAATTTACATTTAGCTGTTAAATTCAAGATAAAAAAGAAAGCTATTAAATAAATATAAAGGAATCTTAATTTTTAGCACACTGTATCTTTGTAGCCAATTTTTTTTTGGAACGTATATTATTTTTTAATTTTGGACCCTGATTCATCCTGTACATTTAAGAATTAAAAACAAAATCACCTTCTATAAGCAGATAAAGGTAAATATATTATGTACATTAGCATTATTTGTGTCTTGTTAACGACCAGAACAGTCAAAATATATGTACATTGAATTTAACAAAAGTAACCAAGACTTTAAAATGTTTTTTTCCTAATGTCTCTATTTAATAATGTTTTAAATAAATATAGGCAACTAACCATAGTATTTACATGACTAGTTTTGCTTTAAATAATTTATCATAAGAACAATTATTCAAGTATATATTGCGTAATAAGTTTTTAAATTATATTCATACAGTGCAAATATTGACCCTATATTCACAAAGCAAACATTTCCAGCCTCGTTACTGTCCTCTCACAGGTACTTACTTTGTATGAAATGTTTGTTCGCTGTCTTTTGAAGCAAGCATAGGCCTATGGATGCTCGAGCCGTTATATTTTTTAAAGGATACCGAGAGAAATATCCATATATATGCAGAGATCACATAAAAGTCATATATTGAAAATATTAGTTGTTTTCCTTGCATATAAAATATCACCTCACCTCAAAGGCCATTCAACAGTGATTTTCAGTTTGCATTAAATCCAAAAGTATTGAAACTTTTGTAAATACCTGGCAATTTAACCAACAATCTTGATACGCAAACAAGTTCTCAACATGTTGCTCTAATAATACAACACATCAAGCTCTGGATCGATTCTTCTTGTAAAATAATTGTCGTCGGTTAGATGAATGTAATAGGTAAAATTAAATTTCATTCGCATTAAATTACTTAATTTCTTTGACTTGTTTATACAGAATTGGGCAAACGTAATGAATAATTGGGGATTATATGTCTTGTATTGTATTTACAAAATTCTGCTTAGCAACTATTTAGATGCATAATAATTTGCATTAGTTTTACAACTAGAATTATCCTATTGTCTATATTTTATTTTTTAAAAAGTTTTGGAAAAGGAAAATAATAGTACAAGAAGAAAACTTAATGAATCTGCTATTATTTTGTTCAACGGTGATAAATGTGTGTCAAATTACTCTGTAGATTTTTCTATGAACTAGTTGTCAATCTTTAGAGACGAGGTAAGTAGACAAAATATCAATATAGCATAATGTCTCACACGAGTTATGTGATGCCACCCTATAATATTTCATATTATAATATAACGATATGCACTGTTATCTTATTCACTGTAGTTAAATGCTGACATTGTAATTCTCCAATTCTCTTTGCATCTTGTTAATTGTATTCAGTTCTGATATAGCTTTGTACTAAACAACACATTAAATTTTATAAACGAAAATTCCGTTTTTGGAAAAGTTTGTTTTTAAAAACGTGCATTCGGCTTCGAGGTATTTTAGTGGCGCAGTCGTACGGATTTTTTCGTAGGAAATCCATTAAGGACAATCCTGTGAGTTTCAACTCTTAAACGAAAAAGTGAACCTTTGGAATAAATATACCGAGTGCTAACCGATAGAACTCCATCGAGGAATACTGTGGATTAGCAGCCGACGCAAATGCACATTGTGCCGATGTTGTAAGTAGATTTTTTTTAGTTCATGTCAGACTCCTCTTTATCCGTTGATTCCTTTTGCGAAAACAATTTGGATTTAGGGTTAGATTTAGTTTCAATTTTTAATAATCTGAGTATCGACTCAAATCAATCAAGTGATAATTTTATTAATAGTGTTTCAAGTACTAGTAATTTAAAAATGTCTGCACCTGCTCTAGACATGAAAAACTTATCAGTTATTCCAAATTTTAATGGTAGTCCTAACAAGCTACATAGATTTATAAGTGTTTGCGAGTCAATATTAACTCATTATTACGACACACAAAACACCAGTAATTTTCAAAATACTCTTTTAATGAATGGTATTCTAAATAAATTAGAAGGACGGGCGGAAGAAGTTGTTGCTATTAATGGTAGTAATAGTTGGGATGATATAAAAAAGTGCATTATTGCAAAATTTTGGTGATCAGAGAGACGAAAATTGCTTAAATCAGGATTTAGTAAATTTAAGGCAAAAACCAAACGAATCGCCTTATCAATTTCACGAAAAGGTAATTCATTTGTTAAATACAATTTGTAATTACATTGATCTGCACTGCGACACTACAGAAAGACAATGTAAACGAAATTTTTTCACTAAACAGGCATTAACAACATTTTTGGCTGGATTAAAAGAGCCATTAGGTTCCACAATTCGTGCAATGAGACCAACTACTCTAGCCAAAGCCATGCAATTCATTACAGAGGAAGATAATATCAAATATCTGCAAAGATCGAGTCAACCAAATATTCAAATTAGTAAACCTTTAGCTCAACAACACCCACAAAATTATTATAACCCAAATTATTCACAAGATCATTTTAACCGAGCATTTTCTCAAATGAATATGCAATCAAGACAAATGCCTTTTGCGCAGCAACAAGGGCAGTCGCGATTTCCTCGCGGTCCCGTCAATATTCAAAGACACCCAAATCCGCCAGCTCAAAAATTCCCTACTAATTTACAAACATTTGGCAAACCCCAAAATGTTTGGAAGCCAAATTCTAATGTTCCACAAAACAAACCAACACCTATGAGTATTTCTACCCGAAATACAACCTTACAATTTAAAAGGCCCTATCAAAATAATGCGTTTCAAAATAACGGTCAAAGGTCTAATTTTGCTGCGGAACAATTATTTAATACCGAACATTATGATAACCAATATGATGACGAGACACCCGAAAATTTGTGTGACGACGAACAAGCGTACGAATGTTCATACCCCGACGATGAACAATGTGAAAATTTTCAGGAGGTCCTGAATCCGACAACCGAAATATAGTAGAATATCATATGTCTACGGACAAAAAAGAGCTACCATATATCCAAATTTCTAAACCCCCTTTAAAACTTCTTATTGACACAGGTAGCACCAAATCATTTTTAAATCCCGAAATTGCCTCAAAGTATTATTATAAAAATATTTCATATGAACCATTTGTTGTGTCTACAATATTTCAAACATCTTCTCACAACCATTGTGCGGAAATTCCAATTTTCCCAGAATTTAATCAAGACGAGAACTTAAAATTTTATTTGTTTAATTTCCATAATGTTTATGACGGACTTATAGGACTTGACAATTTAAAACTTTTAAATGCTCAACTAGACTTCGTAAATTCGAAACTAGTAACACCTAAATGTATACTACCTATACATTACCAACAATCAGGTCAACAAATTTTATTAAAAATACAAATTAGTCCACATACTCGAACTGTGACAAAAATTCCAGTTAATCATAAAAACGGTGACGTCATTATTCCTCATCAACAAATTCAAAATTGTGAAATACCCGAAACATTGTCAACTGCGGTAAACGGATTAGCTTTAGTAGAAATTTCCAATAAAACCGACAAAGAAATCATCCTTACCTTATTAAACCCAATTAAGACAATACCTTTTATAGCAAATAATTACGAATTATATCATGCGGAAGTAACCACTAATATTAGCGATAAAATACCTGATATTAACAATTTAATTCGAACTTCACATATGAATGCGGAAGAGAAAGAACATGTGTTAAAATTGTGCAGAAAATATTCTGATATTTTTCATATAGAAAACCAAAACTTGTCTTTCACTAATCAAATAAAACATTGTATTAAAACTAAAGACGAATTACCGGTATACACAAAATCATACAGGTATCCATTTATACATAAACCGGAGATCGAACGCCAAATTAGTTCCATGTTAGGACAAGGAATTATACGTCCAAGCAATTCCCCATGGTCATCGCCGATATGGATCGTTCCGAAGAAGGCGGATGCATCTGGTAAGAAAAAGTGGAGAATTGTCGTCGACTATAGGAAGTTGAACGAGAAGACCATAGACGACAGGTACCCTCTTCCTAATATCACCGACGTATTGGATAAATTAGGAAGGTGTAACTATTTTTCGACACTGGACTTGGCAAGCGGATTCCACCAAATCGAGATGAATCCGGAAGACATCCCAAAAACCGCGTTCAACGTCGAAAATGGACATTATGAATACGTCAGGATGCCATTTGGTCTGAAGAACGCCCCCGCAACGTTTCAGCGCGTAATGGACAACATTTTACGTGGTTTGCAGAACGAAATTTGCTTGGTGTACCTGGACGACATCATCATATACTCTACATCTTTACAAGAACACATCGTCAACCTTTCAAAAGTATTTCAACGCCTCAGAGAAACCAACTTTAAAATACAATTGGATAAATCCGAATTTCTGAAGAAAGAAGTAGCCTATCTGGGTCATATTGTTACACCTGAAGGAGTGAAACCAAACCCAGACAAGATCGCCACCATCGATAAATTTCCAATACCCAAAACGGCGAAAGAAATTAAAGGATTTCTAGGTTTACTAGGTTACTACAGGAAGTTCATAAAGAACTTCGCGCGGATTACAAAACCATTAACTCTCTGCTTGAAAAAGGACGCGAAAATTATACATACACCACAGTTTATAAGATGTTTCGAAGACTGTAAAAAAATTACTAACTAACGAGCCAATTCTACAGTACCCGGACTTTGCTAAAGACTTTGTTTTAACAACGGATGCTAGCAATGTAGCCCTTGGAGCTATACTCTCGCAGGGAATAATAGGAAAAGACAAACCCGTGTCATTTGCATTTGGATCTTCCCAAATTGAAAACCTCCCATCTTTTAGTTGGATATCATCTGGTTTATAAAAGATGAGTTTGGGAATTAAATACCAATCATATATCTGTGGCTCTTGAAGAAGCTTTTTGCTTATTATATGAGCTAAAGAAATGTGAAATATGTATTGTATTCTGGGGAAAATATAAGTGTAAGATATATTGATATACGTTACAATTTACAGTTAATGTCGACCCATTTATTCCCTTATTGTACACAAAGTTACAAACATAAAACAAATACAAAAAAATACGTAACAAATACAGTAAATATAAGAAAAATAAATACCTATATATTATTATAACATTATTATGTATTGATTTGCATATACAGTGTGTTATATTTTGAATAGACACACCTCTGTATTTCGGTTGTATCTGAGATGTGATCTATCTTTCTGAATAACAATTTTCTATTTTGTGTATCCGCGGCCTACTACAATTAAACTAAAATACTAAAAATCAAGAAACGCCATTAGGGATTTTTTAGAAAATATGAATCCGACATGCTTGAAAAGCCTAAATACCAGTTTCATATTGATAGCTTTTACAGGGTGTTCACTATGTTGTAAAAAAAAATAATTAGAAAAAATTTCGGTGTTTTTTTTGCAGTTTAAAATTGGAAGAGGAGTTCATTTCATCCAATCAATACTCAGTAAATACTACGATTTATATAGGCTGATCAGAAATGACTACTATACAAATCTAGCTTGGCGTAGAGAGCGAAGAAATATCGCTATTGTGAGACAGAGACTCGAGTGCCAAGCTGGAATCGTAGTACTCTCTGTACTTAAAATTATGTAGAGAAGATTAATGATAACTTTATATTGGTATCGGAATGTACATTCTGATTATTCTGTATAAACCGTAGTATTATTTCATACTGGTCAGATGAAATTAACACCCCTTTGCCGTTTAAACTGCATAAAAACATTTCGATATATTTTTTTCAATTTTTGAAAAAATGTGTAAGAGCTATAAACTTCAATTTAGAATTTAAGCTTTTTTAAGCATGCCCGATTCATATTTCCTAAAAAAAATACGTTAAAAGATCCCTAATAACATTTCTTAATTGTTAGCCTTTTATTTTAATGATGGCCGCGGATACACAATAACAAAATTGTTATGCAGGAAGGTAGATTTCGTCGAGTATTACATCAATTCTCTCAAATACATTCGAAATACAAGGGTGTGTCTGCTCAAAATATAACACATTGTATATATAAATCAATACATAATAATGTTGTAATAATATATAAATATTAATTTTTGTTTTATTTACTGTATTTGTTATGATTTTTTTTTTTGTATTTGTTTTATGTTTGTATCTTTGTGTGCAATAATGAAATAAATCGGTCGACACTGACTGTAAATAATTATGATGCATGTCAATATATCTGACACTTTTATTTTTCACAGAATGCAATACATACTTCATATTTCTTTAACTCACATGAATTAGCAAAAAGATTCATCAAGGGCCACAGATATATGGTTGATATTTACATCCCAAACTCATCTTTTGTCAACCAGATGATATCCTACTATAAGATAGGAAGTATTCCAATTTGGGAAGGTCCACAGCTTCTGTTAATATAATAACCAAATTAACTGACAAATTAATTAGATACGAAGTTACAAGTTAGGTACTGAAGGGGCCGAGTGGGTAAGAGTGCTTATCCTTACTTGTAAGCGAAATCGGTGGTTCGAATCTATCGCGGGAGGATTTGAAAATTTTTAATTTGAAATTTTTTTCCGACAGGTGTAATATGGAACTATCGATGTTGCAAACAGTTCAATAAACTGTAGGGCCTTATCTCTCTTGACCTAACACAGAATCCTAAAATTTTTAGGCAGTTACTTCGGCGGCTTGGGATACGGTTAAGAAAATATTTTTTTAAGTAACACTTTTAAGAAAGTTCTGAAATGGAAATATTTATGATAAAGGAAATATTTATCTTCAAGAACTTGGCGGCCAAAAATTAACCAGCTTTACCTCGATATTCGTTGAGCCACAAATTTAAATTTTAGTGTTACTAATAGTTACAAATAGTTACAAATTGGTTACTAAATAGTGAGACGAAAAATGCGAAATTATATTATCGTGTAGCTGCCGAGAAGTTGGCTGCCATAATTTAATAATTTATTACTCTACTATGATGCAGTTACAAATTCTAATTTGTGGGTTACAAATAGTTACAAATTAGTTATTAAATGATGGTCAGATGTAAACTGAAAATATTAAAACTTGTGTGGCTCGGGGGAACTTTTCACCAAAAATATATTTTTTAATATCTACTAACGGGGCGCGTTACAAATTTCGGTATATAAGTTACAAATATTTACAAATAAGGTACTAAATGATGGTATGGACAAAGCATAAGAAAACTTATTTGAGGCGGCCAACTTCACGGACCCCAGCTCAGAGGCTAATGGTATAGGACGTAGATTTTCGGATGAGAGTGGAGCTCAGAGGCTTTGGCCAATAGCATAGGACTTTTGATTTTTAGTGTCGTCGAATGAGATTTTAATCAATACTGTAGACTTGTATCCAATATAATAGCCAAGAGGAGGGTTAAGGGACATAGATCTAGGGTACAAAAATGGCTGCTAAAGACGTAGGTAGTAGAAGTAACCTTGACCAATGAGAACGTTTAAAAAAGTAATTAATTAATTATATGACAAAAGCAATAAATAATAAGAATAAAAGTAGTCGACAGAGGTATAGCTACTGAATGTCATACAAGCTCGACTAATGAGAGAGTTAAAAAGTAATTAATTATATATCAACGCACTAAGATGGCTGCTATATTCTTGAATCCGCATGTTAAGAAAGGCTAGGACTTGTTGCTTTAAATATATAGGATGAAATCGTATGTCTTTCTAGTTAAAATTATTTTACATAAGTTTTCAGGAATTTGGTAATATTTTTTTTGCTACAAGCTCGGTCAATTAACTATACGTTTAGGTAATAAATAATAAAATTAAAGATGGCAGCAGTGTCTGTAGACTATTTTAAAAAATAAAAGTAATTAATTAAAGGCAGGTACTTAGGCTAAAATCCAATAAATGAGAACGAGCCACCCTATATATCACTATGTAATAATGTTAAAGGCGGCTACTTCAGCTACATGTATTTATGAGCTAAAATCTAATATACTAGTGTGAGACACCATGTATAGGTAATAAAAAAATTAGTTACTACAATTAAAGCAAAGCAAAGCAAATTGTTATCAAGTTTAATAAAATTGGCAAATCATCCAAGTACTCCTCAATTTGCTGTTGCAGAAGATTGAGATACACTTCACCCGTGAGGTTTGTAGTTATAAAAATAGGACAAATTATTTTATTTCTGTGTATTCCGCACCACACATTAACTAAATGATGATTGTTATGCCTGTTAACGAAAATGTCTGTAGAAAAGGAAGACGCCTTTCTTCCAAATTGTAGTAATGCATGTTGTATGTTTTTCCACTATAAGATAGATATTATTTTAATAGATAAAATAGCCACACTAATTATAAACTCAACAGATGTGACATTTACTGACGTTGACTGAAGTTTAATTGTTTTCTTAGCCTACTAGTTTTAGTGGTATATATTTGAAAATCGATTTTATTTAGACCATTGGTAATAACTGACAAACTACTAGACCAATCATGCTATAACTGTATACATTAGAACAAATATACAATTTTAAATATTCAAAAATACACAGGGTGTATCTAATCGATTAATGAATCTTTTTGCAGTGGTGTAAACAGTCTCTATGCACTTTGTATTAAAATTCCATCGTGTTGGAGCCGCTTTAGGTAATCTCACCTTAACAACATTATCTAACACGGCTGTTCTATTTGGCGATTTTCCAAAGAATGAAGAAGAGCTATGTAAATTAGCAAAAAAAAATGTTTATGCTTTTATCCTGACTTGATGATTTTTGTAAAGTTAAATTTAGTTGAAGAGCGTAACAATGAATAAAATTTGCTGAAGGATAACTTTTTTTTAATTTTGGCTTGTACACCTCCAAAAGCAACACTCATTACTGATGCCCCATCGTAACTTTGTGCTATCAATTTTTTACGACTTTCATTAATTTTCAGACATTCCAACTCTTTTAAAATTACATATGTCAAATGCTGCGATGTCGTTCCTTGAGGCTGAATAAATTTCCAAAATCTCTCACACACAACACCGTCTAAAACGTATCTAAACACAAAAACTACTTGTACTTTATTCATAACCCAACTTATGTCCATCTTTCAGTTTTAATATATTTTGTACAACACTCATATTTAATAGTAAACACCAAAAACACTGTTTTACTTAATTTCACGACAAGTAGAGATTTACTAATAAAATGTTCACAAATAAAAACATTAAAAACAACGCGACAGAATTTACCGACCAACGCGCACCTAGTCAGCATTAAGACTGCTCATTGCTCTACTGAACTTAGTGAACTTCGTGCGTTACTGTTTCCGTAAAATGTGTCAGGGACATTGTCCCCGCCAGTGTTTTCTGTCTCTTTTGCTTTCTGACGATTCGCGCATAAGTCTATTTCACTTTAATTCGTTGTCCGTAGCTAGCTTTGAGGACAAGTTGTGGATTGACCCAAGATTTTTAAATTCTATAAATGAATAATGTAATGAATATGAATGTAGATGCTCGGTGCTCGGGGGGATACGAAATCCTGCGATCTAGATATTTGAATAGTATGAACTGGAAACTTAAAAAATATATATATATATTATATATTTTTAAACTTCAGAGAATAAATAGCTCTATTTTTTTATTTGTATGTGGGAGGTCATTGACCAAATGACCCTATAGAAGAACCGCCAGTGTCTTTTTTGAATGTAAAGGCGACCAGCCGCCAATGAGCGGTCATCGACTGCCAAGAAGTATATTTGCATAAGTAGTTAAAGGCAAATATCGTTTGCATCCATAAGCAAAGCACAGCTGTTAAGCGACTACTCGCCGTACTGACCTTTATTTTCATCGGAGGGGATTACTTTTTTTAAATCATTGCAATTTTTTTGGCTTCGAAACTCTCAAGCTAAAGACATATCATGCATACGGTGAGTATAAAAGTTGTTCTTTATTTATTCGATATTTTCTGTTGAGTGAAATATGCTAGTGGCGACGCAGTCCGCATCTTCAGAAACAGTGAGACGCTGTTTTGTAAAGTGTGCAACGTTAGACTGTCATGCGTGTAAATCCGCTGTAAAACATGTCATCGAATAATTACCAAACGTTAATTGGTGGAGACGGAGACAAACAAAAGCGTGAGACAGTGAAGAGCTGTTATGTAAAGTATGCGGTGTGTGACGCTGGACTGTCATATACCCGTAAATCCACTGTGACAAAACATATTTCGTTGAAAATACATCAAATCTAAATTGGCGGAGGCAAGTGGTCATCGTGGACTTAGCAATGTCCGTCCTCTTCAAATAAATCACAAAGAAATTTTTAAAATAAGATACTGAATACTGTACCATACTGTATACACAGTCCACCTCTGTTATTTACGTCATGTTATCCAAAATCCCTATAATTACGTGGACAATTTAATCGACATAACCCACACTAGCAAATTTCAGTTATTTCTTTTGCATTGAACAAAAGTCTGCCTACATTTTTGTTCGATCTAAACGATGTTTTTATATTAAATTTTGAAAAGGTATTGCAAATTAAATTAGAGAACATATAGTATTGAAATATATGTTTGTCTGTTTTACGTTTAATTGGGTATATCGATTTTTAGAGGATATTCTTTTGTTTTTTGTAAATTAATTTTTTTATTGTATTTTGAGGATACCTGTTATTATGTACTATAAGTCTTATTTTGTTCAGTTCTTTTTCAAAACCTGTTTTGGATAAAGGAATGTTAAAAGCTCGATGTATCATTAATTTATATGCAGCTAACTTATGAGAGAATGGGTTATAGGAATTAAAAGGAATATGTCAGTGTGGTGTGAAATAAATATTATAGAAAATGGATGTGGTTGTCTTTTTATAGTTAAGTAAAAAACAGTTTTGATAATTATTTGTGTTAAATACCTTAAATCGAAATTCAATGATCCTGAAAAACATAATGTTACTCTATCTAATTTCCTAATATTGAATAGGATGGTGAGCAAGAAACTCATTTCTTTTGCTCCTATGAGATGAGTATTTAAGCGATATTGTGAATTTTGACAATTCTTGACACATAGAATATAATCATTTAAATCATCTACAAAAATTATATAAATACCTCTTTGTATAAATTAAATTTATACAAATCCAATCGATAGCTCTTTAAAGTTTATACAAGTTTTAACAACATGGTTCTGGAGTTGTTTATAAGAAATTCTGCATGATTTATTTGCCTTTGTAAATTCGATTTAATTGGACTTTGTTAGTTATTGGAAACAAAATTATACTAAGAAACTTTTTTTCGATATTTAAAGGACTTAATAAAATTGTTGGTCCCGTTATAACTTCACAAAGTAAGCATAAAAACACAGTTATTGCAGAAAATTTAGAAAGTACTTACCTTAATTAACAAGTTTTTATGTCCTCATCAAATGCTATAATATAATTATTTCATTTTTCTACTACTAATGGTTTAAAACCAATTTAGCTAGTTTTCTTAATAGCATAACTTGGTTTTGTCACCAATAACACATAAAATATACCACTTTTAAATGGTGCGCAAATATAATAAAATAGTTTAGTTCACAAGTTAAAGACGGTGTTAGTTAGTGATTAAGGTCATAGAAATATGGGCGATAGCTCATTGGATTCGAAATGACGTCTAGAAAAAATGTATAAAATTGTTTACCAGCACATAAAATTTGTTAATTAACAATAAGCGCATTTTATGAAAAATGGATGAAAAAAATTTTTTTTTAAGTGGATATTGTTCCTTGGGATGTCTAGATGACCCGACAATTTTTTAAAATTTTTTAATTAATATTTTATAACTAAAAAAATTTTTTTGTTGCTACGGTCGGATTCTGAGGTCTGCGGCAGCGTCGCGCTCGCCGCGGGGAGCACTATTTTCACCATTAAATTAAAATTATTAATAATGGAGGTACAGTTCCGGGAGTTAGGACTTTTTTTATCGGAAATTTCGTCCTCTTTAAGAATCTTCTCTTTAAATTTCTTAATTATTAATAGTTTCTGAATTATTTGCGAAAAACTAAATGCCCCTTTCTATCTTAATTTGTTAATAACTTTTGCAATTTTTTATGTGCTGGTAAACAATTTTTACCTTTATCACTAATTAACACCGTTTTTAACTTGTGAACTAGATTAAAAGACCAACACTGAACTAGTGACACAAACATCAAAACTGAGAATTTCTAAGCTGGCGCACATTTCGCCAATTAGGTTGACATAATCGGGAAATGATTAAAATATTGGGTCAGTGTTAGTGTCATTTAATGTTCTCATCAATATCGGGATAATAAAACCAGCCAATAAAACACATTATGTTTCTTAGAAATTCGTGCTCATTCCAAAAAGTTAGTTAAAAGTGGTGTTAGCTACTCAAATTTCTTTTTCTTCTAGCTAATTCAATGATTCAATAAAGAAAACACGTGCCAGTAATTAAATAATCAATAATATGAAGACCAACCACCATAATCATAGTACAGATTGGATTCCCATTCACCTCCACCCTTTCTCGGACTAAGAAAGATTTATTTTATTTTATATAGCAAAGTTCAGTAAATACTTTTAATGATATTTTTACAGAAAAAAGGAACACAGAACGATGAATCACGGAAAGTAGGGAGTACAAAACAACAGTACAGACATATACAAAAATGACAACTCTATGTTTGTTTTACATTTTAATTCCATTGTGGTCGTTAAATTTTCAATTCATTATTTAAATTTAAAATATGCAATAAAGTGATAAGAGCTTAAGTATTATTTTCTGTTAATGTATCGTAGAATTTATTATATTCATTTAAGTAACTGCTGCATCCAAAGAATATGTGATGAAAGTATCTTCAACCTGTGAAGGTGAACCAGGCAGTGGTTATCTATTTTATTATATGGCTTTTTAATTTATATTTAAGGCATTATTTTGTTCGGTGAATAATACATAATTTTGTATACTCACATGATTTTTGTTAAAAACTTTACTCCTTAAGAGGGCTAATTCGACTTGTGTTTGTAAGGTAGTTTTTCAAAATATATTTCGTCCATACGGTTTGGTCAAATTACACCAAATTTGGAAGAGCGGTAGATGAAGGTGCACTAGAGGAGACATGTATCTTATTTTAATTAATTTTCACTTCATGTAGGAAAAATATACACTGTAAATATAGGTAAAATTTGAATGTGACTAGCTCCATAATTATGGACATAAATCGGTAAAATTCATACAAGGCTTCTAGAATGAACCTTCATAATTATGCTCAGCAAGTTTCATATTTCTATTCCGTACCATTTCGTTAAAAATAATTTTCTAAATAAGTACCTTTGTCAGTAGAAATGGAGCAAGGAAGTGCTGCCTCTACTGGGAATCACACCGTAACTAAGCCGGCTATAAACTGCTTGAGTGAAGGTATAGTCAAGAGCAAAATTATTCAGCGGCGGATATATAAAAACGGCAAAAACCTTCCGTGAAATTTGTAATAGTGTTTTGATTTGATATATATTTTAAGTTGTATTTACTTACTATTTTGTTTATATTTTGTAATTATAATAATAGAAATAATAATAAATAATTATTTATGTACTTTTATATCATATAATTTTACATTAATAATTGCAGATACATTTACAAAAAGAAATAAAAATAAGTACACTTCTAGAATAATTTTAATTAATGAAAAAAATACAAATGTAGACCTATCATAGGAATTCTGGGCGGCATCCCAGAGGTGGATTAAAACCTAATACTATATTCCAAAAAACATGCATTATAATAATTTGGTATAGGTTGCATATCTCTAAATTGAAATATAATACTTTGACCATTACTGGATTATCGTCTGGCTAATGCCTTGGTACGGGAGCCACCCAGGAGAGCATGTGTTATACTCTCCTGACGTGTGTCGCTACTCCTACTCTCCATTTTTGTACTCAGTGCATACGTACTCTCGTAGTATTTTGTGTCAGCCAGTAACACAGAATTCAAAACTCTGTACTAGTAGTAGTTTTACCTAATCGACGTAAATATATAAATAAGCGAACATTCTTATTTTGATAGATTCTCAAATAAGATGTTAATTGGTCTTATTTTAGTGTATTGTAGTGGTTGGTGACTTGTTGTGTATACCTACCGGGTAATTTTTTATTCAGATTCGTATTCGCACCCCTACAGTTAGTAATTCTATAATTAATTCCACTACTACTTTTAACCCAAACTCAATTGTTTGAAGATATTAACAGTTGATTTTCTGTAATACGGTGGTAGTCGCACGGTAATTTTGTTATTTTTGGATATACAAAACTAGATTCGGAATAGATATTATTGGCATAAATTATTTTTTTTCGTCATTTTCAAAGGTTCAGAAGTGATCTCAAAGCGTAATTCTTGAATGGAATACCATGTACAGCAGTACATTATTTTTTTACTATGAAACAAAAAATTAACTTCACAACTGGAATAAAAAAATAAAATATATACCTACTTGCATTAAAAAATTACACACTGAACTCATTTTAAAATGTCAGAAATTTTATTTTTATACTTTCGACATCCATTTCCAATTTATTTTTTTGTCTCCAAAACGAAAAAACCTACAGTAGTATAAATGCCGCTATGAATAACAGATATTCAACTGTCTATCAACAAAATAATTGAATTTAGTTAAGTATAGAAGATGTTAAATACATTAAGTTGCAGTAGAATTCACTGAAGAAATCAAAAATGCAAAAATCTGCAAGATGACATTTTTATGCCAATACGCAAAATTTATTTTTAGCCCTATACGATTATCCATTCTAAACTTTATTTCTCCAAATCTGAAACAGTTACAGGGGTGCGAAACCAAGCTGAATTATTTATCAATTTTGTGCATTATTATTTTCGAATTGAAATCAGCCACGTGATCTAAATAGAATGGACAACAAACGTAAATTAGGAGCTTCAATAACTTTGACTCGTAAAAGGTAAGTAACTGAGAATTTTTAAATAATATGGATATGTTCCAAATTATTTTAATTACCTATTTAACAGAGCTGTAAAAAAAGATGGAGAAAAGGTAACTCCGTTCTACCAGAACATTCTCGACTTGAAGAAGACCTAACTTACCAAGGCGAGACGTTGGCCGAATTCAGTTCTGAAAAGGAAAATGATCTAGAAATAAGTGATATCCAGAATGAAGATATAATGGGTAATAATAGTTCAGATGAATCAGATGAATATCTCATAGAGCCAGATATTCCTGACAGTACCTTCAATATCACTGGAAGACGAATAATAGATATATCTTTTTTTCTGGAAACAAATTCAGCAAATAAAACATGTACCTTCATTTCAATGGACTCTAGAGAACTGTGAAATTGCCAAGGAAAGAAGATTGGGAGTTCAATCAGTAATTACATATCACTGATAGCAGATGTTGTTACTTCATAGTGTGGTCACCCGCTGGATCAATTTATATAGAAAAAATTGAAAAAGATCCAGAGTTTTGGAAAGAGATGATGAAAAATAAATTGGAACATTTCTACATGAACCACATTCTACCAGAAATTATAAAAAACCCAATTTAATTTATTATGTATTCTGAATATACAGTGTCCACGGATGGACTTAACGATACTTGTAAATACTCTTATTTTTGATTTTTTTGACAGAAAGTTATTCTTCATGAAAACTATTGCTTATTCTGAAAGCTCGTTTGCCATGTTCAGAATTACGATTTAATATACAGAGTGTCCCGAAATGAAGAAAATATAAAATTTTACCCACAATAAAGTACCTTTATTTTAATTAATAGAGAGAAATTTTATAAGAAAAAGTTATATGTAATGGCAAATGTAGTCTTAATACGAACTTTCATTCAATAATCAGTATTTTTTTTACAATTTTTTTCTTAGGCAAAATCATTAAATAAGTGTTGATAAATTAGGTTGGCTGTAAGTAATTAAAGTCACATCGACTAATATTTCACTATTTGATGTATTGCAGCTTCAGAATAATTAATTAATTTCACTTTTTGACATTTTTTATAATTTAGTCAGTTATTGATTATATGGATGAAAGTTCGTATTAGCACTGCACTTGGCATTACAAACAACTTTCTTTTATAACATTTTTCTCTATTCATTAAAATAAAGGTACTTTACTCTTAGTAAAATTTTATATTTTCTTCATTTTGGGACACACTGTATATTAAATCGTAATTCTAAACATGCCTGACGAGTTTTTAGAATAAGCAAAACTTTATGAAGAACAACCTTTTGTCAAAAAATTTACAAAGTTTACAGGTATAGTTAAGTCGATCCGTGGACACACTGCATATTTATTATATATATATATATATATATATATATATATATATATATATATATATATATATATATATATATATATATATATATATATATATATATATATATATATATATATATATATATATATATATATATATATATATATATATATATATATATATATATATATATATATATATATATATATATATATATATATATATTCATATAAATACATTTTGTGTATTTATATTGCACCGCGCGAATAATGTTTTTCCGACCGAAAAACCACTTTTTAAAAACAATTTATTTTCACAAGTGTAAAACAGTTACAAATTTAAGTAGCAAACTTTATTAAATAATGTTTACAATACAACTGAATATAATTAAAACTGGAGTAAGCGGCGTTCCGCGAAGCTAAATAAACTTTTCTTATCTACTGCTCTGACGTTGAGATGCTGATCTCAGCTGGAAGTCAAGGGGTGCTGGAATCTATAACTCCTCCCTCCTTAGCAGAAGTTTTATGGGGTTGAAAGAAAACTTCCCGTCGTTCGGTTGGGGTCTTCTTTTCTTGCGTCAATCTTCTTCTGCATTTGTAAATAGTGACTATTATTAGTATTGTACCAATAATGAATAATGGTGTGGTCCAGAAGTGGGTAGAACTTCCTCGATTTCTCGTGATAGACAAGGGAAGGAGCTTCTTTTGGTTTTGATGTATTTTTTTGAAGTCCGTCCAAGGGAATTTTGTCAATATTGAGATGGTATTCTTCCGGGTCTTGAATAATTGCCGTTTCTATATTCGGTAGAGTTAGGGGTTGTTCTTGTATTTCCGTTTTTGTGTTTAGATAAACGAGTTTTAGAGTTTCGAATTGGCATCCTCTGGGAAGTTGGAATAGATACACTCCTTGTAAAGTTTGCATTTCTGTGGTAGTACATTTTGTTAGGACCTTCGTCTGGTTTGGAAATATAGCAATATAGTGAGCTTCTGTTAATTGCTCGATCAAGGGTGTGGTCATCGTGATTTTTGTATGTTGACAATTAGCTGCTTTATTATTTAATTGTAATATTTGAAATATGCAATCTTTCCTATCGTCATCTTGGATTATTAAATTGCTCCTACACAAGTACGTGGTTTCCAATTGCATACAACGCGTACTGTCATACTGATAGAGTTCAGCGTTCATTGTTAGGAAGGGTGAGGGTGGTATGATGGTTGTGAGATTTTTCGTGGGTATAGAGTACAAGTGATAGTGAGTAAAGATTTTGGAATGTATGAGAGGAAAATGCAAAATAAAGACTATCCTATGTTCAGAGTAGTAGGCATCTACTGTAATTACTTTGTAGTACTTTATTAGTTCTTCCTTCTGAACATAAAGTAATTGTTCTGGCGGATGATGGTTTAACATTATATTAACGATTGAATCTAAGTTTTCAAAGCTTATTACACTGTTATGTAAAATGCCTATTTTTGCAAATGTTATTGAATTTTCGATATCTGTGAGTAATTGCAAGGTGGTTTGTAATGCTAGGTTCAATTGGTCAAGTACGTTTCTGGCTCTCAAGTAATGATTAAAATCGATCGTAAATTTCTTTAGATCTGAGCTTACTTTATTTATTTCCTCTGTGATTTCATTCTGATTATGACTTAGTAATGAAACTGTTGAATTAAAGTTTTCTATTAAATCGCGTGTAATGGAAATATGTGAGTTAAGATTTTGGACAATATTTTCTTGATTGTCTTGTAAACTTTCGATTGCCCTATTATACCTTTCGGCGTCTTCTTGGTCTAAGTTACCTGATATAGCTTTTACTATGCTTCCTAATCCGTTTATTAGTCCGCGTTTAGTTCGATGAGTTGGATAAATAGTGGCTAATTTTCGTTTCGCGCTCTTAAGTTGGTACTTCAGACTTAAATCGAAATTCTGCAGATTTGAAAAGTACGGGTGACAGTTATGTATTGCTTTTGTTATTGATTCGTATTGTAGGGTAATTATTTCAATTTCCCGCGATATAGGTTTTAGGTCATAGTAATGTACAAAGTCGTGTAAGCCTGTTTGAATTCGAGCTTGTCCGAGTTTTAGTGGGATAATTCCAGGGTTAGTTTCTAGATTACTTATCCGTATTTCCTGGGGTTGCACTTGTACTAGGATGTGCGTCAACCTGTAAGGATACATTTTTGTCAGTTTGTTTGGCTGGAATATTTTTTATAAATCTCTTATGTCTAGTAGTTCCGGGTATATCGATAGTTATTTTATTGTCTTTTGTAACTACTTTGGGTGTGTATTTTGGATACATTTTATTTCGTATTTTGCTAAACCTTTTGACGTAAACCTTTTGCTTGGGTTTATATGTAATTGGCTCTTGTCTTTTTTTGTTTAAATTATTTATGGCTGTGGTTTTTTTGTGTAGAGAACAGTTATGTATTTTCGCATAGAGTTCTTTTGTCTTTTCGCGATGTTGAGATATATAATTGTTTAGTAAGGTATTATCAAGTTCTATATCAAAAGGATCTCTAGTTGTTAGGTGACCATTTATAACGTCGATTGGTTTCTGTTTCGTTATTGAATGTATAGAATTATTGTAGCCCAAAATTGCATACAACATTAATTCTTTAACGTCTGAAGTAGTTTTGTCATGTTTGAGTACCCGTAGGTGTTCAATTAGTGTGGAATGAAACCTTTCGATTAGTCCGTTCGATTGCGAGTTACCGGGTGTTGTGTAATGAATCGCAGTTTTATGGGTTTCCATAAATTCCTGAATCATTTTATTTTTTGAATTCACCTCCGCTATCCGCAACAAATAAGTGTGGTAGGCCGTGATGATTAATGTAAATTAGAAGGGCTTTAATGATATTAATGCTGCAAGCTCCGTCTACTGGGTATGCCTGAGCGTATTTTGAAAAGGAGTCGATTAAAGTTACAAATTTTTGTTTTTCGGTTTGGAATACGTCTACGTGTACAATTTCGAACGGTTTTGTGGGAGTAGGTGTAATCATGAATTTAGGTTTACTCGGATTTCGGTCATATTTGTTAATCTGGCAAATGTCGCATTGGTTTATATAGTCTTGTACGTCCTCTTTAAGTTTAGGCCAATAATAGGCTAGTTTAATTCGGGTTTCGGTTTCGAGAGTGCCACGGTGATTTGTTTTACTTTCGTGGTGTTTTTGAATAATTTCTTTACGTTCATCTTTACAAGTTATGTCTCGTAGTAAGGTATTACATTTAACTAAGTCGAAAGAGGAGTTTAAAAATGATTGCCTTAATATTTCGCAAACTTCTTGATATTTGTCGGTATTGTCGAAATAAATAGCATGTTTAGTTTTAGGGGGTATGTAGTCTTTAAAGAAATTAACAACGTTGGATGCAAACTTGTCAAGTCCGATGGAAACAGTTAATCTTTTTTTTGTTCAGAAAAAGTTTCTTTATTTTTGGTATGGCGGTACCGTAAAGAATTGTTTTGAATATTATTTGGTTGGCATAACAATTTACGGGTTTCTCCGATATTGGAATAGTTAGTACGGGTTCTTCTTGATTTGAGTGATTGGTTTCGTCATCGTCGGTTTCATTGGTAATTTTTTCTTGTTCGTCTTCTAAATCTGCCGCTGTGCTGCTTTTGTTGTTATAGAGGGATGCATCGTCGACTTGATCTTCGTCTCCATGTGATGACATTTCGGCGTTGAAATTTTGAATACATTTTTGAAGGGGTGTTATTTCTTTCGTGTTGATTTCTATGCGTGACAATGCGTCAGCGTTAGTGTTTTTCTTTCCTTTTTTTATAACAAATATCGTATTTAATAGGTAGGGTTGAATGATTTGTAATTAATTTTGATTGTGGAAAACTAATCTGAGCATTTAATAATTTTAAGTTATCTAAACCTATTAAACCGTCAAATACATCATGAAATTTAAACAAATAAAACTTTAAGTCTGAGTCGGAATTAAATTCTGAAAAGGTCGGAATATTAACGCAATATTCCTGCGAATGATTTTGAAATATGGAAGTAACTACAAAAGGTTCATGTATTAATTTGTCCTTATAGTGTTTAAATCCTATTTGGGGATTTAAAAATGATTTGGTAGCACCGGTATCTAATAAAAGTTTTAGAGGTGGATTTTTTATTTCGATATACGGAAGCTCTCTTTTATTAGTGTACATGTGTAGTTCGATTATGTTTCGTTGTTCGGGTATGTGTCATAAGGAAAATTTTTCGTCTTGTTCTTCAGGTGCGTTTTCGGCAATTTCTGTCGGCGTTTCCTGGGGATAGTAGTAGCCATACGTTTCTTCAAATTCCTCTAGGTATTCATCTTCTGCAGTTGGGTCTCCTTGTTCTATATTGAAAAGTTGTTCGGTGCCAAATTTCTGTCCTTGTGGTTGTTGGTTTTGTGCAGGATATTGTCGAGAGAATGTTCTAGGTAGGGATGTTGTTGTGCTCATCGGTGTGGGCCGTGGTAGTTGTTGAGAAGCGTGGGGGTTTGGTTTCCATACATTCACTGGTTTTCCGAATACTTGTTGATTTGTTGGAAAACGTTGCTGTTGAAGATTCATGTTGGGTCTAATATGAATGGGCCCTTGAGGAAATCTTGATTGATTTTGATTTTGAAAGTGATTGGCACGGGGTTGTTGTGCAAAGTTTGGTTGGTAAAATCTTGGTGCAGGACCTGTTTGATGAAATCTTGGTACGAAATTCTGCTGCAACTGTGGTCTTGGAGTTTCTGGAGTAAGTCTTCTTTGTGGTGTGTCTTGAGTGCCGACGTGATTTCTTTGTAAATACCTAATATTTACTTCTTCTTGAATATACTGTATTGCCACAGCTAGAGTTTGTGGTCTCATAGCGCGTACTGTGGATCCCATGGGTTCGCGAAGCCCGGCTAGAAATGTTTTTAAAGCTTGTTGGTTGAAAAAACTCCTTTTACTTTCCTTTATTGCGTTAACACTATTGTGAAGTTCGACATAGTTATTAATGATATTTAATAATCCCATTACCTTTTCATAAAATTGTCTAGGAGTCTCATTTGGAGACTGTCTTAAATTTACAAGGTCTCTAGTTAATGAATTTTCATCACGTTGGTCTCCGAAATTTTGAATAAGCGTATCTTTTATTTGCTCCCAATCATTGCAACCATAAATTGAAACGACTTCTTTTGCACGACCTTTCAATTTACTAATAATACCTTGTAAAATTAAAACATTCTGTATACAGCCGATGTGGTCAGGTCTAGTGTCAAAATAGTGGTTTAATAATGTTACCGAAACTTTAATAAAATCATACAATTCACTAGGGTTGCCATCGAAGTGTGGCAAAATACATAGCGTTTTTACGTCAAATACCGGTGGTGGTAATGCCGGTACCGATGGTGGAGCCATTTCAGGTAAATTAGGCAAAAAATACTTTTAATTAGAAGTTTAGTAATGTGGACAATATGATAAAATTTACAAGTATTTACGTTTATAAATTTTACAAGAGAAATAATAAATGTAAAGTCAGATAATAATAAACACACAGTATATGAAATTATTTAATTTATGTGCATAAAATTGTCAACTTTTAGAGGCTTAGAAACGTATTTGTTTGAATAGGAGATAAATTCAACGCTGGAACGTTAAATGTAATGTAATCACTTTTGCAATTTATTCTTAGCAAAGATAATTCTAGGAAATTGTACTTAGATAAATATTGTGACTTCGTCGAATGTTAGAATTTCTATATAAATGATATTAAAATTTTATTCTACAATAAAAATTGATATTTAGAGAATGGTTTTATTGTCGAAGATGAGTTAAATAAATTTAAAAAAATTCTTTCAATTGTTTCTTTGATTTCAATGCTCTTAAAACTACACTTAACTAGGTTTATCCTATTTTGCACTAAGTGTCACGATTGATTTTAGGCAGGGAAAGGAATAAACAATGATTGCTACTTACAGTATCAGCGATGCTCGATGCATTCTTCAACCGTTGCACTTGTTAACACTTGGAAAATCTTGAATCCTGGGCCTGGCTCGATGCTGGTCCGGGGCTGTTCTTTACGTTAATCGTTGAAAAACGAAGAAAAGTGTCACAAAAGGACTTTTCCGTAAATCCGTACGACTGCGCCAATAATGTTTTTCCGACCGAAAAACCACTTTTTAAAAACAATTTATTTTCACAAGTGTAAAACAGTTACAAATTTAAGTAGCAAACTTTATTAAATAATGTTTACAATACAACTGAATATAATTAAAACTGGAGTAAGCGGCGTTCCGCGAAGCTAAATAAACTTTTCTTATCTACTGCTCTGACGTTGAGATGCTGATCTCAGCTGGAAGTCAAGGGGTGCTGGAATCTATAACTCGCGCCCATGAGAACTATGATGTGTCACAGTCGCTCTGCTAGCCCTTGGTAAACAATTTTTTATGTGCTTATATAAAATGAATAGATTATAGAATGTTTTATGAAAATTAAAGAATGAGAAGAGAAAAATGTAAATTGATAAAAATGAAGAGTGGAATATGGTGAGGTATAACACACAACATACAATTACTTATACAATATTACTTTACCCATCAAATAATTATGCAATAGTACCCATAGTGGACTACCTAAATCATTTTTCCAGTAGAAACTGCATACACTAAATATTAAACTGTATTATGGAGTACAATATTATTATATAATTAAAATAAAATAATTAGGACGGTTATTTCTATTCTTTAATAATTTACGTGTCAGTAATTCCACTGTAACATTGTTCGAAACCCAAAAGACAGCAGTTTTTATTTATTAATTAATAATAAATAAAAAGAAAATAATTATTATTATATTTCAGTTATTATCAATGCTTTATTGACCAGAGTGTACATATCGACCAGAACAATAGATTTTATGGCTTTACTCTATCCCGTCGTAATGTGTTGCTTGTTCACGTACTCTGGAACCAAAATTCTTTTCTGCACGACGTTCATTTATTTTATATACGTCTGTCACTTTCGGAACTTCCTAGAGAGAGACACAGTCAACGGAAGCTTTTTCTTAACTAGGCCCCTTAAGACGGCTCGGCGTAAGCACTCCCTCGTCGCCATAAAACTTTAAATCTCTATTAAAATTTTTCCATTGATGATAATGAAAAATAAAAACACATGTTTCATCTTAAATACCATATAAATCTAATATATAAAATTACAGGCAATACTGATGCGTTTTTGAACCTAGAAGATACGAATATTTTATTTGGTGTCATATTAATACAGTATATTGTGTTGAATCTGGGTTTTGAAACCTTTGCCATGCCCTCGAAACAATATTTTGATTTATCTGTAGACTTTGAGCTACATTTTTCTATGATATTAACTATTTTAAACGGTAATTATTGCCACCTAGTTATTGTCTACACATACGATTAATTATTATTGGTATGACATATGTACCATTAAAATACATTTTTATTTCAAAGCCACCTGTACTAATTCAAAATACCGCATACTAAAAAAATGGTAAAAATACAGTGTTGAGTAGATTTAAAAAAAATGTGTGTTAGAGTAAGACGGATTTTTAATTGCACTATTGCAAAGATTAAATCGATTACCTGTCATCCCAAATCACCTATCTAGTTTAACTAAAAAAAGAACACGTTATGTTTCACTCTGTATAATTTTTTAAAAAAGTGGATTACAAGGAGCGCTCCTGAAAATTAAAGCGCAATTGTTTACAATCATAATTTTGAAAAAATTCACGTCGATAAAACTACCTAGAAATTATTAGCTCAAATCTCACTATAATTTTAAGTGAGTAATTTTAATTTCCCAGCAGTGTATTTGCCAAATAATACCACCTATTGCCGAACCATCATCTACATTTTCTTTATTTGTACATTATGACCAGTACTATATCAAATAAAATCAGTATGTGATAAATTACGTCGCCTGAGAAAATTCGGTTAAATTCGCTACTTAATAAATATCTTTCTAATCTTTCTGGCCTGAGACTATAAGTAGGCCCTTATCCTCTGGTAGGATTTTCTATGCAATCCCAGCGCCTGCAGTATATCTAGGGCCCCAGGAGATTTACCCTTCGATGTTCTCAATAAACAGGTGGCTAAAGCAAACGACCTCTTCTATTCGCCATGAAAGTTTCTTTTAACAATCTTTTTTCGTTCAGAAACTGAATTTCAGAAAGAAAGGCTCTCGAGCGCTGAAGAGCTCTTTTCAATTCAGATCAAGATGTACTTAAGGGCCACATGATTTGTTTATAAAATAAATACGAATATTAATGCTATCAACGAAAACAAACATACATATGAAAGCTTCTGTCCTATATCTTTAATAGTTTTTTTCAGAGTGCGAATTTCAAGATTATTTGTTATTAGCAAATGTTGTTAACAAAAGATAAACAATATGCCATTAGCCGATGCATGGGATCACTAATTTCAGATACACTGCTTATTACATTGAGGAGTGCTAGGCAGATACTGGCAAGTGAAGTACAGCGCTAGAAAATTGGTAACGTTTTCAACCTACTGAACAAAAGCAAGACCAAATTAGTAGCTTGGGGATAACAGGAAAATTTAGAATTATGGAAAATAAAGCATCAGTAATTTACTGAAATACAAAGAGAAATATGTCGTGAGACATGCAGAAATACGATGAGACATGGTATGAACCTAGGCAGACGAATAACAGTGTGTAACCTATTAAACAGAAATTTACACACTCATATTAGTAGGCTGAGAAAGAAGAAGAAAGAAGTAAAAACATGGATAACAGAAAGTGGTGGACTTGTGGTACGAAATTCTGCATAGATTCGTAAGTTGTGAAAGACAGGAGAAAAAAAGGAGACAAATAAAAAGGTGTAACGTATTTCCGCTCTACACAAGAATAGAGAAGTGTGACAATGATGCCCAATACTACAGTGGAATATCCAGGTGCTGTGATCTTGAGCGTCAGTTCCTGTTTAGAGTGTAGAAGCAGCACTTTAGTCTATTCTCGGGACAACAGAGGCCGGGCAACTACGGTGAAGAAACAGTAAATCGACTGGTTGAAAAATTCAAACTCGGAAAAACCAGAAATCAATTACATTTATTCTACGGTGTCTTTTAGTACTTACAGATTATTCACAGGTTATACTACAGCTAATTACAAAACTGCTGTGGTTAGGTCACGCAAGCAGTGCTAACTAGTGCAAACAGTGCTGTGAACAAGCGGTAAAATGGTAAGCAGTAGAAAACAATAAAGCGGTAAGCAGGATGAGCGCAAATACCAAGAGTATAGGAAACAAAAGAAAAACAGTTTATGACTATATGGTGTATTAAGCTACTACGCAATTACAACAGTACTTAACATAATAATTTATTAATAGCATTAAGTGTAAAATAACACTGGTCTGCTTCAACATCTTCCATCGTAAAAAGTTGGTATACTTGAATTTTAGGATACTAAAAATTCGAGTCTGGCGCCCACATGCTTCCAATAAAAAGTTTTGAATACCTAGAAGAAAAATACTGTGAAGAAGATTTAGGAGAATCTAGGAAGAAGCTAAGCATAATCTATCCATTACTGTTTAAGCCAGGCAAACAAAGGATCAATGATGCCTCATATTTATTAGGGCAAAACAGAATGAGTAAAGGGTTCTTCCGACATGATTTGGATTGAGTAACTGATAAATAAAAAAAGAAAGTTCCATTATAACTTCAGACTATTACCATCCCCTGTTAAATGTGTACCAGCATGTTTGTTCTAAACGTTTTTTTTTTAAGTGAAAAATATCATGTTTTTGCAAGAAGAAACCCTAGAGCTTCTGTTACATTTACAGTATACATCTTAAACGCATCCAAGAAGTCACTGGCACTACTTCTGAGGAAAGTTTATCAGTTTTATTTTGGCCACAAGGTTCGAGAATAGAATAAAGCTTCAAAAGTTTGCTGTAACTCATATATAAGACCACTGACAGGTTAGCTAAAAGGTATCCACAAATCAATGCCTTTTGCTCTTCCCATGATCTGGCCCTAGCCTGAAAATCACCTGAACGACTGCATGAATAACATCAAAGGCTTCTTAAACATAATAAAGCACAATCATACAACATACCGTCGCCACGAGATATGGGCCACTTCGCTTATGGCGACGAAGGGGCCAGTGTCGAGACCACCAGACAATTTCACTAAGAACTTGGAATCGAAATCTAAATTATTAATCTTCAAAAGTAGGTCCAAACCATTTAGAACGCCATAGTTCATCATATACTACCAGTCATATAGCAGATTTGATCAGCAGAATTGAACGATCTTGTTTGGGGCATGGACTCCCCCAAACCAAGCTGCTTGTCATTGCTCTTTCTTTAGTGAAATTTTCTTGAAATGTGTGCGAATGCCATTTTTTAGGAAAAGTCAGTAGCAAATTTCTAAGTACTTTTTGATGGATGGCGACCATGTCTACTGGAACAACGTCCATAGTTTATTGGAAGATTCCACAGTCCCTTTTATTGATTCATTCAAAGTCAGTTTAAAGACAGTTTAACCCTGGTTCATGCAGTTCACGTGAGGGCATTTTATGAGAACATGCAAACGTTGCTGGAAAAAAATACATTATACAGAGTTTTCGTGAAACATATATGCTGACCTAAAAGTCATGACTGTGTTAGCTGGGCTGCAAAGAGGTTATACAAAATTATTTAATATGATTTGAATGAAACAACTACTCAGCGGGCAAATACCCCGACCTGTATTGAATTATACCTTCAAATTATGATAGATCGGTAGCCAATATCATTTGCCAATTCCTAACCAGACATAGACCGGTTTCGAACTTATTAGTTCTCCTCAATATGCCATAGGTTATGGAATAGACAAATGATAGTGGCCGACCTGCTAGTCATATACTGACTAAGGTAAATTGAGTAGTGGTGAGAAGTATGTGAAACTTCTCGTATGGTCCAAATGCTACTATCTGACCGACATCATAGATGTCTCTGTGGCGGATAGCGACTTGCAATGCAAGTACCGAGAGCAGCGACCTCTAGCCCAGGTTGACTAAACTACTGTTATTTAATATGATTTGAACGAGAAGGTATAATTCAATGCAGGTCGGGGTACTTGCCCGCTGAGTAGTTGTTTCGTTCAAATCATTAAATAACAGTAGTTTAGTCCACTTGGGGTAGAGGTCGCCACTCTCTGTACTTGCTTCGCAAGTCGCTATCCGCGACAGAGACATCAATGATGTCGGTCGGATAGTAGTAGCATTTGGACCATATGAGAAGTTTCACATACCTCTCACCACTACTCTACGTTATACAAAATGTTGTTGCTTTTTGTTTGAATGGGATAGCGAGAAATAACCACTACCGTATAAAATAATGGTCTCTACACCGAACCGAAAATTGTCCCTGGTAAGAAGAATGTAGAACATAGGATGAAGATCATATAAAACGAGGATTGATACAATTTTTGTGGAGGCAATGAATAAAGATGGGGCAAAAATTTTCTTGTAAAACCGAAGCCAAAATGGCCAAAAGGAAGGAATTTTCGTCGGCCTTTAAAGCAAAAATTTTTGAAACCTCTAACTTCAAAAATAAATTGAATTCTGCTGAAAAGGGAGTCTGAAATTTTGAAATTTGAAAGCGTATACAACTTTTTACAAAACGTAAATGTCGAAAACTGTGTGGAAACGTAGGTGAGATTTTTCCATCATAGACAGCATTAAAATGCAATGTGTCGTTAAAGCTGAATTATTTGGATTTCTTCTCTGAAAATATGGGACTCATTTCCTATGGGCGTGTAGAATGGTTTCACGTGGACATATCCAATGTGGAAAAATATTGAAAAGTGGAAGGATAATGTGTTGGTCGACTACTGTTGTATACCTCAACAAAAGACTCAGCAATTTGGATGTTTTGAACCAATATGAGTGGAAACGGGGCCCACCCGTATTGGGCGGCGGCTAGATGCGGATTTATCAGTAGCCATCAAAAGCAGAGGACTGGTATGCATTGTGCGTTCATGATAGAGGCATATTTCAAAGCCAATTCCTATACTGCTGCCAGTTTTATACTCGCATTCGACGGGTGAGTGATGCACCAGATGTTGAATTGGTAAAATTATAGGGAGCAAGTTTAGTGGTTCAGTTGACAATATTAAACCCAGCAACTTTATAAAAATTAATTTATAAAATAGTCTAAGTAACTACCGACTTATCAATGATTTGTTAAATCTAAATAGAAGATATTATTCTGATGTCCAAAGAAACAATCATAGCAACACTTGTTTCTTGGGATATATCTCTTAAATAATGATCCTAGTCAAAAAATGTCTTACATTATATATCTAATGCTGAAGTATATACAAAATCGTTTAGAAATAAACAAGTAAACGAATAAAAAGAAAGAGGAAAAGTCTGTTTTAATATAGCTTACTAATTTAAATTACAAATCTCTGGAGGTTCGCAGTTAAATATTCAAAAGTATACAAACAAATCTCCCAGTCTTTGTGGTTTGTGGAAATTCCATTCATTAAGACTAACCAGTTCACACAATTAAATAGTTAAAAGACTTTCTGATGAATAAGTAACTTTTCCTTTTTTTTACGCGCTTCAAAACAATGAAAATCAAATTATAGCCTCATGAAATTGAATTTGTATGTCATAAGTTTTTAGATCTGTTGTCGTATTATCGAAAGGATAAAACAGAAAATGTAATACAGTATTGAGTCTTAACTCAAGTTACATGTCACAAGGATATATGCTACAAATTTACCTTAGTAAATTTGTAGCATAGTTTGTTGTGGCATGTAACTTGTTCAAGAATGGAACAAACAAAAATTTTGGTAAATTTTGAAGTAGTGCAACTCGAAAAATGTATGTTCGATTTTCAATTAGTTTACAGATTCGGAAAATCTAATGAAATTGAAGAAAAGTTGGTAAATGGAAACTTTAACATACATTTTTATAACAAACGACAAATGGTGCATAGGTGAATGACTATTCTCACATCATTAAGGTTTTGTTTTTCTAAGATACAGGTCAATACAGTAACGATGAAGTTGATGGGCACTGGATTTAAAATAATTCGTTGTAAAAACTACTGACACTGTTAAATTATCTTGTAATACCAGTATTAATTAAAGTGTAAAATTAAAAATTACTCATGAAAAGACCTTCAATACTCTGTTGACCCGTCTCTAGACCTCAAGATCAGAATAGCCAGTATTCTGATCAAATTATTAATAAAGACATGAGGGAATAGCTTCCCATTATTCCTGAATAAAATTCACCAGTTCATTCAAATTTCAAATTCTTCCGCCCATTTGTTCAATCATAGTTTCATTTACCTCCACACATGCTCAGTCGCAATCACAATTGTTGACCTAGCAGACCACTCTATTCACTCAATGTTGTTGTTCCTCAGCTATTCATTGAAAGCTCGTGCTCGATGAGGCCGAGCATTGCCGTCGATAAGAATTAAGTCATTCCCAAAGTTATAGGCAAAAGCAACAACAATATTTCTTACACACCTATCCTTATATCTTCCTGATTTCATACTCTCTCCCATTAGTATCTCCAATTAAGTCTTTTCATTCATCATTATGTCACCCCCAAACAGTTACTCCACCTCCTTTAAGCCTTGCACTTATATTAATTTCATAAAAACGTTAATTTCTACCTCTCCATACCAAATTTCTTCCATCTGACTAACACTGACGTAGTTTTCCACAATAAACCAAAACACTATATACTGCACTCGACGCGCGTTTCATGAACCAAGTTGGCATCATCTGGAGATGATTAAAACTTGCAGAGGAACATGTTTATATCAATTAACGCGAAATTTATTAAGAGAATGTCGTCACAAAATAAAAAACTCAAAAAATTAATCGGTAGTAAGTCAAAAGAAAGTGTTCCTCAGCATTGTAGAAAATCATTCCTCACAGTCGTTTCATAAAGAAGAAATTAATCTCCTTAACAAGGGATTAAATTTTACGTTGCCTGCCTTTGAAGACATTTTAGATGAGATTGTTGCAAGTGTTGAAAGTTCAATTCAATACCTTCCTGATTCCTCTAAAGGATTTGTCAGAGAAGCTTCTAGAAATCAAATCTCGACAAATATTGTCACTAAAGTAAATAAAAATCAAAATCTACAAAAGACAGAAAAATTATCAAACGGTTGCGTGAAAAAGATTGTTTATATTTAAAAGATAATAAGGGCAATAAGGTTGTTATTTTAGATAAAGAGGACTATTATGAAAGGGTAGAAAATCTGATTAGTAATGGTCCTTATAAAAAACTTTCGAGAAATCCATTACCAAAAATGGTTACTGAAGTAAGAAATGTACTTAAATCCTGCAACAACCTTATTACTAGTTATTACTCCAGCTTTAAATAGGAAGTTACATGTATCTAACCCAAATGTACCTAGATTGTACTGCTTGCCTAAGATACATAAACCAGGAAAGTCGGTACGTCCTATTGTTTCAGCAATCGGATCGCCGACTTACCACCTATCAAACTGGTTAACAGAAGAGTTCGAAAATTTACCTTTGCACCACCTAGTTTCTCTGTGATTAATTCCAACGATTTCATTAATAAGGTGAAAAATATTCAGTTGCAAGAAGGTGACATTTTGATCTCCTTTGACGTTTGTTCATTATTTCTAAGTGTTCCGATACCACAGACCTTGGACTACCTTAAGGATCTACTCGAATTAAATAATCTCAATCAAGATGTAGTAGAAGAATATCTTAAACTCACTAAACTTTACATGAAACAAAATTGTTTCCGATTCAGCGATAATTTCTTCGAACAACATGAAGGAACAGCAATGGGTAACACTTTGTCACCATTCATTGCCAGTCTCTTCATGAACAGATTCGAAACGAAAGCAAAAGAAGAATTCGAGTATTTCCCCAGGGTTTGGCTTAGGTATGTGGATGATATTTTTGCAGTGTTCGATACAAAAGTCGCTGATATTGATAACTTTGTATCTAAATTAAACAGTCGTTTCGCGTCAGTTAAATTCACATATGAAATTGAAAACTCTGGACAACTACCATTTTTAGATGTATCAGTAATTAGAAATAGTGAAAATAAGTTTTAATTTGACATTTACAGAAAAGATACCAGTACTCTAAGATATATCCCTAAGGACTCTCACCATTGTGTTCAACACAAAATGGCGAGTTTTAATTTTCTAGTCCATCGTCTATTAAGCTTCCCCCTCAGTAAGGAGAAGTTTGAAAAAGAAAAGGCATTGATTAAGGATATAGCTGCGAGTAATGGATATTCTGTAAGTTTAATTGATAAAATAATTAGGAAACGAAAGTTTAAAGAGTCGCTTCGAAATTCCTCTACCTTTTAAAATGAAAGAGAAAATCCGAAATTTGTATCGATTCCATTCGATCTTCGATTCACCCGTGGTATGTAAGATTTTTAAAGATGTAGGTATGACAGTGGTTCAGTCATCGGGAAACAAACTACAACAACTTTTAGGCAATCCAAAAGACAAAATTGAAACAAAGGAAAAGTTGGGGATTTACGAAATTAGCTGTAAGGAGTGTAATCAAAAATATGTTGGACCGACCAGACGATCAATTCAAACTAGATTCAAAGAGCATATGGCCCATCTCAAATATGGTAGAACAGATAAGTCTAGTGTAGCCCAACATGCGTTTGTGAACTATAAAATAGATATTAGCAATTTAAGATTAATTAGGAATGTAACAAATACTAGACAGCTGGATGCATTTGAAAGCTTGGAAATTATAAAGTGTAAAAATAGTATGAATAGTGACAGAGGGCCTATCCCAAATAGCCCGCTTTATTGGTTACTGGGTCACGGATCACCGAATTATGACGGTTCGGTGAACCGTGACAATAGTTTGGGTATAAATAGGGTAGATTGTTAGCATAAGTTTAGTTTTAATCATCAGATGATACCAACTTGGTTGGCGAAACGCGCGTGTGCGCGAGTGTAGTATATAGTGTTTTGGTGTTTCGTGGAAAACTATGTCAGTATTATATTCACATCAAAAGTTCCAATCCACTCCAGGACTTCCATCTGACTGATAAAGTGAATCTTGATTTATCTGTGAACAAACGTCTACTCCATTTCGCTATTTCCTAATTCTTGTGCTCATGCGCTTTTTCAATGATTTCTTCATCTAAATTAATAAAAAAATTTTACACCTTTTAAATTTTTTTCCAATACTATAGCCCGAATTACTCAGATAGTGGCGTAGAGAATGGGCTTGATGGGGTTGATAAGTTGCAAGAAGGACGATTGCTCATGTCGTTTGTTATGGGAGATATCTATGAAATCTTATCTTAGTTATATATCAGGCCAGGAAACCTGTTCCTACTTTAAAAACGATCTTCACTTGTCAATTTTTACTTCAATTTCGTTAGATTAGGCCCAATTTTTAAATCACTGTATAGTGAAAAGTAATTGTTGCATATCGAGTGCATTATATCATAATGGCGTATAATTATAGCATTAATATTGGCGTTTACGTCTTTATGATGCCCTCGATATTATTTATCCATCACTTGTTCGAAAGGGATACAGAATCAGGTAACGATAAGGCCTCCTTAGCGCATAACCCGAAAAATGCAGTTATCATAAAATACCAATGTATTCAAATAGAGGTACGATGAATTCACAAATAGTAATAAATGCTAAAAGGTACAAGTCGTAATCATCTCATTTTCCTTAATTAAAATCTAAATAAAGCAGCTACACACATAGCTACTAATTTCGTAGTAGAGTCTATAGATTTTTGCCTGATGCAAGGAAATCATTTTTGAGTCAGTTGCGAATACTAATGGTAGGCCAGTTTCTGGTTTTTACCTTCATCAGTCTAGGTAGGTGAATGCAACGGTAATTTTTAGTATTTATTACCATTTGTGAACCTGTATTTATATACTTTGTTGTCGGTGTTGAGTTGGCATTTTCTTATCCAGCCCGTTAAGTAGGTCATCTGTGTAATTCTTGGATAAAAAAACAGACGAGCGCACTGTCGAACAAACTAATAGACAGGCAAATAGACAGACATCGCTTAAAATATATTCAGGGAGAATCAAAACATTTTTATACATATCAATTAAAAGTTCGTGTTAAAAAAATATCATGATTTCCATACTTCCTATGCTTAATTATTAGGTAAACGAAGTAAATGCGTTGAAAACTTGATTTCTGCACATTTTTTTGTCTTTTTTTACAGACTTGAATAGAATAATAAATTAAGTCAAATTTAATAAACTATATCACCAAATAATAATGGTTATTTTTTAATTCAATAATTTTCTAATCTAGTCCGCTATCAAGTCAGGTTATATATAGACTGCTGGGCATGTTATTTTCCGACTTTAAATCAAGCTGCAAACGGATATAAATTGTTCCTATTCATTCGTCTGTGAGGCTTTACCGTAATTTATGACTTTTTAACACTATTCTTTCTGCCCAGAAAGATAAAAAACAGTTTTTCTGTCTACTTGTAGTCACTAAACTTCTTTACGTTAAATATTATAACGGTTTAAACATTTTTTTGAGCAGCATTTGGAATTATAAATGTTAAGAAACCTTTACGGTTTAAAGTTCCATATTATTATGAATTCGACTTAAAGTTTATCCCTATTCGCGAAACAAAATGTAATATTATAGCAATTATTTTGTTTAATTTGACCCAACATTGCTTGTAACAAAATTAACTAAAGAGCCCTTTAACAAACATACAAACATGTGTCACACGTATAGATATGTATATTAGAATGTGATAAAATATATTTTAGTAATTCCCTGCACAACACAGTGTAATTATTTCTCTTTCTAAGTATTTTTAAAGAATTTTAATAGAAAATATATTAAAATTTTTAGTTATAATTTTTACTCTATTTTTAAATAGTTGTATCTAGAACTAAACGGCTATCTGTTAATACCTGTATAAATTTTCCTTCAATCACCGTTAAAAAGAGCGTGTGTTACTGACACTTCTTTTCCTCTATCTGAATAGATAGAGAACGAATCTCTGCTCCTATTTCAATCATAATTCTTTTTTTGTGTGAGGGAAATAAGTTGCATTCCTTTTCGCTCACACAGTTTCTAAGATATTGGTACTTTATATAAATCTAAATCAGTGAATATGGACAAACTTTCCTCTGGCGTATAAGGAAAAATAAAAATATTTTCTTCCATCAGTTGTTGATCAATGAACCCCTTCATCTCTGTAGATGCATTACAAATCAATTGTATTATTGCAGCTTCTTTAGCTTCACCAATAGAGTGCAATCCTTGAACATATGGAAAATGCAGTGAATCGAATCGTGTTTCTCGGAGTAGTATCGTTGCTTTTCGTTTTCTTTTTCTTTTTTTCAGACGACTCTTCATAATTCTTTCAGAGTCCTCCTCGTTATCCTCCTGATGATGAACCAGGTTAGTCAGATTTCTCCAATTGAAGAGAAAATTCGCTAAGCCATTCCTTATTATCCACCAAAAATCTATCTTTCTTTCTGTGAGCAGCATTCTATCTCGATTTGAAAAGTGGAATAAAGTTTTTTGTATATGTACAAATACAAATACTATCTTTCTTTCTGTGAGCAGCATTCCATCTCGATTTGAAAAGTGGTAATAAAGTTTTTGTATATGTACAATAACACATGCTAAATTCCCGTCGGAAAGTGAAACCGCCTTTGATGTCATGTTCAGCAGTGGATATGTGCTTACCATGTTTTATTAAAGTAGTTAGCAGTTCTTCTTAAGTCGATATACTTAGTCCTTTATGATTGAGAATAAAATATATAAAATGTAATCTTCATATTTCAATCTGCTTTTTGATAAGAGCACATTTTTTTCCATCTATAAGTCATATGATTTATATAGTTAAGAGTCTTATATACCCTATTAAATCATAATTTTGGAATATCTCGTTTAAAACTTATCCGATTTGAGTGCGATTTTTTACAAGATTTTTCAAAAATATGTATAAAATGTCGGAATGTAATTTTTTTTTTTTTTTAGTCGTCAAAAAATTTTCTCATGCATTTTAAATATTTTGTATCCAAATTTTTTAACATTCCGACATTAGTCACTGTTTGTAACGTTTATATTCATTTGACCCAACTCTTGGATTAGTTGAAAATAAATTTATTAGAAAACTAAAAACTGCATATCTATATTCCGATAATAGCTGCCATCTCGCATGATATTTCGGAAACACGGATGCACTTGCATACACTGGACTCGTTTGCGGGAGGGGAAATCGGGCACTTAGGAACCACGTTGCGATTTTCGTAAACAACAGTGGCGTGTGTATTATAGAGATATCTCAAATTTACTTATTTGCTATAAAGTGGGTATACTTGATTTCAATAAAAACTGGTACACTTTCTTTTAACTATGTAAATCATTCGTTCTTTGATTGATATTAATAATCTTACAAATGTCACTTTGACGTTAATCAGTGGTGTCATTATTAAAAATGGTTCGACATCTAACAGATATTCAAAAATTTCGAATTGTTTCTAAAATTGAAGATGGTTGGTCCATAAGAAGACTTGCTGTTGAATACAATGTGAGTAAAACCACGAATGAGTGTTAAAAAACAATGGGAAACCAACCGTTATCCCGTAAAGTTGGTTCCGGTAGGCCCAGAAAGAGCAATAATCAAGAAGATGAAAATCTTATAAATTACCTAATAAAAAACCCTTTTCAGACTGCAGTAAATGCAATTTCAGAGACAAATTTCCCTGCTTCGGTATCTACTGCTTGCAGAAGAATAAAACTACAAAGCGACTTGAAGAGTTGTTCAGCGGCTAAAAAATACAAACTTTCAGAAGAAAAGAAGCAGGGTAGGATTATTTTTGCACTCAACTATATAATCAATGATGAAAACTTCTGGGGACAAGTTGTCTTTTCTGACGAAAAGGTTTTTAAATCCTGTAACGATAAACATGTTCGCGTATATAGGCCTCCTTCCACTAGATACGACGAAAAATATACTTTCGATCCACAAATATTAGGAAGGTTTTCAGTCAATGTCTGGGCTTGGATGAGCCTAAATGGGTTAGGTGTGTGTTGGAACAGTGGTGGTCATCTCAATTCCATTAAATATATTGAAATATTAGACAATATTACGTTGCCGTCAGTAATAGAGGTGTTTCCGGAAAATAATTTTATTTTCCAACAAGACAACTGCTCCATACATACGGCCCATCGTGTCAGGCAATGGTTTCTTAATAAAAACATAGAGTTGTTAACGTGGCCATCTAAAAGTCCGGATTTAAATCCAATTGAAAATGTATGGGGACTAATGGTGAAACATATAAGAAAATTAAATAACCATTCAAATAATGCCCAAGAATTGGAAGGGACAATTAAAGACGCTTGGGAGAACTTGTCGCAAGAAGTTGACCTTGCAAGAAATCTGATTTTATCCATGCCTGCAAGACTTCAGGCAGTTTTAGACGCTAATGGAGCAATTACAAAATATTAGTTAATTCTGTATTACGTAATTGAAGTTCATTTATTTTATTTTTTATTGTATTTTTATGTTCAGTTTGCATTGTTTACATTTTTTTTTAATCTCAAGTGGTATTTTTGTGTTCTTATTTTAAAAACAGAATTATCATTATTCAGTTAGTATTTTAATTACAACCATTAGTAGAATTATCCGTAACAAATATTATTTTTTTAAACAATAATATGGCAGGCTTGAAAATGCTTTGAAAAAGTTATTTTCTAATTATTTTTTAAAATTCCATTTGAATAAAATAGAAGAGAAAGGTTTAATAAGTTTAAAAACACAAAGAAAACCGATCTCGTCCAAAAAACCCAGGTCCGGGGTAAATCACTTCTTCTCCACCCCCATCTCGACATGCCTGGCCAGCCCTTTTTACAGACATATGCACACAACTAAACTATTAAGATTTTCGATTACAAGAGTTGTACCAGTTTTTTTTGAAATCAAGTGTACAACTAAGTAGACGTGTTATTGAAAGTGATTATTAGTGCAGTGAAAGAACAATGGGAAAAATAAAAACATATCATAAGCGTAAATACCCTAGCAGAAAACCGAAAAATCGAACATTAGCCCAAAAGAGAAAATATAAAAAGTAAGTACTAGTGAAAATTGAATTTTTTCGTAAATTAATAAAAGTAATAATTTTCTTTTATTTCCGGTAATTTCTGTAGAAAGACTAATATAAATGAAAGTTTTCCCATTTTGCCGTCTCTAAATATTGATATGGAGAATGAAATGCTCAATGAAAGGTGAATATGATAATTTGTATTTTTGATTTATTTTAAGCGCAGTAACCTCATGTACAGGGTGATCATTTTAAGTGCACCTTACTCGATTTTTCTGCTGTATTTTTAACCTAGGAAAAAACTTCAAAAATTATACTTATGTGCTTTTTTCTAAGGAATCCGAAAATTAAAAACAATTGAATGTCAAATAAAAAAGCCGAAAAACTGAAAAATAAAAAAATTACACCCCGCATTAATATGCGGAAATGGACATATGACATTCCGAATACTGATTAAATATGCGCGTCACATACATATCTTTTACTTCCGGTTTGACCGGAAATTGCCTTAATTTTTTTTGTATTCTAAATGATATATCCTGTATATTCAGCTCAATTTAAAAAAATTTCTTTCTGAATTCAGCAATATATGTAACATCATCATAATCTTTCATATTTGATAAAAATATTTAATTTAAAATAAGACAAATATATTTTTCATATTATTTCATCGCCTTTTCCATTCTGAGTTGAATGATATGACACACATTGATACTTCCATTTTATAGGAAAAATTTTTAAAATAATAATAATAATAATAATAATAATAAAACGTCTTTATTAATAGTGAAGAAATACAATAAAAAAAAAATTGTATTTACAATGATAATGTTAGATGTTGGGGAATGCTCGGCGAAGTTTAGCCAAGGCTACTCTTACACTTAACCGCGCATTTTAAGGATGCCAATGTAAAAACCAGAGGCATTATTTAATAGACTTAAACTAATCTTAAAACTATAAATCATTTCACGTTATTTCCTAAACTTATAACATCTGTAGTGCAGTGTGTTCAGAAAATAAACCTATATCTATTATATTACATGTATAAACAAAATAAAAATTTAAAACTAAAGAAATTTTTCACATAAAACTAAGGTTACTTTTATTTATTTATTCATCCATTTAATAATTGATTTTTTATAGAGGAATTAAATTGCTGCAGTGACATTGATTTAAAATTTTCTGATATACCATTGTACAATTTTACTGCATTGTATGAAAATGATCTTTGAAAAATGGCTGTGTTATGTTGGGGCATTGTGAACATGTATTTAAATCTGATGTTAACATTGTGAATAGAGCTTCTGGACACAAGTTTTTCCCTAAGGTAACCTGGAGTAGAGGTCAACAGCAGTCTATGAATAAATGTTAAATAATGATATTTAGCATGATCTGTCATTTTTAGCCATTTAAGCTCTGTAATTTTATGAGCTACATGGTCAAATTTCCGCAGATTGTATATAAATCGACAACAGAGATTTTGTACCCTTTGTATACGGTTTTGAGTAAGCACATCTAAGCAGGGAAAGTATACAATGTCGCAATAATCAAACACGGGTATGATTAAGGATTCACACAGTTTTTTTCTAACTTTGTAATTCAATATATATCTGTTTGCATATAAGACTTTCATTTTAATATAGACTTTTTGAGTTAATTTGGAAATGTGAGAATAAAATCGTAGTTTTTCATCAAATATTACGCCTAGCATTTTTGAATTCTGGGAAAATATCAGCAAAGTATTGTCTATTTTTAGTTTTAATTCATTTTTTATATCTATCCGTTTATTATCGGAACAAAATAACATGACTACACTTTTATTAGGATTTAATTTTAAATTATGTTTGGTTGCATAAGTACAGATTGAATTAAGATCTTGATTAATTTTAAGTGATGCCAATTGAGTTTCAGATGGTTGGAAGGAGTGTAATACCAGTGTGTCATCTGCATATGATTGAATATGTGAATGTTGAATAAAACTCAAAATATCCGCAGTGTATAATAAAAATAACAGCGGACCAAGGATGGAACCCTGCGGAACACCCGAAATAACTAATTGCGCAGTGGATGTTTGCTGGGCAACAGATACTTGTTGGTAACGATTATATAAATATGATTCAAAAAAGCGTACTGATTTTGCGTCAAAACCATAATAAGCCAATTTAATACATAATAAATTATGATCAATGGTGTCGAAAGCTTTGGAAAAATCTAGCGAAATCAAAGCCATAGCAAGTTTGTTATCACGGGCTTGTAGTATATTATCAAGTAAGTTTAATAATGCTGTAGTTGTACTATGTCCTGCACGAAAACCAGATTGATGTACAGGAAGTAATACGTTAGCAGACAGGTATGTTTTAATTTGATTTTGTACAATTTTTTCTAATATTTTTGATAAAACTGGTAGGAGACTAATGGGACGTAAATCAGAAAGCGTTTTAGGGTCATTTATCTTTGGCAGCGGCCGAATAAGAGAAATTTTCCACTTTTCTGGAAAATAACCAGTTTCTAGGCATATGTTAAAAATATGTACTAAAAACGGAGCAATAACTGGAAGACACAATTTAATCATTTCCAAAGATATTTGATCCTCACCGCACGCATTTGATTTTAAAGATGAAATGATTTTATTTATTTCTTTTAAGTCGGTAAGTTTAAATTCAAACAGCAGATTGTCACGAAACTTGGTATTTTTATAAAAGTCTGCCGCGTCTGTTGAGCTATTTCTAGTAAATACAGAAATGAAAAAAATCATTGATCTCTGACGGGTTTTGTAAGTTATCTGGTAATGTAATGCAATTTTTAAAGCGTATATTCATGACTTTTAAACCTTTCCAGAGTTCTTTTTGGTTTTTCTGATTTTGAAGAAAATCTAAATATGCTAACTTTTCTCTCCTTACTGATGCGAGAGCATAATTACGCAGGTGTTTATAGTGATTCCAGTTTTCATCGCTTTTTTGCAGATTGTATTTAGTTAAGGCTCTGTCGCGTTCTTTAAAAATTAACTTTAATATGTCTGTCAGCCAGGGGGCATGGGGTTTGTTAACACGAGCAATTTTAATAGAGGCGTGAATGTCGAACAGGTCGATAATATTACGTGTTAAAAACTCAACTTTATCATCTATATTTCTTAAGTACAATATTTCCTCCCATGCAATATTTAACAAGTCATTAAAAAATAATTCTGAGTTAAAGTTTTTGAAATTGCGGTGGGTAATTATTTTTTGTTTATACGTTGTATGACTTATCTTTAATTTACATAACACTAATTTATGGTCTGAAACCAGATCTGCATTTACAGTGCTTGTTTCAGTTACTAAGTCTATGTTATTTACAAAAATGGGATTTATAAGACTAGAAGATTGTTGGGTAACACGAGTAGGTTCATTTACAATTTGTGTAAATCCAAAAGTTTCAAAAAATTCAGACAGGACATTATCGAGTTGTAACATGTTTATATTGACATCTCCCAAAATAATGACGTCATCATTTGCCGTTATAATTTGAGGTATAATGTTATCAAGTGCTTCTATACAATCTGTGATATTTGAATGTGGTGGCCGATACAGTACACCTAAAGCAAGATTGTTCCTAAGCAATTTTAATTTTAGCCATAGATACTCCAGACCACTGTTGTTTTGAATATCGATAGAAATTAATTCCACATTTAAATTATTGTCTACATAAAACCCAACGCCGCCTCCTCTGCCCAACCTATCCTTACGGAAAAACCTGTATCCAGGTATGTTTACTGTATGACATGGTATAATATCATTCATCCAAGTTTCAGTGACTGCTAGTATATTAATAGAGTGATCATGTACCAAACTGCAAATTTCATTAAAACCGGTAAATAGAGATCGCGTGTTTAAATGTGCAATGTTAATACTACAATTTTTTTTTGTTTTAGTCATTAAAATTTGTTTTTGATATTATTCTATCCAGCATCAATTTGTACACATGACAGTTTGTATCTTTGGCCGTGTGATCAACAGATATATTACTTTTATTTCGATTATTATAGTCAACACAATTTACACACTTTTTGAAATCGGCTTGACAATTATTTAGTTCATGATGACCGGCGCATATGGGGCAAGCCAACTGGGACTCACATCGCTCTTTTAGGTGATTATACTTCGAGCATTTGAAACAACGTATCACTGAGTAATGGTCTGCGACTCCACATTTTTTCCAACCAATAAAGAGATATCCGCGGTTTAAGATGATCTTTCGAATTGATGGTGACACTTCGATTATGACGTTTGCTGGCTGTTTTCTAGTCTGTTTTAAAATGATTTTGATATCACTAGGTTGGCATAACAAATTATTTCTAACAATTAGCTCATTTAAAAAGTCATTATTATTGTCTAAAGAGTCCTTTTCAACATTTTTAATTTTGAGACGTGGTTTATATTTTATTGACTCGTTTATTGTATATTTGTCACCAATTTTATCGTGCAAATTAGTTTTTAGTTTTTCCAACATAGTTTTATTTTCACAGTTTATCAGCATACCATTTTTTATTGTTTTCATATTTGTTACACAAACATTTAACTCTGCTAGATTTGCATTATTTTTTATGTCTTTAATTATGTCTGTATTATTTACATTTTCCCCATTTGATTTAATCAAAAGTGTGTGGGACGACTGTGGTAGATTGTTTTTCTGCTGTGTTGATATTGACACTGGCGTTTTTAAAGCGCTACTATAAGAAACGGGTGGCCCTGATGAATCGACAATAGATAAACTTACAGATTTTGCTAGCATGCATTCTATCTTTTCTTTTTGTAAACTGTTTACATATTCCTGCTCAGCAACCAACTTTTTTAATAATTCAATTTCACGTTTTAGACACTTATTTTCACTATTAATAATATTAAAATCAGCAGATTCGGTTTTACATGATTTGTCCACTTTTTCATCTTTAGTACAACTTTTACAACACCAATTTAATCTTTCGATAACAAAATACTTTGCAACTTGCTCAAAACACTTCGAGTGCAAACATATATTGCATTTATTACATTTAATACCACTAGATTTAATAACTTCTTTACAAAATATACACAATTTCTTTTTTGGAAGTGTCGGACACATCCTCACTGTCCGGCATCTCGACAAAGAAGTACCTACGCATTAATTACTATGCATTAATAAAAAACGGTAAAATGGAAATTTTTTTGTAGATTAACGATTTCATTGTTTTGTTGTTTAGTTCTTTAGCTATTTTTAAACAAAGTAAATAAAATAATTTCGGGTTTTTTTTATTGTTTTTACATATTAATTGCAGGACAAGGACGCATGAAGGGTAAGGTTAGCTACTGCTTAACTTATAAGCTTGACGCAATACAACTTTTTCGTCGGTTTATGTCGTACGAAACCTCTAGTACTCCGCCTCTGATAATTCAACATCTCCCGATCTGAAATGTTCCACTATGCCGTTCTGTAACTAGAACATCGGCCACCTTCGACATTCGCCGCGATAATTTCGGTTTGGCTGTATATATGCACCGTGGCCTGCGCGGGGTGTGGTAAAATCGAGACTATATTTCACTTGCATCTGATATAGACTCTTAATATCACTCAAACATATTTGTAATATTATTTAGTTCCTAATTTTACTTTAACGACGCTAGACATTTTATTTTTATATAAAAATTTTTTCCAAAAATTTTATATTGTTTTCATGTGTTTTTATAATGTTTTATAAAAAGTGTGACAAACCAGATGATTAGGAATATTATTATTAACTATAGAGATTTTTAGTTGGTAATTTTTTTAAATGTTTATATTACTTTGCCCACTTTTTTATTATGTATAAACAACAATTTTTTGATATTTAATGTTATTGTAGGCTCTGAAGAAGTTGAATAAAATCAACGAAACGCGTTAGCTGTAATAAATTGTATTAGTTTAGAATGAAACACAGATAAACTAGATGTTGCAATGAATAAACATTCTAACTCCTGTGGCAATCATTTTAATAGGTGGTAAGTCGGCGATCCAATTGTTGAAATATTAAGGAATTATATTATTATTTTTTTGTCTCATATTAGTTGTCAAAAAACACTCTCTGACTAATCTTTTGACGTAAAGTCAAAAGCGCAGAGGTTTATTTTTTCAATAACATACTGCGTAACTAACTATATTTTTTAGATAACGAAGAATTATTCATGCGGTAGTAAGCTCCCAAAAAGGAAAAGGAAAAATGTAGAGAAAGCCACAAATAACGTTCAGACAATATTTAAATAAAACTGATAAATTATTTGAATCAAATTTGAATTTCTGGGATTGGCTAAGGACTTCGCAGAATTAGAAGACGTTTTTAAGAAGAATGACGTTTTATTAAGAAACCAAAATCAAAAAATTTTACAAGTATAAGTCCATTTGTGAACACACTGTACATGAGACTCCAAATTTATCACAGGAAGGCACCCTCTTTCTTTATGTGCTTTTAAGTGTTTTATGAATTTTATTCTCTTTCCAATTTGAGGAATAAGTTCTATAATCTGTTCTTCTGAAATTCCCAGTAAATTGTCCAACGTTAGTTAATTTTCTTGACCTAGAAAACAATTATTTATGTTATTAAAGTATAAATAAATTAAACAAATCATTGTAGCTAACTACATAATAGAAAAGTATGCTCAAACTTTCAAACAGTTATGGAATAACAAGTTTTGTACATATGAAACCGAAATTTTTAAGCCCATTTGAATATTCAAAAAATTTCCATGCATATATACAAGCTGTAAATAGGCAGCTAAAATGCATAATAACTAATATGTTAGCTGAACATTTTTGTAAGAACAAAGAACTTTAATCCTACGCTGATAATAAATTAATATCAATGACTTCTGAAAGTCATTGATTAATAATGTTATATATAGGTACACATCAAGGTGCATGAGTGGTAAGTCGCCATATTTCTTTCAAGAGATGTTAGTAGAGCTTATTTGCAACTGATTTAACTATAATATGCATAATGCAAAACCTAACAGTTTTTGAGACATTTTATTATTATTATTATTATTTTTAGAAACTTTCCTTGCCCTTATGTGTTTCAAAAAACATATGTCTTTGCTTAAGTGAAGATTTTTCACTTAGAAATAAGACAAATAGTTACTATCAACATGGGTCCATTGCTGTTTCGTACTTGAAATGCAGAATGTTGAAGTTTTATTATTATTTCGGTTAATTTTGCAAAGAAAATATATACACCACTGACTCCTTCAGTTTTAGATGGCACAGTTATGTAGACATTTATTTGCTGAAAAGAAGTCAACTCTTGATTTTTTGTTAGATTTAGGTTTCGTGTAGGAGATAAATACAATTTTTTTATGTAGGGTACTTAATAGCATTATTTTATTATTTTTTTAATAGACTTAAAAAGACTTTAAAAATTGCATTTATCTTCTACACGATGCCGATATCTAAAAAACGTCAAGAGGTGACATTTTTTCGGCAATTAACTTTCTACATAATTGGCCCATCAAAAACCAAAAAAAACCAGTGGCGTATATATTTTTACAGTTAACGCAAAGAAAGATAAAACTTCTATATCTAAGAAACGAAGCAAAAATGGACCTATGTTGATGGGAATTAGGTATATTTGTCTTATTTTTGAATTTAGAATCTTCGTTAAAGCAATGGCACATGTTTTCCAAACACCCTGTATCTCTTTAATTTGAAAACAATAAACGCTTTACCTGTACCTAGTATTTTTGTATTATTTATGGAAGTAAAATATAGTTTTTAAAACTTCATATAAACCTCATTCGAAAAGTAATATATAAAGTAGAGAAGTTTTTAAATAATTTGCACGTTTAATGCATTATCAAGTTTTAAAAATAATTTCCTATGAATGTACGATTGGGTTGAAATTTTTTTCACAAATATAGTTTTTTAGCTCGTTTTTTTATCTTATTAAAGTACTTAACCTAATTTTTGTTATATAACTATGTAAACTAACGCAGGAAACTGAAATGTTAAAGAAAGTTTTATTATTTTTTTATTTTAAAAATAAAATATCTCAAAAACTGTTAGATCTCTAAATCAATTGCAAATAAGTTCTACTAACCCACCCTCAAAGGAATAAGCCGACTTACCAGTCACCCTGTATATCTATTATATAATAAAACGCCACTACAATAAAAATACAGATCTTGACTATAGATTGTATATAACACACGCAAAAGTTATCAAAAAGGAAAATAACTTGGGAAACCTATACACAGCCATTAAACTTTAGACGAATACCTTTTCACCTACAATATAGTGACGTTGTGTTGTCATTTTTTGTAAAGTATAACGTAATTAAAATATTTTGCATGCAGTAAAACCAGAATTATAAAACTTACGTTCTAATATTGAAATTAAGGACTCCAATTCCTAACTTGCTAATAGCTCTTCTATCGTAGACTCTATAACTTCTTTTTCCACAGTTCACAACGTTAATATACTTCTTTTTCAAGTGTAACTTTACAAAATATAAATTATTTCATAATAATCAACATTTATGAACAAAGTACAGCACACACAATTCGACGCGTAGTAGGTAAGGTATCTCGTCTTTGTTTGGCAAACGCATAGCTTTCAATCTCCCACCACTGCACGATTCACTTGTTCCATCATTATTTTAGAACACTTCAGATTGAGATTAGTAAGTATTCAATCAAGGATAACAGTTATTGGATTAATGGTATGTATAATTCATCCAGCAAAGTTGTTTGTAGTTTTATTCCAAGAGTAGTATTCTTATGCCAAGAAAAACATTTAAATAAGAATTTACTTCAAGATACTCTCACGGTTAACAGTACTCGAAAGCAGTGTACTATTAAGAGTATATTTAATACATGCTTATACTTCGAAGGAATCAAACTTATATTGATTTAAATACTTGCGTTAATGAAAGTCAAAAATATATCTGTTCTTGGTTTACAATAATTGGTATATTATTGAAATAATAATAATGTACTATGTCAAGTAATATTCTAGTGACAAGTATAAAAATTCAAAAATAATCGATTACTTTGATATAGAATAGTTTTCTTTCCGTTATATATATATATATATATATATATATATGATTTGAAGGAAACAACTACTCAGCGGGCAAATACCCCGACCTGCATTGAATTACACCTTCAAATCATGATAGATCGATAGCCAATATCATTTGTCAATTCCTAACCAGACATAGATCGATTTCGAACTTATTTGTTCTCTTCAGTATGCCATAGGTTATGGAACAGACAAATGATAGTGGCCAACCTGCCAGTTATATACTAACTATGGTGAAGTGAATAGTGGTGAGAGGTATGAAACTTCTCATATGGTCTGAATGCTACTATCCGACCGACATCCTCGATGCTATCGATCTATCATGATTTGAAGGTGTAATTCAATGCAGGTCGGGGTATTTGCCCGCTGAGTAGTTGTTTCCTTCAAATCGTATTTAGTAACATTAGTTTAGTCCACCTGGGCTAGGGGTCGCCGCTCTCGGTACTTGCTGTGATGCAAGTCGCTATCCGCCACAGAGACATATATATATATATATATATATATATATATATATATATATATATATATATATATATATATATATATATATATATATACATACATATGACATAAATTTCTAGTTCCTCAGGCGTGTTTAATAGTTTTACTTTATTCTTCACGTTGTAAAATCAGTATTTTCCTCAAACGGTTAGCAAAATGTGAATATCTAGCATTATTTTTATACGACCTCAGATGGTTGCCAATAAACAAGAGTCTATTATTTTAAATGTTATTACACAGGGTAGGGCAATAGTGCGTTCGACTTGATTTGAAAACATAAGTAAACTAGAAAAAAAAATCTATAACCGGAAATTTTTTCGAATATACAGGGTGAGCCAAGACGATTCTACAGGGTCAAGTAACTTTTTCTTAAATAAAATGCCATGTATATCGGAAAATTTTTTGAAACCTTTTTTGTGGCCTCCTTTTACTCCTCTATTATTATTGACTTAGATGTAATAATTTTTTTTGTTTAAATTATACCATTTATACGTGTATATTAAAAATATCACTACAATCACAGCTATCGATTTTAAGAAAAAAATATGTTACTACCAGTTATGAGACATCTGTGTGATGACACTCATCCATATTCACTTCCTAAATGTATGTATACAGGGTAGCCAAAAAAGAATTTTTAAATATACAACATTTTGAAATGAATTTTCTCAATTTTTTCAAATGGAACACTGTATATTTTTAAACGATGTAATGTAGGATTGAAAAACGAACATTTTTTTGTATGTACATTCCTATGGCTATTTGTGTGTCAATCAAAATGGCAACATGTGGAGCACTTTTTTATAATATCTTCCCTTGAATTACAAAAAAAAAATTACTTTTAATTTTTATTACTGAATTTTGCAGTTATTGTTCAATAAATGAAAAAAGGTTACAAATAGCCATAAGGATTTACGTACAAAAAATTTTTAGGAAGTGAAAATGGCTGAGTGTCATTACACATATGTCTTACTTAATATGAATTTATTGATTGCAAAGTTAAAATTTATTGGAGTAGAGCATAGTGCTCTGCAGTGGTTTAATGATTATTTGCGAAACAGAAAGCAATTTGTTAAAATAGGCCAAGATAATTTCTCGTCCGTGCAACAGGTGTTAAGTGGCGTCCCTCAGGGCAGTGTACTGGGACCTATACTGTTTTCGGTATTTACGATGGACCTTCCGGAAACTATTCAGAGTTGCCACTTGCATATGTACGCAGATGATATCCAACTATATAAGTCCGCAAAGCTTGATGAATTTCCAAAACTAGTGACAGATGTAAATGAAGATTTAAATAGTATTTGTACGTGGTGTAATAAAAATGGACTGAAACTTAATCCAAAAAAATCGCAAGCTCTTTTTATCGCAAACGAAAGGTTAAGATCAAATCTCGATAAACAAAATTTTGATATCATAGCAAATAGCACTAAAATTCAATGGGTAAATAAAGCTAAAAGTTTAGGAGTAACGATAGATGAGAATCTTAGCTTTGATGATCACACTAATAATATATTTAGAAGCTCATATGCGGCATTAAAGTCAATTTACAAATTAAAACATGAAATAGATGAAAAATCAAAACTAAAACTTGTAAAATCAATTATTTATCCAAAAATAGAATATTGCAGTTCAGTATATTATTTTCAGCTAACAGAGTACAATAAATATAAAATACAGAAAATACAAAACTCTTGCTTAAGATTTGTCTGCCATATACCATATGATGCGCATGTAACACCATACTTGCAGAATATGGGTGAGCTGAATGTCAAGCAGGATCAGATATACATGGTGTGAATGTTAGAGTTGATAGTTACACCACACCAAGGCATAGAACAACAAAATTTAAGGGGGAGCTTTGCATACACAGCGCCGACGACATTAAATTATGTTCTACAATTTTTAAATGAGTCCATAGGTACATTTAAAAAAGAGTCAAAACTGTTGTTTTATAGAAATAATGATATCAGTATATAACCTCCTTCTTGTTGATGTGTATATGGGTGTATTTGGATATTTGTTTGGATATATATGTGTATATGTATACACGCGTGTGTATATGAACAAAGATAAAACATTTACTGTATTTAGTGTAGGTTATATTTAAGATACGTTTATAAACTATTTGATACCTAGTATGTATTAAAACCACATATATATGTTAGGATAATGAATTAACATATATTGCAGGAATATAATGTATTATATTGTAGTATAGATCTAATTTACTCTACATGATATCTTGTAAGTTGTACGTACATGTATGTGTATTGATCAAGTGTAGTAGTATTTATGTTCTTGGGAACGTGGAAGAGCGGCTATGCCGAACTGTTTCCCATTTGTGTACATTCTCTGTATTGTCCACAATAAACGTTATAATTATTATTATTATTATTATAACTGGTACTAACATATTTTTTCTTAAAATTGATAATTGTGACTGTAGTGATTTTTTTATACTCGTGTAAATGGCATAGTTTCAACAAAAAAAATCATTATATTCAAGTGGTCGGGAGAGAGTCAATAATAATACAGGAGTGGAAAGAGGCCACAAAGAGGTTTCAAAAAATGTTCTGATATACATGGCATTCCATCTAAAAATTGTTAGTTGACCATGTAGAATCGTCTTGGCACACTCTGTATATTTGAAAATAATTTGTGGTTATAGATTTTTTTGTCTAGTTTATTTATGTTTTAAAATCAAGTTTCTAGCTATCATAGAACTCGACATATCGAAGTCGGACGCACTATTGCCGCACCCTGTATAATAACACTCTTAAATGGGACACACCAAATTTTTTGTTAAGCATTATTATTACTTAAATTTTTAAGGCCTGTTCAAATGTTCAAAATAAAGTTGACCCGTCTCTGTCACCCCCAATGAAATAATTCTAGCTACGTGCTTGGTGTTTGCTGAATTGTTAGGCTTTAAAGAAATTTTAACTTAATAATCGGAAATGTTTCATATGAAATGTTTCCACAATTCAGTAACACATTACTTTTACTTCGTAAAATATCTGCTTTTACATAAAATTACTACCGTTTCATGAAAACTAATTTAATGCTTTAAAGCTATTACACATAATTACATATATTTCGTTCATTTCCTTCCGTAAATAAACGCCCTTCACATTTAACCAAATAGTTACGAGATTATCAAAGCAAATATGAACAAACATATTCGCCGATAGGTACGATGGTAAAACCTTTGCATGCAGAGAACTTTGTGAATTTAAAGTAAACCGTATGCATTTCGCCATAAGAGAAGTGTTATGATTAGAGTAGACTGATTGCAAACTGTAATCCTTACAAGTGAACGCGACAGATCTTACTTCTAGAGTTAGGAAAATCTTTGTAATACTTCAGTCAATAGTCTTTCAATCCGCATACCACTGTGTGGAAACCACTACTTTAATTGTCCAATGTGCTTATCTAGTTCGAGAGACCTCTTTTAACGTTTGGAATTTGGTAGCCATCTGAAGGAAATACCAGTGATGTTTTATTATACAGATATATATTAGGAAAACTGCTCTCATCCAGTGGTTCTACGAGGTAGAGGATAAAATCCACATTAGACAAAACAAAATGAAAATTATTTTACAAAAAAAAAAATACATATACAGGGTGAGTCAGTTTTTTTGTAGACAAACTTCAACAGGAGATAGAACACATGTTTTTAAAAAGAAAAGTTCCCATAAACATATGTCGTAGAACGCTTCGTTCCCGAGATACAGGGTGTTGAATATAATTTTTTTTTCTCGAATTTTCATTATAACTTATAAACGAATGCTTAGATTTTTTCCATGTTTGGGGGATAATGCCTATTAATTAAGGGGCATAAAACAAGCGATAAGAATGTTCAAAAACTTGCACAGTGGCGGAGTGGAGGGGGTGCTCAACACCTTTCTTAAACAGAACTTCTACACTGTTATTTTCATTATCTACATACAGTTTAACAAAAATAATGTCCCTTCTTCTGCTTAGAAATTCCTGTGCGTTTCCGAGTTATTTTTGATTTTTAGTGTTTGATGTGGTACTAAATTAAGTAATTTATTCAGGGCGAGTCAGTTTTTTGTAGACAAACTTTAACAGGAGATAGAACACATGTTTTTAAAAAGAAAAGTTCCTATAAACATATGCCGTAGAACGCTTCGTTTCCGAGATACAGGGTGTTGAATATAATTTTTTTTTTTCGAATTTTTTGAGTATGCATTTGTATGTATTGTATTTGAGTTTGGCTTGATATAACAAATATTTATTTTGACTACATTGAACAGAGATAAAGAATAAGAGATTTCAGCTTTTTAGAATCCTTAACAAACCATATTTAGGTAGGTTTCGTTGAAAGAATTAAATATTTAGCCGATAGTTGATAATAAATAAATTATAATTTAGTACCACATCAAACACTAAACATCAAAATAACCCGGAAACGCACAGGAATTTCGAAACAGAAGAAGGGACATTATTTTTATTAAACTGTATGTAGATAATGAAAATAACAGTTTTTTTAAAAAATAGTCATTGGTGTAGAAATTCTGTTTAAAAAAGGGGTTGAGCACGCCCTCTACTCCGCCACTGTGCAAGTTTTTGAACATTCTTATCGCTTGCTTTATGTCCCTTAATTGATAAGCATTATCCCCCAAACATGGAAAAAATCTAAGCATTCGTTTATAAGTTATAATGAAAATTCAAGAAAAAAAAATTATATTCAACACCCTGTATCTCGGAAACGAAGCCTTCTATGACATATGTTTATATGAACTTTTCTTTTTTAGAAACATGTGTTCTATCTCCTGTTAAAGTTTGTCTACAAAAAAACTGACTCACCCTGTATAAAAAAAAGAGAAGTAATGCAAAAAATAATCATCACTATTAAAATTATATAAGAATATACGTAGGTACGCAAGAAAATTTTGGGATACGCGAGAATTAACAACAATGTAATATACTAGTAAGTAGTGTGGGGGTATAGTCTTTAATAGGCATGCATCGAGGCAGGCCCTTGTATATTGTACAGGGTTAGTTAAACTGATTGGACCCCCCCCTCTATTTTCTAATGTTTTAAGATTTTTAAATATTTCAAAATTTATTCCCATTTAATTTTTTACGAGGATTTTGATTCCATCATCAGATTTTCTATTGGACTCAAAATATACAGGGTATTTAAAGGGGACGTTTTTTAAAATAGAACACCCTATATATTTTTATATATTTGGATTCCCCTAGTTCTCCCGATTTCAAATATATATACCAGTTATATGATTGCCCTACAAATAACTGAGCCATTGATGAACCTTTTTAATTTTCTATTCTGCGTATAACTTTCAATAAATAAAAGTAACAAATGGTAAATATTTTAATGATCAAATATCACAATTATTACTTCAATTTAATTCAATTCAAAACAAGTTTTTCTTCAAGCAAATAACAATACTTACATTATATATTGCAACACGTCCTGGAGAAAGAGCCTATTTTTGTACTAATACAAATATTTTTTCCTAGGACAAAAATGAAACAATGTACACTACTGTGCAAAAGTAAGTAGGACAGTGACAGTAGTGTATAATGTAATATAAATGTATCTGCGTTTCCACGCAGATAATTTACGAATTGCCGATCGTATTCAACCATCATTTATTCTCCGTATCCCAGTTAAAGGCCTTCTTTTAATACTCCTTTCTTCTTATCTCGCTTTTTAACTCTTATAGGTACAGTAATAAGTGCTGCGCTACTTAGTTTTGCATATCAGTGTACCTATCATACAACAAATTAAAAATCCAAGTAGCTATGACTAGTCATAACTGTCAGTTTTAAATTTCACGTCGGGTCGGTTTTCAAATTTAAAAGCAAAAATGTCTGAAGAAATGCAGTGCACACCACCTGAATTACTTGAAATTGCAAATTCATCAGTGGCAACATTAATTCCCGCGAAATCCAAAAAAGTTTACGATAATGCGTACGATAAATTTATAAAATAGGTCAAGGACAACAACGTACATATGTATTCGGAAAATGTGATATGCATATTTTACACATTTATTCAAAAAACCTAAAAAGTTCAACTCTATGGGCGCAATATTCAATGGTAAAATCTAAATTAAACATCGAACACAATGTAAAAATTGACAACTATTCTAAATTAATTGCCTTTTTAAAGCGACAAGGCGAAAATTATAAACCTAAAAAGTCAAAAGTTTTGTCTGAAGAAGAGTTTGATGAATTCCTTTATAAAGCACCTAATGATAAATATTTAGCAACAAAGGTATGTACGCATTTTAAGATAGTAGATATTAGATAGATAGATAGTAGATAAAAGATTTGGGAGATTTAATCTTAGTAAATATTCCCAACACAAAAACTAAAAAAACATCGCTCATTTACTATAATTGGAGATTTTTATTTAAATTTATACAGAAAATATGCTACTCTTCGTCTAAAAGACATAACTTTTGGTAGATTTTTTTATTAAATATCAAAATGATCATTGTCATCGTGTTGTGATGGGCATACATAAAATTTCAAACGTTGCAAAAGATGTTGCGTCGTTTTTAAAGTTGCCAAATTCACATGAATATACGGGCCATAGCCTTAGAAGAACCTCGGCAACTATCTTAGTTGATAATGGTGGAGATATAACAACCCTAAAGCAACATGGTGGATGGAAATCCACCAGCGTTGCTGAAGGATGCATTGAAGAATCTGTAAACAACAAAAAACAGCGATGAAAATACTAAACTCATTAGAGTATAATGAGCCCAGTACTTCAAGTCAAACTGAAAACATTTTTACTGAATAATTTTCTGTCAACAATGAAAGAATATTGAACAATCAAACTGACAATCTTATTACAAGTAATGTATTCGACAGAACTATGAATTTAGAAACAAACGTAGCTAGTAGTGTTTTAAACGTAAGCAACTATACTATACAGAATTGCGTTTAATATTCATATTAATAAATAGTGGTTTTTGGAAAGACCTAAGTAATATAGATTTTGATATTTAAGAACTAAAAATGTTATACTTAATTTTAATTCCAATTAAAAAAAAAATGTTACCTATGTTTAATTTATAAATAAAGTGGTTAGTACTATGTTATGCTTAATTAATAAATAAAATGGTTAGTATTACCAATATTTTATTTTTTTTGCCAAAATTGAACATATTTGATGTCATTTTTCGAAATTAAAGTCGCAATTTTTTTATTTTGACGCTTGAAGAAAAAATAGTATATGTCACTTGGATTAGAAGGCACATTATGTGTTTCGCCCAGTTGCTCAGCAAACTTCTGGGCTGAACATGTATTGTTCGCCTTCTCCTCCTAGTAACATGATATACTATTATTTTAATTAAAATCAAAAAACTCAGTGTATATTGCCCTCGCCGGACACCCGGTCTGTTGCCGAGCAGTGAATATTTTGAGAATATAAAAGTTACTAGTGGCAAGAATTAATAAAACATATCGGGAATTAAATAAAAATTATAGGTAGGTATATTTAGTGCAATCTAGAGAAAAACAACACCTACAAAAGAATAGCAAGAACAAGAAACAAAACCGAGAACAAAAATAAATAAATATCTTTGACAGTTTTTTTACAGAATATTCTCCACATAGGCACCATTATTTTCTATACAGATGTTGCAGCGTTTGATAAAGTTTAAGCCCAATTTTTTAAATAAACTATTATTTAAGTTCATGGAATGAAGGCACTCGCTTATTGCATTCTTAAATGTTGAACATCATCATATTTCCTGTGTTTATTGATTTTTTTTAGAGAGCTCCCCAAAGGAAAAATCTAATGAATTTAAGTCAGGGCTTCTTGCAGGTCAATGTAACGGAACATGCCAACAAATTAAAAAAGAATAATGATTATTTAAAAAATGTGCAACAGTTTGGGTACTATGAGCTGGAGCTCCGTCTTGTTGTTAGATAATGCTACAACGTTGTATAACAGGCATATTAATATCTAAATATTCTTCTACCAAACTTTTCCAAAATATTTAAGTAATTTTGTCCTGTCAAAGAACCTTTAATGAATAATAGGACCAATAATTTTATTTTGATGTATACCACACCAAATGTTTACAGTGGAACGTCCCTGTTTTCTTATTTCTCTAATGGCGTGGGGATTTTCCACGGCCCAGTGGTGAGTGTTTTTCCTATTATATACACCTGCTTCTGTAGAAAATTTATATCGTCATTATGTCTATCGATCATCTCTTGACAGAATATTCATCTATCTCGAAAGTCAGTAGTATATAGTTTTTGAACCAGCAATACATGATATGGTTTAAAGTCATACCTTTTCATTACCCTCATGACACTTGTTTGAGATACATTAAAATGCCTTGAAGCATCCACTGTGGAACGGCTGGGATTCTCATTAAAATACAGTAACATATTTAATTCCATGTCTTCCTTAATTATACAATTTCCCATTTGTCTATTTGAGTTTTTTATTTGCTTTCATAAATTTTGTATAAATCCGCTTAAAGGTATTTTTGGATGGAGCTAGTCGATTTGGATACTTCCGAATAATTTCTCTTTGTGCTGAAGCCTTAATTTTTTGGCAAGAAATGTAAGTTTCTTATCTCGCACCTTTCTTCTACAGAATAGTATATTTTTTTCACTTTATTATCACTTAAAACCACAATATATCAGGCGATTAATAATAATTGTATATACATTAATAATTTAACAGTTATCAGACAGTTGTTATTGTAATTTACAGCCTACCTACTTTAATAATAGTTGCAAAATTTTAAGATTTCATCCATAATGTTACTTGCAGGGCGATCATGTAAAAGTTAATATATATTTAGCATCAAGTAAAATTAGAGATCCAAAATATATAAAAAAATATCCAAAATGTTCTACTAAAAAAAATACTTTTTTAAACACCCTGCGTATATCATGTCCAATACAAAATTTAATTATGGGATCAAAATCTATGTAAGGAAAGCGATCGGAAAAATTTTAAAATCAATCAATCAAGTTGATCTAGATACCAGTAACTGTCAAAAAGTAAAATAAAATTGTTTTAAAAGTTATAATCAATAACTCGGTTAATTGTAGAGCAATCATATATGTAACTTGTATACATAATTGAAATCAGGAGCACTGGAGGAATCCAAGTGTACAAAAATATACAGGGTGTTCTATTTAAGAAAAACGTTCCCCTTTAAACACCCTGTACATTTTAAGTCCAATTGACAATCTGACGATGGAATCAAAATCCTCGTAAAAAATTGAATGGAAATAAACATTGAAATATTTAAAAATCTTGAAATATTAGAAAATGGGGGGTCTAATTAATAAAACTAACCCTGTATATTAGTTAATGTATGATAATGGCTGAGTTGCCGTGACAGAGTTGTGATTAACTGTAGAAGAATGTTTTAAGGAAATGTCAGATATATTTGATGAGGATCGTCTGGGTAGAAATACTGTGTTCCGGTGGTACACACAATTTGAAAGAGGTATATTTTTGTTAGATGATTATCTGTACACAGAACGGCCGTTTGAGTTCTTGTTTCGAAAAATATTACCGCTGTAGAAAACTTATTATTAAAAAAATCCACATATTATGTATAGACAGAGCAGGTATTGAACATCAATGCATCAACCATTCATGCAATTTTACATGTCACCTATTCATAGGTAAAGAACGAGTATGTATTTTGTAGGTACCACACCAATTAAACGATACATGTGATAAAGCATGTGCACAGATCGCGACCGAAAACTGGGCGCACATTTTTAATCAGTGGTTTATACACATGCATAAATATGTATTGAACATGATGTAAAGTATTTTGAAAAATTATAATAGAGCCGTCTCGCAGAAATATCCTAAAGACTTACGTATGTGTTCTAATTAAGGCAGTCGCGTATAAATTATAATAAATTGAATAATAAATTATCGGCTTTTGCTTGGTTTTAGATTTATCGGTATTTGCTTTGAAACCACTAACTTTGGGCTTGATTTTTAAGATGATTTATCGGGTTTTTCTCCAATCCGATTTCACAAATCTATACAGCTGCTCAAATTCTGCAATAATCCGTGCCTAATTCGGAAAAGGTCAAAACTTGGGTATTGCATGTTTGCTTCTCAATTGTTATGCAAAAGAAATTGTGAAACTCAAACATACAAGTTTATTTTTGTGCTCAGTTATCCTCGTCAATATATTTTCCAAATGTTTCTACCATATGTCAAAAATTCAAGATGGCTTTCAAAATAAATTTATTATCTGACATCAGATCTAGATTTCCGCAATAAAAACAAATTCATCTACCATAACGCCAAGAGCAATGAATTTCACTTAGATTGTATACAGAGAAACAAAGAGGCGTTGAATCCCCAGTGTCTATGAGTAAAGTAAATACACCGAATATTTCAAACAGCAATCAGTTCAGTCTCCCGGTTTTCTCACTGAAAATTGAACGAGTTATTTTTACGATACTTTCTGGGATAGCATGGGAAGATCACTCCTCGTGTTTACCAATTCAGTATTATGGAGATAAATTGCGTTAGTTTTGCACCGATGAAAAAATTTAGTAAATAAATTAGATCTTAATACAGGGTCCGGTAAAATGATGTATCCAGTTTTAACATGAAATAACTCAAGAACTGCTTAAGCAATTTAAATGGATTCAACGGTTATTTGTAACATGTATAATCCAGTTTTATTTGTACTTAAAAAATTTTGAAGCTTTAGGAGATTAGTTTGAAAAAAAAAAAACACATTTTTTGTAATAAAAGCACAAATAATTATTTCAATATTTTTTGACAAAAATTAAATCGACTTGATGACATGATATAAAGTCATACGTATTGGTAGTTCGTAGACAGTTTTTATATGAATTGGTTAAATGAACATAGAGCTCTCGCCTTTGAAACCTTTTTTTTAAATCGCTATTCAAATGTTGCGACCAAAATGAAGATCAAAGCTCATTTTAACCTTGGGCGAGGCAATCCAGCACCAACCAGTAAGGCAATTTTAAGATGGGTAATAAAATTTCGACAGAAAATTAGTTCTATAAGAGAAAAATCAGCGGAAAAACCTCGGACAGTGTACACTCTACAGGGTATTGCAAATTATCTTTCAAAGCCACAAAATGTTAGCTTTGAAACATTCCAAAGTACTAAATATGTCAGACCTGAGCCTACGCCGAATTATGAATGCACAAAAATTTCATCTTTACAAAATCAAGTCCGTCTTAGGTTTTGCACGAGAATGCAGCAGATAATCGAAGAAAATCCCAATAATTATGAGTTATGAAGCATATTTTCGTCTTTACGGATATGTTACTAGATATAAACGCAGATACTGGGTTCAAGAAAATCCGCAAGAAATTCAGGAGACACCGCTCTACTCGCCAAAAATAACTGCCTGTCCACTCAGCCGTATACTTCCTTTGCTCCATCGTAGAATCTTTCCGATCTTCTAATGAAGGTCAGGATGTCACTCAGTGCGAAGGAGCTCATCTCCTTTCTTAGAAGCAAATCATTAGCAAAGGTGGGTGCACTTTAAGGCTTGGAAATTACAGAGTGTAAAAATAGATTAAATAGTTAGTGAGTTATGGTTCACCGAACAGTAACAATAGTTTACCTATAAACAGGATACATTGTTAGCATAAGGTATGTTTTACATAAACCCAGATGTTGCCAACTTGGTTGTCGTAACGCACGTCGAGTGCAGTATATGGGGCTTTGGTGTTTTGTGGGGAACCATGTCGGTGTTAGCTTCACATCAAAGGTTCCAACTAAGGCTGGGAATCGAATACGAATAATTCGAGTATTCGAATATTCGAGTATTCGAAAACGAATTATTCTAATGGGAAATTATTCGAATATTCGAAATATTCAAATACTCGAATATATTCGAATATTTGAATACTCGAATATATTCGAATATTCGAATACGCAAATACTTGAATATTCGAATACTCGAATATTCGAATATTCGAATTCACGAATATTAGAATACTCGAATATATTCGAGTATTCGAATATTCGATTATATTTGTAAATTTGAATATTAAAATATATTATTAAATTATAGGTATCCGGTATGCATCCAACCAAAGTAGGTAGATAGTATATATAGGTAGGTACCTATTCTAAAATCCAAATACATAAATAGACCACATTAGTGACACGTTCTACTCCCAGTCAAACTATTCCATCTCTTTCTCGCCTCGACCTTATTCTTACTATACTAAGGCAGGGGTTAAAATTAAATTTTAAATTTTAGAGAACCTGTAAATATTTAACTATTGACTTTTCATGTATTTGTTTTACCTTCACAATCTGCGTCTTTTTTAAAAACATTCTAACTTTAGAGCACTTTTATTTTTTTCGAAAAGGAAAAATAGTTATGACACAGAAGTATAATAAACTAGCTCTGTTTTCGTTTTATTTAAGCTTCAATAGTTAAATGTGAACAATAGCGCCTCAATCCTAAAAAAAATCCTAGTATTCAGTGCTATACCTATTAATAATGAATATTCGAGGATCCGGATTATTCGGATACCTATTCGAATAATTCGAATTATTCGAGTATTCGAATATTCGAATTATTCGAATAGGTATTCGAATAATTCGAATTATTCAAATATTCGAATACTCGAATAATTCGAATATCCGAATATTTGAATATCCGAATAATTCGAATACCTATTCGAATAATTCGAATAATCCGAATATTCGATATCCGAATAGTTCGAAAATTCGATATTTTTTCGACTGAATATTCGAATACTAAAATCTGGAAAATCCCAGCCTTAGTTCCAACCATTTCAATACGGTTAATAAGTTAAAAAGAAGTTAAATTGGGAATGGGTCGTTAAGGCCCTAAGACCTCCCTTCACTACGACCTAAACAGATCTTTTGTAATAAAAGAAGTTACATGAACAAGTCTATCAAAAATATTTTGGTGAATGGAATTTCGGAATAAAAATGGGGTTATAGCGAAGGATGATTCAAGTTAAAAAAAGTTAGGTGGAAAACTCTATCACAAAATTTTGGCGAAAGTCTATAACAGTTAAGGATACTGAGTGTGAGTTGGTATTTAACAATTTTTCTAAGTGTTATTGAAATCAATTAAATGTAAATCCAGAAAATACATGTTTGTTCTGTTTGTGTCATTTCGTTTTATATTGTACTATTGGAATATGTCATTATTGTTAAGTAGATACGATCTTATCATATCTACAAAGTTGTAGCTCATATGATCATAAATTACGTCTATATAAATTTACATGACGGAAATAATTATTCGCTAAAAATGAATTTAAACCTTCCATTATTTTTTATCTTTTTCTTTTTGGGGATTTACTACAACATGAATAATTCTTCGTTATCTAAAAAATATAGTTAGTTACCCAGTATGTTACTGAGAAAATAAACCTCTGCGCTTGTGACTTTATATCGAAAGATTAATCAGAGAGTGTTTTTTGACAACTAATATGAGACACAAAAATAATAATATAATACCCTAACGAATCTGTTTCCGTTTGAGAGTTATTTATCTTCTTTTAGAATATGTCAAGCATGTAACTTTACACATATATTATTTGTTTATGTAATATCCATAGATACTTACATAGAAATGTTGAAACTTAAAAATTATACAATATTAATTTTGTTCAATTATTCTTTTAACATCTGCAACCACCAAACATCTGTACCAAACTTTACAGAGCAATGGAATAAATATAAACGTTCAGACAATACCTTCCATTATGTTAAGTAAAAATTACATTGTCTGTTGGAGGAAATTAAATAACGAACATGAAAGCTAGAATGTGGGACGATACAAATGCTGTATTAAACCTATCTTACCTTGTTGAATAGAGATATTATAACTAACCGATTTTTATATTAATCCTAGTTCAATAAAAATATTTCTTCAAAACTCCTATATATCTCGTAGAACTAAAATATGGCAATAGTTTGCACAATTTAAAATTGTGATACAAAACTGTAATAATAGTTTTAAATCATTTTTATGGCTATAATTTTTCAAAAAATATAGACATATATGTTTTTTATTACCTTTATGAAAAAAGCATCATTATAAGATCCTTTCATTTATTTTGTTTTTCTCTTAAAAGCATGAACAGTTTGTGGCCATTTGAACATTCAAATGTGTCTCCTATTAGAATCTTCTGGTTTTCACGTCATGAATTGTATAAATGATAAATAAAGAATATATACAAGAACTCCTCAGGATTAGAGCTTACTATAAAAATGGCGGTAAGGTTGAATATATTAGTAATACAATTACATTATATTTTTAAAATATAACAATTTTTTAACAATAATTTGCACAAAATAACTCTTTTTAACATAAATGTATGTTATGTTATGCCTGCATATCTGTTAGTTGCTGTTTCAATGGGTCTTACATTCAAGGTAAAGTTGAACAACCGAAATAAATAAGTTTGAATCCCTGAGAGATGAGCTTAAAAACATGCTAATGAAAAATTATCTGACTTTTCCATACGATTGTCTTCAAATACTTCACTATCTTTTTATTCTCAAGTACTGTCTGGAAAACAGCTAAAAATGTTTGTGAAACCCAAAAATAAAAAACAAGAAAATTCGCAAACAAAATCGGATATTTTACAAAACGTTGATCCAATTAATACACAAATCTGTTAGTAGCCTTAGATTTGTGTGTAGTTTATGATGCTCTGCAAGTACCTCGATGTTTTAAATGCACCAATTTTAATCATAGCAACAAATCTTGTAATAATTTAATTTCATGCCCGTTATGCTCGGAAAACCATGATGTAAAATCATGCACAGCCAGTAAGCAACAACATAAATGCAGCAATTATATACATATCTTTTAAGCAGAAAAATAACGTTACTATTAATATAAATCATGCAGTGTGGGAGTACGACAACTGTATTGCTTATAAAAAAGGCTTATGAAAAATTCAAATTTGATCTCTTTGGGTCTCAATAGCAATTATGTAAACAAGTATCGTATTATTTCCACTCAAATTGATCTGATGTCAGGACTATATCCCATCCCTCAGTACATGCTCATCGATCCAAAAATGTTCAGTCTATTATCAGAATGCAAGAGGATTAAACAGTAAAACATACTCTTTTTTAATCTGCAAATATGATATTCTAGCCTTTCCTGAGACCTGCCTTGACACTAATGTAAATAACTCGGAATTATTCAACTCAAATTTTCAGTATTCAGATCAGATAGAGATTTTTTTAGAACCGATAACTCTAAAGGTGGGGGAACTTATAACTGTTGAATCATTGTTTTTTCTCTTAGTCAATTAGATTTAAAAACTGTATTTAAAAACTTATTTTTTGTCGATATTGTTGGAGTAAAAATAGTAGTTGAAAAAAATTGTTATACTTATTTGTTATCTATTTATATCAAATATTAATTATTTTTTAAAAGGTAACCGGGTAATATTAAAAATTATAGACCAATTACTAAACAAATTTTCCAAAAGTATTTAAAATCTTATTACATGAATACATGTATTGTTATATGCATAATTGCTTGAGGCAATTTCAACATGGATTTATTAAGGGAAGATCTACTGTCAGAAATCTCTTTTATATCACATAATTTTTAGTTGAATCTATTGATTTTGGACATCAGACTGTTGTTTTATACACATATCTCTAAAGCTTTTGATAGACTGTGCCTTGACATTCCCATTATGAAACTCATTGATTTTCACTGAATCTCCTAGACTATTTTAAATCATATCTTACTAGTCGGAGACAATACGTTGAATGTTCTGGCTACCAGTCTGTCCAAATTACAGCAGCGTCGTGTTCCACATGGTTCCAATCTTGGTCCCCTTCCTTTTGACATCTTTATTAATGACATTGTTTGTGATTTGAAGGTAAATTGCTTATTGTATGCAGACGACATGAAAATCTATTATAATATCAGAAGCATCGATGACTGTAAAAAGCTACAAGATGACTACAAATTACCCTTAAATGTATAAAATTGTAATTTCGCAATAAAATAGAACCAATTATTTTTTATTATATTACTCATTAAATAATTCTATTCTAAATAGACCCAAAACATTTCGATATCTGGGTGTATCGTTCGACTAAAAATTTTCATTTGTAGGCCATATGAAAAATCTCGCCTTTATTGTTTTAGAAACCTTGTGTTCACTATTAGAAAATCTGTACATTAAAATTGCTTTTCTCTATATTTGTGAGATCGCGAATCGAATATGCATCTATTATATGGTTCCCCTCCTGTGATATTCATAATAAAAATTTAAAGAAAGTCCAAAGGAAATTTCTGAAATATTGTTGTTTTTCTCACTCTGTTATGCTTAACAGACTTTTTAATGAAATTCTACAGGTTAGACGTAAAAAAACCAGAAGTAATCTTTTTGAACAAAATATTACATAATGCGGTAGATTGTCCACAAATCGTTGCAATGTTGAAATTGTCACATGCCAAGATTATCCCCACCTGAACGTCCAACTTTTCACTTAAGCACGTCTAGAATAAATATAAAAAAGTTCTCCCCACTCCATCGAATGTGTACTGCATTTAATGACATACATGACTCCCTTGATATTTTTTAATGCAATGTAGCCTCAATAAAAAATCTGATTTCTCTTAATTATGAAATTTCTATTATTTCTAACTATGTACTATTTTAGTCGTAGGTATATTATACTGATTTTTAAATTCCTCTATATCTAAATATTATTATGTGTTCCCATTCTGTAATTGTATTCAATCTGTTGAATGGTTGTACTAGTCATAAATAAATCGTCCAGGAAGCTTTCAGAATCCAATTCCCTACTTGGCAATCACTCGAGGGACTAAAATATCAGCTACAGTGAAGTAGTCGTCTTCCACCAGAAATTTCGTCTCAGGTTTCTTAAGTATGATAGAAACTAGAATATATTTTCAGTGTATACATAATATGCAAAACATAAATTTAAAATGTTTTAAAGTCTATGTATAAATTACAAAACAAAAAAAAAATATATTAAAAACGTTAGCTATTGGAAGTAAATTTTTTAGTGTTATTTTCCACAATTCATCAATATTTTGTAGTTTTTCAATGAATGTAACTTTAACTCACCTCACTTTCGTAAATACTTTTCACTTTTTACATAACTTAGTTTAATTAATTATAATTTATTGTAGAGTTCCTGATGAAGAAACAATAATGATTTCGAAAGCTTGACCAGAAAAAAGTTTTTCTTTTATTGCCTGGTCACATGACTGCAATCCCCTTTTAAAAATTAAAAATATTTGTTTTTAACATAGACAGTCGTCTAATTTCCCTCTCTGACATGTAGATTTTTAAATTCAATTAAGCACATCCTTTATTTTTTTGGTTATGACGTCATCACTGTTTCCGTATGACGTCATCGATATTATTTTTAGGTGGAACATCCTGTATATTTCTCCATTTTTGGATTACAAATCAACAGCTGATCCAAAAATGTAACACTTAGGGTCTAAAATTAATAAGTTGAAAGATATGGCTAACTGAATATAAGAATTTTCTGACCCTTGTTTACAGTTTCCTGAGAAATGTTTATTTCTGTTCTAATTCTCTCCTTTAATTCAACAATGTTTTCCTGTTTAGTTTTATAAACTAAGTTTTTTAGATGGTTCTACAGAAAATAATCTAATGGATCGAGGTCCGGTGACCTTGGTGGCCATTCGATGAGTCCACGCCTACCAATCCATCTGTTCAGAAATATTTGTTCAAGATACCTTCAAACGTCTCCTGCATAATGAGGAGGTGCGCCATCCTGTTAATACCACAAGCTTTCGTCAAAATTTCCAGCATTAATTCCACTGAGAAATAAATGTAATACCGTTGGGTTGAGATAGCGAATTAAAAATTGGAGATATGCCGGTCAGTTTACATTTCCATCGATAAAATAGGGTCCAATGATTCTATTTCATACAATTTCCGCCCATTGGGGATACTGTGTGTGCTGCTCCCACATCCATCGAGGGTTTTCCCTTGCCCAGTATCTACATTTCTGACGATTCACTGTTTTTTATCAGAAGAGGATCACCATTGTACATATTCATCATTGTTTCACAAAATTGTATCCTCCAATCTGGATCATCATCACTTAGTTCTTACACAAGCTGAATCTTAAAGGGATGAAATTTCTCTAATTTTAAAACTGTATGTACTGACGTTTTAGTAACAATATAATCGCGACTAACCTGGCGAACGCTGGTATGTGGATTTTCTTCAACAGCCAATAAAATATTTAATTTTGTATAGTCGTCAACACCTGGGTGACCTGTTTTGGGTAAACTTTCTATTTTTTTTTTCAATTTTATTCACTGTCGATTGACGTTCTGGATATTTGGTATTTAATAAATTATATACTTCTTGTTGAATTTGCATCCTATCACCATACCCAATCATCGTAAGAACTTCAAATCTCTGGTTTACAGATACTCTCATGTTATAAATTAAAATAAATCGACAACAATTATTGAGAAACCCCTACTAGGATAAAGTATTATTAAGTGATTTACTGTCAAAGACGATAATGATAAAACAAAAACTAGCCTACCTCAAAAATCAATGAAAAACGTATGTATTTTACTTTTTTTACTTGTTTTTTTTTTAAACGCCCGTATCTTCTAACTTATCAATTCTAGACCTTAAGTGTGGTACATATTTAGAATCGGCTGTTGAAGCAGAACCCAAAAATATACAGAATATTCCATTTAAAAAATATCGATAACGTCATAACGAAAACATGATCTCACAACCAAGAAAAGTAAAGCATAACGTGCTCAATTGAAATTAAAAATCGACGTATCCGAGGATTTTTCTAAATACATTTGGTTTAAAAAATAATGAATTTATTCCATACTTTACGGACACACTGTATTTGAGACTGTAGGTTCATGTTAGTCGACAATAACATTTACTTCCCACCTAATTATTTTAAAAATCACCAAATGCTGTTAACTTATAACGTTAACATATTTTTAATTGAATAATATTTTTGATCGTTTTAGTTTTTTTGACATTTGCATATGTTTGTATCACAATAAGCAATTTGTGCCTTGCTCTCTTATTCAAAATTTTGATTTGAGGTATCTTACATTAATTAAGACACAGGCCCTAAAATTCTTAGATGGAACAACTGGATACATTGTTAAATGTTCTAAAAATTCTTTTTATTGATACCATATTCAAATCTACATTGCCTTTTAGGCTTCTTTATCGGACTGTAAAAAGGACAAACATTTTACACTTTTATATAGATAGGACCCACTTACAAAGTCAAAAAGATATAGCAAAAGTTTCTTTTGAAAAAGGTAATTTAAAAGTTCTATCACTGTTAAGTTACTTTTATTTGTATTTCGCAAACTTCTCTTACAACTATTCTCAAAGTCAAATATAGAGGCGACAGTAGATGTTGCTCAATTATTCCATTTTAATTACGTACAGTGAATATTTTTAGAAAGATTTTATTTTCTTGTAAACTGCGTTTTTAATTTTTATTAAACAGGCTTATCAAGAAAATATAATTTAATGTTCTAGAATTCGTTAAAATCAGTTTAGTTCTTTTGAAATGAATGTCTAAAATTTATATCAAAAAGGAAGTATAGATTTTGGTTATCTATCCCAGCGGTGTAATTGGTTAGAATTCGTGGTGGCAAGCGTGACTAGGAAATCCTCCTATCGTAGCTGTAGGGTCGAATCTCACCACCAGCACTGCAAATGTCAGTGGGAATGGTTGTTTGTCCACGTTTCTCTATATATAACCCCTTCTAGATAACTTCGTCTTTAGATTCGGGGATTGTCTATTTTTCTTGTTTTTATATTTATCTTTTCAGTAATTGTAAATTACATTTTCCAGTTTGAGAGAGACTTAATATAAATATTCATATTTTCACCTGGTGGTCTGTAAGCTAATATGTAGAGCGTGGCAAATCAAACGGCTCTCAGTAGCGTCCCATGTGCATACCTACGTTCCTGATGATTATGACAGATGATGAAATAAGTAACATTGCTTACCTTTTACGGGTTAACGACCAAGGACAATGGCTGACATTACGCATCAACGATCATTCGCATGAATAACACAGTTTCTATGTTTTCTGCTGAAAAAATATGCCCTTTGTGGGGTAAACATATGAGAAAAAGATCTTTCGACATCTGCTCACATAATATCTGCAAACTTAAAACTTCTTAAATCACTTGTAGGGTGTTCCTCATTAAGATAACTCTTGATATTACATAACATTTCAAATTTCACATTTTTATGTAAAATGTCATTATACCGTTTACTCACTCACATACAAGGATCATCTTCTAGAGTTTGTAATTTTTTATTGTGTATATTATTATTTACATGTAACGACTCTTCTAATGACAATGAAGAATTGTCTAATAGTTGAATACTGTCTAATAGTACCACTAGGTTTGTTCTAGCAGCAGTCTCGGATTCGTTTGAAACCGGCAAGAAATATTCGCCCAGTTAAGTACTAATGCAAACACAGTGAGCTTAGCGTATAGGAGGCAGCTGAGTGAATATTTCAAATTGGTCCGAGACTGCTGCTAGAATAAACGTACTGTATACTTGTTGGGAATCTGCTGTATTACTGCTTCTACTTCAGGAGTTTTTAAATAGTTATGGGTGTTTAGATTCACTAGGATTTAACTGTATAATGAAATTCTTTACTAGTTTAAAATGCTCATGGTAGTACCCAACTGCTGCTAGCATGTCCCCCAACATATTAAAATAGGTTACGGTGGAAGTTGTATGTCAGAACAAGCTAACTTGTAACACTTTTAGAAGCTTTCACCAATATTGCATCAACTTCAGGATAAATACACCGAATTTCTTCAGATACCAAATGAAGCGAATGAACAAGGCAACGATCAACGGTCAACGATGTATCAGGGGAAACTCCGCGACCTTGCTCTTATATTGATTGGAAAAGAGCTTTCGTAACATAAATTTGACAGGGGTTATAATAAATGTTGAGGCAATAAAATCACGCAAGGTTAAATTTTAGATTTTTAAAAATATTATAACTTTTTTCGTTTATCTATTGATGATATTAGGCGCCAAAATACCTTCTGAAGCACATCAAGAACAACATTTTCGCGGGCACTGCAGATGGTACATTTTTTAAATTTACACGCAGGCGGGCACAGTGCTAGGCACGACTCTGTCAAATAATTTGTCACTTTATATTGTTTTCATTAGTCAGAAGCAAAATTTGTGTTTTTTTTTGTTGATCTTTTTTCAAATTTCAATATAGAATCATTAGATTCCACATGTATTTGATTTCCGATGTTATTTTTATCTTGTCTTTTAGTATATATATATATATATATATATATATATATATATATATATATATATATATATATATATATATATATATATATATAACTAATAGTTTTGATTGCCGAAAAACCCTTTTTAAAAAATTAATTTATTTTATATAAAACGTATAAAACGAAAGTACAAGTTGAAGATCTAAAAACAGACTGACTTAAATCTAATTGTAATGTTAAATGCTGGAACTGCTGACATCGCTGGCTGGCCCACTATCTGCTTCGTGGAACGGTGATATGAGCCGGCCGTTACACATATTCTCGTGGGAATCGTCTCTATAACTCCTCCACCCTTAGAAGGAAGCATCCCCTGGGAGGCTGATCTTCCTGTTTTCCAATTCTATTACCACAGGTACATCGGTCTCATTGATAGCCTTTTTATTTCTGCTAGACGTTTTGTTCTTTTTTCCATCTGAGATAGAGGTACGATATACCAGCTGTTAGTAGAATATACAATATGACTGTCCAGAGGCTTGGAATGTGGTAGTTATTGATTGATTCTTCCTGGATTGGAATTATTGTATTGGTCGGTAGCTCCTTGAGGTTCAGTTTCTTGAGTTCGATTTTGAACTTTGGGTTATAATGGTTTCTTGACTGGAGACTGATAGAGTTGACAACTAGTGGCTTCCCATAACTTGTTTCCTGGAAAATTAGCTCCTGTCCTCTGAAGTGTAATTTGCAAGAGTCTCGCTTGATTAGGAAGATACCCATTAGTGATCTGGTTTCGATTGACTTCTCACATTGGGCCTCGATGTTTTCTTCTTTTGGGAGGACGGCCAAGTATTGATTGATCTCGGGAACGGTTTCGATGTGATTTTCGTTGATTTCTAGCTGGGTAAGGTGACAGCGGCTTGAATTTTGGTATAACAAGATATCTTCTTCACACGGTGCTCTGTAATTGACTTGTATATTACTTGGACAATGATACCATTTGCCTTGGGTACACTTGTCAGATAGAGGCTTAAATAAGTTACTATTTTTTGCTTTAAGTATAAATTTCGCGTTAGGAATTATTGTTAAATATTCTGATTCACGCCTTGTTGGTATAGGTAGCATGTAGAACAGATCAAATTCTATTTCAGAATAAATAGGAATTGATAAGAAGTAAGTAATTTTGTTGGAGTCTATTTTACAGTGAATTTTTAGAATGGATTCAAAATCTAAAATATTTTTGTAATTTACTTCAAAAGGCAAGGTAATTCCGTAATGAGACGATATTCTCTGAATTTCTAGAAATAAGTCGTGGGACTTAATAATGCTTGGATGTAATGTATTTAATCTACAAAATGTTATTGAATTTTCTACATCCTGTAAAGTGTTGAGAATTGCATTGTAAAGGATAGATAGTTGATTAAATAAGTCTTTTGCAAAAAGAACATCCTGATGTGTAGCACCATTTTCAATGAACTGGCTTAGCTGTATTATTTTCGTTCTTAACATTACCTCATTATGTTGAATATCCTGTATAGTTTCGTTAAAGTTACTAATCAATTGATGATTAAGAGAATATTGAAATTTTAATTGATTATGCAGATTCCTTTCATTGTTTTGAATCTGATTTAAAATGCTATATATCTTTTCGCCGTCGGAGGCATCCAAATTTCCAGTTAAACTCTTGACTATTGAACCAACCCCGTTGAGTAGACCTCTTTTAGAAATTTTGTTTCTGTTATGAATTTTAATGTTATTGATTTTACTTAGTACTAGCGTTTGACTATATTTTACGATTTTATTATAATTATCTAATTCTCTACTAAATATACTATTATTAGAATAACTTAATCTAAGATCATTATATTGAGTGTTTAATTTTGAGTATTCATCATATAAAGGTTGCAGGTCGTAATAGTGGACAAATGTGTGTTCATTCTTCTGAAGTCTGGCAGGGCCCAAATTAATCGGGAGAATGCCTAAATTTTCCGTTATGTTTGTGACCTCTGTTCCTTGTCCGAGGGCGAGGGACCTGAAATAGTGTTTAAGGTGTGAGTTTGTGGTTTTCCCTTCTTTTTTGGTCTTTTAATGTTAGAAATGTGAATTTTTTCACAAGTGTTGCCATGTGTTGGAAGAATTTTAGCAGTCTTACGCTCCTCATTAATGTCGGAGATTTGTTGAGGTTTATATTTATTACGCGTTTTACTTTGTTTTTGTTTATTTTTAACGAAAATTTTCTCCGGGATTTCGGGAAGTTTTTCGCGGTTCTCGTTAGCTTTGGAAATGACACTTTCTTTTTTCTTTTGAATGTCCTCGTTTAATTTTTGGTATAAAAGTTTGACCTTTTCTTTATGATTTTCAATATAATTATTAACTAATTGATTTTCGATATCGATGTTAAAAAGGGGGAGTTCCCGCCTACGTGCCCAGTTACTATTTCGTAGGGTTTCATATTCGTAGTTGAGTGGATCGTGTTGTTATAAGCCAAAAGTGCATAATCTACCTTAATTTCTATAGGATCGTTTTTGTACTCATTTTGGTTATTAAGTAGCCTAATGTGCTCTATTAAGGTTGAGTGGAACCGTTCAATTAACCCGTTAGATTCTGGGTGTTGAGAACTTACGAAATGTATTTCGATTTTGTGAGTTTTAAGTAGTTCTTGAACTACTGAGTTTTTAAATTCTAGACCATTATCTGAAACAACCTGTTCAGGAATGCAGTGGTGTGTAAAATATTTAACTAATTTATTTGTTACTTCGATACCTTGCGCTGAGTTGAGCTTATAAGCTTGCGAATATTTGGAAAAGGAGTCGATAATAGTGAGAAATTTACAGTTTTCTAAGGTAATACTATCTATATGTAATATTTGGAATGGTTTTGTTGCTGTAGGAGTGATATTATATTCTAGTTTCAGGGGTCTACGGTCATATTTGGTTACTTGACATAGGTCACAATTGTTAATGTAATTTTGAATAGATTTTTGTTGGTTAGGCCAATAATATGTATTCTTAATCCGCTTTTCGGTTTCATCGATTCCTCGATGATTGGTTTTACCCTCATGATTATTCTGAATTAATTGATTAATTTCGTCATCGGTTGTGACGTCAATAAGTTTTTGTGTACATCTGACTATTTGAATCAGGGAATTTTTAAAATACTTTTGAAGGATCGCGCTGAACTCTTCGTATATTGGGTCTTCGAAATATACGTAATATTTTACCTTGGGGGCCACCATTTCCTTAACAAATTTAATAACGTCTTGTTCTAAATTATTTTTTGAGAATTGAACGAGTATGCGTTGTTTTGTTTTATACAGTCTGATAACGGAAGGGTCTGCTGGTGCGAAATTGACAAGGGAGATTACTATTTGATTTTTACCGTAATTGACCGGGCAATCGGCAATGGGGACGGCAACGATCGGGTTTTCGTGGTTCGAATGGATTGTTGCGTCATCTTCCTCGGCATTTTCGTGATCGTCTAAGTCGCCCGCTTCAGCGACAACCGATGTATTATTTTCGCGATCAGATTCTAATGATTCATTGAATTCTTCCATAAATTTAAAAATTGGTGCATTAGATGGTCCGGCTTCGTTCATGTTCAGCTCTATTCGAGAAAGCGCATCCGCGTTTTTATTTAGCGTACCCTTTTTATATACGATCTCATAGTCAAACTCTTCTAATTTCAGGCGCCACCTGACTAGCATAGAGTTTGGCTCTTTCAGCGAAAATAGCCATGTTAATGGTTTGTGGTCTGTGACTATTTTAAATTTCCTACCAAATAGATATGGCCGGAAGTATTTGGTAGCCCAAATTATGGCCAAAAGTTCCTTCTGTATAGTGGAGTAATTAATTTCGGACTCACTTAACGTCCTACTAGCATAGGCCACCGGTAGATCGGAGCCGATTTTGCCTTGCGAGAGTACTGATCCCAAAGAAAAATTACTCGCATCTGTCGTCAAAATAAACGGTTCTGCAAAATTTGGGTATTGCAATATAGGTTCGTTAGTTAGGAGGTTTTTACATAACTCGAAACAACTGATATAATCCGGGTCCTTAACATTAATAATGGCGTCCTTTTTTTAAGCATTTCGTTAACGGCTTGGTTACCTTCGCAAAGTCTTTAATAAACTTGCGATAGTACCCCAATAATCCAAGGAAACCTTTAATTTGTTTAGGGTTCTTGGGTATTGGATAAGTTTTGATAGCCCTGATTTTGTCGGGATTTGGCTTTATCCCGTCCGGGGTTACCACATGGCCTAAATATGCCACTTCTTTTCGGAGAAACTCCGACTTATCCAACTGTATTTTGAAATTTGCCGCTCTTAGCCTGTCAAATACCTCCCGGAGCCTGTTAACGTGTTCTTGTAGACTGGTCGAAAAAATGATTATGTCGTCGAGGTACACAAGGCACCTTTCGTTTTGTATACCCCCTTAAAATATTGTCCATCACCCTTTGAAAGGTGGCTGGAGCATTTCTCAACCCGAAAGGCATACGCACGTATTCATAGTGCCCCTGCTCGGTGTTGAACGCTGTTTTGGCTATGTCTTCCTCGCACATTTCGATCTGGTGGAAACCCGAGGCTAGGTCTAATGTCGAAAAATATTGACAACGCCCTAGTTTATCCAGCAGATCGGTAATGTTCGGCAGAGGGTACCGGTCACCTACTGTTTTCTCATTCAGCTTCCGGTAATCCACTACAATTCGCCACTTTTTGTGTCCCGATGCATCGATCTTTTTTGGGACAACCCAAATCGGCGAAGACCATGGCGAACAAGAAGGTCGAATTATTTTTTGGTCTAGCATGTTTTGAATTTGGTTCCGTACCTCGGCTTTGTGTACTTCGGGGTACCTATAGGATTTAGTGTAGACGGGTATTTCGTCCGTGGTTTTAATGTTATGTTTTATTTTGCTTGTAAATGTCAATCGGTTTCCGTCAATGTGAAAAATATCGGAATATTCCTTAACGAGAGTTAATATCGTATTGCGTTCTTCCGAATTCATATGTTCAGTTCTGATCTTAGAAATATCAAGCTCATATTTTTCGGTATAGTAGTGATTTAGATTAGTATGAGTATCAATTTTTGTGTCATATTTATTAAAGTCGATGACCTCAATTGGTTCCATAATTTTGAGAGATTTTGGAGAATCCGATGGATTCAGAACTGTACAAATGGCTTCGAAATTTTTTACGTGGGTGAGACATTCTGGTATTTCTAAGTTCGAGAATTTAGTGTATGGGATTATAACATCGCCATTTTCTATATTTTTTACATTGATTTTAATTATTTGTTCGCATCTAGGTTGTACCGTGATGTTATTCAAGTTATCGTTTGGCGTTTCGTGATATAGAATTTTCGTTTGGCTGTTAGGTGTTACTAACAAATTTTTGTCTAAAATAATATTTGCATTCAACAGTTTTAAATTGTCGATCCCTAGTAAACAGTCAAAATGATTGTGAAAATTAAACAAGTAAAATTTTAACGGAGTGTTTTTTGCGTTAAAAATTGTTGGACATGGTATGAAAGTACTGTAATTTTCTACTGACGTACCATGTGCAGTAAAAATTTTGAATGGTTCATTTTTTATAAATTTTTTTAAAATATTTGTGTGCGATTTCGGGTTTAACAAATGATTTCGTACTTCCTGTGTCAATTAAAACCTTTAAATTATTTTCAGGAAAAATAATAAAAGGAAGCTTACTTTCATTATAATTCATGTTCATTAGTTCGAAATTTGGAGGTCGTTGCTGTTCGACTCCACAAATTCGTGTTCCGAGGCTTGTTCGTGAAAAAACTCATTTTGAGTATTTTCGAGCCCATCGTCACAATAATATTCGTCAGGAAGCTCGACGACTGGTTGGTCATCAATATTGAATAATTCCTCGACAATATAGTTCGGTCGCACATTATTATTATTTCTAGTTTGGTATTGATTGGGATGATAATTACGATTTTGGAATTGGTTTTGACCAGCCCTATAAGTGTTAGTTGTTGATACACTCATTGGCACGGGTTTTGGCAAAAATTTCGTTTGGTTAGGTTTAAAAACATTTTGATTTGTAGATGGGCCAGCATTTTGGTTATAAGGTGCTGACCTTTGCATTACTTGGGGTTATGTGAAGAATTTGTTAATTGTAACTGCGGTCGATAATTAGTTCTAAAATTGTTTTGAAACTTATTTTGGAAATTTGGTCTATTTTGAGAGATTGCAGGTTTATTATTTGATATTCTCATTTTTGACATTTTGCTACTAGTAGTTTCTATTTGAAAGTCATTTGTTAACATGCTTAAAGCGCTATTTAAATCAGTGGGATTTTTGGTTCGCATCAGAGAGCCTAACGGATCTTTGAGGCCTCTAAGTAAAACCCTTAATGCTAAATTTCTGTGATAATTTATTAATATTACACTTTCAGCGCCTTGGCTATGTGTTGTGATATAAGATGTTTGTAAATTTAATAGTTGTTGAATACGAGTATAAAATTCAAAAGGAGATTCATTTTCTTGTTTACACTCAGTCATCTCTATGTTAAGCGTATAAATGTCCCTTTTATCTGCATAAGCATTGAGAAGTGCAAGTTTTAAATCATTCCAACTATTAATTATACAAGACGAAATATTAATAGCAGCTTCGCCTTTGATTTTTTGCTAAGATACTAGACATCAGATATTCATTCTGAAAGTCTGTCTCGTCAGCTGTGTTATAAAATTTATTTACTAGCTTTTCGCTTATTTCTATAAATCGAGACAAGAGTTCGGTTTGCCCATGAAATTCTGGGATCATGTTCAGGTACTCCTGTTTTAAAACTTGTACTGTATTTGGCATTTTGATTGTTTCGTTTGTAGAAATTTGAGAAAATAAATTATTTAAATTAGAATCGATTGATGATCTTATCTGTGATCGGTTTATTGAACGATTCAAGAAAATTGAGCCTGAATCAGAATCTTCAGAACTTTCAGAATTATATCGATCAGAAGGGCCTCTATAAGACATAAATGTACTTACAGCAATACTATCAATAATTCCATGTGGTTAGGTCCAAACAGAGCGTGCTGATATCCTCTCAGAACTCGTTTCTCACTAGGCTACTAATCCCTTTCACCTAGCTGGACACTACACACTTAGGACACTTTTTTTCCACTCGCGAACGGGTCACCAAAAATGTCCAAAAAAAGTTTTTTTTTTTCCGATAGTCAATAAATCGTTAAAACGAACCGATATTATATTCCTTAACACCGTTTGACTATCCTACCGACTGCGCCACTAATAGTTTTGATTGCCGAAAAACCCTTTTTAAAAAATTAATTTATTTTATATAAAACGTATAAAACGAAAGTACAAGTTGAAGATCTAAAAACAGACTGACTTAAATCTAATTGTAATGTTAAATGCTGGAACTGCTGACATCGCTGGCTGGCCCACTATCTGCTTCGTGGAACGGTGATATGAGCCGGCCGTTACACATATTCTCGTGGGAATCGTCTCTATAACTTATATATATATATATATATATATATATATATATATATATATATATATATATATATATATATATATATATATATATATATATATATATATATATATATATATATATATATACAGGGTGTCAGTTTTTTTGTAGACAAACTTTAACAGGAGATAGAACACATGTTTTTAAAAAGAAAAGTTCCTATAAACATATGTCGTAGAACGCTTCGTTTCCGAGATACAGGGTGTTGAATATAATTTTTTTTTTCTCGAATTTTTTAAGTATGTATTTGTATGTATTGTATTTGAGTATGACTTGATATAACAAATATTTATTTTGACTACATGGGAAAGAGATAAAGAATAAGAGATTTCGGCTTTTTAGAATCCTTAACAAACCATATTTAGGTAGGTTTCATTGAAAGAATTAAATATTTAGCCGATAATTGATAATAAATAAATTACTTCATTTAGTACCACATCATACACTAAAAATCAAAATAACTTGGAAACGCACAGGAATTTCGAAACAGAAGAAGAGACATTATTTTTGTTAAACTGTATGTAGATAATGAAAATAATAGTTTCTTTAAAAAATAGTCATTGGTGTAGAAGTTCTGTTTAAAAAAGGGGTTGAGCACCCCTCCACTCCGCCACTGTGCAAGTTTTTTAACATTCTTATCGATTGTTTTATGCCCCTTAATTAATAGGCATTATCCCCCAAACATGGAAAAAATCTAAGCAATCGTTTATAAGTTATAATGAAAATTCGAGAAAAAAAATTATATTCAACACCCTGTATCTCGGAAACGAAGCGTTCTACGACATATGTTTATAGGAACTTTTCTTTTAAAAACATGTGTTCTATCTCCTGTTAAAGTTTGTCTACAAAAACTGACTCACCCCTGTATATATGTATATATATATATATATATATATATATATATATATATATATATATATATATATATATATATATATATATATATATATATATATATATATATATATATATATATATCTTAATATAATTAATATAGCTTTATCATTTTGTTGTTTATAAATTGGTAAAGAGTACAGAGGGATCTTATCATATCGCCTATTTCCCGTTGCTCATCCGATAACATATTTACATAAGTATTAAAGTTTCAGTATAAATATAATTATTAATAAAATATACGTGTTTTTAGTATTTTTATACTTCGTGGCAATTTCAGTCAGTTAAGTGAGGAAAATTCATTACGTATTCGCAATTACCAAATATATTTTCTAGGAAACGTGGTGAAGGTAAATATTATACTGATATAAAAATATTAATTTTCGATGTTTATATCTCTGTTTAGTATGCGTATACGTATTTGTCTTTTAAGACCAATCACATACATAGGGGTACCTAATGAAAACGAAACAAAATTGATGCTGAAGACCATTTCAGTATCATTACTTCGGATAGAAAAAAATAGTTGTAACATCAGGCTACCTCCGTAAATTTTATAATATTATAAAATGTTATTGTTTTAATATGTGCTATAGGATGTGCTCATAAGGTTTCAACAGTTTTTCTTCATATGGTCGAAATAATTTAGGCTACCACATTGAAACTTTGGACATATTTCGTATGTAGATAAGTGTGAATTTTAAAGTACTCGGAGGAGTTTGCCTGACTTTAACGTCTTTTATTAAACAGTGTGTGATTACGTGGGTATTTTAGTAATTAGTGGAGATGGAGAATCGTTTAAATGAGCAAAGTAGTTCAGAATTTAATGCGCATTAACATGACTTCCAGTAAACAATTGAATTCCGATTGGTTTAGATTTTGCTGAGGAAAAACCAAAATCGCTTTTTAAAAATGTCTTGTAAATTTTTTATTTATGGTTCAATTAAAAAATGTTTCAGACCATTGGCAATAATTTTTAAGAACTTTATAGTGGCATTTTTTATTTATTTTGTCAAACAGTACTTTAAAAAAAATTACATCAACTTCATTTCTTGTTATGAACGCCATATTGGATTATTGCATTTTTGAAACAATAAAAACATTTTTCTGCAAAACAACTCTTCTCAACTTTTTTTTTCACTTTTATTTCAATTTTTGGCTGAAAATCCTAATTTGAAATTTTCATAGCTATGATATATCCAAAATTCATTGAGACTAATAAAGTAATAAAAATATTTAATGTGGCCAGCACATAACTATCTTATACCAGTATATGTCATCCTGATCTAAAAATATCATTCTGTTTAATGCTTCACTTACCTCAGTAACATTTTAAAAACGTACCTTGAAATGTTTCATAAAATTTTTTTAATAATTACTTATCAGCGTCCTTCGATACTGTCAATAATAATTCATGTCATATATTCTAATAATCTTATTGACATTGACATTTTTGTAACTAAATTAGATATTTCAAATGTCAAACTTCCACATTTATCCTAACTCCATTGTATGAGGTCAAATGCGTACAAAATTTCAGTTTACAGCAGCTTTATTTAAGTACTTGAAATTATATTTTATTCGCTTGATATAGTAGACATGATTTATAATCTTTCATCAAGAATATATTTTTTTGTAGTCAAATACAAACAAGTTTGGGTCCAGTGGACCCCCTTTTAGCTGGCCAATTTTGCTCATCACCGAATTTTTCATTATCTTTGGCCTTTAGAACAAGTATACCAAATTTGAAAGCTTTATTTTAAAAACTGTGGTTACTATCGCGATACTACAGACATGCGGACAGATTTTTTCCATAAAGTTATGTTTTTTCATTATAATTCGTCGAGATTCGACCAGAAATGCAATAATTTTTTTTTATTTTTTTTTTCCCGAAATTACTTTTTTCTTCTCTCATTCATTATATCTCTTCTGGTGTTGACAATCTTAACTGTCAAATTTGGGAAGTCTCCCATTAGTATTTTTTGAGTTAGCGCGGATGCACACATACACACACACATCCATATACACACAGACATCATTCGGAAAATAGTCAGAATGGATTCAGGAGGGTTAAAACGTATAAATCAATAAAAATCTCGAGGTCGAAAAAAATCACTAGGCATAAGAAAGTAAAAAATTAATGGGTTCCAACTTAATTTGACACACAATGTATAATATAATTAACTTATAGCCGTAAGTAGGAAGATGATATTAATAAAATTCTAACCATCACTACAAATTTCTTTTGTCCATATTTTCAATTTGAATAGCTTTTATTAGAAATATGGACTAGGCATTTATTATGGGCTATCGCGGTATTTCACTTGTACGAATTGCCATCTGCATATACTAGTTCAATTTACCATAAAACGTATGCATGTACGGTTACCTAAAAACATTAGTGACAATTGAAGTTTTCGGCGCAGATACAAAGTTTTGCAGGTATCTAATTACATCAGATTATAACCAAATTTATTGAAGAAAGATATAAACATTGATGATAGTTTGAAGTGAATGTGTAAGACCCTCGTGTTCCATAATTAGTTTCATAATTTCTTGGTTTAAAAAAAATTATATTCATATGAACATTTTTATTTTACCAGGAAAATTTAAACAGTTATAAAGATTTCTTCTGCTAATATGTATAGTTAATTTTTTTGTTTTTGTTTTTTATTTTAGGTGAAAGATATCTAAATATTTTACAAAATTTGAATAATTACTATTTAGAAAATTTACCTCTCGCCGAATAATGGATGGTCTCTTGGAGCGCCTAACTTCGGAAGGATTTTATGCGCAGGCATATGCGGACGGCGGGCTGGTCCTAGTATGTCGTTTGCAACAGAACGCAGGTAGCTTGTAGAATAATAGAAAGATGGTGCGGCGAAACAGATCTCTCAGTCAATCCATCTAAGACTGAGATGATCCTATTCACCAAGAGAAGGAAAATAGAGGATTTTCGGGCACCAACCTTGTATGGTAAACCTCTCGCGTTTGTGCAGGAGGTTAGGTACCTTGGAGTGACCCTAGATAGCAAACTGTCATGGGGGCCACATATCAACAACGTCATCAAAAAGTCGACTACAACCTTCTGGCAATTGCGCCGAGCGGTAGATAGGAACTGGGACCTCAACCCACGGATCCTACACTGACTGTACACGGCGGTCATCAGGCCGAGGCTCCAGTATGGATCCGTGGTCTGGTGGCCGAGCGTGGACAGAGCGATTACGTCCCAAAAGCTGGCAAAAGTCCAGATACTAGCCTGCCTAGGGATCACTGGCGCAATGAGGATGACGCGAAAGATCAGCTAAGGTTGGAAAGGAATTACACTCTCACTCTTCTTAGTAGGGAGGAGTGGAGTGAAGGAAGAATTGACTTCCGCCCGGACTCTCTGGTGTGTTACACAGACGGATCTCGGGTGGCCATTAGACCGTCTTCCGGGGCGGGAATATATCTGGAAGGCAAAGAAGTACAGGAGAGTTTTGCTCTAGGCTCGTACACCACGGTCTTCCAGGCAGAGGTTTACGCCATCCTAGCGGTGGCAGGTAGGGCTGAGGTTAAGAATGGGGCGGAACAGATAATATACATCTGCTCCGACAGCCAGGCTGCTCTAAAGGCGGTGTGCTCCCCGAGGACGAGATCAGCTCTCGTCCAGGAGTGTGGGGATGCCCTATAAGAGCTGGCCAGGCATAAACAAGTGAGACTGGTATGGGTCCCGGGACATATGGGAGTTCCAGGCAACGAGAAGGCCGATGAATTGGCTAGACTCGGAGCCGAGGAACCCTGTCACGGGCCTGAGCCTATGTTACGTATTTCAAGGAGGCAAATCACAACGGCCCTCAATGAGTGGGCACACGAGACACTGAGGACGCACTGGAGGACCAACAGGGCCTGCAGGCAAACCCGAGATTTTGTGACGGGGGCCGAACAAATCGAGATCGGCCTGGTTGCTGGGATGGAATCGTAAAACTCTGAATCTCTTAATCGGTGTTCTGACAGGCCACTGCAGACTTAGGAGGCATCTATCATTGATAGGTATTGAGAAAGACCCTACATGTCCAAGATGCAGGAGTGATGAAGAGACATGTTACCACTTCCTGGGAGAATGTGAAGCGTTTGGGCAACTGAGACACAGTATCTTCGGTTCTGAGGCACTTCTAAAGGAGGAGATGAGCTCCCTCGCAATGTGTGACATCCTGACCTTCATCAGAAGGTCGGAAAGATTCGATGAAAGAGCAAGACAAGCACATGGCTGAGAGGACAGCTGGGGGTTGGTAAAAAGGCCCGTCTGTGGCCTACTTGCCAGGCGTCTGCCTCCCCCACCATTACCATTACCATTACCTCTCGCCGAACATAGAAACATTTTTTATTAGAACGATGGTGCTCCTCCATATAACGCTTGTTTGATAAATAATTTTTTACGAGAAACTTTTTACGATAGATGGATCGCCAATAATGGACCTTTCCTATGGCCTTCTCGCTCGTCCGATTTATCAATTCTAGATTATTTTATTTGGGGAACTATTAAAAATAAAGTTTATGAGAGCCTATTAACAATTATTGAAGATTGTATGCAGAGAGTAAGAAATGCATTTCAAAACTTATCACAGGATTCAATTAGCAGAGCTACCCATGAAGAACTAATCCGAAGGTGCGAAAAATATGTGGAGGTTCAATGGCGGAATTTTGAACAATTATTAAATTAAAATGGAATCATGTTTTTAGTTGATTTTATCTTAGCTATTTTAGTTTATGCAAAGTGTTTTCAATCCAATTAATAGGCATGTTACAGTGTTTAGTGTTATTATCAGTTTTTGTGGATATCTAGTAACAAATGTACTACAAGTTCTTGATATTACTTTATCACATTCACCATAAATAATAACCAAATTGAAAAAGTCTTCGTGGGTGTAATTTAAACGCGGTGGCATTTTTTGACATAAGATAATGACTGACATTACTGATTGTTTCTAATCATGGCTAATTTGAAGAAATTTTTACAAACAATTTTTGAATTTCTAAGAATTCGAAAATATTTCAAAAAGTTGTAACTTAAACTCCTAGAATGCTTATATCAGAAAAACGAAACAAAAATAGCTCAAAAAAAATATTTATAATTATAATTACAAAATTCAGTTTACTTATAATTATTAATATATATTCGTCTACTAGGAAATTTTCCCTGGTCATATTTCATACTTGAATGTACACTTGAAACTTATCCTTAACTCTGAAATTAATTCTCGTCAAACCCTAACAAATAATTAATTATTAACATTTTGAAACTGTCATCAACAAGTCCAAACATTGTACATTAACTAATTTCTAAAAGGGTGAGATTAGTGATATATAAGTGAAATATATTTTTGCGTATTTTATGACCGGTGTGGTACCTACATAAATCTACTGTTAATATCAGAGAAAAGTAATTAATCGTAAAAACATTTATGCAAGTTTCTCAAAAATAATTTATCTAAAAATGTAATTCTTAATCAAAAGAATATAAACATTATTATTATCAGAGAAAAATGTTTGTGGCCAAAAATATATATATAAAAAATTATATCTTGTGTCCCAAAATGGAAACAGCCATTCAGCTACAGATACCAGTATTTAGGAATTACGTTCTTTCTTAGCATATCGTAGTTTAAAGAAATAAAGTAGAGTAATATTTCCATTACCGATTTTCACCTGGCAAAATGTAAAATACAACAGATTGAATGTTTATGAGGTCTCAAATTCTCCATTGTACAGTGGGGTGATTGTCTACAAAAATATCTAAACACCTTAATTTAGTTATCAATTAAATCATTTATTCAATAGACAGCTCATTTATAAATCGATCTTTACTTGTCATTTTTGGTCACTTCACTTACCATTTTTTTTTGTTTATGAATTTTAGATTATACCTCAAATTAGACATCTTTATATCGTCGAGGAATGTAATGGTGTATTATTTTAGATACAAGAAATTTGGATGTCATTCCAGAGATGGATTTAAACCTAATACTACATTCCGAAAGTAATAAATTAAATTATAATTTTTGACAGTATATTTCACATTTAACTAATCTTTTTCATGTAAAACCGGCACAGATGAACGGTTTTCAACCGTCAAGGATTATATTCCCTAAACAAAGCATACTGTTAGTCGACTATCTGCTGGATTGACCTTTTATTTAGTAGGAGGGGGTTATTTTGCTTACATCATTTAGAAATTTTATTCAGTTGGAGAACTTTCAAATTTTTCTCTATATTTGTTGTATGTACGGCGAGTATAAAGATATTTTTTATTTATTCGATATTTTCTGTTTAGTCTAGTGCGCTAGTGGATGTAAAAAATGGCGAAGTAATCCGCATCTTTAGAAACAGTGATGCGTTATTGTGTAAAGTGTGCGAAGTTAAACTAACATAGGCCATACGCGTAAAGCCGCTATGTCAAAACATGTGTCGTCGAAAAATGCCATACGTTGATTGGCGAAAAAAAAGACACAAGCGATGAAACAGGAATGAGCTGTTATGTAAAGAAATATACAAAGTAAATACTGTTTACTGTACTATCTTCCCTTGTTCTGTAGTCTGCTTGTTATTTACGTCTTGATATCCAAATTCGGTCTCGGGCATTTTTTTGAATGTTTCTAATGGCTGAGGGCCTTCTATGTGTTCTGGGTGATTTTTGATAACGTTATTTTTTCGAGATAATAAAATTTTTTTGTAGAATTTTGGTTCTACAACATTTCACTTAAGTTCCCAATCGAATTACTGACTGCGACTACCGTTGCTTAACTTTCGTATCGAATACGAGTACTATTAAGGCAGATCTACACTCGCTCTTACACTAGGTACACATTTAAGGTACCTAGATATTTTCAAGTATTGGAGAGAAGTTAATTTTGCGCTCCTTTTCAAGTTTTGGACCATAGTGGCCGCCGTTCCGATGATACTCCCACACTGATAAGCAGTGGCGGTTGGTGAAATTTTGGTTAGTCATATCTTAGTATTGGAGCATGGCATCCAAGCATTACTTTAAGGCATAACTATCAACAGTAAATGAAAAAGTTTTGCAGAGGAAAAATTGCGATTGAAATTTGCGAAAAAAAAGTTGCAAACATTGTGTGCTCCTCAGGTTATTTTTTCTTTATAGTTACACCTTTTTGAAATTTGCACAGTGGAAAATGAATCCAAAATAAAATATTTTACAAATTGTCAAAAAAATAACATGGGTGGCACACAATTTTTGCAACTTTTTTATGCCTCAAAGTATTGTTTGGATCGCACGCTCGAATACTGAGATATGACAACCTAAATTTCACCAACCACCACTACTAATATGCGACATTTTTAAGTTCTGTCCATACTGAAAATATTATATGAACCCTTATATTAGATTTTGGTATAACATCGAGAAATCTAACATAGCCATATTTGGGATCTTATTATTACAAAAGAGGTACCTACAGTAAAAACGTATAGTTTTTACTGTTAAGGCTCGTTTTTTGTAAACTTGACTACATTCCTTATAAACTATATGGATATCATTTGAATTATAAGTTAAATTCCCAATTTGAATAAAGTGTTTGTACTAAACCTTATTGTACTAGCTATTTAGTGCGCCGCTACTGTGCGGAAGGAAAAATTGTTTACGAATAGGTTCCATCGTGCACGCTCAGAGACGAATTCGGGGTGTGCTTAGCGGCAGATAGGCTAAAACGAGGCGGGCAACCACCACATCACAATTAAGGTTGTTGGCATATAGAATTTTGATGACCAGCGACGGTGGTTTGAATTGTTAACTTTGTGAGTGGAAAGTGTTGGCAAGGCGATGTCGACTTGTGAAAGGAGCTGAGGTATTGTGAGTGTTATTAGGCCCAGGCCGTACACTCGACAAAAGGAGAAAGAAGTAAGAATGTTTACTTTTATTGATGTCTTTAATACCAAAAAGATAATTTTAACTTTATTTGTGCGTGATTATCATTGACTGTTTAAGTAGCTACACATTTGTTCCTTTTTCCATCTTTTAATGGTAGCCTGTTGTTTTTAAGTTAAGGAAAAACCTTATTGTATATTTTAAACATAAAAAAATGGTGGCGCCCAATAACAACTGAGTTCGTTTGATATTTTGTACTATTTGAATTGGCGATTGCCTTGTATGACTTTGGTTTTACTTTATTTAGTTGTAAGTTTGATTTCATTTATCTGGTTAATCGCTTTACTTGCCCAGCCCGAGATAAGAGTCTGTTGCTTTTTTATGAATAAATATATTTTGTGCTAAGTTTTGTTTTATTCAATTAACTTAAACTATTTTTAATAATATGGCGACCCATGTTATAATAGATTACTTTTTTTGTATAGAATTTATCCATCTCTAACTTTGATCAAAAGATGTAAAGTTAATACTAACCGAGATTTTACAAATAATCCAAATTTCTTTATTTTGTCGGACATTTTTTCAAGATGTCGGCAAAAGCTCAAGCTCTCAGGGGTGCAACACTTGTATGTTACTTCCGAGACTCAATTAAATAGATTAAAATTAATTCCAGCTTGTTCAGAATTATTTTCGCACTCGGCTAATTAGATGATATTCCGATAGGCCGATGAATTTTAAAGAAAGAATTTTTCACTATTCTCATGTACTTTATTTAAATATCTCTAAACATCTAAGTGGTAGACGGAATACTAGTTACATTACTTCAAAATAAATAAAATTAGCAATGGCAATTAAAATATTGATACCCACTTCAATCCTAATTATACAAGTAGACATATATTTTTCACGTTAAAGCAAACATTATATCAACTACATTCATAAAATGTTCATACACTGAATAATTACAACACTTACTGATTTATCTAACGACTAAGCTCCAGGTGAGAAAGGGAAACACAATTGAGATAAAACTGTATTACAAAATACTAATCAGTTTACTTTATTTTACAAAACTGTTTTGTGGATTTTATGACCTCTTTTCTGTTAGTTTAGTATGACTGTAAATTGTTTTGATATGGCCTAAACTAGTACTTAATGGTGATGGTGATGCGCTACAATATTTTTATTTTCAATTCGAATGTTCCCTTTAAATTCGTCTAAAGTTTGTGGTTTCTGCTTGTATACTTTTCCCTTAAATAGATCCGAAAAAGACTGTAGCAGTAATATCCAGTGACATAGAGGGTTAGTAAAAGTCGATGTTATAGAAAATATAACTCCAAGATTATCATACAATTTATATGGATAGTATGGATAGTAGCACCATCCTGTTGAAATCAAAACTGTTTCAGTTCCTCATCCTCCAATTGAGGAAGAAAGAAAGTTCTCAACATATTTGCATATTTATCAAAGTAAACTGTTATTGTTGCACCGTTTTCTTTTAATTTTTGAAGCCGAAACTGCACTCCATACTGTAACTTTTGGGGAATGCAATGGCTTTTCATGAATTGTAGACGAATCTTCAGTTGCCCAATACAGACAATTTTGTTCGTTAACAAAATCATTTAAGGAAAAAAAATGCCTCGTCTGTCACAAATAAATAAATTAAATAAGAATATTCAATATCTGGAATGTCATTCCGCAGAATCTTTCATATAGAACTAGAAGTAATGTGGCAAATGTGTAAGAACTGTGTAATAATTATTTGAATTAAGGCTGTTATTTTTATGTGAATAAAATCGTTTTAATAAGTGTTTAGTGTAGTGTTTGGGGTCAGTAAACATATTTTTTATATTCACACTGTGAACATTCTAAAGTTGCTAGTATAATTTTATTATACCTAACCTTCAAAATCATGGGCAGTCTCGCCAAATTTTGAATAGGAGTGTTGCCAGATTTATTTTTTTCCCTAGAAGTTTAATCTGATATTATTAATTAAATGTTTCAGTATGGATAAATTATGTGGTAAATATTCTCAAAGATTTAAGTTAAAAGATATAGTTTTAAAATGTACAGGAAATTGTTGTAATCAATTTCATTTTAGATATGTCAATATATCTGATAATATTTCCGAAATGATGGAAAACTGTAAAGGATTGAAATGATACTATTATATACGCATTCAAAACGTGTGGAGTTTTAAACATGAATTTGCTTTTGTGAAGAGTCAGATCAGTAATGAATGAGTATTCTAAAGAAAAATGCTAGGTGGAGAATGTAACTGAAGACACAAGGACATACGAAAAAGTTACAGGTGAAGTTGTGATAAAACCAAAAGGATCACAAGATAGTAAAAAGACAAGAGAAGCTATTCAGAGACATGTAAAACCAGTGGCATTGGAAATGGGGATAACTGAAATAAAAAAATCTAAAAGAGGGTGGTATATTGATCAAATGTAAAAGCGAGGAAGAGGTGGAAAGAATAAAATCGGCAGCAGAGAAAAAGAACAGTAGGAATTATAAAATAAATGTACCAAAACAAAAAAATCCGTACATAAATGTGCTTGATATAGAAGAAAAAAAATATATAGTGAAAAGCTAATAAGTGCAATTAAATACAGAACACCTTTATACATACAATACGAAACATTATGTATGGAAGTGTGTAATGAATCATACGCATGTTCATTACTATAGTTTAGGAAATTCCCGTTAGTCTTGTGCTGTCGCGCATTTCCTGCCGACATGATGAATCACGCAGATGTTCATTCCTAGAAGTTTCTGCAATTACCGTTTGGCAGGTGCTGCCACGTACTTCCTGCCGCCATGAAATATTGACGTCACCAAGGCCAGGATTTTAGTATAAATAGTATGGCCGTAGCCGAGGAAAGGCATTCAGTTTTCTGCTGACAACTACCTTCAGCGTGTTGAGCTGGGTAGTTGAGGAGTCTTAAGCGTGTTGAGCTTGACTTCATTTGGTTAGAAATCAGAATCCGACGACGACGCCGCCCGGCTGAATGTCTGGTAGCATCTTGGGGTTTTAAGCGTGCTGAGCTTGACCTCCTGGTGTTGGTAGCCATTTTACCGCTCTGCACCGCCGTCACCAGTCTAGTAATTATTTATCGCCGTGAGTCTTCAGCGTGTTGAGCTGGGCCCATGGTTGGTAAATGGTTGCTAAACCAACCGCCGTCACCAGTCCCCTAATTGTTTATTGCCGTGAGTCTTCAGCGTGTTGAGCTGGGCCCGCCGCCGCTAAATAATTATCGAACTTACCGCCGCATCGTATCCTAGATGTTTTACTTCAGTACATGGAGCTGAAGCCCACCGTCACAGTGCATTCACCGAATTACACTCCCCGTAAATTAATTTCACCGATGTAAATAATATTTGTTAAATGTACTTGACTTGGTTTTATTGTTGAAGAATCTGATTTTATGTTTATTTAACTTCATGTTTTGGATATATGTTACTTTAATAAAATAAACTCTGTCTTTCTTATTTACAACTAACAGGAATCCTGGATTAATTCTCCAAACCAGCTATCCGAAAGCAAACACTGTTACGACGCCCAAACATACTTCGCTACATATTTTGGGCGTCCGAAAAGAGACCGTTACAAGTGTTAACATTTAAAAAAAATGAAAACTACTCATATGACCCTAATAGAATGTGACCTGGAATAGTCTATTTACAGCCTATACCAAAGATTACTGTTTTACAGAAATTCAATTCAATTCTTCCTCTTCTGCCATTCCTTGTATGCTAGTCGAGGTAGTAAGCTAATAGCAACATGAACGTCTGCATAGCATAAGTTTTCTGAAGCTATATCAAAAAATTACAACTAGATTTTACTTTTAATGGCTTGTAATTTCATGAGCAAGAAATTTAAGAAAATTTTGTATATGAATCATTCTTGTAGAAATATATTTTAAATAATCAAGTTGCGATAATGAAAATGTGTTACATTTTCTCAGTCACATTTATTGTTTATCAGGAGTGAGATATTTACACAAAAAATGCATGTACGGACAAAACCTAACTGATTTATTTATATAACGTTTTATTTAACAAGACCGCAATATTTCTTATAACTATATGTACTAAAAGTTAAAAAGTGAGACTGCTTGCTTTCCGACAGATTACACGGCTAAAAGCCAAAAGGCAGAGGAAGTAATAAGAGTTATAGAACATTTTAAAATTAAAAGTTCATAGTTGATCCCTTAATTAGACTAATTATCAGAGAGGTACGCCTATAATATTTTAACCAATTATGTACACAATTTTAGTACGAAGTAAATGACAAACTTTGATAATCTCATTGATATGGAAAAGAAAAACTTTTTCAAGACTGAATTCCCGGTTGAATAAACTTTTCAGATAAGAATTCGTTTGATCCGTTACTGGAAAATAAATTTAATTCACTTTGATTAAAATCTGTGTAAACTGAGACATGCCTTAATTTAATTTGTTGTTGTTTCCGCAAAAATTTAAACACAAAAAGGTGGGCGTTGTGATTACCTTAAGTGCTTCTCTCCAAAGTGAAACAAATTTAGTTAATAATTTAAGGTGTAAATTAAATTCGGAAATGTTTGGAAAAAACCAACGAAACATAAAAGAAAATACCTACACTGTTTGCGTATTGCAAATAAATTCAACGAAACAATTGTTATATAAAATTAAATCAATTCTTAAAAACAAAACATGCAAAGAAACATGTATGTTTTGAAACATGCCCATCTGTGCGGTTTGTGAACTTGGCACCATATCCATCGGTGCTAATTACAAAACCTAAACCATCATTTAGCACCTATTTAGCACTCTCCGAATATGAAAAATACAGAGGTGTTAATTGTTTGAACAAAGTTATTAACAATTTTATAGTTTTGGAATCAACTTCACACCAATATCACAATCATCGGTACTAATTGTGAAACTTATACTATCATTTAATACCCTATTAGCTAGCTCTTTGTAAATAGAAACTGTGATGATAATTATTAATTATTGTTGTCCTAAAATAGTTATAAACAATTTATTACTTTTAGTAATATGCCAGTTTTAACTACTCAACTAACTATGGAGATAAGTGTGCTAATTTAAAAATTTTAGGTATTATTTAGTACCCTATTGTTGAAAGAAATATCTAGTGATAAAATAAACCAAATAGAAATAAAAACCGTACTGCAACGAAAGGTAAAAAATATTAATACTTAAGTTAATGGTATATTCAATAATTTCTTGGTATAGTAAAATAGATCCAATAGTAAAATTACAATATTTCTTTGTAACGGTGTCTGTTCGGACGCCCAAAATATGTAAGAAAGTATGTTTGGCCGTCGGAATATGTAACTATGTTTGCTTTCGGATAGCTGGTTTAGAGAATTAATCCAGGATTCCTGTTAGTTGTAAATAAGAAAGCCCAACGTATACATAATAGCTTAATATAGCTTAACTATCTCACCATTATTGTTGTTACCTACTTTATTGAATAATTATGTTTATAACTCGATCTAAATTGCTGTCATTATTATTTTATATTATTGTCACCCTATAGTGCTATATTATTGTAGTTATATGTATTACTTTGTTTAAGTTAGTTCTACTATGTACCCTTATAATATAATTTTTTTTCTTATTGTATTTCATACATTTTGTCCTGTAAGTGGATTTTCTGTTGGGCAAATAAATAAATATTATTATTATTATTATTATAATAGAGTTTATTTCATTAAAGCAACATTTATTCAAAACATGAAGTCGGATAAACATAAAATCAGATTCTCTAAAAATTAAACCAAGTCAAGTACAAAGTTACCTTTTTTACATATATACATTGAAATTAATTTACGGGGAGGAGTGTAATTCGGTAATTAAACGGTACGACCGACGCGACGACGCAACGGTAGGCTTTAGCTCCACGTGCTGACGGAAACATCAAGGACTCGATGCGACGGTAAGTTTGATAATTATTTAACGGCGGTGGGTCCAGCTCAACGCGCTAAAGACTTACGGCAATAAATAATTACGGGACTGCCGACCGGTGACGGCGGTTGGTTTAGTAATTATTTACTAACGGCGGGTCCAGCTTGACGTGCCGAAGGCCCACGGCAATAAATAATCACTAGACTGGTGACGGCGGTGCAGGACGGTCAAATGGCTACCAACACGAGGAGATCTAACTCAGTGCGCTAAAAACCCCAAGATGCTACCAGACATTCGACCGGGCGGCCGGCGTCGACTTCGGATTCTAAATTCTAACCAAATGGAGTTAAACTCAACGCACTTAAAACTCCTCAACTACCCAGTTTAATGCGTTGAAGGTAGTTATCAGTAAAAAACTAAATTCATTCTCTTGTAGTGATGGGATCATTCGAATGAAAAATAATCGGTCATTCGGTTATTGAAATATTCGGAACATTCTGATTACTGAGAAAGAAGTAGTAATAAAAATGAAAGAATACGAGCTAGATAGCTGATGTATTTTTATGCTAAGATTTGCTAAAGTATTAACTTCTTTTTTGAAAACGTTATACCTAACAATATTTTTTTATGATAATGGAATGTAATTACATATAAAAGAAGAATAATATGTAAAAGATCCCCCCGAAATAAGAAGTAGAGGCCTATGGTACATGTAATAAATGGATATTTCTCATATTTCGGTTGTATATCTCATCGCCAGAAATTAACTTAGATCTAAGGTATGGCGGCATATTTATTTGGAGTAATGTATAGCATCGCCAAATTGTATACTTGGGTACATTTAAAATTATGGACTTACTCCTTAGGCTACACCTTGGATTTTCTCTCACAAACTGAAGAATTTCTGCATCTCGAACATGATCCCTCACACGTTGTTCTTGTTTGTGCACACTTTGCCAGTTTTATTGAATAAATTATTAATTCGCCAAACTTTTACATGGTCCATTGGGGGTCGATCTGGGTGCCGATTATTAAATTCTCTAGCAACTTCCCTCGATGTACGAAGATCATCACTAACTAATCTAACAATTTTCACTTTTTCCGCAGTTGTAAGCATTTTATTGCAATAAAATATGCTAGAATACAAAAAATCAGACAGAATACAAACAATGTTACTTGACAACTAATCTGACATTTAAAAAATTGTGTCTTAGTAGAAACAAAGGAGTCAGAGCATGCTTATCAAAACGAGAAATTTGGAACTCGAATTTTTTTCATCAAAACCTCTAATTTTTAGAATTAAATTAAACTTCGGATTCAGGGTTTTTGAATGATTTCGAATACGTTTTGTTAATAAAACTTTTTGATTAAAAAAAATGCCTACTATGATTTTTTGATTTCTTTATATAATTTAACATCGTAGATGGCCTTGCATTTAAAGATGGAAAGTGATTTTATAGTCTTAAATAGAACCTGGTGATTTCTATCTTTTGAGACCAGTTTGATTTAAATCGGACAAAAAACAAAAGAATTATTACGCTGTTACACTCTTAAGTGAGACACACTGTATATAAGACAATTATGGGGACATAGACATTAACCAGCTGCTACGAAACATTTGAAGATGTTTGTTAGCTGCTGTATAGTGTCAATTCAATTCAATTCAAATTGGTTTCAATTCAATTCAGTTCAGTTCAGTTCGAATCACAATCATTTCCAGCCGATGACTGTGTGACCTGGCAGATGATCAGTTGGACGGGGTCTGGTCCGGTGGAAAGAAAGCAATAAAAACGAAAAAATGACAACTTTATTGCTCGCAGACAACTCAAAATAATAATGTGTGAAATAAAATTTTGGACTAGAACTAGAACATGTTAATGTCACTTTAGCGCTCGAGTTATATTAATCAAATTAGTTAACAATGGACAACGAGAAAACGCAGTTTCTCAAACCTCGGCACGTCAATTGGCGCTCTGAGCCACAGATAAATTAAACAAGAACAGTAAGAATACAATCACAATATCAGTCTTCCCCAGTCTGAAATCCTCTCCTGTTCCTATTGAAATCCCCAGGTGCAGGAATCACACGCCAAGACAGAAATAACTATAGCGACAATTGTCATTATGGACTGCCTGGTATCTGACTTTGTATTTACCACAGACGAAGACAGACAGCCTCGCCTCCTTCTTGAAGAAGGGACCGTATATCAAACGAAGACAGTTACAGCAACAAGGGTAAAAACAAAGTAAATTAATAAGAGATAAGGTAAAGGACCAAATTTCAGCTTGGAAATCCCAGAAGCCACTGTGGAATAAATGCCTAACATTTTATTAAATTTATTGTTATATGTGATAACTTATTCATTAATGCACATTCCTAATATTTTCTTTTTTATTTCTGCACTAATACATGTAAATAGGTACACAATCAGTTTAAGCAACATTTTATCTTCAGGTAAACATTACAAAATTAAAAGTTGCTAGAATTAGACCTGATTTAAGATTAAAAATTAAAGTAGGTATATATAACGAGGACACTTGAAAACTTAATAAATAGAAATAAAAAGAGCAAACGAAAAACTAACTATTGTATTTATTTGAATAATTGTATTAATTAATTACACTATGAATAGCAAATGTTATTTAGCGAAGATGCATTCTCGTATAATTTCATAATTCACCTCGCTTTATATGAATGTTATTTCTATCCCTTTTTATTCAGAATTATGAATATAAAAGAGCAGCCTTTTTTACAATGGTTTTATGTAGAGTGCATATCCTAAAATTGCCCATAATTTACAAAATTTTAAAGAAATTAGCGTTTTAAGCAAATAATTTTACAGCAATTTAAAGTAATATTCATTATACGTGAGGCGCAAAAGTACCTTCACAATTTTAAATTAAAAAAAAGTATATGAAAAGTTAAGTAAATTTATATTTTGAAACTCATAATACAAAGTGTGTTTCTTACAGCTTTTTTCAACTATTTACGAAAAATGATGTCTAACAAATGTCTCCTTTCGCGATGCCAAATATGAGATCTTTTTAGCACATCTTTCATGACCTTTCGCAAAGTTTCTTGAGATATCCTCAAAATCTCTCGTCTAATATTCACTCTAAGTTGTTCTAAGCATTGCGGTTTGTTTACATAAACCCTTTCTTTCAGATAACCCCAAAGAAAATAATCTGGAGTAGTGCGATCTCCAGGGGATATCTCAAGAATCTTTATGAATGGTCATGAAAGATGTGCTAAAAAGAGCTCAAATTTGTCATCGCGAAAGGGGACATCATTTGTTAATTGTTAGACATCATTTTTCGTAAATAGTTGACAAAAAACTTCAAGAAACACTTTGTACTATGAATTTCAAAATATAAATTTACTTAACTTTTCATATACTTTTTTTAATTTAAAATCATGAAGGTACTTTTGCGCCACATGTACAAAGTTTTAAAATTAAAATACAAACTGGATATTTTTATAGTTGAGTTCGATCTTGTGCATGGTTTTAATCAAATTTAGACAAAATAATAAAGATTGATCTTGGCTAGGTGTACATCGACGACAGTACTTTCTCATCATCACATCTAGTAATAAAAAAAGAAACATAAAACACACCACATACATTAGACAACCCCCAAATCTAAAACCGGAGCTGCACGGGTGGGTTTACACCATTGAAAAAACGTGGACACATAACAACTCCCTTCGACTTTGTCAGGGTTGAAGTCGAGAATTGAACCTGAAAGTCAGCAGATAGTAAGACCAGTTCTGTTCGCCACTCAACGCTCTAGCCCACTGTGCTGTCGAATGTGTTTTTGCTATGATGTAAAAATAGGCTATTTGTCTCTTATTTGTCTTAAAATGTTCATTTGGTAGTAATCCACGGGATTTTTTATTTCGCTCAAGTGAAATCGCTTTATAGGATAAAGTAGCATTAAAAATTTCAAATATATAAATTGGCACGAAAACACGAGCCGCCATGTCACTATCTACTGTGACGTCATTCTTATAGTACACCAACGCCTGCGCTCGTTGGTGTAACGTTCGGTATCGTTTTTTTATTTATGATATAAAATAACGAGTTCCCATCGTTATACGCGGTGTTTGGTACCGAACCGCAACAGTATAAGTGCAAAGTTGTTTATAAAACTGCCAGATGATCTTAAAATGAGAAAGACTTGGTTACATCTTTCCAGGAGAAATCCAAAAGTAATATCGAGTTGATATAAATACTCTTTTGTCTTATACTTTAAGTAGCTTTGAACTTTACAACTAATGTAAACAAGTGAAGTCTTTCACATATCTGACATGTTTGTCATTTTGAGGTTATGTTGAAAATTATCTAACAAATAATGTTCTAATTTCTTACATTACAAACACTTTTATAAATAAAAGTATCTAGTTGACCTTAAAATTAGAAGTACGCAAATATTATGTACTTACACAGATGTTTTAATGTTCCTAAATTCGGCAGAACAGAAATCGGCATTAGTGGCAAAGAATTTAGCCACTATTATTGTGTCAGTTCTTGGCAAATTCGTACTGTTCGCTTTTAAAAATTTTAATGATTATAAATTTGAAAGCAGTCACGATAAAATAACCGTAGGTTTTTCTTACTACAAAAGTGATGTCACATTTAAAACCATCATGGCAGATAGCATTCTGTGACATGTCATTCACAATCTAAAAAATTGCAATTTTAAAATTGAAATAATAAATCAACCTCATGTTTTTGTGAATACAAACCAATAATTTCTGATTTCTTATTAGATAAATTATCGTATTCACATAATTTAATAATTAAATTTTCATAGTGTCAAACATCCTATTGTTTGGGCCTTCATAAAAAGTGCCCTCCCCTGTGTAGCAATTTCACTAAAATTCAGTTACGTCCTTGCAAATTGTATATCGTCGGTAATGGAACTACAAAAACTCGTATCTGCAATTTCTGTTGAAAATGAGATTTTTATTCCATTGGCTACATTGTAATAAGGATCACAGCTTGCACTGATGAATCCGTCATTAATTAAACATATAGCGATGTGCAAAAACTCGCATGTATTGACTTATGATCCTTTTGTAAATTTGAGAAAAATGCACATACGAAGATTTGCAGCTTTAAGTTTTCACAATGAGCCATGTTCAAGAATAGTTCAAGACAGAGGGAACATTTTCCTATGTTAAATTGACAATGGATGGTGATTGAATATATTTGGTAGTAGAATTAAAAACTGATAGTCTAAGATCCGAATTAAAAACGACCTTCACCTATCCGTTTACTGGATGAAAATTATTTTATATTAATTTTAATATATTATAAAATATATCGCGATTGGGTTGGCCAAAAAAATTCCTAGCAAGACTATGATTAATTAAAAATTCAAAAATAACTTTTTTTAAACATTGCACTCATTTGTTTAAGGAACAAATTTTATTCCAATCGAAACTATGAAGCCTATAGAATATGCAAACGTTAGGCTGTCTATTTTTTTCCTGGCGTAACTATTGGGTTGGCAGGTATAAACAGGTAATTCGATACTAGTAATTTACATTCATGTGTTTAATGAATAAATCTTATAAAATAATATAGATTTATTGGGGTCAAAATAAAATAAAGAATGTTTAGTGTCATATCCCCAAAAAAACAACTATGCAGCTACGGACACGTGTTTCGGAGTTATTGCCCCTCATCAGCGTAGCGTAGCTAAAGAATTGGATCTAGGATGGGATAGATCAGGAACAAGAACTAAAACAAAGCTGGAAAGTACAGTCCCCAGTACTCAATTAGTGCCTTCATGTTCCCATGTGCCCAATTTGGGGCCTCGATGAGCACAGTCGACACACAGAGCTCTATGTGTACTGCCCGTTTCCACCTGGCAAATACAAATAAAATAATATAGATTTATTGGGGTCAAAATAAAATAAAGAATGTTTAGTGCCATATTCCCAAAAAACTACTATGCAGCTACGGACACGTGTTTCGGAGTTATTGCCCCTCATCAGCGTAGCGTAGCTAATGGAGTTGGATCTAAGATGGGATAGATCAGGAGCAAGAACTAGGGGATATGGCACTAAACATTCTTTATTTTATTTTGACCCCAATAAATCTATATTATTTTATTTGTATTTGCCAGGTGGAAACTGGCAGTACACATAGAGCTCTGTGTACACATGGGAACATGAAGGCACTAATTGAGTACTGGGTACTGTACTTTCCAGCTTTGTTTTAGTTCTTGTTCCTGATCTATCCCATCCTAGATCCAATTCTTTAGCTACGCTACGCTGATGAGGGGCAATAACTCCGAAACACGTATCCGTAGCTGCATGGTTGTTTTTTGGGGATATGGCACTAAACATTCTTTATTTAATAAATCTTATATCAAAATAAAGGTAATTAAATTGCGAACAGAATGATATAGGGTTGTCTGCGAAAAATCTGGTTTAAATTCCGGTTGGCGAGCTTTAAAAAGTGAAATATTGGTGAGAATGAAAATGTGCGACAAAGAGGTCCGAGGAAACTATCCGGTGCGATAGAAGAGGACGCAGCATTGCAGGTACGCGTGGCTCGTCCATCGGATGAAAGAGAGGACGCATACTATTTGTTCGTGCAATTGAGACGGGTAGCGATAGACTAGTAAATACTCTGAGCATTATTTTGGAGCAACTGGCAGTAGACTTGAAATAAAATTATAAATATATAATAAATATAAATAAATATATAATATATAATATTATTTGTAATATTAGAGTATATAAATGTTCTTCTAAATAAAAATATGATAGTGATATATACTTATCTTGAAAATTTCATGTGTTTTATCAGGAGACTAAATAAAAATAAACAAAGCAAATAGTCAAAAAATAAACAAAGCAAATAGTCAAAAAATAAATAAAAATAATACTACAAAAATTGTATTATAATATAATATAAATACAAACATATTTTAATAAAAAAGTTTCTCAATTAAGTAATATTATTCCGGATCCGATTCATCGGAAGTAAAATTTTGATCTTCAAATTCGGAACATTCGTCATCATTTTCTTCTTCTGTCATTTCTACAATATCTTGTATTGATAAAGGCGTTTGGTCCCCAATAAATCCTGTTGGTTTTAAATAATCTTCTAAATACCAACCGCAGTTTTCAGGCTGAAGTTTTACGCATATAGGGTCCGTTGCATTAAGCCACATGGAATTGACAAAAATAGTTCTTAAAATTTTTCGTTCTAGTGATATCCAGCATGGTGGTATAGTGTTCGAGTCAAAAGTTTTGCTACATGTTGATGATGTTGATGTTGACGGCTCCTGAAGCAATTAAAATCATTTTTTAAATAAGAATCTACTGGAAAAAAATGGTTTTGAGCACAATAAATCAATCGATGGAGATTTTTTTTTCATATTCGTCTCCTCGATAGATTAAATAAAAAAAATGTTAATTATCTTCCTATTTGTAAGTCTTTATTTTAAAATTACAAAAAAAAAAAATTTTTTCAGTTTTTTGTTAGCCTTAGTCACTAAAAAATTTATTATAAATTATAAAAAAAATAAATACAGATATTATTTACGTTTTCCAAGAGTATATTTGTCGAGTTAAATAAACTTTTTATTAATATCTGTGACAGTTTTTTTGTGAAAAAATTCATAAAAATTGCCTTTGTTCCGAGCGTCTAAACCAAAATGATCCCTTTAAGAGATCGTTATTAAAAACTAAAAGTACTAGATCAATCTTTATAATGGAATTATTTTTCTCACATAAAATTACTAAAGAAAAAAATGAAAGTTAATGAAAAATTCTCAAAATAAATACCAAAATATTTTATTACCTTGTCAAAATCCCCAGAAGTGTGAGACGTGGCATCAACATTACTCTCTTCACCTTCAGTAACTGTTGTACAGGAATGGACACTAGAATCTAGACATTTTGGACTTTCATCAGCGGCAGAAGTATTGACGTGCACCTAGAAGTAAATTTTTGTGATGAAATGAAAATGTTTGATATATAATTTTTATGAAATATTTCATGTATATAGATTCATTTACTATGTACTTACTGTATTCTCCGTACAAAAATTATTAAATTCTTCATTATATTTATTTCCTAAAGCAGTGATTTTTTTATAACACGAGGTATGATAACAAATAAAATCGAGTGACGCGTTGATTAGCTCAACTTCATTGTATTTAAATTCTTTTAACGAAGAGCCAACTTCAATGAACAATTTTTAAAAGTTTCATCATTAGAATCAATTACAGAATCGTCCGAGTCACACAAAAAACACTTTTTAACCATTTTTTATCATAATATATTGTCAATTAATAACAACGATGCGTAGTAGCACGTTTTCTTGATTCGAATATTGAGGTTAACTGCTCTAAAATAATGCTCAGAGTATTTACTAGTCTATCGCTACCCTTCTCAATTGCACGAACAAATAGTATGCGCACTCTCTTTCATCCGATGGACGAGCCGCGCGCAGTTGCAATGCTCCGTCCTCTTTTATCGCATCAGATAGTTTGCTCGGACCTCTTTGTCGCACATTTTCATTCTCACCAATATTTCACTTTTTAAAGCTCGCCAACCGGAATTTAAACCAGATTTTTCGTAACCCTATATCATTCTGTTCGCAATTTAATTACCTTTATTTTGATATAAGATTTATTCATTAAACAGATGAATGTAAATTACTAGTATCGAATTACCTGTTTATACCTGCCAACCCAATAGTTACGCCAGGAAAAAATAGACAACCTAACGTTTGCATATTCTATAGGCTTCATAGTTTGGATTGGAATAAAATTTGTTCCTTAAACAAATGAGTGCAATGTTAAAAAAAAATTATTTTTGAATTTTTAATTAATCATAGTCTTGCCAGGAATTTTTTAGCCAACCCACTCGCGATATATTTTATAACATATTAAAATTAATATAAAATATTTTTCATCCATTAAACGGATGGGTGAAGGTCTTTTTTAATTCGGATCCTCTACTATGAGTATTATGATTGAAAGCTTCAGATTCGACCGACCGGACAAGTATGCAAATAATTTAAAAAACATTTTAAAAAAGGTGCACTGCGACCCTTCACTCAATGCGTTGAAAATACTTACAACATTCATCAAAATTTTATAGGACCAAAGTTGTAGAGGACAAAATTCTCAGAAAAAAGTCCACGACGGTATATATTTATCTTTATAGTTTAGCCGTGAGCCATGCTCAAAGTTGGGCAATCAAAGCCGTGGCGCGTAGGAGTGGCTGTATTGACGCTCATAGTTGTTTAATTCATTATGTATCTACATTATGTAACTACTGAAACGTGTCCGAAAGTTCATGGAGGTTCTACGCATTGCGGAGAAATTTTCCACAATGAAAAAAAATTTTCGACAAAAAATCAAATTTTGACAGCTTCGCGAAAAAAATTCTCAATTTCATCAAGATTTCAGCAGAATTAAAGTTAAGATATCTTGGAGATTATTTATGGTAAACCAAAAAGAATTATGTCCAAAATGAGGGTCTTTTAATAACCGATAAAGCAGATTTAACAAACCTATTTTGTATGACAGAATTTTTAATTGACGCCATCGATGAGAGTTTTCAAGTCGACGTGATTCATACTGATTTCCCGATGACCTTTCACAGAATTGGCCATAATATATTATTAAATAAGTTGATTAAATTTGGTTCTTCTCAAGACTTAACGTTTTTAAAATCTTATTTTTTTAAAAGGGATCCAATATATGTATAGTATATCGTGGTTGCAATTCTATCGAAGTATCTGCTACTTCAGACGTTCCCCGAGGATCAGTATTAGACTATTTTTTGTTTATTTCATCAATGATATTGTTGATAGTCTAACAGTTTCATGCCTATTATATGCCGATAATTTAAAATAAAAACAAAATTACAAGTCTCGAACTACAACAAAATTTATTGGTTGTCAAGGTGCATAAAAAATAATTTACCTTTAAATATCAAGCAATGTAACGCAGTGTCGTACTCCACCAGAAAATCTTTGATGTCTTTTGACTATTCTATTGATATAATACTCTGTGATTTCGAAGTATTTTTTGATAAAAAGTTGCCCTTTAATGGTCACATTACATATATTGCCACAAAGACTTACAATGCTTTAGGATTTATTATCAGAAACAGGCATATGTTTTGAGAATGTCGATAGTCTGAAATTTCTTCGCTACAGACCTATTGAGTTTTACATACATACAGGGTATTCCTAAATATCATGTACATACGCAAGAGGGTAATTCTTTGGCTTATTTCATGACTGAAAGCTTATATAAACATAGGTCCGCAAACGCTTCTTTACTGATCTAGAGGGTGTTGAAATTTGAAGATTTTTTTTCTTTATAGCTCCTGCAGTTTTTGAGATATTTAGCTCAAATTTGGAATATAGGTTACACTGTAGGGCTTACATCATTGGGCATGCCAAATGGTTGTGAGAATCTACAGGGAGAATTTTTTTCAGGAGTCATGCCTTTATTCCCCCTGAACTTCTTTTCGATGCGCCGCTGGTAGATTCTAAAATATAATATGAATATTTTGTTTTATTTAGAAAATTTTTGGTGTCTTGTAGTTTTTCCGTATATGCAACCGTTACCCGGAAAAAAAATAAAAAATTATTTTCTGTAATTCGCTAGATAAAATTGAAAATTTTTAAAATGGTCTAGTAGGCTCCAGTTTTATTTGAATAATCTGTTGTTGTTATTAATTTTGACAGGTCGCATTTGAAATCGTAACGTGTCTCCATATGTGTTTTAAATACTTGTTATTATCTCGCAAAAAATGCCAAAAAAAATCTTCAAATTTCAACACCCTGTAGATCAGTAAAGAAGCGTTTGCGGACCTATGTTTATATAAACTTTCAGTCATGAAATAAGCCAAAGAATTACCCCCTTGCATATGTACATGATATTTAGGGACACCTTGTATACATCACAAAATTGAAATTGTTTTAAATTTATTAAATTTGTGTATTTTATAAAGAAATAAAATCTTATCTATCTAAACCACCATTGTCCGCTGTAATTCAAAATATGTGTCAAGCATATGGTGTTCTAATTGCGCTACATACAGGGTGTTCCAAAGTTATTTAGCCAAACTCTTACAGTAAGTAGATGGGCTGAATATAAAATGAAAACTCTATAAATATTTGGTCAATAATACATATTAAAGTTACACCCTTTCATATATGGAGAAAAATATTTTTATATTAATAATTTCGCAGATTTTTAAAATATGCCAAATTTAGAACAGGCGGGAAATATCCAGTTATTGGTTTCCCTCGATACGAACTTCTCGCGAATTTTGGTTTCGACTTACTTGAACATAGACGCATAAATATATGTCTGATTTTTTTTGCACAAGATTATTCATGACAACAATATAAACTGTACCCAAATTTTAGATCTGTTAAATTTTCATAGTCTTAGAGCTGGGAAAAGATAGATAAATTTATTTTACTTTCGACTACACGAACGAATATAAAAAATATTCTCCTCGTAACGATTGGACCTAACAAGGCACCAATACCAAACGAATGGTTCATCTTATAATTTACATTAAAATCTCGAAATACAATACTATAGGTTGGTTTCTTGTTGCATATCCAATTATAACAATTTAAATTGCGTAATTGATATGTTCATCATCTAGTCATCTAGTCATCTAGACATCTAGTCAATTATAGGATTTTCCCTTCCTTGATTAGCAAAATTGATCACTTGATCAGTGAAATATCATTTTAATCGTATTTTTCTTTTAACCATCTTTTATCAATTATTTTTAATGATATTTTGATATTTAAATTAGGCATAAGTTTTTAATGACATATATTAATTACGAGTGCGTCCCATGAGATCTAATTTCCATGAAATCTAATTCCCGCGAGATCTAAATACGCCGAAATTATTTTCCCACAAGATCTAACTCATCACTAGGGCTGTCAAAAATATTCCGTGGGACAGTGGTGTACGCGAAATTAACTAATACGAGAAACAATAAACTGTTACAATTTATAACAATGTATGTAAAATTTACCCTCTTAACTAGTTTGATGAACTGGCTTGCTTATCACAGCATCAGGTATGTTTCTATGGTTGTCTCCATGAGTGCTGTTCGCTTTGGTGAAAATATATTCTTATATTTTGAAAACGACCGTTCGACATCTATTGATGTAATACACGCATACGTAAAATAGTCTTTGAACCCACTTAACGGATCTGGGGCTGCACCATCACATGTTTGTCTTAATTTGGTAAAACCGGTGTCTTTATTTAACACACTTGCGAACTTTTCTTTAACGCGCTCATTTGTTGCGTCACCTATAGCGTGTAGCAGTAGATTTACTTCGTCCACTATTTGCAGTGACTCCGCTAACGACAACGCACTGTTTTCTAATTTTTTTATGCTTTCATGTAATGGTTTATAGTTCTTCGCAACATTTTTTAAAGCTGTTTCAACGGAAATATCTTCGAATTTTGTCTGGCTTTCCTTAATGGCTGCAGCCTCATCTGGATTGACTTGTAGTATCACAGCTTTTATTTGTTGGAAATATTCAGCATAATAAAAAGCTGCCTGCAACCATGTTCCCTAACGTGTAAGAATCGGCTGTGGCAGTTCATGAATATCGGGACACTTGCTAAAAAATGCACGGAGACGTTTAGGAGATTTAAGAAACACTTTTTTGTACTTGCTATTAATGCATCCACCTCTGGAAAACCTTTTCGAATAGTTTCTGCCACAAGATGTAAAGCATGCACTTTACACGTAACATGTATAAACGTACAACCTTGTTCTTGCAAAGAACGGCCTACCGAACGCATTGTCACGACGCCATCAGTCACAAACATCAACACTTAACTTTTTGACAGTTCAAATTTTTCTAACGTCTCCAGCACCACCCTGGTAATTGTTTCGCTAGTACACTGACTTAGTCTTTTGCTAGCTAGTAACAGTGGAACTGCCGGTTTAAGAGGATCCAGTACTCGTATTATAACTTTTAAAATAGAATTTTTTTTACAATATGTTGTCTCATCAACAGATAACCACAGCCGTGTATTTTTTTAATTCACATTTTATCTTATTTACTATGTCTACGTGTACAGTTGGTAGATAGTTACATAACGTTGTACGATTTGGTAACTTCATCTGGGCATTGTATTTTTTCCAGAACTCTCGAAATGGTTGTTTATCGAGTATGTGCAGCGGAACATCACAGACAATCAGCATTAATAGTAAATCAAACATAAACTGAGTTGTCGAAGGCACGCCATTTCTTTTATTTTTATGGTGTACAATATTTACATGTTTAAGTCCACAATCACGCTTATCTCAGCACATCAAATCTTACTCGCACACTTTACAAATTATTTTAGCACCATCATAGAATAAATCGGGGAATTCACCTATGAATTTATTCACTTTGTCAGCAAATGGCCGTTTTCTACCCCTGCGTACGTGTGCCATGCTTTATTATTAAATTAATATCAACAATACAGTACAACAACTAAAATAAAAACACAAAAACAATATACAATACACCCAAGTGACTTAACGTGTATACAACTCGAAAGCTAATAATATACTGGACTGGAGAAAGAGCTTCGCGGTCAAGGTGAATGCCGGCGACAGTAAGTACATTTGTACTCTACGACCATGATACACAGAAACGATTTGCAGCTTTACTCATCACCCTGTATATCTGTTCGGCTTTCCGAATATGTTTTATCATGGAGGTGTACTTAAAAATACCGTATTCAAATTCCAATGAGATCTAAAGAGTCTGAGCAGAAAGTCCCATGAGATCTAATTCTCACGAGATCTAATTTCAACCAATTTACTTATCACCCTGTATATCTGTTCGGTTTTCCGAATAGACCGATTCAAAAGTCTCACGAGATCTAAAAGCCTGAAATGAAAATTCAACGAGATCTAATTCTCATAAGATCTAATTGTGACCTCATCTCACACATAACATCCAGAGGCGTACACCTATGGTATAAATTCAATTTATATCCGTTAACATTTTAAATTTTCCATATGATTTATCACCAAAACAATAAATGCATATTGTATAAGTATTTATAATGTTGTTGTATTGTAAATATTAATAATGAATTTGATAAACTTTAGATATTTCTACAATATTAGGTATATATAAGAAAACGTGAAGCCAAAATACTACGTTAACGACTAAAATTATTGTTTCATGTAAATAAAATGATTTTGCTGATAAATTATTTTACATTTTCATAAAAAAATAGGTATACTTATTTACATAGATTTTCAAAATACAAATTTTGCTATAAGATAGATGCATATGAATTTTAGTTTCATGAACTTTGGTTAAAGATGATTTCACTTGACATCCTGATCTTCTATAGAAGATCGGAAAGATTCGACGAAGGAGTAGGAGAAGTACATGGTAGAGGGGACAGCTGGAGGTTGGTAAAAAAAAAACCGTCTGTGGCCTACTTGCCAGGCGTCTGCCTCCTCCACCATTACTATTATCCAACTATGACAAATTTACAATTAATGTCGAATACACATATTAGTGATTCAAATACCTGTTGAGTTGTGAAAAATAAATAAAAAATAAACTAAAAACACATTGAAGATAACCTAAAATGGCAATACCACATTAATTCTAGAAGTTCAAGAAATAAGAGAGCTAGTTTATAAATTTAAACAAACAAATTTTGAAACTTGAACACGTAGTTACATTATATAGGGTGTAACTTAAGTATGTTAAAATATTTTAGGGTGGTATTCCTTAGATAATTTTAAGAAAGAAAATAGAAAGTTGCCGGACCGTCCTCCCATGGACCTCGTCACCTCACGAGAGTTCGTTTGAACTTCAGTGTTAATGTCGCCATATCAACGGATCTAATCTAGATATATTTGTCATAAATTGAACAGCTCGTTTTCCTTAAAAAACTTTATCTTCACTTTACAGTCTAATCTCTTTACATCTTTGCATGGTTTATAGTTTAAAAATTAAGTAAATCCTGTAATACTTTTAAAATAAATATATTCTTGTTTTCAAGTTTCCGCATTATTTTTAAAACTAGAGTAATGAGTCCACTGCCTCTGAATGCTGCACATGTAATGCTTTACTTACAAGGTAAAGTTACATTTTTAGATCTCGTGGCAATTTTAAATCGGTGTTTTTAGATAGATTGCAAGGTAAAACGCATCGGACAGCCTAACATATATACAGGGTAATGCGTTTGATCTCATGGGAAAATGGCATCGGAGTTTTAGACCTCGTGGGAATTAGATTTCGTGGGAATTAGATGTCGTGGGAATTAGAGCTCATGGGACTTTTTTCGGTCTATATAAAATTCAATTGGAAACTCAGAACCGATATACATGGTGGCTATTAGAAAATAATCTCATGGGAATTAGATGTCGTGGAAATTGGATCTCATGGGACGTATGCCGTGGGAATTTGATCTCATGGGACTTTTTTTTATCGGCCTATATATTATTCAATTGGAAACTCAGAACAGATATACATGGTGGCTATTAGAAAATAATCTCGTGGGAATTAGATGTCGTGGAAATTAGATCTCATGGGACGTCCCTTAAATTACGTCATTTTTAATTTAGGGTAGGTGTTAGTATTTTAAGTTTAATTTTTAGATAACAAATAGACTCCATTCCTATCTAGACCTTCAATTGCCACAGCGGCGCATCGCACCGTGGATGCTTGGCTGGCTCTGGGCGTGGAGTCGAAATAATTATTTTGTGCATAATATTTACACATATTGTTTTGATTGATTGATTGATCTAGTCAATTAAAAAGTTAAATTTATATTTGACTTATTTCTTCTCTTCTTTCCGGTTGGTTCTACGTTATTAATATTAGTATACTTTTCCCGATAATTTCTTTTTTCCTTTCTTTGAATTTTTGGCATATTCCCTACTTTATTGTTTCTTTGTGTACACTAATATTTAATATTTATCTTGTTAAATATCAATGTTTTATGTATTAAGTGTGTATTTATTTTCTTCATTTTTGTATTGTTCCTGTTCTGTCTTGGGTTTTCGACTTATTGAATAGTAAATAAAACAAATAAATAAAATAAATAATCTAATTTGATTTTTCTTATGAGACGTCAATACTTTGTTTACTGATAGGTCTGTAAATAAAACATTGATACTACTGTATACAAAAAGTTGGAGGTGTATAAAAATGTTTCGAAAATAAGAAAAATATTTAATTTAACAGAAAGAAAACGTTATTTCTTTTCATCTAATGGCTGAAAGAAGTATTTTCATACATATCTATAGGTATGCATGATTAAATCCACTTATATTAACTCTCAAAAACTGTCATAACTCAGAATTCTGTAATACCCTATTTATATAGTGAAATCGGAAATGGGTTTAGGACTGAAAACGGCATTTTTCTGCTAAAACTGACAAATAAAATTTTAGAAAAATGGTGACAAACACTTTCTGGCAAAAAAAGAAGCGAACATTTCCTTCTCAAATAAATTTAGTAGAAAATTTACCTACATTTTTTAGATCTTTCGGCATTTTAACCCTTCGGGTCCTGGGGTACACATTTGTGTACATCTCATTTCACATCATTTTTCGTTATTTTAAAAAACTGGTATCCACTGATAGCTCCCTTGTGTTCATTTTGAAGTGGTCTGGTGTTGCCATCTATGAAATAGTAGTCGAAATACTGTCATATATGTATTTCTGATAAGTGACTGTGATCAGCTGTTCACCATGTCTAAAAGTAAGATATTATTCTCGCAAATTTGAGCTTTCAAAACTTGAAATTTTGCATGCATTTTAGAAATAAGGCTATTTACATTCGATTAGAACCAAAGCACTCAAAATAATGTTTCTGTCTGCATGCAAATATAAAGTACACATATGTTACCAAGTGGTCCCAATTTCAATTATTTAGTCTGTACACAAATGTAATCTTCGGGCTAGAAACCAACCAATTTTGACTGTTTTTTTTTCAAACAGATAACGCAAATATAGACCTATGGGAGCGAAAACGACCACTTACGGAAAAGAAGATTGAAGATGCTGTGGAAAAAACTCTCTTCGAAATAGAAGAAGAAAATTTGTCAGATTTTGGAGATGTGGAAGAAAAAGATGATTTTGAGAGAATGGAGGATCAAAATTATTTACCGCCATTATTAAACATGGAAATGGAATCTGAAGAATACGAAGACAATTATGATCAAGAAAGCCAGGTATCTGATGGCGAGGACGAGACAATTGAAGAAGAAACTGTTGAGATGATTGAAGAAGAAACTGTTCAAAGAGGAACAAAAAAAGAAAAAGCCAAAAGAGAAAGAGAAGTGGAGAATAAACAATTTTGGTCCAAAAAGAAATGCTTGGCTTCCAAATAATTCGAAAGACATATTGGAAGAGATAAAATCACCATACGAATATTTTCAAGGATATATTCCAGAATCTTTTTATGAAGTTGTAGCAGATGAAACAAATCTATATTCTGTGAGAAATACTACAAAAAATACTAGCACCAGCAAAAATGAGATAAAAGGTCTATTTGCGATACATATAATTATGGGTATTTTAAAATTTCCTATACCTCGACAATATTGGCACACCCTTACATGCATTCCAACCATTTCCGAAACCAAGACCAGAAACATATTTACGAATCTGAGGAATAATTTACATTTAGTAAACAATAAACCAGACAGTAATGACCGAATTTGGATGGTTAGGCAAATCGTCGACTTATTTACTAATAGAAGTCGGATGTTGGAACTGAAACAAAATACCTGAATAGATGAACAGATGATACCGTTCAAAGGTAAGATCAACATCAAGCAGTATATCAAAAATACACCGTCCCCATGGGGAATTAAATGCTACCTTCTATGTGGAGCAAGTGGTATTGTGTATGATTTGATAGTTTATCAGGGCAAAAATACTCCCTTGGATCCAGAAACCTCAGAAGCGTTTGGAATTACCGGGACAATAACTCCTACATTGGCCAATCGCATTCTCGTAGATTGAAATTTCAATTTGTATGCTGACAATTTTTTTCACGTCAATCCCTATAATCAAGTTACTAACTGAGAAGACAATCTGGTTTGCAGGAACGATCCGATAAAATAGAACTCAGTCATGTCCATTTATATTGAAAAACAGAGATCCACGTGGATCTATAAAAGAAATTGTCAATCTACATGAAGATATCGTAACAGAATGAAAAGACAACAACGTTGTCCAAATGGCATCCCATTTTGTGGGAGTGAGATGAGGTAAAAAATATATATTTTATTCAAAACCCGTCTTTATTTCTTGTTTTAGGTGTAACGTTGGGATAAATCAGAAAAACAATTTATTCAAGTCAGAAGACCAGAAGTAATAAGACTCTATAATCAAAGCATAGGGGGTGTAGATAAAACAGACTTTCTCATTCAACTTTATCGTATTTTTATCAGATATAGAGAATGGACCTTGCGAGTAATCTTTCACTTTATAAGTATGTCCATTACAAATAGTTGGTTGGAATATCGTAATGATTGTAAAGAACTTATAATCCCGCGGAAACAACAACTGGACTTGCTTTCTTTCACTTCTGAGGTGGCTAATTCATTATTAAAATTGAACAGGACAAGGCTAAAAAGACAGGTAGACCTTCTCTTGATAAAGACTCTCCAGTTCCATCCAAACGACTTAAACCTTCAATTTGTCCTCAGGAAGATTTACGATACGATGGGGTTGGTCATTGACCTATTATGGATAAAAATCCACAAAGATTTAAAGAGGAAAACTGTACCACTAGATCTAGAATGAAGTGTTTCAAATGCAACCTTAATCTGTGCTTAACATCCGCATCCAATTGTTTTATTAATTTTCAAGCCAAATAAATAGTTAATTTCGTGTTCAAATAATAGTTTATTGCTATTACTATAAGTGCCCAATGGTAAGATATGTAACCATATATTTTTTTAATGTGTAAGGCTATTTTTTAAAAAAAATTACAAAAATGAACTACTTTTGACCACTCAAATGTAAAAAATTCAAAAAAAAATTTTTGTTTCGTTTGAAAAAAGTTATATCCGAAAGGGTTAATAAAGCAATCAAAAAGTTCTATGAGAATATTTTCATACCAAATTTGATTTAGATCGTGGGAGTGTTTCATTCATTTTACTATTTTTATAAGCCATTTTAGGGCTGAAAAGAGTATTTTCATACATACCTAGGTAAGTTTAAAGTTACTTTGCCATTTAGTATTACAGGTTCATTTTATGCCACCGCTTTCTGGGATGCCTTGTATTTTGTATTTTGTATAAAGTGAACTATGGAAATATGAATATTAAAGTCGATTTGTATGCAAATGGTCATTGCTACACTTAAACATTATCGGTTATGCAAAACATTTCTCTTCTCGTAAATTAAATAGAACACTTGTTCTTGTAATGAAATTAGATTATTTAGTAGTGAAATAAATTTCTTGATTTACTTCATTTAATTTTGGTAGTATCATAAACGAAACTAAGTATTAATATTACTAATCTACTGAAAATATTTTGATTTGTAATTTAGATCTAAACTGAGTCCATAAAATAAAATCACAAGCTGACTGAACCGTTTTTCTAAATTAAACTGCCCAACCAACCAGCTCAGTTACATCATAGATTCAGATATATTAGAGAACCTTGATATATCACACTATTCTATCCTCTTTATACAGTTGCATTACTAGTAAAATTGTAGGCATTATATAACAGTAATATATGATATTATAAATATATGAAGAAAATTTGCTTTTTAATATTTCAAAAATATTTTATTAGAAACTCTACACGTGTTTCGGCTTTTTAGGCTTTTGTCAAGAGTACAGGGAATATTAAACAGTAAAATTTGTGTTCATGGCTTATATAACCACATCTGGTACCTATTATAAAACTAGCTTTTATAAGTTGGACATTATTTTTTTAAATTTAAATTATTTTATCTAAAATATGGTGACCAGTAAAAATTTGTTGTTGATTCGTTAAATTTTTATTATTTTCAACAACCTTAATTATTTTTAATTGTTCTAATAGATCAAGTTTCTTTCTTCTCCGAATGGAGTAATTTGGCACTATTTAAATCTATAAAATGACATTTTTATGCAATGTGTTGACATGCCCGTACTATATACATTGTTAACAATAGATTTATTGTGTTCCTCAAATCACTTTTTTATATTTCGTTCAGTTTATCCAATGTATATCATCACAGTCACTACATTTTAACTCATATACCCCTGTTTTTTGTAACTTTTCAGTTTTGTTTTTATTATTAATTAACATTTTACCTAAATTATTTTTATTTACTGAAATTGTTCTACATCCCAGTTTATTAAGTTTATTACTAACTCTGTTGCTGATCTTAGGCCTATAATTAATACATTTATATCTATTATTGCATTCCTATGAGGAACCGACATAAAACTCTTTACGTAAATTTTTTTTTGCTTGTTTTTTTGTTAGATTATCTATTAGGTTTTCTTTATAGCCGTTGTTTTTTGCGATTTCTTAAATTACATCAACTTCTCTTTTAAAATTCTCTTCACTTAATGGAAATGTTAATAGACGATATATGTAGCTGTGGAATGGTGCTATTTTTATATGCAGTGTATTGAATTTTTTTGATTGTGTATTTAGAAGACCTAAGAATTTATTTAATTGCCTTTCTGTACCTTTCTAAATGAAAAACACATCGTCTACATAACAGGTCCAGAAAAATATGCTTTCAACTAAAACGTTTTTTGTATTAAAGAGTACATTTTCAAAATCGGGCATAACAATTTCAGCTAGTAAGGGAGAAATGGGAAGAGTTTAAACTTTTTAAACATTAATATCTATTACATTTCCATTAAGCGAAGGGAATTTTAAAGAAGTTAATGTAATTAAAGAAATTGCAAAAAAACAATTATTTTTTTTACTACCTTCGACAAGGGATATAGGCCGGTAATTTGTCATTTCTAATTTGTTGCCTTTTTTATAGAGAGGTTTAATTATCGCTGTTTGAATGTAGTTGGGAAGTCACCACTTTCAAATATTTTGTTAATAATATATATTAATGGTTTTTTAATAAAATTTAAAATTAATTTTAATGTTTCTGATTTGATATTATCTAGTCCCGGTGATTTATAAGACTTTAGTTCATTTATACAGCTTGCAACTTGGTGTAAAAAAGAATGTATGGTTAAATATGTTTCTATTGGTAGCTAAGATTTCAGGTTTTTTTATTTTTTTAGCCATATTTGTACGTAAGTCTGCATAAAAATTATTGAAAGAATTTGTTATGTCTATATGTCTTTTAATTAATTCATAGTTAACCTAATTTTTTTATTTCCGTTTTTGTATATTTTTTATTTATATAATTATTGATTGTTTTCCATAAACACCTTCCATCATTTTTATTTTTTTCTATTTCTTTTTTTATAGTAATTATTTTGTGCTACTTTTATTAGTTCGTTTAATTATTTTTTGTATTTTTTGTATTAATTCACAATTTCTATATTCTTAGATTGATAAGATAAGTAACTTTTTTACATAAGTTTTGTTTTTTGGATACCGATTTTATTAAGCCCCGAGTTATCCATTCAGTTATGTTTTTGAAGCTCTTTGTTCTTTTTATTGGCCAAATATCAGTAACTTGGTGTCTGTGAAGAAGAACGATATTCTTGGGACAACTACACACAAAAATGTATAAAAATTGTTCAAAATGGCTTCCATTTGTACGTATGCATGCTTTTCTGCGACGTAACCGGTTGCAACAAACACGATGAAGAACTTCCACATGGCTAGATTTCTATCTAACTACAAAACACTACATTTTAACGATGAGAAAGAAGCTACCATTTTGATTTGTGTATTATAGTTCAAATTTGTCATTAATTAAAGATAATTATTTTAATTTCAATAGTATCGTTTAATTCATTACTTCATTCACCAAATTAAGGGCTCCTTGCAAAAAATCCCTGAGTGACTCGTGGGTTTTTGAACTAATGACGCCATTTACTACTAGGTAGCCATATCATCCAGAAAATCAGTCAAAATTACGTTGTAAAAAACTCTAACATACATCGAAATATTAAGAAATATTTTTTTAATAACCATTCACCTAGTTTTAGTATATACCTACTACTCGTATAGACTATTAAATGTCAGTATCTCAAAATATTAAAAACTCATTTAGCGACTTTTTGCATGGAGTCCTTCAAATGCAGTTTTATTATTTTTTACTATTACCTTAAAACTGGTCATATCACATACATCGACAACACTGTAAGACAGTTAAGCAGGTGAATAACCTATACCTAAACTGCACATAAAGGTATGTAGGTTGCTAAAATACCTTAAACTTGGTTTAGTTTATGTCAGGTGTTGTTGACCTTGTTAATATTAAAGGCACTATCTGGCCTAAAAATACCGTATTTTAGAAAACATTTAATTGAAGAAAAACCGTTGGAATAAGTAGAGATTTTATAATATTATTTTTACCTCTTTTGAGTTAACATATTATTAGAGTTGGCAGAAATGTGCGACATCATAATAAGCATAATAAAATAAATTAACTAGACACAAAAGCAATAAACTTTTACAATTTATAACAATGTATGTACAACTTACCCTCTTAACTAGCTTGATGAACTAGCTTGGTTATCACAAACTGGAGAAGATCTGTAAAAACTTTGCAGCATCAGGTATGTTGTTATGGTGTCTTCGTGAGTGATGTTCATTGTGGTAAAAAAATATGCTTATATTTTGAGAACGACAGTTCGACATCTATTGATGTAATTAATACAGGCATCTTAAAATAGTCTTTGGACGCACTTAACGGATCTGAGGTTGCACCATCAGTACCACCACAAATTTGTCTTAATTTGGTAAAACAGGTGTCTTTCTTTAACACACGTGCGAACTTTTCTCTAACTGGCTAATTTTTTGCGTCACCTATAGAGTGTAGCAGTTGATTTACTTCGTCCACTATTTGTAGTGACTCCGCTAACGACAATGCACTGTTTTGTAAGTTTTGTATGGCGTCATGTAGTCTTTTATAGTTCTTGTGAATAGATTTAAAAGCGTTTCAACGGAAATATCCTCGAATTTTGTCTGGCTCTCCTTAATAGCTGCAGTCTCGTCAGAATTGAATTGTAGTATCACAGTTTTTATTTGTTGTAAATAATCAGCATAATAAAAAGCTGCCTTCAACCATATTCCCCAACTTGTAAGAATCGGCTGTGGTGGTTCGGGAATACCAGGACACTTTGTGGCGAGTCTTGCTAAACAAAATGTCGTATTTTGTACAACGTGACACTTTGGCACCCTTCAGTTCCACAGTACTTTGTCCTTTTTATTTAGGTACAGGCTCGAACGCCAGTTCCTGTTTTAAAGTGTAGGAACACAACTTTATTCTATCAGCGGTATGATAGAAGCGAGGATCTCAATAAAGAAACGGAATGTCCAGCGGTCGATGTATATGATTGTCAGTTTCGCAGAAATGGATAAATTCACTTTTACCTGCCGAAATTGTGTTTCGGTGTACCACCAGATTTATTGCTTATATCTTTGTTTTAAATAACAATCAAAATATCAACTTTACTTACTCTACTATGTACAATGTACATACTAAAGTATTATACAGATAAACAATCAAAAAAATCAAGCAAGAGGTTACGATAAAGCGGTGATTAGTTATATCAAGCACAGTTAAGTTACAGAAAGTACTACCACGGTAGGATGTCAAGGCACAGGTGGTTGATGATACGTACTAGTCACGGATGTGCTATATCGTTAGATTTACCTCTTTCGTCCTTTCTTAGAGCCATCTGGACCGCACGTTAACTCGATCCCGGGACACCTCGTTAGATCCCACTCAAAAGTCTAGTTACTGGGAACTCACGTGTGCCTTTTGTGTTCTTCTGGTGAAGTCCCTCTCTAAATACCAGGGATCGGGGCCCTTACCATATGTAACGATCAAAGAACAATAACCGAATACTCCCGAAAGGCATCCACCCATATAGCACGTTTCATACAGCTTTATTAACTCGGATCGAAATGCAAACTGTCCCTTAAATTGACCAAGCCAGAACCACACGTGAACTGGCATGACGCCAACAAATGGCAGCCAAAATACAAGTGACGGCTAGAGGTTATCACATCAACCTCGAGCGCACTTTATTACAAATTATCTTTTGTGTCTCTTCGCGTTATCCTGGTAAAGTCCCTCTCCAAATATTAGGGATCGGGGCCTTCACTCGAGCGTACTTTATTACAAATTATCTTTCGTGTCTCTCGCGTCACCCTGGTGAAATCCCTCTCCAAATACTAGGTATCGGGGCCTTCACTATGTCACTGAGATCGGATTCCACTCAAAAGTCCAGTTGCTAGAATCCCATCGGTCCATAAATATATAATCAGTAAATATTAACGAGCATCGGGAATACTCCCCGATGCTCGTTTCTGAATACATAACCCGTGGTTTACTTAATGATTCCCAAATTTTCCCGAATATCTCCAGCGAATTGGATTAGCAGGCATTCAGATGCAAACGATAAATGGAAATAACACGGTAAAATGGTACAAACGATAAATGCAAATAAAACAGTAAAACGGTCAAAACGATTCTTACCACTACCTGGTTACAGCGGACACTGGAGCTGCTTACTAATACGACTGCACGCGGTGAACTCTCACTTGAGAAGTGATTTGTTGAAGCTCTGTTAGCAGTTTTGTTTCCACGGATGACGCAAGGTACCACGTAACCCTCTACGTAAGTAACAGAATTTGCGGTTGATGTGGAGGGGCAAAATTCAGCGATTCAGCGAAATACGGTTAAACAAATTCCCGGCGTTATCTAATATAAACAAATGTTTGTAAAATATCTTAAGGCTGGGAATCGCTTTCTCATAATTTAATACTATGTATCCAAAAAGAATATAATCAAAATGGTCATGAATTACTATTCAAACCAAATTACTGAATTTCTCATATTGCAAATTATTTAAAAAAATAAAAATGGACTCGTTTTTAACAAATGCTTTTCTTCCTAGTATTAACTACTATTCTACCTACTTGTATATTGTCAAATATACCGGGTGAATGCAAAATAACGGTTGTCTGTATTCCAGATAATTATATTAACTAAATTTCTAATATTAAGCTTTGCTGTCAAATGTATTATCTTAAACTAAATATCCTTTCCTCTTACTTGGCGTACATAAACAGAAAGATAAGACAACTAATGTTACCCTGGAAAAAAAAGAGAAAGAAACCGGATTGAAACAATTATGGTAAGAACTAATTGTTCTTCCGAGTATTTGATATGAACTAATTTAATCCTTTGTTCATGGCGGTTTCTAAAATACACATTAATACAAGTTACAGGATACAGGCTGTACCAAAGTGACAGACCGACCCAATTTGATCTTATTATTACAGAAAACAGTCTACGGAAAAATCACTTCGTTACAACTTGCCGTGAAATGCGCGAAGAAGTTTAGGAGATTTAAAGAGCAGTTTTTTTGTACTTGCTATTAATGCACCTACCTCTGGAAAACCTTATCGAATAGTTTCTGCCACAAGATGTAAAGCATGCACTTTACACGTAAAGTATATCAATCTACAACCGTGTTCTTGAAGAGAGCGGCCTACCAAATGCATTGTCGCGGCATCATCGATCTAACGTCTCCAGCACCACCCATGTAATTGTTTGCCAGTACACTCAGTTAGTCTTTTGCTAGCTAGTAATAGTGGATATGTTGGTTTAAGAGGGTCCAGTACAAATACTATAACATTTACAATAGAATTTTTTGTACGATCTGTCATCTCGTCAACACATAACCACAGCAGTGTATTTTTTATTACACATTTGATCTTATTTACATTTACATTGTTTTCGCGTACAGTTGGTACATAGTTACGCAACGTTGGCGACTTGGTGACATCACCTGGGGATTGTATTTAGTCCAAAACTCCCGAAATGGTTGTTTATCGAGTATGTGCAGCGGAACATCATAGGCAATCAGCATTAACAGTAAACCGAACATAAACTCTGTTTTCGAAGGCACACAATTATTTTTTTTTTGTTTTAAGCTGCACAATATTTACGTGACGTCTATAATCATATTTATCCAGCACATCAGGTCTGTCTTGCATACCTTACAAATTATTGTAGCACCATTATAGAATAAATTCAGGAATTCTCTGATAAATTTATTCACTTTGTCAGTGCATAGCCGTTTTTTACCCTTGCGCACGTCTGACATATTTTATTATTCAATTAATATCAACAATAAAATACAACAAATAAAATTATCAACAATACAACAACATAAAATACAACGGAGAGGAATAAGTTATCGTGTAAACACTACGACATACAACAATGGACTAGTCTCGGGGCTCGCTTCAATTTGTCCGCCAGCTGGTCATTGCCTCACCAGATATATATCTACCTGCTGTTGCACCATTGAATAGCCTCACGACTTGCCAAATCTACCTATTATCATATAAAATATTTGTACGTATACTCCAGATACCCTGTATATTAATATGTATTATTCGGTATTGATTAATACTCTCATGTTTAAATTATGTTGAAATTTAGCAATATGGACTAAAATGTCACAAAAAAGTGATGCCTAACCCGTTGTATTTGTCAACGTGAAATTTTGCCCTTAAAGTTCATAGGTGTACATTTGTAGCAAGTCAGTATTACCACAGTAATGCCATGTAATTTTACTGAATGCATACCCTAGTCTAGTTTCTCTAGGTCTATTCTCTTAATATTCCTCAATGACGTTGAAACACAGTTTTTTTTTTGACGTAGCAAAAAATATGAACACGCCCAATTACTCCTCGGATAATAATAAATTTATCAGCCCTCCAAAATCATAAACACACCAATTAGCATTGCTGAAAAAGAAACACTACTAAATGGCTTTCAATTCATACTTTAAGCTCACAGAAAGTCAAACAACTTTCACCCTGTCGTCGATTGCTATGTAACAACTCGTAAACAAGTTGTAAGACAAACAACTAACACGGAAAGAAAAATATCCCCTTAGATTTCCCAATTGGATTTGAAATTTCACTTTGGCGGTAAAACCCTGTACAAGTATCACTCAGGCAGGCAAGCACTTATCCAGCTTAAAACTCTTGGAAAATCGAGACGGCTTCAGCCGCGTAGGGCGGGAATAAGTTAAGAGGGTGACGCCGCAGAGGCGGGTTAGTGCAGATGCGGGAAACTGAGAGAAACGGGACTAAATTCTACTGGGTAAATAGTATTTAATTTTTTGCATAATTAGAAACAGAAGCTGCCTCGGGAGAATGAAGGATTGGAGAGTTTTAAGAACGCGTATGTTTTGTGTAAATGTAAAAACATGAGTGTAAATAAATGTATGTTAAAGTATACATAATTTAGTATAATAGTTGCGAATTAAATTTGGAGTAAGGTTGACAATTTAATATATATATACCTAAAATAATTTTGTGACGTAGGGCAACATCCCTTTGTTTTACTGGTTGGTAGTGCATGTTATCAAGTAAAATGTTTATAAAACATATTTATCTTTATTTGAACCATTAAATTGTATTATAATCATTAGATAACGGCTGAGAATAAGTTTGTTTTTAAGCTATTGTTACAATTTTCAGTAACCACTATACCACAGTTTGATGATACGTGCAAAATTAATTTCTCTTTCTGTTTTTTGTAGTTTTTTTGTACGGTAAATTCAAATCTGTCTAGAAAAGTTGTCTGTCACGTCAGATTTATGAGAAAAATGAGGTTAAGAGAAACATAAAACGTCTTTTTTGACAATTTTTATCTTACGAAAGAGATGTGATATTTTTTTGTGACCAATTTTTGCCTGGGTAGCTATTGACATAGGAAACATGCTTGTTAAATTTTTTTTTGGTGGCCAACGTAAAATGCCATTTGCCTCCCACTGTTGTTATGAATATTTCGCCGTCTTTCACTATATTGTAGTAGGATATAGAAATAGTAAAATATTCAATATAATACCACACTATTGCACACAATTGTATATTATTATTATTCTCTTTGATATGATGAAACACCGACGTGAAGGTATGAAATTCATTATCATTAGGTATATGTCAACAAGTTAAGTTACGAGTATACTGTCAGGTGGGAAACGCAGAAAACAAAACTTTAGTTACTATTTGGTTTGTCACATAATATAAACACAATAGTTCATATATTATTATGTTAAATTAACTATATTAATAACAACTAGTGATGGGTAGCCAGATATTTGCCCAGGAGAAGTTCCCCGGAAATAGGAAATTTCTCAGGAATTTCCCCAAACACTAATATCCGTGAAAAAACGGGAATTTTACTAAAAATTTTTAACACACCTAGTTTTCCACTAAACACCAAAACACCATATATTCACATCAAAGGTTCCAGCCCACTTCACGACTAAAATTATTAATCTGGCAACATTAAGTGACATTTTTGGTACTATGTTAAATCTGACAACACTATTACTCCCTTTGCACTTAAAACACATGAATAAAGAAGTTCAGACTTACAATTTCTGTCTATGTTATAGATGGCCAGTGACGGTTAGTTTTCCCCTCAGTCTCACCCGATTCTGGTTTGATATGTATAATAACCCTGACTTTAATAATAAAACTGAATATTTCTTTAACACTATTTTCAGTGTAATTAATACTGAATTTCCGTTAAATCCAGCTAAATTCAACTCCTCAAAAACTCAAACCTGTGAACAACTCCCGACAGAATAGAAGAAGGCTGCTTAGTCAGAAACATATATCAAGTAATAAATGCACAAATGATCCGGAAATTATCAGGAGGTGTAATGTACTTAAAAAAACACACAAAAAAAAATATATTTCGAGGAAACATTATACATGCGGAAAACAAATACAAAGTCACATGGGATTTTATTAATATCAATACAAACAAGAATTCAACGCACACTTCCTAACAAATTCATCAACTCAAATAAAACAATTATAACAGAAAGACAAGACAGCTAACTCATTCAATAAGCACTTTATCGACTCAGTGATTACACATCATCTCATTTCGATCCAAATCTAGCCCCAAAATTGGTAACAGAACAAAACATCAATCAAATCAATGTATTTAACACCTATAGATCTCAAGGAAGTAGAAAATAAATTAATTTCCGTATCAAATAAAAAATCTAACGGTTTTGATGATATACCCTGTTATCTGCTGAAATAGTGTGCCGCGTATATAATAAAATCGCTTTCATGCCTCATTAATGATCCTTTAAATCTGGTCGTTTTCCTCATCAATTAAAATGGCGATTATTATACCCATCTATAAAAAAAACGAACCAAGCAATATAGAAAACTACAGGCCTATAGCTTTACCATCAATTTTCTCCAAAGTTTCGAAAAATGGTACTAGATTAGATTGTTGTCCTTTCTAAACAAATATAATATACTGACTGCCAGGAAGTATGGTTTTCGAAAAAATCGATCAACACAAGAAGCCATCCTTTCGTTTTATGACAATATTTTATGCAATCTTGACAACTAATTAAAAATCGTTGGAACTTACTATGCCCTCTCCAAGGCATTCGACACTATCAATCATACAATGTTACCAAATAAGCTTAATACCTATGGCATTCGAGGTCCCGCACTAAACTGGATAGCAGTTAGTGTAGGAAACCTTGGAAATAAAACATTGTCGCATAGCCTTGATGTAAAAACTGGGGTCCCTCAAGGCAGCGTATTGAGACCACTCGTGTGTATTATTTTCATCAACGATTACGTGGTCATTTGAAAAACGTATTTGTGACCCCATTTGCAGATAACACATTCACATTAATAACTAATGAAACAGTAGAAAATCCATGTCAACTCATGTGTTGCTCAATTATTCTGTTGGTATAAAAATAGTGGACTGATTTTCAATGCTAAAAAAAAAGAACATGATATCGTTCTGTCCAATTAGTACTAAACAGGAATATAGTCTACTTGTTAAGTCAGGTCAAGTTTCAATCGAGCAACGTGATAGTGCTAATTTTTTAGGGTTACATATTGATGAACATCTTTCGTAGGACATACATATCGAAGAACTTATGACAAAGTATGCCAACAAAGACTATGTGCTACTCCAGCTTAGAAACTGTACCAATTTTAATATCATAAAACTCTTCTTCTACGGTTGTGTAAATTTTTTACTGTCATACGGACTTATATGTTAGGGAAATAGCTCAGATATTCAAAGAATTTTCATTATGCAGAAAGGACTCTTGAGAAATATGTTGTATTTGTCTAGCATAACGTCATGTCGTCCATATTTTAAGCAGCATGAAATCCTCATCATATACTAAATGTACATTCTATAGTGTTTATGTTGCATTAAAGAAAATATTGAAACTTTCGTAAAATGTGATCAAATAAACCATTATAAGACTAAAATCTCCAAGGAATTATATGTACCTGCGTTTAATCTTAGCCAAGTAAGCAAGGGATCTGTCATTACCTCAATTAAATTAAATAATCACTTGCCGAATCATATAAAGGATATAACAAGCTTTAAACTTTTTAAAAAATCCGTAAAAAAAGTTTCTAACACAAAATTGTTTCTACTCCTTATAAGAGTATTTTAGCCTTAACACCTGTAACGTAATTTGATCAAGTCTGTTTTTTAAATGAATATCTTTATTAAGAATAATTTGAAAATTCCTATACATGTACTTTTAACTAATCAATGGAAATAATAAAAACAATCAATCAATTAATTCACTGAATTTAATGGGTGCTCACTGCTGCTTATTATCTCTTGCGCCTTGTTGAAGGAAAGTTTCTGTTATATTTTCCCCCAATTACTTTTGTCCTGATTCTCTAAATTAAAAAAAAATCTGCTTTTAAGAGTTTCATCGGGAATTTTTGGGGAAATTTCCCAGAAATATTCCCAGGAATATTCCGGAGAATTTCCCTAATGCTTCTTTCCCGGAAATTTACCCATCACTAATAACAACATGGCAACACTTTAGAATTTACAGGATTTAAAACTCCATGACATCTAGAAGAGTACTACTCCTTGCCAACCCCTCAAGGATGTCAATTCTAAAACTACGACTACACTGTCGACAGTTTACCTTTTTGTTTTTCTTGTGGTTAATATGTAGCTACTAATGCGTAGAAAATTATTACTAAATTATCACTAGCGGATTTAACACAACTTCTTGGTTATTAATTGGTTGCCTCTGAACCATTAAATGGTCATTATATCTATTACGATTTTCTCGAAGATCGCCATATTGTTTTATGCAAAACGAGTCATCCATATTGCAATTAGATTAACCACGTGATAAAAGTACGTTGAAAAGTACTTAGTTTCATACAAAAGGATTAAAAAAACTTTAAAAAATTAGTAAGTACTGAAACGTATAAAAGTAAAGATTACAAACTGTAATATTAATTATTTTAAATGCAATAAATAATATTAAATAATAGGGGCGCTTTGGTTTTTTCCAATTAACTACCTCATTTGCAATAAAAATGCTATTATCATTAAGATTTGAGTACAGGATACCTGAGCTGATAAATAAAATATCGGCATTCTCGTGTGTTGTTGATTTCATTATTTATATAATACATATATTACTTAAATAATGTTTATTAGTATTACTTACATAACTTTTTTTCAGAGAATGGGATAGAAGACTTACAAATATTGATATGCCTAATAATATCCCTCAAAATTCAAAGAAATGCTACCTGAGATTAATTTGCGATTAAAAGTTAAAAACTGTGTAAATTCCAAACTCCTGTATTTTGTATCCAAGAAAATAATAAAAATGGAAATATTACAAAGAAATAATATATATTTAATAATCCTGAAGTGGATTAGAAACTTAAATATGAAGCTAACAACGAATAATTATTTATTAGCAGTAGATTTATATTTATTAATATTAAATATCACTGATGTAGTTTTCCATAAAACACTATACGCTGCAGTTGACGCACGTCTCGCTAATCAAGTTGACATCATCTGGAGATGACTGAAGTATTTAAAAAACTTAAAACTAGTTTTAACCATCTCCAGATGATGCCAACTTGGATGACAATATGCATGTCGAGTGCAGTATATGTTTTTAGTGTTTTGTGAGAAATCACGTTAGTGATATTTAATACCAATAAACGTAATACTGCTACTAATAAATAATTATTCGTTGACAACTTATACTTTGTTTCCGTGAAATCATATTTATTATTGATAATAAATCAAAAAGAAAAATTCTCATAAAATTCCTTTATTACTGTGACCGGTTTCGTGAACAAATTAATTACTTCACATCATCAGACACAGGAATTAATTTGTTCACGAAACCGGTCACAGTAATAAAGGAATTTTTATGAGAATTTTTCTTTTTGATTTATCATGAATAATTACTCATATGGGATCAACCTATCTACGTTTCATATTTATTAGCAAAAAATAAATTGTTTATTTAATTTTAATAAGAGTAAATTACCTACTTTTTCTTTTTATTTCTTGGGGCTTACTACTTCATGATTAATTCTTGGTAATCTAAGAAATATGATGTTATCCAGTATGCTACTGGAAAAATAAGCGCTACACTTTACGAGACTTTACGTAAGAGATCAGTCAGAAAGTGTTGTTTGAAAACTAATATAAGACAAAAAAAAAAATAATAATATATTTCCCGTTTTGGAAACGAATCTGTTCCCTTTTTCAATGTTATATATCTTTTTAGAATATGTCAAGCGTGAGACATAATACATATATTATTTGTTTATATAATATATATATATATATATATATATATATATATATATATATATATATATATATATATATATATATATATATATATATATATATATATATATATATATATAAATAAAACTAGAAATTTTGGGGTTGCAGTCAGTAGTAATAATGGTGTTAGGCCATAAAATTCAAAAAAAAGTACTCTTTGTTATTTGTCGAGCTTTCGGTAATGTTTATTTCCTTTATCAAGACATCTACAATTATGAAACAAGATATTAGATACATAATGTAAGCAACGTCACAGTAATGTAATACTTACTAACACGAGGGTTAATTATATAAACTTTCATTATCGTCAAATAGGAAAAACTTTCTTGCTTTCTCACGTTAAATATCATCTTACTCAGAGTCTAGGTTAGGTTTTAACTGTACTTTTAACTTATTCAACACAAAATAAACATTGATTATGCCTTAACTAGTCAGTCACGACTACCCGTTGTTTTGTATATATATATATATATATATATATATATATATATATATATATATATATATATATATATATATATATATATATATATATATATATATATATATATATATATATATATATATATATATATATATATATATATATATATATATGATTTGAAGGAAACAACTACTCAGCGGGCAAATACCCCCGACCTGCATTGAGATACACCTTCAAATCATGATAGATCGAGTAGTTGTTTCCTTCAAATCATATTTAATCACATTAGTTTAGTCCACCTGGGCTAGGGGGTCGCCGCTCTCGGTACTTGCTGTGATGCAAGTCGCTATCCGCCACAGAGACATCGAGGATATCGGTCGGATAGTAGCATTCAGACCATATGAGAAGTTTCATACCTCTCACCACTATATATATATATATATATATATATATATATATATATATATATATATATATATATATATATATATATATATATATATATATATATATATATATATATATATATATATATCGCGGGTGGTGAATGTTAAATTCGTTTTCCGGGTATACTCCCGTGTAGGTGATAGGCCCCGAGAGGGACCGTGGTTGTCTGAACGACGTTTCGGCAGAATCTCATCTGCCATCTTCAAGTTCTAACAGATAACTGCTTACTGCGGCTTCTGGTAACTCGAACTGAAATTCTGCCGAAACGTCGTTCAGACAACCACGGTCCCTCTCGGGGCCTATCACCTACGCGGGAGTATACCCGGAAAACGAATTTAACATATATATATATATATATATATATATATATATATATATATATATATATATGTATATACATATATATATATATATATATATATATATATATATATATATATATATATATATATATATATATATACTTAATAATTATACAATATTAATTTTGTTCAATAGTTGTTAAAAAACACTCTGACACTGATCTTTTGATATAAAATCAGAAGCGCGAGGCTTATTTTTCCAGTAGCATACTGGGTAACTCATTGTATTTTTTCGATAACCAAGAATTTGGTAATAAGCCCCAAGAAAAAAAAAAAGAAAAATTTAGAGAATGTCACAAATAACGTTCAGACCATACTTAGTACTTATACCATTGTGCATCTTTAATGTATCTAATATTCACTGCTACTAAATCAATATTGATTAATAAGTTAATTCTCTTATAAAGAATAAGAACTATCATAATATAGTGATAAAAGATGTATTATATGCTAATACAATGGAATTATCTATTACTCCATTTTGTTAATTAATAACATACGTGTTTTTAATTACTAGTAACTATAGAATATGTCCTGTTACTCACCAGCCTAACAACCTTTTGTATAATCATTTTTTATTAAAATATTGGAATATAAGCTGCATTCACAGTAAATAAAGATACACATAAATATTAAATTAAATAATATACATGACTGTCCATAAATAAATCTTTTTTTCAGTGTACGATTACTCAAAATTTTTTGTATTTTTATGAAAATTTAGAATAATAGTTATTAAATAAACAACTAGATTCCTCACACTTGTTAAGCGAAACATGTTTATTCGGCTACTATTTAGTTCCTCAAATGAATTTTAATCATTCTGTTTGTTATCGAAAACTCGTTCCATCCCATCTAGAATTTACAATACTTACAACAATATTTACAATTTTAAATAATAATAAAGCTTAGTTTTAGTCATAGTTACCGAATTTAATTGTGAAATAATAATCAAAACACAGCAGAGGTTAATCCGGAGCTACATAGGTTATAAAATAAATATCCGGTGGCATTATATTGACAAAACGGATCATGTTTATAATCTGAATCAAAATATCAAAATATATTATTCTCGGTGTCTTTCGGATATTAGTTCATGAACTGTGATTATACTGTGTACTATGGATAATTCAGCACCCATAAATCATTAAAATGTATTTAGCTTTTCTTTTATTAGACATATCATTTTTTCATCGTTATGAAGTTGGCTAAAATTCATTTATTGTATTTAAAATATTGTATAAAAATACCTAGCGTTTGATGATGTGATAATTTTGTGCTACTGATTGAGTTAAAAAGAGGCATATAATGAACAGAGTCCAGGAATTGTAGCTACTACTGCATCGTATGGTTGACAGAAGGACATACGTAGACAAACCAAGACAAAAGCATAAAATGAATAATGAAATGCATATCGCTTGATACACAATATTATTTAGAATGATTGAAGTCTGCCATCGCATTATCATACATGGTCACAACTAATATTCGTTCTGTATTCGTGGCTGTTAAATTTGAACGATTTGGTCTGTACATATGTTTGCACAAGGAAAATAAACGTTCCACATCTACCGAGGTTAATGGTGTAAATTCTAAATAGTTGACATTGGCAGGCACTGACAAACCACGCAGATAATTTTCATGAATTTTAAACATGGTCCGGTATCCCAAGTTTCCGTGTAAAACATTTTTAAGTTTATTACTTATAGCTCGACTTTTGTTGTCTGATAGAGAAAAAGCCTTTTGAACATCCAAAATTCTCAGTATAACATTAACCACCTTATTACACCGAAATCACTTATTTCATCCACTGTCCTCCACAAATATTTCTTTTGTACGTACTCTACGAGTATATTATTGCCCAAAACATTTTTATGCACACTTGGTAGATATGTTTTACGCAATGTATGGCTATTAAAGAAAAACTACTAAAGAAAAACTACAAGCACAGAACATGACACACAAGTTATAAAACTGGCACCATCACAGCGTGTATGAAATACGTAACGTCGATTGTATGGAGTACACAGAATATGTGAACTAGCTGTTGTTGTTATTGTAGTTTATGCAAAACCAAACACCACCACAACTACATGCTTTTATATTGCTAAGATAACTGAACTGGGGATATCACCGAACAAGATGCCAAGCTGCCTATAATTTTACATGAGAGAATCCTGGACATCCGCAGAGTCCCTGTACCTTTAAGCCTCGATACTGGTTATACTGGTTGCATATATTACAGGTATATTAATAAGCACACCACATGAATCTTTAGGTGGTGTATTTATTAATATTTATATTTGCTTTATAAGGCTCTGAAAGTGAAAAATATTTCCGGCCCCTGAATGAATGAAGCAAACCGACATTTAGATTGGTCGGCATGGAAGAACAGATACATTAATGCTGTAGAGGTACAGAGAACATTAGAGGGGATATTTTTATTAGAATTATGGCTCTAAGAAAAAGATTTATTATATCGCGGTCAGTTGAACACGATTAGTTGCAGACAGGGCGCAGAATTCCAAAGTAATCAATTAACAGACGAATTTTGGTTTTGGATTCAGGTCTTATCGTTTCCGTTTAATTCGTTCAATGTTACGCTCTCGAACAATATACAGAGTGTCCCAACCAAAAGTAGGCACCCTGAATAACTTCGGAGATAAAATTTTTTTGAAAAATTGGTGAAACACGTCGACCTTATTTCCAAGGGGGACATATTTTAATGTAATACTTGTATACCTATCATCATCCCTCTACCCTACACGGCCACCCCCTCAAAAAATTCAAATGGCAAGGGGGGTCGAGTGATACATCTTTTTGAAAGGTCTTTCAATTCCCTACATATCTGTGTATTTTTTTTAACTTTTATCGATTCGTTCTTAAGGAAAGTAATTTTATTTTTGATGATTACACACAATCGAAATCGTCTAAAAAATCTAAAATACACGGCATTGGGTATTGGAATTTATAAAAAAATTACATTTTTTATTGCTGTCAAATCAACACGAGTTTTTTCGACAAAAAACACTTTCCTTGTCCGTTTACTTTTAGAATAATAAAAGACTCATAAGTATTTGATAGTCCTTGAACATTAATTTCACAACCAATTTTAAATCGAAATACATTTTACGAGAGTGAGTTCTCAAAATAGTTTATACCCTTCAGGAGAGAATAGAAACTGTCACATTTATTTCAAAAACGATAATTGTGCTAGAGCTACGGAGCGCATGTTCAATAGAACTCACCCAGATAGAAGGGTTGGTTCTCAATATGTTTTACAATTATTGACAAAATTTATGGAAACAGGTTCTGTAGGAAACAAAAAGCATGAACCTCAGCGACCGATTAGGAATGAAGCAGTAGAAGTAGCAGTTCTGGATCATTTGCAGATGGATAATACTCAATCCATCAGGAAAGTAGCTGAGGCTTCCGGTGTAATACGAAGCAGTGTTCATCGAATTGTAAAGGCCCACAAATTTCATTCATATAAATTTAAATTGGTACACGAGTTAAACGAAGATCATCCCGATTGTCGCGCGTCGACTTGAATTCTGTGAGATTTTTAGTGAACAAGTAAACGGTACTGTACAATACGTGTTTTTCTAATGAATCGACATTTCAGTTAAATGGGGAGGTAAACAGGCACAATTGTAAGTATTGGAGTGAAACCAATCCACATTTGTTCATGGAAACTCATACCCAAGGGCCTCAGAAGTTAAATATTTTGGCTGCATCTTTTATTCCTGACAATTTAAATGGCGAAAGGTACCTCGATCTGTTAGAAAATAACATCGACCCAATGAATACCCAAATCCTTGAAGAAGACGATAATCTTTTAGAGGGCGAACTGTTTTTTCAACAGGATACGGAGCCCTCACATTTTGCTATAGCAGTCCGTCAATTTTTGGATAATCGGTTTCCTGAGCGATGGATTGTAAGAAGAGGTCCTGTGGAGTGGCCCGCTAGGTCACTCGATTTAACTCCCTTGGATTTCTTTCTGTGGGGACATTTGAAATCGAAGGTATTTGCAACAAAACCCGCATCTCTGGAAGAGTTACGTTAAAGAATTGTTCGAGAATGCCGTTTATTGACTTCAGATGTGTTCAGAAATGTTCGTACAGAATTTCAAGATAGATTATACTACTGTATGGAAGTCGGTGGGGGTCATTTTGAACAATACATACGATAATTTAAGCTGCTTCTTTTATTTTTATTTCCCGAACCTAAAATAATGAAACAATTACTTTCCAGGAACGAATCGATAAAAGTTTAAAATAATACAGTTATGTAGAGAATTGAAAGACCTTTCAAAAAGATGTATCACTCGACCCTCTTTGCCGTTTGAATTTTTTGAGGGGGTGGCCGTGTAGGATAGAGGGATGATGATAGGTATACAAGTATTACATTAAAATATGTCTCCCTTGGAAACAAGGTCGACGTGTTTCACCAATTTTTCAAAAAATTTGTATCTCCAAAGTTATTCAGGGTGTCTACTTTTCGTTGGGACACCCTGTATACGAAATATACGTACTATGTATGTAGTTATTTATCCATTCGAAAAACTAATTAAAACAGTTTTCCAATACCGTAACTCAAAAATTTAATCATATGCAGAGAAGTATTTGTTTTATGAATGAACCCTTAAACCACCTCTGAAAAATATTGCTCCTCAGTTTGTAAAAGGAAACCAGCAATCGCTGTTTGATGGACTGAACAGCGATCTGAACTGCTTCCCTTCTAAGCAATTTAGGCGCTAGAATTTTACATCTTGAACAAAAAAATCAAAACTGATTGAATTTTCTTGCACACACAGTTTCCCATCACAGTAGACCTAACGAAGCATTCAGTAACCGCTAGTGGCTTAGACAAAATGGGGAAAAATGATTTCTTTCGTTTTTTTAATAATCGTTTTATTTTATTGATAAAAACATCCATTACATTTTTACTTCTATTCCAAGATAACAATAACATCTTTATTTAATAAAGAGTACATGTAAAATATATACAGTATGTCACTGGATAGAGTTTACAATTATTGTAAATTTATGAATTTTTAATTTTTAGAAAAAACTTCCTTATAAAGAGTTTTGCTTATTTTGAAAATTTAAAAGCCGTAATTAAATATTCGAAAAATGGTAAAGGGTGATTAAAATCTTAAAAAACGTGATATTTGTTTAAGAGTAAACTACCCATATTTTTCTTTTTAGAGATATATCTCATGAACAATTGTTGTTCGTAATCATAAAACCAACATAAATTGAGAATTTCGTTAAAAAAAATCGGATGCCATTTTTTAATAAAAAACATTAATCAAAGTTGGGTTTTGTGTATAAACATTTGCCTTAAATCAATTCATAAGACAGCTACAACCCCTTAAATGGGTAAATAGAACATATTGTCTGAATGTTATTTTTAACATTCTCTAAATTTTTCTTTTTCTTTTTTGGGGCTTGCTATCAAATGAATAATTGAGTAGTGGTGAGAGGTATGTGAAACTTCTCATATGGTCCAAATGCTACTATCCGACCGACATCATAGATGTCTCTGTGGCGGATAGCGACTTGCGAAGCAAGTACCAAGAGCGGCGACCTCTAGCCCAGGTGGACTAAACTACTGTTATTAAATATGATTTGAACGAAACAACTACTCAGCGGGCAAATACCTCGACCTGCATTGGATTATACCTTCAAATCATGATAGATCGGTAGCCAACATCATTTGTCAATTCCTAACCAGACATAGACCGGCTTCGAACTTATTAGTTGTCCTCAGTATGCCATAGGTTATGGTACAGACAAATGATAGTGGCCAACCTGCTAGCCATATACTGACTAAGGTAAATTGAGTAGTGGTGAGAGGTATGTGAAACTTCTCATATGGTCCAAATGCTACTATCCGACGGACATCGTAGTTGTCTCTGTGGCGGATAGCGACTTGCGAAGCAAGTATCGAGAGCAGCAACCTCTAGCACAGGTGGACTAAACTACTGTTATTAAATATGATTTGAATGCTGGGGTATTTGCCCGCTGAGTAGTTGTTTCGTTCAAATCATATTTAATAACAGTAGTTTAGTCCACCTGGGCTAGAGGTCGCCGCTCTCGGTACTTGCTTCGCAAGTCGTTATCCGCCACAGAGACATCTATGATGTCGGTCGGATAGTAGCATTTGGACCATATGAGAAGTTTCACATACCTCTGACCACTAATTAATTTACCTTGTCAGTATATGGCTAGCAGGTTGGCCACTATCATTTGTCTGTTCCATATCCTATGGCATACTGAGGAGAACTAATAAGTTCGAAACCGGTCTATGTCTGGTTAGGAATTGACAAATGATATTGGCTACCGATCTATCATGATTTGAAGGTATAATCCAATGCAGGTCGGGGTATTTGCCCGCTGAGTAGTTGTTTCGTTCAAATAATATTTAATAAATGAATAATTCTTCATTATCTAAAAAATGCAGTTAGTTATCCAGTATGTTACTGAAAAAAATAAACCTCTGTGCTTGTGACTTTACGTCTTTTAGTCAGAATGTGTTTTTGTGGCAACTAATATGAGACACAAAAATAATAATATATTTCCCTAACGTTGCGGAAAACAAATCTGTTTCCTTTTTCAAAGTTATTTTTCTTTGGAATTTTTCACGCTTGACATTCTGAAAAAGATAAATAACTTTGAAAAAGAAAAAGAATCGTTTTCCGAAACGTTAGGGAAATATATTATTATTCTTGTGTCTCATATTAGTTGTCAAAAAAAAATAAAAAAAACACCCACTCACTGATCTCTTGACGTAATCACAAGCGCAAAAATTTATTTTGTCAAAAATTTTAATTGCATTTCTGGACAAATCTCGACGAATTATAATGAAAAAACATAACTTTATGGAAAAAATCTATCTGCATGTGTGTAGTATCGCGATACCAGCCACAGTTTTTGAGACAAAGCTTTCAAATTTGGTATACATGTTCTAAAGGCCAAAGACAATGAAAAAATCGATGAAGAGCAAAATTGGCCAGCTGAAAAGAGGTCCATTGTACCTAAACTTTTTTGTATTTGTCTTTATAAAAAAAATATATTCTTGATGAAAGATTATAAATCATGTCTACTACTATATCAAGCCAATAAAATATATTTTCCAAGTCCTTAAATAAAGCTGATGTAAACTGAAATTTTCTACACATATGACCTCATAAAATCAGCTTAGGATATTTTGGCAGTTTGACATTTGAAATGTCTAATTTAGTTAAAAAAAAGTCAATGTCAATAAGAATAATATATTAAAATATATTACATGAATTATTATTGATAGTATCAAACGACGCTGATAATTATTTGAAAATTTTAAGGAAACATTTTAAGGGTACGATATAAAAATTTAATTGAGCTAAGTGAAGAATTAAATAGAATGATTTTTTAGATCAGGATGATGTATACTGGTATAAGAAAGTTATATGCTGGACACATCAGATATTTTATTAAAATATCATAATTTGTTGAGGTTGTTACAGAGGGGGTGAGGGTAAGTTTTCAGCTATAATGAATCAAGGGCAATGATAATCACACGATATATTTTTTTTAATAATGAGCCGATAGCTTGTTACTTAAAGCAACAATCTTAAGGGTCATTATTTGAAAAAAATTATAAGGATTTATCATTGCATGTGACTCATTCGGTGAGAAAATTTTTTGCAATTCTAATAATTAATTTGTTTAATACATATTGTTAATTAAAAGTCCATTATTTTTTATAAAAAAAAACAATTATTATAAAAACGAAAAAAAAAATACAATTATTTATACAATATTATTAATTAAAGATACAGTTGTTATCAAAGCAACGTAAAATTAAACGAACGAGTATTTTTGTTACTGAGGTGTTTTCGCGAATATTGTTAATTATATTATTATGATGTTTGCGATCAATACTTAGATAAGAATTTATAGAATTTGCACTGTTATGGCCCGTAAATTTCTTAAATTTCCATTTTTAACCAATTGACTGACCGCAGTCGACCTATTTGACTGTTCGGTTATTTTTTATCTCTTGTGTCCAAACCAATTAGTTCAGCAGAATTTCTTAACCAATTGTTAATCATATTTTTTCTAGCGGCATATTGTCATACTAGTTGTCATTTTCAGTGTTCCAGTAACTGTTTGGATTTAAGATTAATCTGTTTGTCTTAATATTTGAGCCCCTCTTTAACAATAATTTCAAAAATAATCTGACGGGGCATGCGTTGTCATCACAGTTTTCATTTAACCACTTACTTGTAGTGCAGTTCTTTGAGCCTCCTGGTAAGTTTTACTAAATATTGGATTATATTCCACACATGGTTGGAGAACCTCATTTTTTCAATATGTAATATATACAAACTAGGCAAGCAACAGCTTCGCCACCTCTCCAAGCCAATTCCACTGCGGCGATGTGGTAAATCTTTCGTTGAAGCCCTTTAAGTGTATTTTCATTCCAGACGTTTACTATTTTATTTGTTGTGGATGAATTTAATAGCACGGAGCTCATTTTGAGTTTGTAGGGATTACATTGTAATTTGTTGCGTATTGTGTTGCGGGCAGCCCGCGCTTGTTTAAATATGACGCTTTTGAACACGTCTAACATGATATTATATTCATTGTAGTATTTTTCTGGTAAAAGCTTACTTGTTACATTCCCTATTATTTCGATTGTAGTTTCTTTAAACTCCGTACCATCTCTTTTTTTTATAATAACTGCCCAATCCTTAAGTATCAATGCGAGTTCTTCCACAGTATGATTTCCATCGAGTTCATATTTTGTGACGCTGCAAAAGTTCGTAAATACTTTTCAAGTATATATTTTTCTATTGACAGTATTTTTTGGTATATTCTTTAGATTAATCTATCGATTGCTTTATTTTTCTCATTTCTAAACTACGAAAGTAACATTTTAAATAAATTATAGAACTGTCAATAACTTTTCATTGCAAAGCAATATTATGACATAACTGATAACCACCCATGAGTTGCTTTTAGTTAAATGTTACTATGATCGGTTATTTTCGCACACGTTACTAGAAATGGACAGATTTTATTGGATTTCTATTCAGCCAAAAAGTATTCGCCATAATTTTTTTTTGTCTGTCGAACAATTCCCCTGTAGTTTTACTCCCCTATAGTTTTGCTTGGTCTTCCAGAATATTTTTCCTTCCAGTAAGGCCTGATTTTCAGATATTCGTTACCACCTTGGAAGTAATTTCCATAATAATTTTAATCTTCACGGCAAAATTTGGAAAACTCTCCCTGATTTGCTCGATATAGTCACGGTGCGAATAAACCCACTCATCGTTTTCATTTTTGGAGCCATTTCTTAAGTTAAAATTTCAAAAAAAATGTCTTTTGTTTAAAAGAATGCAATTTGAACTCGAAATTTTTTAATAGATCAGTAACCAGTTCAACTGAAACTTTGACAGCACGTGACATTTCAATCTGCCAACAATAAAATCACCGTATTAATGGTTTAATCAGAGATATATATTCGAAAATTCATAGGTGCCCTTGATTGCGTTTTTTTTTTGTTAATCTCTCGGTATTAACAATTTAAAATTAATTAAAAATGTACCAAATAATAAACAGCTGAATGCATTTGAAAGCTTAGAAATTACCAGATACAAAAATAGTATGAATAGCGAAGAAGGCCTATTCCAAATAGTTCCCTTTACAGGTTAGTGAAGCACGCAGTGACGTCACGCTGAATCGAGGTAGAGCTACAATTCTGTATTTCTCGAAAAAAATAATAATACCCAATAATTATTTCTTTATTTTCTTCTAGAAATTCTTACGTTTACCCCACACTATTAACTGGACTCATTACTGTTGGCAGTTGTTGCACTAGCCTGTTCTGTACTGATGATAGCTAATAGCCAGAAACCGGTCTGCGGATGGTATTTATGTCTGCCCGCCCGACAGGAGTCCTTAGAGTTTGATTAATCTTGTAGTCTATCGTACTTACCGTATATCTTGTAATTGATTATTAAAAATCGTTCATCATGCAAAATACTCTATAGTGTATAGTTTGATCCCTTAATTTATTTAAGGGATAATAAAATAGGGATTTTAATCAATATTTGCTATTTTCATTTCATTAATAATTATATTACATATTATATATAATATAAACACTTATATTAATAACATAAATTAAAATTGTATAAGTAGCTGGCATTGTAAGTATTCAATAATTCAATATGACTAGCGAATCTGTAACCGGAGATATTAACTAATAAAAACTGTTTTAAGTAGCATCAGACACGCAATCAGTGTTCGTGCAGCAAAATATTTATTTATAACTCATAAGTCATTTCACAGGTAGTTAATATGTTGATATTTTTTATTTGTGGCAAATTCAAATGTTATTTATACATTTATATATTCCCGGGAAGAAAACCGACTTTTTCCATTAATTTGAGTTAGGAAATGAAGTTCATTTCCGCATCAGTGGGAAAAGTTAATGTTGTAAGTAAGTAAATTAAATAAAATCTCTTCTGATTATAGATTTCCATTGTGTAATCTTTACAATTTATTAAATTTTAAGTAGATTGTTGAGATCTTGTAAGCCTGTTAATTGATTGTTGGATAATTCGTTATTTTTAATGTGTTAATTTCCTCCTAAAATTGTTCTTGCAATTTTTTTCTTGCTTTCGTGTGACAATTCAACAACCACAACATTAGTTTCTAACCTCTTTGACATTTTAATGTTAAAATGTCTGCACCTGCATCATCCAACAGTGTGTGAATATTTTTCCGAAGCAATGCTCAGTATACTGTTCGGGATTTGGTAACTATAAATAAGAAGCTACGTTTCTTGGCATGCTTCCGAATGAATTTATTCCTACAGGTTGCATTGTGTATTTCCCGATCCTATATGCTACGAAAAATCACCCATGTCCAAGATTTTCAGATCTAAGATTGCTGTATTTTTTAAGAATATTCGCCATATTCAATCCATCGACGTCTCCAGCCAAAAAATTCTCGGCCGATTTTAGTTTCCGTGATAGTTTAATGTAAAATGAAAGATATCTCCTATGTCCATGATATTTACCTCTTCCTTTCACCAAGTATCAGCCAATACAATAATTATAAGTATTCGTTACAAAACATTCCTAATTAGCAAAATTAAGTAAAATCTAGAAAACGTAATATATTAATTTTGTTAAGATATTTTTCGTCCTCAACTTCCTTTAGTAATTTGGAAACGCCCTATTTGGTAAAATCTTGAGATTCCGTTGCTTGATATCTTTCTCCTATTATCTTAAGAAGAGCTATAAGGTTTGTACTCTTGCTAATACTACACCTGCGGTGTTCGCAAGGTTGATTACAGGAATTAGAATAGACATTTGTATCGTACTTGGAGGTGGGGATGGAATAGTATTAAAGGCTGCGTTAACGTGCCCTCGTTACCAGGATTACCAACATAAAACTTTATATCTCTGTTAAAACTTTTTTATTGATGGGAACAAAAAATTAAAACAAATATAATTCATCTTTATTAATGAGATATACGTATATTTTATTGGTGTCATTTTATGCATCTAAATTATGGTATTTCCTATTAATAAAAAAAAAACGATTTAGTATTGCTTGTAACTTTATATATAGATTTATATGGTATTTAGGATGAATTATTTCTTTTCGTTATTTAATATTACTTACAGAAACATTTTAACAGCAATTTATGGATTTAAGTTGGATACTTGGTGAAAACGAACTCTTAACTTGATCTAAATAAAAAATACTGTATTTTTATTTTCTACATTATTTTTAAATTCATATTATTGTGTGCTTTAATGTGGAAATCAGGAGGTAACAACAACTTTTGCGTAGATATAATATTTTTATATTCTAAACACCTAATAAATTGACGCCATTTATCTCTACCTCCCGAGATCTATAAGTTAAAGAGAGAATTATTTTTTGTGCATATCCTCCTCAGACCTAGGGTATCATATATGATATTTGCGAAAATTTATTTTTATTTCACACTTAGATCGCACAAATTCATTCTGTTCAAGGAGTATCCTATACTATACCGTTGCAAACGGCACCAGCGTGTAATAATTTTTGCTTATAGTTGTTAGCTGATCTGTCGTCAGTAGTTCTTTCTTTATATGTGGGTGGGTAACAGGTTTGCACATGGCGATGCCCTTTAACGATAGAAAACGTAAGTAAACACTATTTGCATATTTATTTGGTTTTAAATTATGATGTTAGTTATTGTACGTGTATTGTGCTATCGTATAAATTTTCATGTAATAGCCTACGGTGTAGGATATAGTAGAAGTATTATTGGCGATACTTCGGGTCCGTGACAACACATTTTTTTGAAAAATTTCAAATGTTCACAAAAAGGATTTGATTGACAAAAATGGTATTGTTTCAAGCTATTTGACGGCAAAGGAACTTCAAAACCTTGCCGACACACTAGACTTGGATCATTCTGATATAGATGATGATATGCTTGTTATTTGAGCAATATGACCTTGAAGAGGAGTTAATTCCCGAAGAAAATGAACAGTAAAGAGATGTTTTCCAGCTCGAGGATGAATTTGATAATGAGAACGACGAACTGCTGGCCTGCTTACTTCCATCAGTTTATATAAAAAATGGAAACGGTACTCATATGGTGGCAGTGGCGACTGGTGGATTTAGGTTATATAATATCTCAATATTGGGACATGGAACGCAAGCAATATTTTTGGGCACGATTATCTGTATTGATTGGAGAAGTTTTGCAAAAAAAAAAAATTAAAAATTCGAGAAAAAAGTTAGAAAAATGCCCAGCCTCCCCAGATTCCTTCTAGACCATTAATTGGTAAAATCTTTGCAAACTATTTTCTTTTTCGTAATCGAAAGGAAAATTTATCGCCCTCTTTTTTTTTGGTTTTCGAAAATTTAGATTTTTTTGTAGTTATATTTTAAAATTTACACAATAAAGAACTTAAATTTCAAAGTAGGATATTGCTAAACAACTAAAATAATTAGTAATTGTATTTTTTTCTAAATATAGTTGCAAGTAATATATATCCATTTATCTGTCTAACAAAAAATTTACGATTTTTTCATATCTAAAAAATCTAATATTTTATGTTTCTGCTGCATGTCGTAAAATCGAGTTCGTTAAATCAAGTAATAAAAAAAGATCATTAATGGAGCGCTTGCTGTAAATCCTCCTTTATAGATTTTCTGATTTGTATATTCTTGCTACTGATATTTTATTAACTGTTTTAATGCTCTCTCTGTTCTCTTCTGTTCTCTGCTAATAATAATTCATTTTGTTACAGGTATGTACAGCCAACATAATAAATTCCTAACAACGGAAACCTTTGAGTAAAGGTAAGAGTAATTAATATTGTTTAACACTTATTTGTAGCAGATGACTATTTGTTACTTATTTCTGGGATGAAGCAAAATCCAAAAATAGGAACAGAAAGGATTTCTATTCTCTGGAAATTTGCAGGGGCAGATTGGCCATTGAGAGTGGGAGAGAAGTGGACAAAGTCCCACTGGGCCCCTTTGAATGCGGATCCCCCTTAACTCAGATGAAAAAAAAGCTGTAATCAATTTTTCAATTATGTCGACGTTTCGACAATATTTATTGCGTTTTTCAGGACTACAACATATAACGAACATTTTCTATATAATTTAGCAAACATAATAGATAAAAATGTACTTAAAAAATTTAAAATTTCATAAATTTCCTAATCGTACTTACATATATCAATAAAAATAAGTTAACAAGAAATATAAAAACATTAAAAATATATAATAACAACTACAACATTTAATATTTTTAAAAAAATTATCAGTCAGGCTTACCTAATCAGTTATTTGATTTGACAAAAAAACCAAATATCTCATGTGGTTATCGACGATCGACGCGCGACGACGAGGCGGTCGGCCACGTGTCGCGTAATAATATAAGTTATTGCTCAATGTATATATATATTTTCTTGACTGTTGGTATCAAATAATATTTAATAGCGTTTTTTGGGGACTTTCGGTGAGATATATACGTAACATGGTAACATAAACAAAACTTAAAGTACCAAAATATCATGTAAAACAATTTAGTTGCGTTTAATCAGGCAAACAAATAACACCTAATACGTAATAAAATTTAAAATAAACACCTAATTAATAGTGTAAGTATATGTATAATGTAAAATAACCTTAAATGCATTTTAAAATATTGTATTAATTATAGTTCTTTGGTGATGGTTTAATAAACTGAAACGACAGAAAAAATGTACATGTAGATATACACGTACCGAAAATCCCCAAAAAATGCCATCACATTGCCTAATGTAGTCATAACAACAACTGGCGTCTCCGGCCTGCTCGGACACTTTCAATCCTGCGCCACAATTAATGCGCGAGAATCCGACGTTGTTCATACATTACCGTGATTATTATGAGTATGACAAAGAGAATTAATTAATAATTTTGAAATGTAGTTAACAGTAGCAAATAAAATCTACTAAACCTCTCTTCAAATTAAATGATAAACATTTTGATGTACTATTGCGGCCGAAAAAAAGTGATCGACTGATTTTCCCGTTGTAAATATGGTTCTAACTAGTGACGCAACAATCATAATATATTTTATTATTTTTATTAGTGTCAATGTCATTGTGATACCCCAACAATGATTTGTTGTCAAATTAATTTAATTGGCATAACTGACGTAATAATCCCTATTTACAACAGACGTTTTTTTGAAAAGACATACTGCTTGATAAAAAATCGATTACTTTTTTTGGCCGCCATAGTACAGCTGTCGCTACTGCGCGTGAATATGGACATAAGATTTATGCACATGAATAAGGGGATTTTGTGCAGTAGCGAATAAATAATTGTTTATCTTTCCTGAAAATAATCATCTGAAAATCTAATGCACTACCCATTAAGAAATGACTATAATAAATTGGATGACAACCTGATTAAAAAGGAAATGAAAAATAAATAAAAATTAACGACTGCACTTTAACAATGAATTTGTTGATTTAAGTAATATTATTTTATTATTTTATTTATTTATTTTTCTTTGGTAATTGAAATAAATTAGGGTAGTTCTACGGAGAGCGATTTTTTCGGTAACTGTGCATTTCAGTCATTCAGCAGTGGAGCCTTTTTTTGTGTGAGAGCTATACTACATTCAAATTTCAAGAAATGCACAGAGTACCTCCAAGATAATCATTCGTCAGATTTTTTTGTCAATCAATTGGTCAAAACTCACGACAGTCGCGCGTAACTTACTTATTTTTTTAAAAATATGTTCAATGTTTTTTTCTGAACGGCATCAAAATTATGTGGTTTTTGAAGAGTATCAGCAAAACAAGAATATAAAACTACATTTCAGGAGAACTAACATTTTCATCAACATTTGGTAATAATATATGACAGCAAATCTTATATCCATGAATCGGCTCACGACCGTTACAGCTAAATTTTTTTTACAAAAATATTCATTAGGGTGCCGTATATACAGAGTGGGGCAATAGTGCGTCGGGCTTCGATATCTCTAGTTCTATGATAGCTAGAAATTAAAAAAAAAATACGAGTAAACTAGATAAAAAAGTCTATAAGCCAAGATGAACTTACAGGATCAAGTGCCAGCTCTTCAGCTGTTTTTTTAATTCTTCAACCCTCTGGTTAGCCTTTTCTTCAGATACCTCCAATGATTTTAGGAAATTTCCTACTACTTTCAATTCTTCTTCAAGTTCCTTGATCTTGGCATCTCCACCCTTAACACGGTATTTAGCAACCTCAAGTTCATCTTCAATAAAGGCCAGTTTGCGTGACAACAGTTTCATCAGATTTGTGTCGGCATCTTCCGCCAAGGGATGGGCCTCTTTTAACTGGTTAGTAAGTTGATCCATTCGTTCTTCATCTTGTTGGGCACGATTTTCCAATACCTTGTACATTCTTTGTAAATGTATATCCGATAATATTTCCTCTGCTGTTTTGTAACTTCAAATTTTTCAGGTATTTCAGTTTCTTTCTCCATTATATAGTTTAAAATATATTTGTCAGAAGATATTTATCTTTAATGACATTTGGCAGAGAAATCATAATTTTCAAATATCTCTAAGTAAGCCACTTTCGTAAACAAACGGCAATAGCCTGGATACGACAGAATTGTTTGTTTACTCTCAAAGTAAATCCTTATTTTTTACAAGTTAAAAGTTTTTTTATAAGCCAGAAGTATTGTTGTAAGAAAAATTAACATGGCTCGTAGTCAAGAAATTTTACCCTTTTCTGAAATGACGGATATGATTTTAATCATGGGTAAGATTTAAATCTTTCTGTAAATTGTAAACATTTATTTCTATTTCACGATTAGGAAAATGTGACTCCAATACTAGTTTAGCTGCTAGGCGTTATGCCGAAAAAATTTCCCAATCGATTTCATCCAAATGGAAAATATTTTTCAAATATGGTTAACCGTCTCAGGGAGACTGGAAATATAAGGGAAAGACAGAGGGGTAATTGCGACCGACTCCGTACGATTCAACATGAACAGGAAGAGGAAATTAATTGTTGAGGAAACACCGAAAATTAGTACCAGGGCGTTGGCTAAGCAGGTCGAAAACATAGGGAAAGCTCAAGTACACACTATTTACGGAGTCAGCAGCTGTACCCATTCCATTTCTAAAAAGTACAGTCTCTTATGCCTCAAGACTTCGAAGCAAGACTTGTATTATGTAGATGGTTATGTGAAATGAATAACCGAGATCTACGTTTTATCAGAAATATTTTGTTTACTGATGAAGCTACATTTAGGAGAAACGGGACGACAGGTATTCATAACACACACATATGGGCTGAAGAAAATCCTAAGGCCATAGTAGAGACGCATTATCAAGTATACTTTAAAGTCAATGTGTGGGCAGGTGTCGTAAATAATTTTTTTTTTAGGTCCTGTATTTTTACCAGGAAACTTGACTGGTCATTTATTATTGCAATTTCTTCAAAACACACTGCCCGATTTACTAACTAAATGAATTGCCTTTATATGTAACACAAAATATTTGGTTCCTCCTCATTTTGCTAGAAACTATTTGAATCAAATCTTTCCTGATCGCTGGATTGGTCGGAGTCGAGATGCTCAGGGCCACCCAGTTCCCCAGACCTTACTCCCTTGGACTCTTCAGTATGGGGATTTATGAGCGAGAATCATTTAAGTGAAAGAATCCGTCAAGCTGGAGAGCAGTTTAGGTTGAAGCCAAATATTTTTTCAATGTCTAAGATTTTCTTTAATAAAGTGAGCTTGTATGGAGGTCATATCGAACAATTTCTTTAAACTGGTTTTTTTTATTTCTACTGTTTTTTTGTTACTAACGAATTATGAGTAATTTAAAGGAAATAACGTGTATTAAATTTGTTATCTTGTTATAATGCTTCTAATTTATAGATAATTGTAGAATCCATTGCACTTACTAATTTTTTTGTCAGGGCGCCATTGACATTAGAAACAGTTATTTTTAGCTTGGCCTTTATTATTGGTATTTTTATACCTATTGCACAATTTGAATAAATTGTTTAGTTTTAGTATTTGATTTCCACAAGCTGCGTAAGCACCAATATTTTTCAACTTATCTCTAAAACGAAGTATTTTCTCGAAATTTGTTAAGCAACATAAAATAATCAAAAATGGATAGTTAACTTAAAAAAGATAGTTTGGAAGTCATTGGCGTAGGTACTAAAAAACTAAGGATCAGCGTGTGCTGGAACCCCGCTATTTTGAATATTTTCGTTTTTTTTTTCTCCTCAAAAGTTGTGACTTTAAGTTGAAGCAATGTACCAAATTTTAAATAAATATCTTATGAAATACTCGAGTTATTTAAAAAACATATTTTTAAATTTCAAACATTGACACCCTGTATATCGAACATGAGGTTTCTAAAATGAAAAATGGCATTGTGAAAGTCCCATTATTTTTGCTCAAGGAATCCATGGTTACTGGATTGGCCTCCTTTTTCCGAACACCCTTTATATTATTAACACATTTTGATGTACGATGGTCGTGAGTTTTATTTTATAATCTTGAAAGTATAATTAATGAAAGGAACTTATTATGATGTAGAGTATGGAACAATTATGATATTTGGATATTAGGTGGATTATGTCACCCTATTCAACTGAAACTGATAGCATCGGCCCGTTCTCGGCAGTTATTGAAGGCATTTATGATCATGGGCGTTGTTAGAATCAATCGATTTTGATTACATTTTAGGATTTTAGATAAACTGAAAAAATCATACAATTTGTTTTCAAAAATGTCGTCTTATTAAAATTTGTTTGATATACTTATATTTTTTTTATTTTTATTGCATAACTAACAGGAAAAATTTTCCCGTGCGCTAACTTTTAGTGCCACAATAGCAATTCATTTAGTTATGAAATAAGCATAATATTCAATAAAATAAAATAAATTCAATTAATATCATAATGTGGTATTCTGCATCATTAAATTGTTAAATTTTAGATTAAATATTACAATTTTAAAGTCAATATTTGTTTTTTTTTCTTATGACTAGCGTCTGGATCAGAATAATGATTATGATATTTTCTCACAAATCACACCGAACTTCTGTGCCTTCAAACTCTAACTCACGGAAATCCTTTATCCATCGTTCTACTTCAAAGGAGAAATGGACGCGGTATTTTCAGAATGTTCTGCGACAATATTCTCAATTTAATATTTGGATCCGTACTCTACTTATGATATTACCTGTCATACATGTATTGAGGCTGCCTACTTTGTCAGTCATAATAAAACATGCGATTGAAAGCAACACTTATTTGGCATTGTCTTTGACACTTATTTGCCATTTTTTTCAGACGTATTTTCCAGAATATACTTTTTATTTATTTTAATGTGTTGTTGTTTTCAGAGCGGTATAATAAAAAATATCATCTAGTACATGTCCTTAAACTGCTTTTCTTGTGTTTGCATGACTTGTCATGAGCGCACAGGAAAAGCCTAGTTGCTGAACTCATAATGAAATATACCATATTTCTACAATAAATTTGTATTTAATGTATTTGATAAATAAAAAATATGACCTGTTTAGTGTTTTTGATATCAGGGAGAAAAACTCTATTGTACCATGTAAACAAAATATAAATAGGACATAAAACAATTGTACATATGTACAGCACAGAAACCAGCAGTGCTAATTTAAAAATAGTGCCTTCAATAAATTCTTCGGGAAATATAATAATAATAGTAATAATAATAATATCCGTTTAATTTCATCTCAATCATCTTATCTAGGATTAAATGAAACCATAACTTATTAAAAACATTAGCTGCAGTATATGAGAAGGATCTTTTATAAAGCGATGTTGTGTGTTTGGATATTTTTGAATTGTTAGTTGATCATTAAATTAGTGTTATAAAGCATATGACTAAATTTCAGTTTTTCACTCAGATAATATGGAATATTAGTTCTTAGTGTTTTAAATACAAACATACTGAAATGATATACATGTCTATTTTTATATTCAACCATTTTAGTTATTACAGTTTGTACGAAACCTGATCGAAGGCACATAAGTTAAAGATAAATCTGATACAATTATTTTGGATTTTTTGTAATTTTGCTAGCCATATCTGATCTAAGATAAAGCTGTAAATCATGCGTCCATAGTTAAGATGTGACAAAACATGGAATTTGCAAAGGAGTTTCTTAAATTTAAAATTGATATTTCGATTACAAAATAAATGCCGTAAACCTATGGAACATTTTTGTATCATTTTGCCAACATATCTCCTAAACCTAAACTCATTTTTATAAACAGTGTCTAAGTTTCTTACTTCATTAGAAGGAATAATTCACAAGAATGATATGTGCAATTTAAAATTTTCAGCTGTCCACAGTATTTCTGAACCAAAAAATACAGCTGCAGATTTAGTCGGATTGATTTTAAATCCATTACATATACAGTGTATGACAAATTCGATCCGGATCATTAGGACATCGGCAACTATAAGAGATAGAGGTTAAATTAGCAAAGCTGTAAAAAATTTTATGTTGATTTTGGATCTGTTGAGAAATTAAGGCTAACTGCAGTCTTTTCCGAGTTATTTCCAAAAAACTGGAATATCGTATTTTGATTTTTTGCCAGATATCTCAAAAAATAAATTGTATGAAGATAAGAATTTGACCTCTAAAGATACTTGTTCATGAACGTTTTACTAGCGTTGTTAATTTTTTTCTAGGGTATTCAGTTTTTGAGATGCGACTTACAACTTTCGATTTTCTTATTGGCGCCATATTGGATTTTACAGATTTAAAATCTTCACAAAATTCTCGTTCTTCTAATGTATGACACAATATAGTGTCTTAAATTCGATTATCATCATTGGGATATTGGAAACTATAAGATATAGAAGGCCTGTTCAATTAGCAAAGTTTTAGCAAATTCAATGCTGATTTTGAATCCGTCGAGAAATTAAGGCTACCTGCAATAGTTTCCGAGCTATTTTCAAATAAACGAAATTCTTGGATTTTTGGTTTTTGTCAAATATCTCAAAAACGATTAATCGTACGAAGACAGTTATCTCCTGTATCATAGTAAATATTATGAAGAGCAACGGCCCAAGTACTGAAGCTTGCAAAACACCTTTTGATAACACAACTTCACTAGAAGTTTAACGAATTCAACCGTACAGCATGAATATGTTCAGTTAAATAGCTTTCAATAAAAATGATAGAGGTGTCTGAAAATCCATAATAATGTAGTTTTGCACATAACAATATGATGTATAGTATCAAACGCCTTGCTATAGTCAAAGAAAACCTGGGCAGTTGTCATTCCCTTATCTGCAGCGGAAATAATATCGTCCTGTATATGTATGTGCAGTTACTGAACCAAATTCTTTGAGACAACCAGAATGGTATTTCGAGAGTAAATTATTATTATTCATAAATGCTGAAGAAGAATTTTTTTCTAACAGTTTAGATAAAATGCAAAGTAAACTAATTGTTTGTTAATCAGACAATAACCCTGGCTGACTGATCTTTGGCAAGGGTAGTACTATAACTTTTTTCTAAAACATTGGAAGGTAGTTACTAGCAATACAAGAATTAAATACATGGGGAGCTTAATTTCATAAAGAATATTATCCGTTTTTTGATAATCAAAGAAAAAGAGCTTTTCTTAATAAGTACATACAAAACGACTAGTAAGACTTTTTCTGTACACGATGAGTAAATATGAGGTTAGATATAGATATATTATAGGCGGAAATAAATTACTGTTAATGATAGGACTAACTACTTAATTAATTTGGATAAAAATCTTTTTGATATCAAAGCATGGATATAAGCCATTTGCATAAAAATTTTGAATAATATTCTTCTCGAATATAATATAAATTATACTTAAAAATTTTGAATAATATTCTTCTCGAATATAATATAAATTATACTTAAAATACGATTTCATTTTTTCGGTAAAAAATAAGTGTCTTTATTACACAAATTAAACTTTATTTTAGAACATTATGTTAATATTAGAAAAATCAAACAATGCTTTTCTTAACAAAAATAAAAAAATAGAAGTTACAGTTACGGAAGAACTGTACAAATATATTAAAGAACAAGACCACCATCATTTTCATAGCAGTCGCATTCTTCTTCATCACTGTCATTTTTAGCAGATGAAGTATCACGATTATTATGAAACATGGTAGCAAAGTTAGTTTGAAATGAATGAACTTCACCAAATCTTTAAAAAATTTCAGTCTTTCCTCTTCCTGCCAATTTTCATCATACAGGCAAATAATGTTTTTAGATTTTTTTTCCTCTTTGACTGGATTTTTTTTACATTTTTTCTTTAACATTCAATGAATGAAGAACTTTACCTCTTTTAACTATACTTTCAAATTTCATCGAAATATCTTCATTTCTAAAGTTTTATTCCATTTTAATTTTTACCATCCCATTTTTGTCTTTTTTTAACAGAATTCTCTTCATATCCTTAATTCCAGTTAGTTTCTTTAAACTTGCTTGAAGAGCCTTATAATATTTAATTTTCTAGTCTGAAACTAGTTAACATAATATTTAAATGGGCTTTAAATATGATTTTGACATGTAGTAACCCTAATACATTTATCTGACATCTAAAGCCTGCATTTTAGCATATACTTAAAAGCAGGGGGGCATAGGGAATGCATTCGGTTTTCTGTGAAGCAAGCAATCAACAATTTTTATTCGAAAGAGTAAATGAAGCCGCTTGTTGATTGCCTGCAAAATCGTGCGTTCAGCCCCTACTATGGGTGAAAATTTCAATCCACTGTAACTTCATTACCATATAGCTACACGAAAGATTCCACCATAATATTTTTCTCATTACAGTGCATTTTTTTCGGTAAATTTGATAATTTTTATGTAAAATGAAAAACAATTTTTTAAAAGAAAACGTATGTTAGATATTAAATACCTACAATTTTAACTATTGAGTAATGACAAAAGTGTATTTATGTATGTATAAATATATTTTTGACACCCCTTTTATAATACCTAATGTATCATAACCCATCACCCTTGCATGGTCCCTCCCTGGTTAGTGTTACGCATATAAGTATGTCCTTGACATCGTTCTGAATGCAGAGTATCAAAAATTCTGTATATTGGAAATTTAATGTATTAATGAGTGTCTCCACAGATTAATGATTTTCCAAAAAATAGTGTACAAAAAAATGTCTAAAATATTGTTTAATGGTTTTTTAGACCTAATAAAAATTATAGGGTGTGATAATATTTCGATTACTTCCAACAGATTTTTAACAATTAAACCGTTATAAAAAATCTAGTAAGTATGCGGCCTAGATACTTTTCTTCAACGTAGAATATAAATTAAAAGTTGAGAGACAAAACAAACAGAAAATATATTAGATATAGCATAAAAATTAAAACTAGCCTACATCAAATTTCACCAATTTTGTTTGGAGCTGATGGTATCTACAGTGTCCTATTTTATCTTCATTATATGTTCATGTTTCAGTACTTTAAGTTCACGAAGAAAAAGTAAATGATTGTGCAATGACCGATAATGAATTAATTGAGCCATATTTGTATAAAGAAGATTTAGAAGCAGTGAATTACCATCTTGCGAATAGTTGTGTCAGGTCTTATTGAAAATGTACCTCTGAAAGATTTCAATCAAACTTGGTGCACACACACACACAAACACACACGCGCGCGCTCGCGCGCATCGACGGACATCATTCGGAAAATAGTCAGAATGGATTCAGGAGGAATCAAAACGTGTAAATCTATCAAAATCTCGAGGTCGAAAAAAATCACGATTACTATAGTTCCTTATATTAGGTATAAGAAAGTAATACAGTGAATTGACTCTTATAGAGATCGAGAGACCTCATTTGAAACCAACGAAGTTTAAATTTGCCCTATTATCTGTCAACTTTTGTAATTATTTCTACACCAGCTTCTAACCTTTTCATTTTTATATTTTAAGTACGCATCATGAAAAATAATTATGGAATAACTCTTATACATACAAAAAGTTTTTCTTAATACAAAAAATTATCGTACTAGTTCCGGTAACATAAGTAGACATAATGGTGTATATAAATTTGTGTGGGATTAAGTAAAAGTTCCGTAGTGCGGTTTAACGCAACCCAAGAATTTACTTTTTCTTCAAGCGTATAACAATACTTACATTACATATTGCAACACGTCCTGGAGAAAGAGCCTATCTTTGTACTAGGTAATACAAATATTTTTCATTTTTTTTCCTAGGACAAAAATGAAACAATATACACTGCTGTGCAATAATAAGTAGGACAGTGACAGTAGTGGTGTAATATGTAATATAAATATATCTGCTTTTCCATGCAGATAATTTACTAATTGCTGATCGTATTCAACCACCATTTATCCTCCGTATCCCAGTTAAAGGCCTTCTTTTAATACCCCTTTCTTCTTATCTCGCTTTTTAACTCTTATAAGTACAGTAATAAGTGCTGCCCTACTTAGTTTTGCACAGCAGTGTACCTATCATATAACGAATTAAAAATCCAAGTATCTATGACTTATCATAACTGTCAGTTTTAAATTTCACGTCGGTTTTCAAATTTAAAAGCAAAAATGTCTGAAGAAATGCAGTGCACACCACCTGAATTACTTGAAGTGGCAACATTAATTCCCGCGAAATCCAAAAAAGTTTACGATAATACGTAGGTACGATAAATTTATAAAATGGGCCGAGGACAACAACGTACATATGTATACGGAAAATGTGATAGCATATTTTACACATTTATCTAAAAACCTGAAAAGTTCAATTCTATGGGAGCGATATTCAATGGTAAAATCTAAATTAAACATCAAACACAATGTAAAAATTGACAACTATCCTAAATTAATTGCCTTTTTAAAGCGACAAGGCGAAAATTATAAACCTAAAAAGTCAAAAGTTTTATCTAAAGAAGAGTTTGGTGAATTCCTTAATAAAGCACCTAAGCAAGCAGCAACAAAGGTATGTACGAATTTTAAAATTATATATTTAACCCTTTCATATCTGTAATATAAAATTTTGTTATAATTTGTGAAATTCCAGTTATTTTATATCTATCCGCTATGAAAATAATAGATAAAAAGAATTGAATGCTTTGATTATGTCCGGATATAGTTCAGCGGTCAGAGTGTTGGACTCATAATTTGAAGGCCCTGCTTCGAATCCTGTACTTTTAACTTTATTTTTTGCTCTTTCTAACTATTTTACTTTTATAAAATTAATATAGTATATTTTTTAGGTTGTAGTAATATTTAGAGTCACAGGAGCTTGTAGATGCGATGAACTTGTTCATATAAAAGTTAATGATATAAAACATTTGGGAGATTTAATCTTAGTAAATATTCATAACACAAAAACTAAAAAACATCGCTCATTTACTATAATTGGAGATTTTTATTTAAATTTATACAGAAAATATGCAACTCTTCGGCCAAAAGACATAACTTTTGGTAGATTTTTTATTAAATATCAAAATGATCATTGTCATTGTGTTGTGATGGGCATACATAAAATTTCAAACGTTGCAAAAGATGTTGCGTCGTTTTTAAAGTTGCCAAATTCACATGAATATAGGGGCAATAGCCTTAGAAGAACCTCGGCAACTATCTTAGTTGATAATGGTGGAGATATAACAACCCTAAAGCGACATGGTGGATGGAAATCCACCAGCGTTGCTGAAGGATACATTGAAGAATCTGTAAACAACAAAAAACAGATAGGGATGGAAATACTAAATTCATTAGAGTATAATGAGCCCAGTACTTAAAGTCAAACTGAAAACATTTTTACTGAAGAATTTTTTGCCAACAATGAAAGAATTTTGAACAATCAAACTGACAATCTTATTACAAGTAATGCATTCGACAGAACTATGAATCTAGAAACAAACACAGCCAGCAGTGCTTTAAACGTAAGCAACTGTACTATACAGAATTGCACATTTAATATTCATGTAAATAAATAATGGTTTTTGGAAAGACCTATAAGTAATATAGATTTTGATGTTTAAGAACTAAAAATGTTATACTTAATTTTAATTCCAATTAAAAAAAAAATGTTACCTATGTTTAATTTATAAATAAAGTGGTTAGTCCTAGGCTATGCTTAATTAATAAATTAAATGGTTAGTATTACCAATATTTTATTTTTTTTGCCAAAATTGAATATATTTGATGTCATTTTTCGAAATTAAAGTCGCAATTTTTTTATTTTGACGCTTGAAGAAAAAATAGTATATGTCACTTGGAGTAGAAGCCACATTATATGTTTCGCCCAGTTGCAAACTTCTGTGCTCAACATGTAATGTTCACCCTCTCCTCCTAGTAACATAATATACTATTACTTTATTTTATTCACTATTACAATGTAGAGACTTCACCTCCTAGCTGTTCTGATTCACCACCCCCCACAAGCATTGATTCTCCCGAATTCGGATATAGCACCCTTAAGGAATTATCTTATTACTCATGGTAAATAAATTATAATTTTATCTACGACGAAAATAAATTAATTAGAAATCACTGTAAAAAAATATCCAATCCAAATTACAATTAATTGCAAGATTTCAGTGGTAACTCAATAACGTTAATGGTTAAAAACTAAATTAGGACATAATTTAATTGCTAAGTGATTAATTACTGCTCCATCTTCACTGTACCATAATAATTCTCTTATGTTTTACAACCCTTAAATACGCGGAAAGCTTTAATTCTACAAGCTTTTGTTCCATTTAGTCCCGTACAAATTCTCCTAGGCTGCTAGTTAAATGAAGGGAAAAAGTTTCATTTAATTTTTGGACCTTTTCTATTGTATACTCCGTTTTACTGTTCTACAAATCCTTTAATCTGAATGCTTAACTCTCTTTTTTTACACTATACCAATTCAATTACTTTGAACATTACAGAAATGGAATAAGGGATTTTAAATATATTTTATTGACTCAATTCTTCCATGTAGTTTTAAAAATTTTAATATAATATAGGTTTATTCGTACGTCTAGCAGCTTTTCATTTCCACGACAAAGACAGTTAAAAATTATTTACTAAATAGAACATAATTTGTGGAAACTGATATGGGTCAATCATTTAAAGGTATATCGTGTGGAATACCTCAAGACTCAATACGAGGTCTTTTATTTAGTATACCGTGTGTAAGAGGATCATGGTACACTCCCCTTTTCTCCTTTAGTTTTGAAGGTAATTGTTTGAAATTTGGGACATCCTATATACATAATAAGCGGCACTTTTTGACATATAAGTGATTTTTTTTCACTTCCGGTTTTACCGGAAGTGACACTATCTTTCGATTTTTAAATGGAATACCCTATATATTATTGCAGTTTAGAATTCTGCATAATTTTCTGTATCCAACGATACCAAATAACTGACATTTCAAACGTCAGTATTTTTTATAATATGATTTTTAGTTTTCCATTTAAGTGTGCCATAATGATTCCAATTTATTCTAAATGACCCATGTAATGCTAGAAAAATCGAAATCCCACCAAAAATACTAAATTACGTGATTTATGAGCAAATCAAAAAGTTCATCAAAATGGTTTCTGGGGAAAAACTCAATTTTTTCAAATGGAACCATATTTGCCCGTGGTACCATTTATTAGTACTATTAATAAGGAATTTATTTATATGTCGTATTAAAATGTGCGATAAATACAAACAAAATTACAGCTAAAAGAAAATAAGAAAATACAATATTGTTCTAATTAAATGTTAAGAAGTAACTAACTAAGGTGGCTTTGAAACCAATGAAATATTTAGTTTATCAAACATTTGTTGGTTTACCGGTGTTTTTATTGTGTCTATAAAAATTGTTTAAAATTTTTGTTAATTGTGTTCAATGCTGCAAATTTATACCAGAGATGAAAAAGTGGACATGTTAATTATTTATGGGGAATATAGAAAAAATGCCGTTGCGGCTAGACACCTTTATGCCGTACGATATCCTGATAGACAATGTCCAGCGAGAAATTATTTTAATTGTCTTAAAAATCAATTCCGAAGTGAGCCCAACAATGATCCCGAAGAAAACTTCATTCTTGACAAAGGAACGGAAATTAATATTTTGGCTCTAGTAGAAGTTGATAAGACTCTTTTTTTAAGACAAATTGGGTCTGAATTGGAAATCAGTCACCAAACAGTAAGCCGAATTTTGCACAAATACCACTATAAATCTTCTACATACTAATTGAACCAGCACTTGTACAAAAATGATTACGAACGTAGGATGGAATATTGCAATTGGATTTTGCAGAATAACATGCAGCCAAACAATGATTTTTTGGGAATGATTTTATTTTCGGACGAGTCTAGGTTTACAAATTTGGAATTAACTAACCGACAAAATATTGGTCAAAAGAAAATTAAAAATTACGGGAGGGTAACTTTCAAGTGAGGTCGGTTTCAAAGTTTGGCTTAGAATAATCGGTAGTAGAATCATTGGTCCAATAATATTTGACTGGTGCTAGATACTTGGGATTTCTGCAAAATGAAATTGAGAACAGTTTAGCTGAATTACCTTTCCATTTACGACAGGGAGTGTATTCCGAATAAGATGGCGCTCCGCTCTATAATTCAAGGATAGTAATTGATTACCTTCAACGAAGATTCGGAGAAAACGTAATTTTGACGAATGGTCCTGTGAGGTGGCCTCCAAGGTCACCTGATTTAACACCCCTTGATTTCTTTGTTTGGGGTCATTTAAAAAATATTGTCTACGCAACCGCGTTAAAACCCGTGAAGACCTGAAGCTACGAGTAAGACGCACAATTAATAGCATAACGGCCCAGCAATTAACGAGCGTTCTTCGATAAACAACTATGCGAATTCAGAAGTGCATTGACGTTAATAGACAGCATTTTGAACAACTGTTGTAATGTTTTGTGTTCATTTTTTTGTATTCGAAAGCCACCTTATATATAACAAGATAATTAGAACAAAATTGTATTTTCTTATTTTCTTTTAGCTGTAATTTTGTTTGTATTTGTCGCACATTTTAATACGACATATGAATAAATTCCTTATTAATAGTACTAATAAATGGTACCACGGTACCAATATGGTTCTATTTGAAAAAATGGAGTTTTTTCCCAAAAACCATTTTTATGAAATTTATTTGCTCATTAATCACGTAATTTAGTATTTTTGACGGGATTTCGATTTTTCTAGCATTACACGGGTCATTTAGATTAAATCGGAACCATGATGGCACACTTAAATATAAAACTAAAAATTAAGTTATAAAAAATATTGACGTTTGAAATGTCACTTATTTGGTAACATTGGATTCAGAAAATTATGCAAAATTCAAAAAATGCAATAATATATAAGGTGTTTCATTTAAAAATCGAAAGTTAATGTCACTTCCGGCGAAACCGAAAGTAAAAAGAAAATCACGTGTCAAAAAGTGTAGCTTATTATGTATATAGGATCTCCTACATTTCAATCAACTATCTTCAAAACTAAAGGAGAAAATGGGGGTGTACCATGATCCTGTTACACCCGGTATATATATATTCGTAATTTAACATCTTGCCTGGAGGACTACTAAGTTCATCTTTATGCCAATGACACTCAACTACATTATTCCTTATTTCCTAATGATTTAGAGTTGTCAAAATATATTGTAAAAAATAAACAACGCTCAGCTGCACACTTTATGCGCTACAAACTTCAGTTAAACCCAGCGAAATCATGAATATTCGTTAAATACAAACGACAAGTTGATGCTAAGTTTTAATCAACTTGGTAGATGGGAACTTACAATGTACACAGAATCCGAAAAATTTAAACAGTTACCACTAATCTAGTTCAGTTTGTTACCAGGGATATGTTTTAACCTCTCCTCAAGTGCATTTGATACATCAAGTATTTCATTCGTCGCCAAGAAGCTAGAAATACTTGGCAATCGGGATAGTTATTTCATATTTGTATGTCGGAGTTATTGTCAGATAAACATGAGGTAACATAACGTACACCGCAAGGTAGCGTTCTGGGACCTCTGAAACTTTTAACATGTATTAACGATTTACCCTCTTATGCATTTTATAACCAGCAAAATCTTAAAGGATTTTTGAGAAAAGGTTAATTTGATATTAAGAAAGTTTAAATAATGGTGCTACAGAAACAGACTGGCAATAAACTATGTGAAAACAGTGTGTTTTATTTAAAATGAAAACTGAGATATCTGGTAACGAAATAATCAAATCATATAAAAATCTCGAAAGAACCCCCAAAGAAAATTTCGAACTAACTATTGTCAGGAAAGTTCATTATTAGTAATACAATAATATACTGAGTGTTCTCAAAGATCCTTATTGATCTTCATCCATCATAGTGAAAAAAACGAAAATTAAAAACCATCATCTAGCCCAAAGATCTGACCAATTGAAAAAATACATCGTTAATAAAAAGTAAATAACCGGAATGTTTTAAAATAGTTTACAATTATTCAAATCATTTATTTATATAAAAATTTTGATATGAAGTACAAAAAGTCAAAAAAATTAAAATGAATATTTTAATTTTTTTACCGATTTTTTCATTCGGTAGCATTTATTTTGATCTGGAAAACATATATTTCAGTAATTATTTGTTCTCGTTTATAAAATAACAATTTTTTCACAAAAATTTAATTTCAATTGAGATCTTACTGTCGCCAATGTAAAATCTGGATGTATCTGATACAGCAAATTTCATTACACGTGATGTATAATCTCATGTGATTTTAGTCCTTGGAGGTATTGATTTTGATCGTAGAAGATCCACAAGTGCTGTCTTATGCTCATCAACAAAGCAATTTCGAATTAATTAATATACAACACAGACGGCAATTTCGCTTCTATCATGTATTAATTGAGTGTATAAATTATTTGCTTAAACCACTGTACAAATACACATATTTAACCATAATTTCCATTGCCAGTAATTCCAGACAAAGGAACAGACCATGGATTTATTAGCAAGAGGGTTATAGTATTATATCGTTTGTTATGTTGTCCATCTAAAAATCACATTCTAACAACTTGTTCATGAATAAACCAAACAACGTTGTCAGTACATACAAATAGAATAATGACAACTTACTGTGGTGTGTTGCAATTTATTCAATATTCACATAGTAATAGAAAGTATGTATATCTGTAAAAATATTTAAACAATAATTTGATCAAATTTATTACACAATTTTTTTTATAACATTCGAAATTCGAATAAATATTTTTTACTTCGTGTAATTTGTATTCCTGATTTATTTTCTGAATTTTTTGAATCGTGGTAACGTCGCATAACAGTTGGATGCAAGTTGGAGGAAGTTTGTTTCCATTGTCCGTTTGTCCAATTTTTTGTGAAAACTATGATCATTGTTCTTTATTGATCAACTATACTTGACATATAAGTGCATTTGTGAGTTGGAAATACGGTGAGACAATGCCAGGTACACAAATGACTGGATTATAAGATCCCAAACGTATATTTTCACAGGTAGATATGAAACTATTGTTTTGCAGTGGCATAGGTGTACACTTAGGTAATGTTTAGACAGAAAAGTAGAAATACCCTGTGATGAAAATCAAATTTAATGAGAAATCGAAGTTCAATGTATCTCAGAATCAATATTAGAGAAAACGTTAGAGAATTTTTACCTTAAGAACAAATTTTGGAGTTTTCTCAGATTTCCTGTTGATGGAAATTTGAGAAAGAACGTGTTGAACATAGTATGATTTGATGAGGATAAATGTCTTCCCAAACGTGTTGATATTTGCTCGACACATTTCAATGAAAATGATTTGCAATTAAATTGAGTGGGCGAAAATATTTAAAGAAGGGTGCTGTTGCACAATTTCTTTTCAACTATGCATCTGTCTCAGCAGCTTAGGTAACATAAATTCCATGGTTTCCATCAAATCATTAAATCATCATCATTAAATCATTAAATTAAAAAATTAAATTTTTTATTTAAATCTGTGGAACTCGAACTGTCATAATGTCTAGTTACTTAAGTGTGCTAAACATGAACGTACATATAAGCTAAATGCTATTCTAAATTAGATTTATTAAAGTATGCCTTCGATTTAAAAATCGTTCCATATTATCTGTAAAAGTAAAGTATTCCTGTCAAAAATATGTAAAAAAAATCTGTATGTTCTTGGGCTTTATATACCATGTCCCTCTCTTGAAATGTCCTTTCTTTCAACCTGACCACGAACCCATGAAAATGGGGAAGTTATTGCAATCGGTCCAAAATCGAAAATTTACGGTTCGAGGTATAAAAAATACGAAAAGTAGATTTTACAAAATGTCCATGTGTGTGTGTGGATATTATAGGTGTTTCAAGGAGTGTGTGTAAATATGATAGCACCAAGAGTACTGAACCGATCTTGCTGAAATTTGGCACAAGGATATTATTAGTACCGTGAAGGATGTATATTTTATTATAGATCCATGATCACTGCAGATGAGCTAAAAAGCTTCAGTACCAATCGGATGACATTTAGTGTCCTTTTGACATATAAATTTATTATCTTAAATATAACTATAATTTTTTTATAAATAACACTATTCGAAAGATAATGTAATACTGATTTCACCGATATATTTTACAGTGAAGTCTTGTAATAAAATCTTGTGGTAAAACCCTTGATAATTTTTTTCACAACTGAATAAGCTGAGAATATTTTTATTCTCGATTGGACGATGTTTAATGCCCTTTTGGTACTGATGAGAAGGTTGCAATAGGTTCAAGTAACAGAATTTTTTTTCCTTTGAAATATAGTAGTCTCTCAAAATCACCATAAATATTCTTTAATATTTTGAATTGTGATTTTTAAATTCTCCAATTTCTTTAGGACCTTTCAAAAGTTACACTCTAGATATAAATTATTCTATTAATTAACTCTTTGGACATTATCTAAAAACGTATTTAATAATTTCAGTCCAGATTCTACTGTCGTAGAGACCTCCGGAATTTTTCCCAGAAGAAAGAGGTAGGTTTTTAGAACTAAAATTGCGGACAAACATGATACCCAACAAAACATGTTTTGCCAGTTTTTTGATTTTTGGATTTTTCTAAGAAGCAGAATATTCTGCATCGCCTTCAGCTAAAATTGCTGTAGAATCGGATAAAAACTATGAAGCCATTGCTATACCTGGACGTTCAAAAATTTAAAATTTTTACCTATCGTAAAACTTACTCATTTAATTTAATGATTTTAAATTAGTAGATATTAAAATATTATTTTCTATTTAAAATCAAAATTGATGATGAGCAATCCTCAAGCACACTCACATGAAGGTATTGAAAAACTGGGCCTAAGTAACACTAAAAAGACAGTTTCCATAGCATTATAATAAAACTGTAAGGGCCAGTTGTATCTATGTGGTTCAGCCAAATTGAACTTCGTTTAAAATTCAACGTTACACTTGCTGTAACAATCATAACTTTGAATTTTAAACGAAGGTCAGTTGAACTTAGGCTAAACCATATCTATTGTAGATACAACTGACCGTAAGTATCAATTTGTAACTTTTTTATAACAATCTGAAATTGTTTTGTTGTTGAAATCCCATCAGCAAATAAAGAAAACAGTAATGCTGGATTTTAATGTTTTCATAATGTGAATGGTAAATATGTAAATTAATAATAGTCATTTTCAGTTCAGTAAGGGGTGATCCAAACGATACTAAAACACCTGATGCTGAGCCTGTATACCCGTCTAGTACGTTAACTGCTTCAGAGATGGAGGATATATTAATCAATACGGCTGAAGAAGGACAAATTCAGAGTTCTATAGTTTGTCCTAATTCTAGTTACAAAGGGAAACTAATCTTTGGGCAAGAAAACGTAAGCACAATGCTAGTTGACAATTAGTATTGTGATTAAAATTAGTCATGCAATATGTTCAGTGAAAAAACCTATAAGTAGTGTGTAGTATCACATAAAATACGTTTAATAATTTGTAGGAAAAGGCAGGATGGTTGCAATTTTAACACTGATGATATTTCATCAGTAGAGAAAGTCAAAAGAAATTTTAAAGCAATGAGAGTCAAACAGATATAAAATAATTATGCTGAAGAAATCGGTAACAAAATTAAGTGCGGCCCTGAACTATCACAGAATGTAAGTGAAACTCCGCCTCGGCTGCGTGCCAACAAAAAAAAAATTTTCTCGCTTTAATGTAAGCGGTGGAAAAAACGGAAGATTTCCAGCCTTCATGTAGCGTCTAACCCCGCACGTCCCGTCACTATACCGATTTCTCGTACTATACACACACACTGCAACTTGCATCATGAAACCTGGGAATCGATGCGTGCATCGCAACATGTTTCAATGTGTGTATGCCGTTTAAATGAGTATGGTTCAGATAAGTCTGTTAATTAATTTAGAGATGGTGCCTCAAAATGATAGCTAACTTCAGGTGCTCAAAAGACACAGTCCGTCACTGCTTATATGAAACTGGTATTAGCAGTGGACTGTGCCCAAGGGTAGATTTTACAGTTATGTTTATTGTCACTGTGGCTTTACTATAAAATAATCCTGTAGATTAAGTTACAAAATTCTGATTTTATCCATCCATTTTATACTTCCTTCCTAAAATGAATACAAACACTGAATATAACAAGGTGAGATGCAAACAAGTGTTCTGGGGCGTTGTTTACATTCGTAAAATCTTGAATGAATTTGCACTTTAATGTATTCATTAGTTTCTGTCGCAAGTGGTACGAGAGCCGGAAGTGGATGTGAGGTGATATAAGTGAGTATTTCCCCGAATGCCTATTCGCACACCCTTCGCGTTAAATGTGGGCTAATATTTAAATTTTAATGCACGCAAAAATATGCGAACCGCAAGAATTATTTTTAAATGTATTTGATGGTGATTACAGATTAAAAAAGGTTTAAAAACATCCCTATCTCTTCATTAAATTTAAATATACATGTGTTGGCTTTCCTCTAAGGTAGAATATGCGATTCAAAGGCACGTATTTAAACGGGTTTACCGGTAGTAATACAGATAAATCCCCTTAGTCCCATGTTAAACGACGAGGGATTACATTGCTAAGGAAAGGTTTAAATTAAGTGACATTTACACAACACTTTTATAGACTCTTCCGTACCAATAGTTAAATTTCATGCTTTGTGTTCTTCCCCTTTCTAGAATCGTAGGCTTGGGAAATTGGATTTTATCTCTCAGTACAATAACAATTGTAACTGTTAGAGATTAAATCACATTTAATAAATGTAAATAAGGAGGTGATATCTGCTTTTCTAGAAATTGCGAGTTTCATGCAGACAATTTTGGAGATTATCTCTAAGGCATCTAAAACAAAGATAAGAGTTTTTAAACAGAGATAAATTGACTGGATGTTTTTGTCAGCAGACTAAATATTGTGGTTGCTGAAGTTCTTAAAGAAGGAAATCTGAACTGAATTTTGTAACTGTTGGATGAGAAATGAAGCTCACTTGCTTCTTGAATAAATGCACACTTAGTAGGAGAGACCTGGAGTTCTGGACTGTTGTATTTTGGCACTTGTCATAAAGAAATTTGAATGGCTATCCCTAGCATCCAGTGCTTGCGAGGGATGAGGTTTTTTTTTTAAAGAAGCCTCTGGAAAATCATTTCAGAATAGTTTAGTTAAATAGTAAAACTTCCACGGAAACTCCCGTTCAGATTATAGAGCCAGGAATGCTGTTTATAGGTTGGGGTAATTAAGAAAAAATAATTTTGTATGTACACTTTTGTATCTACAGTTGCATAACTTATTCGAATTGTGTCTACAATACGATACATAGCATGGAATATATAAGTGATATGTAGAGACCCCATCTTATGTAGTTATTCCAATTACGGATTTCCGTACAACTCTCGAACATCTAATAAAAATATAATGAATATTGTGAAATTCAATGGTTAACGATTTTTTTAGGAATTAATTAGTGTGTGAATCGTGAAATAATAATATAATAATTATTTGCGTATAAGTATTATTACAAGAATTTTTTAGAAATTAACTAATCAACTCTTATGTTATTTTATTGCATATTGCTAATTTCTTGCAAAATTCAACATATTTATTTACTCGCATAATTAATTGAAACGACGAAGAAACAAAAAAAAACATTTTAAATGTGGGTGCCATAACTGCCATATATTACAAATACAAGCTGCATTGTCATTTTTTAAATGTAGATGACTATTACTCAAAAAATAAATTTTTCTCAATTAAACCCATATGAATTATCTAAAACATAATAACAAAGCACTAAATTAAATGTAGGTTTTATACGGTTGAAAAAATTCTATTATAAATAATTGCAAACGCCTATATGTCGCAGTTCAAATAAATAAACAAGCAGACATACGTTTAAGATAGAATCCTCACCACTTACATACATCACAATTGATACATGCATGGCAATTTTTCACGAATTCCCTCAGCTTTACAAAGTCTTGACTCCAACCAAACATCACAATTTTGTTCAGTTGACGCAATGAATATTGTATGATCTATTCAAATTTATTTTCCAGTTATCAGGATTTCCACCATGCGAAACAAAAATTTCAAACACTATTGAAGAATAATCCGAGATTTAATACTATGTGCCATATGGTAGACCCATTTACAGACAAAGAAGTAGACTTATCTATCCTAATGTAAATGTGGCTTCCTTGAGAAGCATCCAGTATTTCAAATATGCTCCAGGTACGTCTGTAAACGTAGAATGATCGCCTTCAGACTACAAATGGATTTTTAATGATAGGTGCCAAAGTCTAACTTCAGATCATTCAGAACAATTGTTAATAATACATTCTCAATCCAGTGCCACAAAATAATTGTTGTTGTGTTTTTTGCTAAATATTCATCGAATTTTGGATATTACCAAAATCATCATCAAAAGTATGACGTAAGATATTGTTTATTTCTTCAATAAAAAACAGAAAAAACTTTATTTCCTATTTTTATTTTTAGAGGACTTCCAGCCAGGTATACGGACAATTATTTATCCTACGTTTCGTCCGAGTTTTCGGACTTTTTCAAAGGTTAAAAGCTAAAAATAATGGTTTTACATAAGTTTTAAATTAGATTAGTGACAGAATACATATCTAAAAAAGTGTTTTCTTACCTAATATAAATTTTCTATTTTAATTTTATTATATGGGCTGGTTTTATTTTTTTTTATTTGGTAGGAATGTGTTGTAGTTCGACGAGTTAGACAGAGAATGATCAGTATTTGGTGTCGGCGTTGTGCGTTCTTTTTAAGAGTAGGTAATTATAACAGCTGATAGTATACTTATATTGATGGTCCGAGTGACAGAGTTATTGTAAACATTCTCATGATATTGGATAGCCGTTGAGAAGAGATTTTGCAGTTAGCACATATACAGGATGTATAAAAATTGTTACCATTGAATAAGATTGCGTTATATGCTACTTAGATTTTCTATATCTGTTTGGTAATTTACTGGTTTTTTTTGTTATTTTGTATTTCGGCCATTTCCAAAAACATGCGTTTTTGGAATTTCTTTCTTTATGCAGTATGGTTGTATCCGAAAAGTTAAAATAGTGTGAATTATTTATGGCGTGTTCAGCTAATGCTGTGCTACATGAATTAGGAGTTGCTATGGAATTTCTAATTGATAATTTATGTTGATTTATACGTTTATTTAAATATTGTTGGGTTTGTCCAATGTAACACCTATCGCAATCTGAGCAATCAATTTTATAAATAACATGGGTTTGATTTAATTTCTCTATTGGATCTTTTAGTTTTGAATATAATTTATTTTTTATGCTATTATCATTTCTGCATGCTAATTGTATGTTATATTAATTAGGTAAATATAACATACAATTAGCATACAGAAATGATACTAGCATAAAAAATAAATTATATTCAAAACTAAAAATGTTTTCTAAACAGCCTTACAAGTAACCGAAGTAACTCACAGAAAATCCTAGGATTTTGTGTTGAGTAAAGAAAGATAAGATCCTACAGTTTATTGTGAAGTCCGAACCACATCGGCAGTTCCTCTCCCATCTTAATCTGAAACAAATTACAAATAAAATATCTTACTTGCTCCGGATTGATTCGACCCATCGAACTCGTGTATGCTAAACTGAAGTATTATGGTTTTGACCCTATTGCACTATTATTTTTTGAAAACTATTTAAAATCACGATCTCAGCTAGTGCGAATTGGAAGCACTGAATCCTCTGTTGGAAATGTGTCAACGGGAGTTCCACAAGGATTAATTTTAGGTCCCCTGCTTTTCATTGTATACACGGCTGACATGTATAATAAAATAAAACATATGTCTATGCAGACTTATGCGGATGATACCCAATTGTTGTTTCACTTTAATAGCGACAATTGTCACCAAGCAGCTCTTAGTATTAATCAAGACCTTAGTTATATTGAAAGGTATGCTTCTGAAAATAACTTAAAGCTCAACGCGTCGAGATCCTCCGCTATGCTCTTTACTTCTGCAGCTCAATATATTCAGCTAAAGTCTAGCATTACTTTAAGAATAAGTGATGATCTAATTAGTTGGTGCGATTCTACAAAAAATTTAGGACTTTTGTCTGATATTAATCTTCGTTTTACTAAACATGTAAGTAATTTGATACAGAAAACTTCTCTACGCTTCAGACTTCTTCAAATTAAAGAAAAAACTTTGTGAGAGCCTTGTATTGTCCATTTTCTATTATTGCTATATCGTTTACTATCCTTGTCTTGATAAAGTAAGAAACGTATTCAAAAGGTACAAAACACTTGCTGTCGATATGTTTTTGATCTTAGAAAATTTGATCATATCTCTAATAAAATTAATCAGATACAATGGTTAAATATGGACAATTTATTTTGGTTTTTGTTCACAATTTATACACAACTTCAACACCCCTCTACCTTAAGGAAAAACTGATTCCGAGAAGTACTATTCATAATATTAATGTTCGTGGCAGAGACACATTAACAATACCTCTGCATGGCACTTCCATATTTTTTTAAGAGATCACTTTCGTGCAACGCAATTTATTTATACAATAAACTAAACCTACATTTTAAAAAGTATACCGTTCCTAATTTTAAAAAGAAACTCAAAAAATATCTTTTAGATCAGTAGTTACTTGGCAATTCATTTTGATTCTTGATATTTTTTTCTCTTTTTTCTTTCTCTTTTTTTCTTTCTCTTCTGTTTGAATAATTGTTGGGATAATCTACTCATTACTTTTACTTTTTACTTTCTTTCTTTCTCTTTTTCATCTTTTCAATTTAATGTTACTATGTTACTATTATTATACATTCGGGATCGAGTAAATAGCTATAAGCGCTTTACCCACTCGGCCACCATGATGTGTATCAATTAAGAAATAGAGATTTGAGGGACCGGCCGTCTTGATGTATGGCTGAGGCTTCATCGGTACACACATTAAAATATTGGTCTTTAGAAATTTTAAATTTGTTTAATGTGTCCGTTACTAACTGTTAGACAATTTCCAGTTAACCCAGATACGCCTACCGTCGATGTAAAATTAACATTTATTGTAGTAGTTACGGAAAGTTTTATTCATATTTCCTCGTGAAACACCTGTTACATTAGTCTATTGATCTCAGTATAGGAGTTATTGTTTTACAAAAGCAAGAACCGTTAATGAAGTAATTTTAAGAATGTAAATTGAAAGGATAATATTTTACTTCCACACCACATCATATGAGTAGAAGCGCTGTGTATCGGCAGTTTTTCTAAATTATTGAGAATAAGTGCTTTAAGAGAAAAATACGAACATATTTTACAGTCTTAAATTTATTAATAGAAATTTTAAAACTGGCAAACAAAACACAAAATTAATAATTTGGAATTATTAATATTTCATTTTTCTTATACCTCGTTATTTTATTTGATAACCTAAAAATTGTTTAGCATTCATTATTCAATTATTGATAATGATAACAAAATATTATGCCTATTATTGTGTATTTTATTTCATTTATCTAGATAGTCTACAGATTTTTTTAGTTTAACCATATAAAATGTTAAAAAATGAAATGTATACACCTGGCTGCACAAACATCAAAAACCCATGGTCTCTGTTCTAACTAATAATTATTTATTTTATTAATTAATCAACAACACTAAATTTGCTTCGTACACCCATGGTATCCTTGCAAAATATTACGACTGTGACGCGAGGTCCCAGAACGCTCAGTGGATTTATGAATTAAATGTAGTTGAAATAATCTATGTTGTGGCCTCAGGATTATTGGAATCATATAAACGAACATCGAGACGAGGACCTTCAAAATAAAAAGTAAATATACCCATATGGAGTCAAGGTACGATATGCTAGATCATCTGGTAATTTAGCAAACGAAACAAACTTGATATGCAGTCTGCTATAAACAAGCAGCTTTTAGGTGCCAGAAATGTGACATTGGACTACACCCAAAATTATGTTTCCTGAGTTACCACACTAAAGAGTAAATTTCTGTACAAATTTAGTTTGTCAATGTTTACCGATTTTTCACTGTTTTGAAATAATAAATTTGTTTTTATTTAACACGTTGACTGCCACATACGAGAAAATTCGTAGTTGGCAGCCTTTCACTGGAAGCCCACTATGAGTATACTCGTATTTGGCAGGTTGTTCTAAGATGCCGGCTACGAATATTGTCGTAGCAAATGCGTACTAAATATAGGCATCGGGCCATTCAAACCTAGATGGCAATGAGAAAGACACCAGTCAAAGAAAATGGATTTTTATTCAAAAACAAAGTAAAACATACAGTTTTTCAACTAACTTTTTTAGATGGACAAAATATGAGTTATATAAAATATATTTATACATGATATTTTTTGAAACATTCTTCCACACACAAGGCGGGTTTTACTTTACACACTGGACAATAATACCTCGTTTCTCGCCGGAGTTTTCCGGCCATGCAAACACGGCAAGGTTTAGTTGGACTCGCTTTTTTTCAGTTGGTGGTATCGCCTCCAGGTAATGAAATGTTTCACGCCTGTTGGGCATAATGCTTTTCTTGGGCATTTTATCTCCGATTAGGGCGACAATAAAAGCTTCCCTGAATTTTAGGGTTCTTATGTCTGAATTGGTCGCTTTTCGAAATAACAAATGAGCATTGTGAATAAACATTTCTAAAATATGCAGAAACATTTTCTTTGGCCATCTAATTGTTTTTTGCAGAGCAGAATAGTATGACAGTATTTGATCTGACCTGTCAACGCCGGACATTCCATTATTGTAGTCCCTCATAATGTTTGGCTTCATTGTTATTGCACCATTCCTATTTTGAACTTCCACAGCTTATACTTTGTCCATGTTCGATATAGTGAGGACTTCTCTTTTATCTCTCCACTTGCAAAGAACAACTGAATCATGCCTACTCCATACAAGCTCACCTTTTTTTTAGTCTCTCTATTACCAGATCCGAATTTCCTTTTCTGTTGGATCTGAGGGTCCCACAAATATATGTTTTCCTAGCAGTAAATTGCTTGATCAGCGAGACGGAGTTGTAAAAGTTATCTGTAAAGACCTTGTAGCCCTTATCTAAGTAGTTCTCCATCAATTCAAAAACTACATCTGCTGCATTGCCCATTTCGGTTGCTGTTTCGGACTTGCCGCAATATGTTTTGATTCTTAGGATCATCCCGTCTGATTCACACAGTTCATAAAATTTTACACCAAAACTGTTTTTTATTTTTGATATACTGGCGGAAAACCAGTATTCCTCGACATAGTACCATGGACTCATCAATACTCAAGTTTCTGTCCGGAACATACTTCTCACGCATGGTTTTATTGAAATGGTTCAAAACTGGTCTTATTTTATAGTCTATCGTTGCTGTCTCCAGAACCATCAGCAAAATGTAGGAAACGTAAAATTAGCTGAAATTAGTTGCGGCTCATAATTGAACTCCAAAAGGTTGTTTTATAAAAGGTGGCCGTATTCAAATAATGCTCAATAGTTGGCAGTGTACAAGGTCCCATATGTACTAATAAACCAAGAAAATTTTCATTTCCGAAGTGTCAACATCTTTCCAGCGAGTAAATCGTGAGGACCTTCTGATTGAGCCTATCTTTGCGATTTCTTGATTAGCATATAGATTAGTCTGCATTACAAGGAGATCCAAAGATTCTTGCGGGATGAACAGATCCACAAGATTTTTATAGTCAAATTTCGGGAGTCAAATTGCAAGCCGCAATCTTCTACAAAATTGAATTGAGGTGGTTCTTGCTCAATTTCACACCAAGAAATGTTTTTTTCCTTAGTAGCTGAAGGTTGCTGCTGAATGTTTATGTCTTCATCCTCGGCTCCTGCATTTCTTCATTTTCTTCGTACTCGCTTTCCGAAGTATCGTCACTTGAATCTAAGGGCTCATAATTTTCATCGACATCTGAATTGTCCCTCAGAAATTCGTCTCACTCTGATTCACTAAAATTTGCATACTCTCCTAATTCATCTTGCGTAAGACCTCTTTTTCGCGACATATTCGACCGCACGTGATGCATACAACAATAAAACTGCAGGAATCATCGTGTTCAGACGACGACGCGCGCATGATACTAAGGACATGGATGCGCGATACAACACTGCACAATATGTGCAAGCGGTAGAAGCGAGCGAGATAACTCGTAGTTAGCGTATGGAGGTACCAAATTTCTCCAGGACACCAACTACGAGATAATTCGCTCGAGTTTTTTTTCAAAGAAATAATTAATTTTGTCAAAAATAGTATCAAAATATTATATCTTAAGGTTTTTTTAATCGCATAAAGTAGTTTACACAGCTTGGCGTAGGCCATCATACTTGAGTAATTCCCCTGTGGCAGTCAACGTGTTAAAGTAGTTTAAATTGCTACTGTCCGTTTAAACATACGCCATCAAACTTTAAATCTATGAGCTAAAATTAGAAAAAATATGAAAAATCATATTTAGAATAATAAATTAAACAAATTTTCAGTTTTAGACAAATATTTTAAGAGTCATAGTGTCAGGAGTATCTGGGTTAAGAACATATTTTGAAAAAAAAACGAACGAAAAAGTTGTTTTCGAAATAGATAAAACAGAATAATGTATACACTCAACATATTGTAAGAATAAAATAATATCACACTTTTAACACTGCTATGCTTTATTAACAAAATGGTAATGACACTAAACGTCGACTGTCGGTTGACTTATGCCAATGCAATGTCGATACTATGACCAGCCGCCCTCACTTATTACAATATACTCATATTACATACATGCTTACTATCGAACAGTAACCATGCGATGACTAATTGTATATAAATCTATATTACGCGTTACAAGCACTGGCGGTTCTTCTATGGGGTCATTTGTTCAATGACCTCCCACATACAAATAAAAAAATAGAGCTATTCATTTTCTGAAGTTTAAAAATATATAATATATATATTTTTAATATTCTTAAAAAATAGTTTCTAGTTCATTCTATGCACAATACTATTCAAATATCTAGATCATTACATTATTCATTTATAGAATTTAAAAATTTTGGGTCAATCCACAACGTGTCCTCAAAGCTAGCTACCGACCGAATGTACAACGAATTAAAGTGAAATAGACATATGCGCGAATCGTCAGAAAACAAAAGAGACAGAAAACACTAGCGGAGACAATGTCCCTGACGACCCTGACACGGTAACATACGAAGTTTAGTAGAGCAGTCGCCACTCGCCAGTCAGCAGTCTTAATGTTGACTAGGTACGCGTTGGTCGGTAAATTCTGTCGCGTTGTTTTTAATGTTTTTATTTGTGAACATTTTATTAGTAAATCTCTACTTGTCGTGAAATTAAGTAAAACAGTGTTTTTGGTGTTTACTATTAAATACGAGTGTTGTACAAAATATATTAAAACTGAAAGATGGAATAAGTTGGGTTATGAAGACCGAGTGAAATTCAAAGGTGGTGGCCGTCCAAAACCTAATATGACGATAAAGCAAACATCTCTTGATAAGAAAAAAAAGTTAATAGGTATTTTTAATTAAAAAAAGTTATCCTTCAGCAAATTTTATTCATTGTTACATCATCATCATCAACTAAATTTAATTTTAGAAAAAGCGTCAAGTCAGGATAAAAGCATAAAAATTTGTTTTGCTAATTTACATAGCTTTTCTTCATTCTTTGGATAATCGCCAAAAAGAACAGCCGTATTAGATAATGTTATTAAGGTGAGATTACCTAAAGCGGCTCCAACACGATGGAATTTTAATACAAAGTGCATAGAGACTGTTTATACCTATCGAACAGAATTATTAGATTGTTTAGAAAAAATCATTGATAATGAATCAGAAAACAACACTCTAAACCAAGTTATTGGTTTAAAAAACTACTTACAAAATTAACATTTTCTTTACTGGTTAAATTTTTTTCATTTAGTTATGCCTCATCGTGATATATTGTTCAATCACAAAAATGTAATATCGATGTCATCACAGTAAATAAATGTATTGGCGTTTTTAATAGTAAAATTGAAGACATCAGAAATAAAATTTTGAAAAACTATTTGGAGGAGACATCCATGCAGTCTGCCCAGAGATGTAAAACGGAAGAACCAAAAAGGAGAATTTCATTAGAAGTTTGTGATATAATTACATCTGAGATCAAAAACAGATTTGGCTTCAGTAATCATTTAGCAGTGTCTCAGTTATTTCACGCAGATCGATTTAAAGATTATAAAAAAGCTTTCCTCAATATATGTTTAAATTAGTTAAAACGGAGTATCCAGTCATAAATCATTTGAAACTTAACACTGAATTAGAAGTATTATATAGCCGAGAAGATTTTTCCAATAGTGAAGGTGCAGTTGCTTTGTTACAGCTTTTTATTAAAAATAATTTGTGCAATACTTTTTCTGAAAGTGTCAAACTGTTAAAAATCTTATGTACTCTCCTTATGACTACCGTCGAAAGTGAACGTTGTTTTTCCACCTTAAAAAGAATGAAGACATCTTTAAAAAATACCATGGGTCAGGAAAGGTTATCTGCTTTAGCTATGCTTACCATAGAAAGGGCATTAATAAAGAAGATAAAAGACTTTAATGAAAAAGTAATTGACCACTTTGCATCTCAAAAAGACCGGAGGATCGACTTGGAATTTAAATCACTTTAAAAGGTAGGTAATACAGTAAACTTTTCTAATTGACCTCCCTATCTCTTGACCCACGAACCGCCGTTGGTTATAAGAACTCAAATAATTCCTACAATAATTAAATCAAATATAAAAAAGGTACTTCATAAGGTACATACTTCGTTTATTTTGTCTATGAGTAGCACTGGTTGTGGTGTCGCTTACAATCTGATAAATGGTGAAAGAAAAACATATTATGATAATCCAGACAAACCTTGGACGCCTATGTTAATACTTTATTGATAATAATGAGCAAAACAGAATTTTCTTCAATATTTTTTGCCTTTTTATACAACACTTCAACCTGAATGACACATAATGTCACATACATAGACCACTTAATTAATATTTAAATTCAAAAGTAACACAGTTATAGGTTAAACATACCGCCTGCTTTGAAGAGGTCAGCATTCTAAATAAAATAAACCGTATCAGGCAATAGATGAATTAAAGGGTTAACAAATACAGCTGAAATACATACGAATTTAAATTAGAGATTCATAGACCTTAGGTCGGATTTAATTCCCACGAGACTGCATATGATGATTTGGTGGCTAAAAATCGCAGTTTAACGAAACGAGTAAAATACTATACTATATTATTTACATTCGTTTGCTTACATGTGTAGTTTGTATGTCGGGATTTTGCTACCATTTTTTTTTTTCATCAACGTTTCACAATATGACGCAGAGAACTGCATAATACGAATTGTTGTGTGTGTAATTGTCAGTCGAGGAAGAATGTGGATAGGACAATCCACTTTTACTATTTTCCCAAGAAAAACGCGGATTTTGTTTGTATCAACAATAGCTATGATATCGTGGAGAAAATAGCAGAAAAGTATGTAAAAAAAGCATAATTGATGGGAAAAGCAGTAACGTCAGCAATGCGTGTTCATTTCAAACTAGAGGACTATAATACAAAAGGTATATAAAGTTATAATATCGAAATTTTTAGTTTAGGTACTTCCACAAATTTGTAATCAATACTGCAAAATTGGTTAAACTTATTGAATTTACTTACAAACTTTCGATTCATATAATGATATACTATCGAAAACACTAAAGAATGCCGTTACGTCAAAAATATTTTCTTTAACCTCCAACGTATGCTGTTCAAGCGTTCTTTGTTTAGAACATAATAAAACGAGAGAGACAGCGCAAAGAAGTCCATTATATGTGACTGTTAATATCTCAGCCTGACGTTGTTAATGCGTTATACGAAAATCTAACTTCCTTGACGAGAAAGAAAGAAATGTCATGATTTCGTACGTCTCAATAACAAGCGACAATAATATTGATCAATCTGATCGAATCCTTTTGACTAGCGTCGTTTTCACATGTTTCATGGATTCCTGTTTCTGCATGTTAACTATCAAATTTGGATTCTTTATTTTTGAGTTTGATTGTTACCGTTTTCTTTATTTCATTAATTTTTGTATATGAAAAACAAATCTTTTCAGAACTAACGATAGTTAATCTTCAAAGACAAAAGGTATGTTTAAATGTAATAATAATGATTCTTAAAAATACATACAAGATCCTTTTTCTAGAACGCCATCAGACAGCTTTTTTATTTTTAATGATATTAATTAATTTAAATGTAATTGTTAATATCTACAAGCAATCTGCCTTTTGCCAAATTATATAAAAACACAAAATTTAAAGACTGACGAAGTCGTCTATTCTGACTTTTAGCGGACAAATGTAGGTTATGTTTTTACTTTTTCACCTGTCAACGAGTAAATTTTGTTTATATCTGGATGTCATTTCAACGAACATGAATTAGACTAACACAGTTCTGATTTGATTCATAAGAATTATAACGATGACTTAACGGCATTCTTTCTTGATATCGATAATATATTTTTCTACCTAAAAAAGGACCCAGAAGAGCCACTAATGCGAATGTAATCATACCAAGAATTAGCTGATTTTTACTCGTCTGATTGCAGCGCTATATGCACCGTGGTGATTTTAGTTTCCAATTGTATAACAAACGACTTGGAATTAAATAGTTCAGGTTTAGAATATTCTGGACTGGACTATACCTATTTCAGCAAATTAAATCTAGGTTGTGTATGTAATATACTAATATCAGTGACAGATATTCGTTCATTGCCAAAATTTTAAGTCGTCATCATGGATTATGCGATAATTCAACACCACTTTGATGAAGTATTTAATGCCCTTCAAGATAAAGAAAACTTTGAAATATTTACAAAAATGAAACCAGTCACAGAACCGAGGATTAAAAAAACCTTAGTGAAAATAGTTAGCCCTTCTAATTATGATGTTCCCGAAGTCACTAACACACAATATATATCGAAATGTTCTAACGATGAAGAGAGTTTATATGGAAGTACTTACAGTTCACCACCATCGACAGCATCTTCCCATAAGAGAAAATATAATACTGTTGATCTATCAGTGAAATCTCCACAGACGATTGAATTGAGAAATACGCTATTTGAGTGCAAACATTGCGGAAGATATATCTTGGGAGATTTTTTAAGTGTTCATGAAGAAAAATGTATTAAAGAGAGGTATAATGGAAAGAAATATGGATTCAAATAAAAACTAAAACACTTAATTTGCTATTATAATTTATTATGCTCGTTGCTGTCATCTGAATGTCGTGTAAGTTTTGTTAAAATACAAGATTTTTAAATACTGTGGTTCTAATATGTGATTTATTTAAAAGACTTATTTGAAATATCCTTGATTTGAATGCTGCCCTTTTTCACACATCACTTAAAATATCGCTGATTTAGAAAATGGATAATCAAACCAAATTAGAATCAGCAAACCTAAAATAAAGATGCCCCACAAATTAATAGTTGTTTTTTAATATACCTGTGTAATTCTTCATTACGATATCTACTGAGTTATTATCAAAATTACCCGCCCCACTAGTTTAATGTGTTGTTGGGTAATTAAACTTCAGTGGTTTACCGCCAATGTTTTCAGCTGTACTTCGGCGTCGATTAAAGTCAAAAATAAATCCTTTTCGGAATCGGTTTCGCGAAAAGAAGTGCAATAATTAGATTTCAATGTTAGTGTGTTTTTGGTTGAGGACTGTTGAAGAAAAATTTGTGATTTTTAACTGTTTCGTGAATTTGTACATTAATTTGAATTTTACTCCATTTAAAAGGTATTTCAATTCTTTAAATTTTTTGAATAGTTTCTTTAAAATTGATAATACCTAAATTCTAAAACTAAAGTTTTAATAAGACACGGTAAAAACAGATTTTCAGTTTATTAAAATTAATTAATAAGTTCAAAATGAGCATCTACTGCTAATTTTCAAACATCTGTGGAGTATAGTTCTTATTTTGGCCGTTATTCTATCATTTAACTTTGGCAAGTTTGCAGGTTTTGTTAATTCCCCTGCACAGAAATGAACTTTTCCTGTTTTTGAATATATATATCTCGCAGCCACTGAGGTATTTGCTGGGACCAGTATCTGCAATTCAGACGGTTTACGTGTCCATGAAGAGTAAAACTTGTTTTCAAAAAAATTCTCTCAATAGAACATTCAAATAGAATTGGATTGCTGCAAAACTGCTGAAAACTGGATTTAGAATAATGATGTACATCGACCTATGAACCGGGAAAGAAGTCTCTGTGGAAAATGTTAACACCCAATAAGATTAAATGGGCTATCGGTACTTTAAATCACCCGAAGGGAATGGTATCTTGCTGACCATCAGCAAAGAGTCGAGGAAATGACTCCCACTCTGGTACAGACCTTAAGAACCAGTTACAACTTAGGTTATATTCCCAAAGCATGGAGAGAGGTAAAAGTAGCGTTTACTCTGAAGAAGACCAAGAGCCCAGCCGAAATTGTATCCATCTATTATACGTTTGACCTCATTTCTCTTAAAAACAATAGAGAAAATCTTAGATCAATATCTAAGAAGAGAAATACTACCAAACACATCGTTTTACAAAAACCAGTTTGCCCATCAAGCTGACAAATCTACAGAAATCACCTTACATAATCTTGTAATAAAATTGAAAAAGCGTTTGTAGCAAAAGACATAGCTCTCATAGACAAAGAGAGAAGGCTTCTGATAACACCTCCTAAGAATCAATAAAAAGAGCTCCACAAAGGAAAGGCTTTGAGCCTTCAACAGTAAGATGGATATTATGTCTGCTTAATAGTCGAAGAATAACGGCGATACTGGAAAGGAATTCAGTAACAGTAACAGCCGTGCTATGATCTGTACTTACTGATGAACTTGTCACTAAACTAAGTGTCTCTGGATTCGACTTCCAAGAATACGCTGATAACTTAATCATTATAATAAGAGGCAAACATGATAGGATGATCTCAGACATATTGCAAAGCGCACTCATTATCATCAAAACTTGGTGCTCGGATGAAGGTTTACATGTTAATCCAAGCAATACAATCATTATATCATTCATAAAAAGAAGAAAGCTTTCTCTAATAGCCCCAAAATGAATCGCATACAAATTGACTTCTCTGATGAGGTAAAATATCTAGGTGTAATCCTAGATCAAAAACTCACTTGGATCAAATATTTTACAAGGGTTACTGAAAGAGTACAGCGGCCCCCTGGATGTGCCGCAGGCTCTTTGGCAAAACTTAGGGTCTAAAATCAAAAATGATCTATTGGTCATACTTAACAGTTGTCAGACCCATTGTCACCTATGCATCATTAGTATGGTGGCAAAAAAACAAAAGATAAAGCAGGACAAAACAAGTTGCTAAAAGTGCAACGGTTAGCGTGCCTGGGAGTCACAGAAGCAATGAGAACCTATCCAACAGCAGTAATGGAATCCTTGTTTGTTCTGTTACCTTTACATACCATGCATGTAAAGAAGGAAGCAGTCCTCAGCGCTCAAGGACTGCAGTCTAAGAAATTCATACTAGGAGATCTAGTTGGACATTTGAGTATTCTGAATGAATTTCAGTTAATCTCGATGACCAAACCTACTGACATAATGTCAGTGAGACTCGAATTTGAGCGGATATTTGAAAACACTGACATAGTTTTCCACAAAACTCCAAAACACCATATATTGCACTCGACGCCCGTTTCGCCAATCAAATTTGCATAATCAGGAGATGATTAATACTACTGTTTTAATCATCTTCACATCAAAGGTTTCATCCACTTCAAGATGGATATTTGAAGTGATAATAACTGATCACCAAATATTGAACTCTGGAGATCACAAATTTGAAAATGGATCCCTTATTTGCTATACAGATGGATCAAAGGTGAAGGAAGGAGTAGTAGTAGAAGTATATGGATCTTATATACTTGTGTAAGTCTAACATAGACATAAATCCTCCTATTGGAAGTTAATTCCAGGTCAAAGACAAGCGAAGAAGTTTATAATAAACTACTTGCAACAAAGAGTTAGAGAGCTGCTCGAACTCAGCAAACCACAGTTAAGGATACTTACAGACCTTCTCATAGGTCATTGCTCACAAACAAGACAGCAAAGCTGAACGCTACATATGTCGCTTTTGTACAGATGAACCGGAAACAGCTGAACATATAGTTTATTTGCTTTAAACAACTTTATGACGAATATATATATATATATATATATATATATATATATATATATATATATATATATATATATATATATATATATATATATATATATATATATATATATATATATATATATATATATATATATATATTAAACGTGAAAAACGTTTACGAAGAACCACCCTGTGAAGTTCAACGGAAGTAATTTATACTGCTTTTGAATAATCAATATGGACGCTCAGGTTAATAAAACCCCATCACTCCTTTGACTCCGATAGTTTGTCCCATCATCGTAAACATATCTGGAAACAAGTTTGAAGATATACTTTAATCAAAAAATAAAAATGTCAGAGCAATTGAAAATTCTGTATATTTGAGAGATATTTAGTTTACGTAATAAGCTCAGAAAACGACAATATGGTGGGTTTCAGCTGGATCTGTATCAGGCAATGTAAAAGGGTGCAGGTGGGAACTTTTAAGGATTTGGAGAAGGAACTTACATGACACAATATGATAAAAAACCTTCCCTCAGAATTTGTCCAGGGTCATTCTCTAACATGAATGAGCTATTAGATGTTCTTCAGAAAGCTTTTAAGGATATATTAAAATCCAAAGGAACATTTCAAAAACAGTTTTCTTTAAAAATATTATGAAACTGGTAGTTGAAAAAACAACTGTTTTTTTTAATAGGCCTAAAGAATAAAACAATATACATTTTTGTTTGAAATTTTCATATTTTAAAAAGCAATAGACGGATGTCTGCAAAGAATATATTTACTTAACTCGAATATAATGTAAAATGACATGACTGATGCTTGAGTTTGCGGTAAAACGTAAAACATATCCAAAGTTTCTGTTTTGGTGCAAGCGTTAAGTGTAAAATGAAATAGCTAGTCTATTTTGTTATTGTGGCTAAAAATATATTCTGTTCGCAACAAGGTGTGTTATCACTCAACCGCAGGCGAACATTTACTGAGGGTTCCATTCTCCTTTCTGCTAGTGCTATGACATGTGGTTTACTTGGTAAAATACCAGCAGCAGATGTCTGGTGTTGGAATTGAGCTCTGTCAACAACCCTTAAGTCAGTGGCGTACTATAAACTGACATAATGATGAAATAGCTTTCCAAATTAAAACATATTTAAATATGTAAATTTAACTGAATTAATTTTTTCGTTTTATCTTCTGAGTTGATTACCTGGAAAATATATCAGATTTAAATAAGCACAAAGGAGAACAAAAAAATATATGACAACATTATTGTACTCATATTATAAAATATTAGAAGTTTGAGGATTAATATAGACGACAAATTGGCAAATTGATGAAAACATAAAAACTAGAGTGCTATAATAGGTGGGAATGTACTCGATCAAGAAACTCGATGATTTTATTTTATTTATTTAAAAAAAAAAAAAATAAATATATAAGTTATTCAGGGAGTATCAACGATGATGTTCCCCTGATAAAACATAATAAAAAAGTGGAGTATAAAGTTACAAAAAAAAATGGACACCAAAAGACGGTACTGAGGAACCAAGGGCAGCTATCTAAAAAATTTACAAACATAGAAACAAATAACTAAATAATTTTCATTTCACGAGTGGTAGACAAAAGTAGAATTAAAAAATCGGTAGAACCATAGACGGCCGTCGGAGAGACAGACAAACATCTTTTAAATCGCTGGAAAAAAAATTATATCGCGATCAGTTGACAAAGTCAGAAATAAGAAATATTAACAAATTAAAAGGGGAAATATTTAGGGTTAAATTAAATAAAAGAATGCCTCAAAATATCTTAGGCATTAATAAAAATAAAGTATTTATTTCGCAAATAAAATTTTTATTTTGCAAATAAAGTTTTTATTAAAAATGGTGTGGCTTTTAAGAGTCGTTGGAGAAAGCGGAAGAAAAAACTTCTCCTGTATAGAAATTCTTAGTTTTAAGGAAAAATATAGGTGAAGGCCATACTGAAACCATAAGAATAGTACCTTCTGGATTGTTAAATAATATGGTGGAAACGATGTTTGATTTTGGGATTCTCTGTCAACAAAATTGACATCAGGAAGAAGAATTTTACTGCGCACCGATTTCGAATATCTTTATATAAAGAAATTTATGACTGAAAGAAAGGGTTGAAAATGATAATCCGCGTACTAGACGTCAAAAAAATGTGTCCAGAAATAGGCACCAAACAACTAACTCAATATTCCGAATAAATCTTCAATGAAAAAATGTTTTTTTCTTAATTTTTACAACAATAATTTGTTGTGAGGCCAAGCAAAATTGAATTTAATCACAAAGAAGAAGAATTGTGGTTAAATAAGGAAATTTATCAATCATCCATCCACTGCTGTAACTTTGTGTTCCGAACAAGTGAATCGAAAGTGATAAAAATACCCGAGTATTTTTATCACTTTCAGCATAAAAATATATCGTAAAGGTAAAAAACTTTTAAATCATACCTATGTTCAGTCTTCAATAGTATAGTTCAATTCGATAGTGGTGACGTGTCGCCTATCGAGAGTTTCATTGAATTTGAATTTCAATTTTGACAGAAGTTATTTTAAAATTAAATTCACTGGTGACGTCTAACTGCTGCAGAGAGGACATTGACTTGTGGTAACTTTCTTGAAACTTGTTTTTTTATTTAATTTCCTTGACACGTAACCCCGAAATTTATCATTTAATACTTACCTTTATTAAATCACTTATGAATAGTTAAATATGTTTTGGTGTGTTTATGTTGCAGTAGCGATAAACGACAAAAGTAGCGATACAAGCGACGTAGTGGGAATCAATGCCTGATTCATATGTGAGTGTTTATACTGAAGCAGCGCGCAAAAGTAGTCTCAGTGGTTGACCTGCGATAAGACCGTCGATAACGACAAATTTGTATACTTCGTTCTTACATATATCGACGTGGAAGTTGAAAAATTAATTAGCGAAATTTCTATTAAACAATTTTTGTAGGAAAAAGAGATAGAAAACATCATCGTCCTTTGTATATATTCAAACATGTTTGTTTATGTCTGCTCAAGTCACTAAATAAATGATGGAATTCCCCAAAATATGGTTTAGTGTTAATAGGATGTATGAAATATTGCTGTTTTTTACATAAATTTTGTGGAATTTGAAGATAATAATATTTCTTCCTCTAAATCACTCAGTTTTAAACTGGTTCACATGAATCAACAGGTCAAACAATACTCTTATCACAGCTTCACTATAAACACATCAAAGAAAGATAGATTTGTATTGCTTTTATCCTCGCCCTTTAGCTTTTATCGCTGCTCAACATAAACACACCCTAACTTCAACTGTTTAGTTACCCAATTGTTTGCAGATATGTGGTAGTTTTTGTATTCCCTCTGGCATAGGAAATTGTTACTGTATCCCGATAGTCTCAATCACATACTTAGAGATATACCGCGCAAGAAAGACTCGACCGATGCAATATAGGAGGTCGCCATTTTGATGCACTGCGCGCGCACCTGAAGATAAAAGTATAAAATGGTACAACGCAACATACACATATTTGCCACATTCTAGGATGAGTTATAAAACAACTACAAAATAATAATTTGTCATATTCATAAATTGTAGTTAAAGCAGATTGAGTCATCATCAGCTCTTGCTTTATTTAATCTAGAATAAAGAATTTTGCACTATACTCAATGCATATCTTATACATATTTTTGATTTGACATATGTAAATTAGCATTGTTTATTCATAAAATTGAGTTGTAATTAACATAACGTTAATTTGCAAACCTTAAAGGGAAAAACTGTTAGCAACAATTCTCTTAGTTTCAACTCTAGCTCGTTTTTACCACTAAACCGTATTGTCAATAGCAGCAGAAAGTGAACAATCCTTTTATGGCAAACCTTTAGAATAGGCACATTCTTGTTTACCATTTTAATTAAAAAACTATTAATGATTTAATAAATTAAAAGAAACTTTAGGAAATATATTATTTCTTTATTTACAAGAAAACGATACAATGTAAACAAACACATTAAAATTTTAAAGGTATATATTTATTACAGATATGAAACAATTTACTTTAAATAATGAAAATAACCCTCGACACTGTTTTCAATTTTTCTGATCAGGACTATGCATAAATTACTTACCAGCCACTTCCTATTGTAGCGGTGTGTACCTTTTTATGTAGATAAATACAGTATGCAGTGTTAATAATAATATAACTCTATTTACCAGGCAAATCTACCCTTAGCTACTCAACTCAACTTGATAGTAAAATTCATGAAATTTAATTTGTTCCTGCTCTCAATCAATCTTGTATAACATAATTACAAAATAATCAAAAAATAATAAAAATAAATAATCAATTACTTAAAGAATCGATAAAAAATGATACATGGCAGGAATTATATAATATAAATGATGTAAACATGGCATATGAATATTTCTCAAGCAGGTTTTTGCAACATTTGGAAATATCTACACGAACAATTGAGGTTAAATCTTCTGAAAAAAAAATAAAACCTTGGATAACAATAGGCTTAGTAAAATCAATTCGAATAAGAGATAAATTAAAACTTGAGGTAAATCGAAACAAAAATAATGTGGAACTTTTAGAAAGATATAAGAATTACAGAAACAAAATAAATAACTTAATAAAAAAAGGTAAAAAAAAGAATATTACTGCAATAAGATAATGGAAAATAAAAATAATATGAAAAAATTATGGGACACAATAAAAGATGGATTGAATGAGGGTAAAAACCATAATATAGTTGAAATTGAACATAATGACGAAAATGTAAAAGATGTAAACTTAATTTCAGACATTTTTAACAATTATTTTATAAATATTGGTAAAGACATGGCAAATAAAATTAACGTAAATAAGACATTAAAAAATAGGGAAATATCTGTTAATAGTATATTTCTTAATCCCATTTCACAAGAGGAAATAATTAAAAACATAAATGAGTTAAAAAACACGGCAGCGCCAGGATATGATAAAATCTCTGCTAAAATACTTAAACTTATAAAAGGAGATGTAGCACTACCCTTAACTTATATTTTCAATTTAGGTCTACAGAATGGCATATTTCCAGATTCACTAAAACTGTCTGTTGTAACACCAGTTTTTAAAAAAGGGAAAAAATCTTTGACTAGCAATTACAGGCCTATATCTGTAATAAACAATATTGGTAAACTATTTGAAATGTGTTTAAAATCAAGGCTAATAGATCACTTAAATCGTAACAATATATTGTCAAGATATCAGTTTGGGTTTAGAGAAAACATGAGTACTGACGATGCGATGTATATGGTGACAAATACATTATACAATTCCATTGAAAACAACAAAAAACAGATTGCGGTATTTCTCGATTTAGCCAAGGCATTTGATACAGTGTCTCACAACATCCTTATTGAAAAACTAAATGATTATGGTATACGAGGTGTAGCTAATAACATATTTTATAGTTACTTACAAAACAGAAAACAGTGTGTTAAAATCGGTGATCAACTCAGTACGTTTAAACAACAATTAGAATATGGTATACCTCAAGGAACCGTTCTAGGGCCAACATTATTTTTAATTTATATAAATGAACTTTTATTTCTAGATACGAAATGCAAAATTATATCGTATGCTGATGACACTGTTCTTCTAATGGAAGGTACTAGTTGGGAAGAAGTAAAAAAATTAACAATTGAAGAATTTTCGAAAGTTCAACAATGGCTTTCCGAAAATCTCTTAACAATCAATATGGAAAAAACAAAATTTATATGTTTTAGTATCTATGACAAATATCTTCCAAATATAAACAAAATCCATTTGCACAACTATAATAATTGTATTCTCAATAAACTTTCCGATAATTGCTCATGTACGCAAGAGATAATAGCTGTAACTAACATAAAATACCTTGGATTAACTATAGATCAGAACCTCAAATGGACAGAGCATATCAACAATTTAAACAAGAAACTTCGATTGTTAATTTTGAAATTTTATCATCTCAGAGACATATTACCGAATTATACATTAAAAACACTGTACCATGCCTTGGCTGAATCAATACTGTGCTATGGAATAATAATTTGGGGTAGTACATATTTAACAAATCTTGAGGTTTTAAGAATTACCCAAAAATATTTAATCAAAGTAATATTAACAAAAAATAAGCAATATTCTACAGATCTTCTTTTTAATGAATTTGACGTGTTCAACTTAGAGCTATTGTATGCCAAATCAGTTCTCATGTTTTTTTATAAACATAAATTGATTTTAAATAAGCAAATCTGTCACACCTATGACACTCGAGGTAAAGCTAATTTAAATACGAACATCCCTGTAAGTAGCAGAACACAAACACATAGGTTTATAAATTATTTTGCGCGTAAATTTTACAACTATTTACCCTATCAAATAAAACAAATAAACAACACAAATCTGTTTAAGAAAAAAGTAACTAAATTTATTAAATCAAATAAGACTGTTTTTTTCAAATTTGTTATCAAATAAATAGGGTTAAAATTTTTTTTAAATTTCTGTTAGGTAGGTACATATTATTTTTAAGAATCTAATTTGATATGATTGTACAGTTCCAGGAATCACCTTTATTTAATTATTATACATAATACATATATTTTAAGACTAATGATTATTGTGAATTACTAAACAAATTGAATATTGTAAATATTTGTTATACACACACAGATACTTTTTTATCTAGTTGTATTTATAAAGTATTATAAATGTTTATGAAACTGTGCACCAATGTAAACGTGGTCAATAAATTTTGATTTGATTTGATTTGATTTGATAATCACTTATTGAGAATAATTTACAGAACTCTATTATTCAACATTTATGTAAATTAATTTCTTTCACTAGCTCTTAAATATGGTGTAGTTAAGCCTTGTAAAAGTAGATTTATATTTCTTATAGATATAAAAACATTGACTATCGGATATAAAATGTCTAATAAATATGTATACAACGGTAATTATTAACAGCGTCAGAGTTCAGGACTATTAGTTAAAAACCCCAATTTCAAATTGATGTGCAATTTCACAAAATGATAAATGTACATAATTAGTTGTTATAAAGATATGCTAAGTATCTAATACATACAGTAACCCGAATATATTTCTGTGCCCTTGATATAGTGGGTTTTGTGCAAAGAATATAAACTCACATAATCAATACCCCCGAAAAATAACACGGTGCTGAAAATACGTGTATTTTACTGACTTTTCGTGATTTTTAACTGACTCCAGTGTCTCGACTGTAGCAAACAGCTAATATTTCTCAGAATTCGTTAGAAACATTTTCTTTAATTCAAATACGAACAGTCTTGAGGGATTTAGGAGGTTAGAGTGAAAGAAATTCGAATCTATACACTCACTGTTGCAGAAATAATACTAATTTACTAAATTTTTTTCTTACTGCATCCATCAACTTGAAGAACTATTGTGTACTTCTTAGATAAATTATGCAGTTTAATTTATAATAACAATTAATTGTTGCTTTTAAAAACTAAAATTATGTTTATAATTGGGATATATCTTCAATCTTCTTAGAACCTATACCTAGGACTAAACCTAAAAAAAATTATGTTTACATAATTTATAATTACAATTCAACTATTTTTTTATGGAACACAATTCAGTCGTAAAATGAATTTAACAATTTCACTTCTTTATACTAAGAGAAGCGCAATTATGTCTCGTCTAATGGGACTCTAAATATGATCTAAACTGAATACTTGCGAATAATTGTGCTGTGCTCCAAACTGAAATGTTCTCTTTTTCTACTAGTATCACTTCTTAAATATTCTACCACGATTCCTATATACTAAGATACTGGGGAAGGTAAAAGAGAAGATTCATTCATATTAATCTGTGAGAATTCTGCATTTCGATTTTTCCTTCGTAGATGAGCTGGTTGATGAGAGTGTCGAATACAAAAAAGTAGAATTTCATTAAATGTGGTCGACTGTAAAGATGAAGTGGAAGATAATGCAACTTTCTCACTTTCATGAAGATACCAAACTGGTAACGCGGATATTTTGACATGTTTGTTTCCTATAATTTCAAAATCCTTAGGTGTTTTGACAGATATATTTTGATCTATTCCAAGTAATATTCTTATTTTTTTCTGCCAAGTGCATGTAATCATTTCCATAAAGTTTCCTCGTCAGTTGGAAAACTATAACATCGTAATTTTACCATTTCAAAATAAAAAGTAAAATAAACTTACCGATGAGACAATTTTTAACAAATCATTTTGTAAAAGACTAAGAGTACACTTAAATTATCATTAATTACGAAAATTCTCACAAATTACACTTTCTTTATTCAAACAACAAAATATCTAAAAATATAAGGTCATTTTAACAAACTGTCATAAAATGACGTTAGTGCACCAAAATGTCGTCTATATTTTATCTTCTTTTATTGCAAACTTAGTATCGATGCGCAGTCGACCATAAGCAGTATATGGCATAGGTATGTGGTCTGAATAGTCGAGGAGCGAGTAAAGCTACATTTACAACCAATTCACTACAGGCACAATTTACTCACGGATTGTGAAGTACCGAGATAACATCTAGGTCAAGTTAGAAGCTGCTATACGTTGAGGTTTTTTAATATTACGTGTGTGAAAATTCAGTTTGATTAAATAATTACAATTATTTAACATAACTTCTAAAACATCATATTTTCTAATACCAAAAGATCTAACCTTCAAATTTCAAATCACAAACCGACATTAAACATAAACAATAAATTTGTGTCGTAGTACGCATGCGCAATTTGAAATTCGTGCCGCAATTGAAGTGAATATTTGCAATTTGCAAACATTCAGTCCAAACCTGAAGTGCAATTCAAGTCGTGCCGACGTAAAATTTTATTGTAAAAAATACATTCAACCAAATATTCTTAAACCCCAATTTGCATTCGACCAGCAGAATATGCCCGTACCGAACTGGTCATAAATGTACCTTAAGTGAACAAAGTACCCTCCATAAACTTACTCTATCACGTGTAGTGACGTAAAGTCAAAAAAGCTTGTGGACTGAGTCCGACTGGTTCCGAGCGACAAAATTTGACAGTTCTGACGGAAAAGTCAGTCTTGCCGCCTGTGAGGATATGTTAAGGCTTTAGATCTTGAATCTGGAAGGAATCCTGATCCGAGTTCTTCCAACATTAAACGCTCATCTTTGACGCCAAAAAATATTGTTTTTGAGGTTAGATTTCAAAAAGGTTTTTAGCAAACTACGGCTGAGTTCATAAAAATAAGCAGTTTAAAATTTCTTTACCTGAACGTCTCGTTTCGAAGTGATCCATGAAATATGTTTATGGATCAGTCGCCATTTTGCCATCATATTTTACTTCCGCTTCAAAATTAAAATACGTTTTAAAAAATGGCAGACCAAGGAATTCAAAATATTTTTTAAAGCGGTTTATTCATTTAATGGTATAAATTATGATGTGGTGGATTCTATTGAGGTCCATAATGCTTTACAAACAGGTATGTAGTAAAAGGAACCTTAAAGTTTGTCAAAAGTACATCTTACTTTATTCTGTGATTAAAACCAGCTGTTACATGATGTAAAGATTATATAGCCGTTTCAAAGAAATGAGACATGTTGTTGATTCATCATAGTTCGCTTCTCAAATTGTTTTTTTTATGAACGCGCGCCAATTATAGAGCTAGAAATTTGGAACTGTGCCATCTATCAACAAAGTCAGAAACTAATTTTCAAAAAAAAGTTGTTTTTTGAGGTTAGAAAGCTTCAAAAAATTTTTAACAGATAATTTTGGAGGTTGGAATTTCAAAATTTCTCTAGTTGTTGAATTTACCTGAAAAGATTTTCTTCAAAAATTAATACTAATCTAAAGTACCCTTTATTTTTCAAAAAATAAATTATTAACATAATAACTTCGTATCTTTCGAAAGTTTGATTACAATTCCATAAATTATACTATTCTGTTATGAAATAATAAAATGTCACTTTCGATTCTTAATAACAATTAATTGGATTAGTAGGGATTTTAGTTAGCTAAAAATAATAGTATTTATTACATGCGTGAGTACTTGCTATATATATCTTCGCCCTTATTAATATCGTTTTAATTGCTCTATTCAGTTTCCACGATGTTATCAAGTGAAACACTGAATCAGTGGCTCAGATTATCCCTAAATCTAAGAATGGCGTGTAAATTTAGGTAGTCGAATTATACTGCCGCCCTCGTTTTTTTCTTTTATAAATAGCTCTGTGTCCTATATATCAATTTCTATGTCAGAACGGTGATGTGACATTTAGAGTAGATAAATAAATTCTCAAACGCCCTTTTTTCACTAAAAGACGTAATTACATAATCTAACTATATCAATATATTAGAAGTAGACTTTTTATATGAAAAAATATCCATTGACCTACATCTGATTTCCTCAAATGGTTTTTAAGGAATTATTATAAATAACGCAATAATGTAGTACTATGGAAAATGCTGAGTATTTTGCAGGTTTTAGAAGTAATTTTTTTTTTAAATGAAATTGAATGCGTTATTAAAGTATTATTTTAGAACTACATAATATGTTTGCTGTTAGGCACTACAACGTTCGCCAAATGTTCCCCATCGATCTAATTTCTACCATGGTTTTTTTTTATTTTTTTTTCTACAACGGTAATGTAAGTTTTTTTATAAGGTTTTATAATAATTTTTCCGAGCTAAATATATATTTTTGTAAAATAATATTTGCTCTCCAAATAAATGAACAATATTAGATATTATACATGAGTAACCATTACCGTGGTATTTACTGACTGCTATGCGTATTCTGTTTTCTAGATCATCCAAACTAGCGGATTTGTTTTCATATTCTACAGACTTGTGGCGACAAAAAAGTCAAGAGGATTAAAGTTCTGCGCATGCAGTGGCCACTTAATGTTTCCACTTTTCCCGGTCCATTGCTATGGAAATATTTGGCCCAGATACCATTGAACATTCACTCCATAATGTGGTGAAGCTTCATCTTGCTGCATCCATACATCATTCTTATTGGGTAATTATTCTTCTTGTAGGATCACAGCTCTAATAGCTGAAAAAGTTTGATTAGAGAAAAGGTTTAAATAACTATTTATATAAAATGAAATATGATGGAAAATATACAGAAGTTTACAAAAAATAATGAAAAAACACAACTGTACAAAAGAAAAAATATATGGTAAATAAAGTACATAACAAAAAATATCTGATGTGGCCAGCACATAACTTTTTTATACCAGTATATATCATCCTGATCTAAAAAAAATCATTCTGTTTAATTCTCCAGTTACCTTAAATTTTAAAAACGTACCTTGAAATGTTTCATTAAAATTTTTAATTAATTAATTAATTAATTATTTGCTCTCAAAAGTGACTCCTAAGTCGCAAAAGTATTCAGGACCTTCAAAAATTGAATCATTTAAGTAATGATTGAATTCAAGAGCATTACTTTTTCGATGGTAGGAGACAACGTTACATTTGGCCACATTAAAGGCAAATTATAATGGTACATAAGTGCCGAATTTTATGTAAGTCATTTTGTATATTTTGACAGTCATCTAATGTCCTCTATACGCCAACATAGTTTCAGATCATCCGCATAGAGTAAGTAGCATACACGCAGTGTATCTACAATGTCATTAATAAATATAACAAATAAGAGAGATTCCAGTATTGACCCTTGGGGTACACCAGAAATTACGGATATCTCGAGGGATTTATGACCATAGTACTCAACATACTGTTTTCTTCCACTAAGATATGTTTTAAAAAAGTTAAGGATTGTCTAAAAGCCCACATTAATAAGCTTGTTAAGAAGAACACCTGGAATTCGCCTATCGAATGCCTTCGAAAAATCGCTATAAAACTACTAGCATCGATACAATAGGAAATAAACTGGGTTATAAAACAGAGGTTTGTAACCGTTAATCGACTACTAGTGGGGTTAAAATTTTTTAATGTGCTCACACTGCATGTAGATAAACGAAACCTCTATTATTACATACACTTGGGAAAATGGTCCACCTGGGATATGAAGCTGGGCGGTCTAGGTGGAGGGACGACTGATTCAAAAATATTGTTAACATATACAAATAACCATCCCAATATTAAATAATGTTATACATACAACCATCCGACGGTTAAGTAATACTTTATGGTAACCGTCTGACGGTTGCATGGACATTTCTTAAAATAAACCGTTTTGTTAAAAAATAGTGTTTATATTTTGTGATGGAGTTAAGAGAAATCGCATTATTTATTAATGGGATGAAATGAACATTTTAAACCAAAAATTTCATCAATTCTGAACCAATCTTAAATTTACAAATAACATTGGAAAGAAAATTCCCAGTTCTGTCCTAAATGCAAGACATACCGGGTGAGTCACGAATTGCGCTCGCCCCGATATCTCCTAAAATATTTGGAATAGAAAATTGAAATTTCGAGGGCTTATTATACGACTAAAATGCCATCTTTTCAATAAAAAATCAAGTCTGGTGCACATCCGGTTTGACCGGAAATGCCCACAACTTTCGATTTTTAAATGAAACACCCTATATATTTTTACATTTTTGGAATCTAGAGGAAATTGTGAATACAAACTTACTTGTAACGTTCTTTGCGCTCACAATTATTAAATGTTTGATAGGTGAAGATTGCCTATAACTACACGAGTCTGTCTGGCAGCTGATATTGTTTTATTACATTCAATGGCTACTATGATTTTTTCCAATGTTATTAGGTTACCAGATTTTAAACAGAAATGTGTCATTTTAGTTTCCAAAGCCCACTAATCTATTAGCCGCATGTTTCTAAAAGCTTGGTTGCATTGTATTTTGGCTGAAATCTCAAATATTTCTGAGCGGATTTTCAAAATTTTGGTATCATTAGATTCGTATGAAAATGGGGTATTTAAAAATGTTGGTGGACGATTAACTTCCCATTTAAAAAAACCGAGTTAGTGGGTAAAAATCACATTTAAAAATTTTAAACGCCTCTAGACAATTAAGTAATGCAATCATATTGCTCTTTTTATTTTTATAGTAACGTAGCACACAAACTAAAATATATTTTGGGCACCACAGCACTCTGGATTCAGAAATAGATTTTTTTAATAAAATTTTTAATGTTTATCAAAAAGTGACCAAAATGGATGTATTGGATTCAAAATTTCCTCAAGATTCCAAAAATGTAAAAATATAGAGGGTGTTTCATTTAAAAATCGAAAGTTGTGGGCATTTCCGGTCAAACCGGATGTGCACCAAACTTGATTTTTAATTGAAAAGATGGCATTTTAGTCGTATAATAAGCCCTCGAAATTTCAATTTTCTATTCCAAATATTTTAGATATCAGGGCGAGCGCAATTCGTGACTCACCCGGTATAGAGTAAATTATTTATAAAACCTCCTTTTAAATGAAAAGTGGTAATACAGCAGTCATATTATCAGTTTTTTGCAAACAAAAAAATTAACCATGGGCATGGGTCAATATTTTACCATGATGATTATAGGCGGTGTAACATTATAACGATTAATTTCAATTTTGTAAGTTTCAAACGGATCCTATAAGTTTTTCGATAAATTTCCACTCCAGAAATTTTACAATCAGAAAATTTTCGTCGTTACATCACTAAATTTAATTATTGTTTAATTAATTAAATAATCAAACGTCTGGATGGTACAAAATAAGTCAAGTGTCTACTGAGCACCCCGGGAAATTAAGGGCATCTTAATTTAAAGAACAAATATTTATCTCCTCAAGCAGCTTCCAGTTAGAGGACGGATTAAAATATTAATCGTCAGGTTTAATTTAAATCCTAATATCATTACCTGAAAAGCGCGAATTTAATTTAAAGTCGACATGGCATTAAATTTTATTTGACATGTTTAATATTTATTTATACAAGAGGTTTAATGCCAGCTAATGGGATAGGTAGGTAATCGGAAATCTAATCAATATATTGTACGTTCAGTTTTAAAGTCAGCTCCACCTTTGTTCTGTCAAATTAGTCTACGAACCGTGCTTAAATAATGGCCTTATTAAGCTTGAAAATTATCTAAAATGTATTAATGTAATGAACTAACGATTAGATATAGTCGTCTAATTAAGTTCAAGTACTTTTAATTTACAAAACTGAATTGTTAGGTAATTTATAAGTACTTGTTTTTTCAGTGCAAATAATTCGGATAAAAATTAAACTCAACTCAGCTGTTCTAGTGGACATCCTAAAAACATCATTGAACTATATCTGTACGTAGATATAGTTCGTTGAAAAACATTATAAAGTTTCTCATCGATTAGAACTGTAGAGCTTTCAGTGATAAATCGAAAAATGGACGTAGATTTACCTACTGGTATTTACTATAGAATGTATACAGTACGTCCATAAAGTAACGCATAAATTCATTATTAGGTAAATAAACAATATTATTGAAAACTCCCGAAACAAGTCGATTTTTGATTTTAATTTACTGTTTTTTCAAATAATAATTTAATATACAGGGTGACCTGCCTTCGAGTAACGACGACATCACCGGTTTTTTAAATGGAACACCCCACTCACTTTTTTTCCCAATTTCCGGATGTCCCTTGCTGAGCTGATTCCAAAAATGTATCACAAGTTGCTTCATATTGGTACAGGGTGGGCAACAATACAAAAGGTGTTTATAAAAATTTAATTAGAAAGTTATACGTTACTGTATTTTTACAAAAGACAATTTACAATTAATATTCAAATTGTTCTCCATTGACCGCTAGACAATGATCTAACCGGGCAATACATTCGCCTCAGACATTTTGTAGCACAGCGGGTGTTATGTTCAACATTTCTTGCCTGATTCGGTCTTCTATCTCACGGATATTGCCCGGTCTGCCGGTATAGACTTTAGATTTTAAATAACCCCATAAAAAGAAGTCTAGTGGACTAAGATCAGGTGAATCTAGCGGGCCATTCCATTGTTCCCCTTCCACCGATCTGGAAAGGTTCTGTGTAAAAACTCGCGTACAGCTGCAGCGAAATGGGGCGATGCACCATCCTGTTGAAACCACATTCTGCTGTCTAAAGTATTGGCTATTTGAATATCAGGAAAAAGCCGGATAAAATCAGGAATTAATGTATTTTGTAAGAAATTCAAATACAATGCTCCTGTCAAATTTTCATAAAAAAATATGGACCAAGAATTGTATTTCTCACAATACCAGCCTACACATTGAATTTTGTGGTCGTTGCGTACGGTATTCTTGCATCCAGTGTGGATTTTCCTGAGACCAATAACGGATGTTTTGCCGATTAACATGCCCGTTCAAGTAAAACGTTGCCTCGTTGGAAAATAAAACGTTAGCAATGAAATTGTTATTTCGATTATTTTGGTCCATTAAGTATATACTCGCAGAATTCATTTCTTCGGTCAAAGTCGTCTTCAGCCAATTCATGGATGAGGCGTACTTTACAAGGATGGTATTTTATCTTTTTAAAAATGTTCGACACTGAAGACTTTCCAATAATCAAATCCCTAGATACTCCCCGCACTGTATAATGAGGATTTTCTACTGCCGACAAAATTACATCTTGTTAAATATCTTCATTAACTTTAGGTTTACCTTGCTTTGGTGCATCCCTCACATGTCCTAATTCTCTGTATTTTCGCTCTATTCTGCTTACCACAGATTGTGAAATAAAGTGGAAAAGCGTACTAAAATCATCTGCTCCGCTTGCAATTCACCTATATGTAATGAATGCTTTTCCAATTATCACACCTAATTTTTCTAATTCAGGTGTTATATGTATATACAGATTCTTTTGTTTTGTAACATGGAAATAGTTCCAACAGCTAATTTTTGTTAGTTTCAAACTAGGAGTAAGTTTTACATTTTTTTCCAATTAAGCAGTTATTTACTTATGTATTAGTTTTAAAAATGTAGAGGTTAATATAATATTATGTCCAAATAAAACTGTTAATACCAAAATTTGTCCATTTTTCTAATAAAAAATAGTTTTACTAATTATTAATATTTTACTAATGGGACATATACATCCCATCAAATAATACTAATGGAACCTCTATGTCCCGGATATTTTTTTCCAAAATATTGACTTATAAATATTTCTTTTTAGTTAAAAACGTTATATTATTCATTTACTTCACAAATTTAAAAAAACAATTGAAAATTTTTCAAATTACATAATCCGTATTTTTTGGACCTTATCTCAGCTGGGACATATATCACCCATCCGTAGCGAAAGGGTTAAATCATATAGGTAGTTTAAACGACTATATGCTACTTTTATTTTTTTAATACGATATTCAAAATTTAAGAATGAATTAAGAGTTACGCCCATATTACTTGTTCACCCCTCAAAGTGAGGATGTATTCGTGAAAAACAAATTGAATATTTTTATTGCATTTCTGGACGAATCTCGACGAATTATGACGATACACAAAATTTTAGACAGAAAAAATTTTCTGTCAAATTTGGTACACTAGAGGTCAAGGAAGAGATTGAGTTTGTTGATGAGCAAAATCGGTCCCAATGTCTAAAAAAATATTAGTGACATTCCACCAATGTGACTTTTTTGAAACGTCAAAAATTACTTTTATTATAAACCACCACACGTCGAGTTTTATTACACAGTGAGGAAGTCCTGATCCCCAAGTAATTGATAGCGTTTTTTTTTGTTTCAGTAACTACTATAATTGTTTCGTTATATTTATTTTAATAAGTTTAATTGATTCAAACTTTTTATTCATTGCCACTCTTCTTTATAAACGTACTTGCGATATAGACACGTTTAACCTTAAAATATGGTCATGTGCATACTTGTATATGTTATTCAAATCTTTATTTATTTCACTTTCAACAGCATTGTGGTCCAACGGGTTAAGCAAACAGCAAATTTGCGAATCATCGATGTATGTATTGGTGGAGTAATAACTTACTTAAGATATGTCCGAAATGTAAAAGAAAAATAATTACTGTCCTAAAATCGATTATTGTGGTACACCTACCTTCGAGGTTTTAACACGTTAACTGCAATATGAGTCATATTTGTCTAGTGTCGCACTGTACCACTGCGTGAAGTGTAATTTCAGCAAATTAACTTTTGTACAGATGCGATAATTTGTGCCTAATTTTTTTGAGCTTGAGGTCGTACATTTTCCAAACTATTGAGTCGATCAACCAACTGTCACAAAGATATTTTCAGTAACCACGGGAGAGAGAGTTCACACTAAGATTGTTGCCTCATAGAGTTCCTGACGTCACAGGCTGTCATAAACTATGACTATGGCAACGAGAGAATATGACTCAACCGCCAAATAAGAAAGTCCTTAACAAGATACAATATGACTCGTCCGACCAAATACGAAAGTCGATAAAAACAGTATCGCTGTGAAAGTTTTATACTGCGATTGTAATTTGCATTTTGTTTTAAAATAATGTAGGTAGTTCAATCAAATTAGACAAAATAAAAATTGTATATATACATAGGGTGTTCAATGTAAAAAACCTACGCTAATTACTCAAAAACATAGCCTTGTGACCAAACTTAGTGGCTATAAATTAATTTTAATTACAACAAAATTAACACTACAATTTTGTAGTAATAAATACAACATAGTATTAAAATAGTGGCAAAGTCCTAAAACCATCCTAGCTATCATACCATGTTTAATTTGTTGACATTTATAATAAACCAAAAAGAAATGTTTATTTCTCAAGATTGCGAAATCCCAACCCTAATGTAAAGTGGTAGAAACGGAAGTATTAAAATTATGCAGAAATAAGCACGATTAAGTTAATTATATAGTTTGACCAAATCTCATTCAACAAACGAAGTAAATGCGAGACTTTACACCCTACACTTTAAAATAAAAGAACGCTGTTTTACACACAAACAAAAATATTTCCCCCTAATTTTCATGTCCCGGTTCCTCATCCTGAATATTAATTCCTGAGTGAAATTTGTTACATAAGACGGAAAATTGGAACACGCCATTTTCTCTGCATCTTACGGCCATTAAATTAATATTAAGCGCGTTGCGTAGATTCAATGTAAACATCAATCATCTTAATTATTGGGCGCTGCTCAGAATGTTAAGTAAGTGTATTATAATGAGGTGAAAGCTTTTTTAGTATTACTGGAAATCTTTTCTGCCGACATCATCCTATTTCCTTCATTAGTTCTGTGTAAAAATAGTACAAAATTTTCCAGACATCTAGAAATTTTCCTTTCATATGGCCTTAATTTTATACAATAATTTTAAACAGGGCTTTGCTGTACTGAAACTAAGATAAGAATTTATATCGGTCCTGTGTTCAAGTATTTATAATAAAATTGAAATAAACCACATTCAGTTATCAATATTTTTAACAAGCAGTTAAATTAAAAAATTAAACATCACATGTAATACAACCCCCTGTATCCCAGAGGGCACACATTTAGAGACAATGGACATACCCAATGTCCGAATATGCTGGAATTAATTTATGGTTTAGAAAAAAATGGCAACCAATTTTATCAATTACCAATTAATTTATTTTATTGCATATTTTATATATATATATATATATATATATATATATATATATATATATATATATATATATATATATATATATATATATATATATATATATATATATATATATATACATATACACATACACAAAACAAAACAGCATGTCATGGGTAACGTTAATACAATATACAAACATAAATATTTCTACATTGTTATAATCCCGTCAGAGCGACAAATCCCACCTGGTTGCGGAAGGGCCGTTCTGGTGGCTGCTGTTGTGGCACTCTGCCATGGATTTTTATCTTTTCGCCCTGCTTATTGGTATGCACTTTCCTATTATTTTGTCAAATTTATAGCAATGAAAATAAAAAAAGGCTTTACAAAGTTAGTTAAATATGTCGACAATACAGGAAAATACTAGAAAAAACCTGCTATAAACAATTGAAATTTAGAATGTGCATGAACTGGGTGTTGCAGTGAAAAAGGCGAGTCCACGCATTGTAAGGAATTAAGGGAGGGGTTTAGGATGTTTGGCTAAGGATGTGGTTAGTAAAATAGGGCGTGTGTGTCTGTCGTTGTGCATATATTGTAAGTTTTAGTTGCCTTCGTAGTAAAGAGGAAGGTGCTCGTGTATTAGTTTGTGTGTGTGATTGTAGTTGTGATGTACGCGTATGTCTATTATATGTCTGGTTAGATTTGAAGCAAGTATGTTTGTTTTAAAGAATTTTTGTGCAGTTTCAGTTATGTAGTCATGTATTAGTTGTATATTAATATATCTGTGCAGGTCGTCTATTCTTATATACCTGTTAACGTTGATCACGTGTTTCAGCAGTTTGTTTTTCGTCACTGGAGACGATAATATCTGACATGCGTCTCCAGGCAGCGCAACCGTAATTCATTGTGGGTCTCAGTATTGTCTTGTGTAGGAGTAATTTGTTGTCAGTGTTTAGTCTGGAGCGTCTATTAATGAGAGGATAAAGTTTATGTAGTTGCATGTAAGTTTTGTTAATTGCTTTTGTAATATGTAGTAATATGAAGGATAATCGTTGGTTCAGTGTCAGTCCAAGGTATTTTACAGTCTTTATTATTAATTTTGAGAGATATGATTGTTTTGAAGTTTGTGAATCTTTTCGTAAAGTTAATGGTCCTGTCTTTATCTCGTTCATAGTTATCTTCCATTGTTCGTAGTATTTAGTAATTATGTCTAGGTGGTAGCGTAGTTTAGTCGTGGCAGTCTTTTCGTAAAAAGAGTATATAGTCGTGTCTTCGGCGTACATGATGGACTCTGTAAGGGGGTGAGTAGGTAGGTCAGCAAGGTACAGGTTAAACAATGTGGGTGAGAGCACCGTGACCTGCGGCACGTCCGCCTTTATGCTATGTATGCTCTAGGTGAGAGGCAAGTATCCTTACCACTCGACCACGAAATCATTAGTTATTCGAAAATTTAGATTTTGGTAAATAATCAACTAACCTGTGTTGTAGTATTGTGACGTTCATTATTTACTTTATTTTTGCTTAAGATGTATCACAACTGGAAGCTGGAAAAACTGTATATGTGTGTGTATATGTGTGTGAATGTGTATATGTGTATTATAAGCAAATTTAATCTAGGTTTACAATGTAAATTAATTTTTTTTAATAATAATAAACTATGAACACCACACAAAAATTAGACAATCCCTGGATTCAAAGCCGAAGCTGTCTAGAGGAGTTACACTTTGAAAAACGTAGACATACCGCCATTTCCACCAGCGCTCGCTGGTGGAAATTTTGATAGGGTTTCGTAGAAAAAATTTACACATTTACTGCTTTTATTACAATATTTAAATGTTATACAAACAAGATTAGAAATTTAGTTGAACTATGAAGTCGTATTAATTTAGAATCTTGACTAAAATTTAGAATTACAGAAAGTATATTAGCTATGTTCAGTAACAAAATGATACTAACGAGGCTAAGATTTGTAGACCATTTTGTCTTGAGCCTCAGTTTTTTTTTAAATTATTGCGATAACATTAGGAGGGAGAATAATTAAAGCATCCATTCAAATGGACTAATCAAATAAACACGACTTAAGTTTTTAACTAATTACAAATTTTCACAAAATAATTGAAATTAATATTTATTATCTTGGTAACAAATAGAATGTAATAAGAAAGAAAGTTCTGGAAATCAAAAAGAAATTAAAATATATATCGTAATTCTTTCTATGGTTCCCACCGATAGCCCGTTGCTGTTGCAAACATATTTTTCTATGTTTTGACTCGAATCACCATTCTCTGTTTTTAAATACTTGTTTGCATTCTACATTATTTCGCACTCTTGAGTATAAAGCACTTTATTTATGCTTATTGTGGATGCCATTATTACAACACACTTTATTAGAATGACTATAAAAGTTCATAAAATGTAATTTAGAAAAGGTTAGTAAAACCTTTACAACTGCTGCTATCTTATAAGAACTCTTAGATACTGTTTCAAATATATACGTACTAATGATTATAAAAGATATTTTGGAAAAGGTCATCCAAACTTTTACAGTACGTACTTCCACACACTTTATAAAAGCTCTTAGAAACTCTACGAAATCTTATAAAATGTATTTTGAAAAAAATCACTGAAATTCTTACAATACTTGCTGATATCTTATAAAAAGTATTGAAGACCCTTTAAATATTCATATTAGTAGTTATACAAGTTCATAAAGTAATTTCGAAAAAGACCATTACAGTGCCTTATAAGAACTCTTAGAAGCGGTTTCCTATACACAAATTGACGGTTATAGAGGCTCATAAAATGTGTTTTGGAGAAGATCATATTATAAACTCTTACAGTATACGCGCTCAAATTATATAAAAATTATTAGAGGCACATAACAAAATTCACAAAACTTCATAAAAAGTGTTTTGGAAAAGGTTAATAAAACTCTTGCAGTGCCTGCTCGTGCTCATATCTTACAAAACCCCTTAGAGGTGGTTTCAAATGGTGTATTAAATTTCTTTAGATGATTTTGGTTACTGACCTGCCTAATATTAAGTTTACGGCTAGTAGGATTAGGCCAAGAAAGGAACCAAAAATACTCTTTTCGACGTTTCATCAGTGTTTAATGAAAAAGCAGTTTTTTTTCTGTTTCTTTCTTGGCCTAATCCCACTAGTCGTTACGTTAAAAAGCTCATAAAATATATATTTGAAAAAGATTATTAAAACTTACTCATCATTAATTGTCAAATTCATAATATTGAGTACTTTTTGTTTATGAAGTTTTCCTCTCTATTTTTTAGTTTCCGAAATAAGGTTGATAACGAATTTAAAATGGGCGGAGTATTTCCAATATATTATATTTAAAACGGTAAGAGTCACGGCAAACTAAAATTATAAAATTAACAATTTCAATCACTTTTTGTTAAAAAAGTTTTGCCTATCATTTTTACTTTACGAAATGCAACTAATAACAAAAAAAAACGCCACTCAAGAAAGAGACTCTTTTCTTAAGTTTGTTTCAAATTATCCAAAAATTAAAAAAGGTCCCTTCTTTGATGTCGATGAGCTTCAGCGTTTTGATTAAAATCTTTTATAAGAATATAACAGTGAAAAAGAGCGCTCCGTTGAGGGATGCCTATGATTACCAACTTTTATCAGATTTATAAACAACACGACTGTTTGTTAAAACAACTCTCTGCTACCTACTCCAATAAATATGATGTAAATCAGTCTAGGGAAGTATTTTTAATGCTGTATTAATTTAATTTGGTTAAAAATCAATCCTAAATTTTCTATACTTCTTACACACTTCAGAATATACATGAAGAATTATTTTTTGGGTCAAGCTTAGTTAAAATAAACTTCTGTTATGACAGCACACCTGGTTGGGTGGAAATTCCAAGTTAGTTTAACGAGAAAATCTAATTGACGATGCTCTACCCAGTACAATTTGTCAAAAATAGTATTCCAAAAGAGCGTAAATGAATAAAAAAGGAAGACCCTGATGTACGTTTCATTTTTCTCCAAATAGCTCCGGTCCCTTTATTGACACTATCTTGATGTATTAGGCCTGTGCGTGCCACTTGTTCAAATCCTGAACCTGAAAATACTGAAATTGGCCTTCACTTTTAAGCCTTCCAAAATCTGTCTCCCTAAAATAACGTGTTAACAATGTCTTTACTTCCCTTTCGCTTATACGTGTCTGAACAGGAAATTTTTGACTTCCACTTAACCTACTGAGATTTAGGAACAAGGATATCGAGCAGAGGAGAGTGTTTCAATAGACGCCTCCTTGATGAAATGTAGCTGTTTCCTGCGATAAGAAGTATAAAAGGTAGGAAGCTAAAACAGACACAAAACAAAGTTCTCGTGTTTAATTTACCCGTCTTAATAGATTTATATAGGATAAGACGCAAATGTACAGGGTGGTCCATTCAATATTCGACCCACACTTATTTTTATAATTTTTGGCTAATTAAAATTTTCGGATTTATGCTACGTCATTTTCCCAAAAATTTCGAAATCGATGTTAAAAATATTACGTGTCTAAAATATACATATTATGTTAAAATATATATTTTTAAGTGAAATACCCTGTATATTTTCAGCAATATTAAAGAGGGGATTAAAATGCCAAGAGATCAAAAAATAACACGATCAAGGGTACCTACGAATATTCGAATGCATACCTTTGATTCGATGGCGCAGCAGAAAAAGTCTCTGGTGGGGGCCAACAGGACCGGGCCCCCAGAGATTGAGGAAATATTTGCAGAAAAAGATTGAAACGTATTAAGCCACCTCATTCATAAATAATAAATAAATACTAATTTCGCTAATTCTCGTTAATATAATTAAAAAAGTTAAAACAAGACAAAAAATGACGTTCCGTCAACTAAACAAAACAAACAGTGGTAAAAAGGCAATAACAGTAATGAAATAAAATATTTTCCAAGATATAATACAAAATCCAAACAAAATAGTACAGTTGATTTCAATAAAAACTGGTACACTTTCTTTTAGCTATGTAAATCATTCGTTTTTTGATTGATATTAATAATTTTACAAATGTCACTTTGACGTTAATCAGTGGCGTCATTATTAAAAATGATTCGACATCTAACAGATATTCAAGATGGTTGGTCCATAAGAAGACTTGCTGCTGAATACAATGTAAGTAAAACCTCAATAATGAGTGCTAAAAAACAATGGGAAACCAACCAAACGGTATCCCGTAAAGTTGGTTCCGGTAGGCCCAGAAAGAGCAATAATCAAGAAGATGAAAATCTTATAAATTACCTAATAGAAAACCCTTTTCAGACTGCAGTAAATGCAATTTCAGAGACAAATTTCCCTGCTTCGGTATCTACTGCTTGCAGAAGAATAAAACTACAAAGCGACTTGAAGAGTTGTTCAGCGGCTAAAAAATACAAACTTTCAGAAGAAAAGAAGCAGGGTAGGATTATTTTTGCACTCAACTATATAATCAATGATGAAAACTTCTGGGGACAAGTTGTCTTTTCTGACGAAAAGGTTTTTAAATCCTGTAACGATGGACATGTTCGCGTATATAGGCCTCCTTCCAGATACGACGAAAAATATAGTTTCGATCCACAAATATCAGGAAGGTTTTCAGTCAATGTCTGGGCTTGGATGAGCCTAAATGGGTTAGGTGTGTGTTGGAACAGTGGTGGTCATCTCAATTCCATTAAATATATTGAAATATTAGACAATATTATGTTGCCGTCAGTAATAGAGGTATTTCCGGAAAATAATTTCATTTTCCAACAAGACAACTGCTCCATACATACGGCCCATCGTGTCAGGCAATGGTTTCTTAATAAAAACAAAGAGTTGTTACCGTGACCATCTAAAAGTCTGGATTTAAATCCAATTGAAAATGTATGGGGACTAATGGTGAAACATATAAGAAAATTAAATAACCATCCAAATAATGCCCAAGAATTGGAAGGGATAATTGAAGACGCTTGGGAGAACTTGTCGCAAGAAGTTGACCTTGCAAGAAATCTGATTTTGTCCATGCCTGCAAGACTTCAGGCAGTTTTAGACGCTAATGGAGCAATGACAAAATATTAGTTAATTCTGTATTACGTAATTGAAGTTCATTTATTTTATTTTTTTTATTGTATTTTTATGTTCAGTTTGCATTGTTTACATTTTTTTTTAATCTCAAGTGGTATTTTTGTGTTCTTATTTTAAAAATAGAATTATCATTATTCAGTTAGTATTTTAATTACAACCATTAGTAGAATTATCCGTAACAAATATTATTTTTTTTAATCAATAATATGGCAGGCTTGAAAATGTTTTGAAAAAGTTATTTTCTAATTATTTTTTAAAATTTCATTTGAATAAAATAAAAGAGAAATGTTTAATAAGTTTAAAAACACAAAGAAAACCGATCTCCTCTAAGAAACCCAGGTCCGGGGTAAATCACCTCTTCTCCACCCCCCTTTCGACATGCCTGGCCAGCCCTATTTACAGACATATGCACACAACTAAACTATTAAGATTTTCGATTACAAGAGTTGTACCAGTTTTTTTTTAAATCAAGTGTACTAGAGAAATATATGGTACTATATTGCTAGATTACAAGTTTTAATTTTCGTCTTCTTTGGCTAGTTCATTAAGAATTTCCTCACAGGACAGATGTATATTATCATTAACATATAACCGCCAGTCCTGTATTTTGAAAGTGAGTAATCGACCAGCTACATTTCTCTAATAGATAATATTGGCATAAATTATAACATTTATTTCAAGGGATAATTTCGATTCTGCTTTGTACCGATAGAAATTATTTATTTTCTATTTAGAGGAGATGGCTTAGGGGTTTTGGCCCACTGCTCCTCTGGCTGCGCGTATGCCTTAAGTAGACTATGAATACTATAACTTCACTAACATGGCAGCCGAATGAGTAAAGAGCCTGTAAATATTTACTAAATACCGAAGGTCAATGGTTCAATCCCATTCTGGAGCAAGTTAGATATTTTACTTTTAATTATTTTGGACTAAGATGGAAGAGACCCTGATGTACGGAATTGTTTGGAGGTTTGGGCACAATAAACTGTAGGGCCTCGTCTACCTTCACTTAACACAAAATCCTAGAATTTTCAAGGGGTTACTTCAGTGACTTGAGAGGGGGTTTAGAAAACATTCGAAAAAACACAAGAATACCTATTAAAACCATAAAATATTTTATTTTTGAGTTTTTAGTAAAACAATGCTTATATAAGGAGTTTTAAAAGGGATCAAATACAAAAGAAAACTATGTGTCTTTATTATAAATACGAAAAAAATACAAATATCCAATTTCATTAATCACAGGCCTACAGAAATAACGTTCTGTCGTAGAGAGCAGATCCAACTTTTCCCATGTATTTTGTCACGCTGAAACCGAATTTGGCAAAAAAAAAATGACGTGTCAGTTTTTCTCTACGACCCCCTATAACCCCCCATACTCCCCCAAGGGAGACATTTTTTGAAAAAATATCTATATGGATTTTTGGTTCGCTGATGACGAATTTGAAGTCAAAAGTAAATTTTGACATAATGACAGCTGTCAATAAGGTGTTAAATTTCATGAAAAATATAAAGTCAATATGTCAAAGTTCAGTTTTGACTTCTGATTCATGATCAGCAGCTCAAAGAATTTAATAATACTCCAGATATTGACTTTTTTACATTTTTCTTGAAATTTGACAGTTTGATGACAGCTGTCATTATGCCAAAATTTATTTTTGACCTCAGATTCATGATCAGCGATCCAAATAAAACCCTTATAAGAATTTTTTCAAAAAATTTCCCCCTTAGGAGATTATAGAGGGTTATAAGGGGTAGAGAAATATTGACTCGTCAAAAAAAACTTTTATGCTATATGCTAAATTTCACCAAAAAAGTATGACCGTTTTCAAGATACGTCAGATTTTGTTTATTTTCAGTCTAATTACACGTATGATTTCATGCATTTTGGTAGCAAACTGTTGCCTTCAAGAAAAAAAAACAGAAGAGACCAATTGACATTTGGGCAACATATGATCACAAATGACGCCTTTGCAACTAATTTCATTTATAAAAGATGTCCGATTTTTACGAAAATCCAAGTTCAGTTAATAATACTCTTCGTAAATTTCGTGTTATATCTGGTCTTACTCATGTGCCAAGTGATACTACAATTCACAACCTAATCAGCAGAGGTCAGATTTACCAATCGGATATGATGTAAAACCAGGATGGCTTTAAGTGATTACGTTCAGATTTGCATGCATATATGACGCGATGTCTTACCTTGAAACTTTTTTTACCGAATTCCGTATTATCCAAAGGTGATAAAGTTAATTTATTCTAGATACTCGAAGAGAACTGCAAGTATAGGGGGATGTATTAACACTAAACTAATAAACACAAGTATTTTTCAGTGCTGGTTACAAAAATAAAAGTATATTATTAATATCTGTTCTAAATGTTTTAGAGTTAAACTTCGGCGCCTTTTGTTGAAAATTCATTTATATTGCGAGAAGGACCGCTCGACGTAGACAGATGTAACTGGGGAATATTTAAAATATGTAGACTTTTGCAAAGTCTCCACATTCATGCCCGGTGTAGCTAAGACTACTTCTTTGCCATTTAAAAGGTCTGTTACACCTGTCATCGTAACAAATTCGGGATTTGTTTTTTAAATAGTTTGAAATTTTGTTTGTACCCTTGCAGCAATTTCTCCCCGCAATTAAAAAATATATTGTCGTAGATCCAACAGAACGTTTATTGCATCAACTGTAGTAAATTCTGATGTTGGCTGATATTGAAGGTCCCGTATGGCTAGAAGAATTAGTGAAAAACTTCCGTGTATGGTTTCCAGATTTTCTTTCGAACAGTTGGATCCATAAATGCCTGTTATGCCTGTGAAACAGCAACCGCGTCATTTAGATTTAACTGCTGAATAAGGGATTTCACATTTTTAAAATGACAGTAATAGTACGATGCTGCCTCTAGCCAAGTTCCCCATCGTGTCATAATAATCAGTAAATTCAAGACCCCGGTTCATTCCTTGATGCAAAGAGGCCACTGTTTGTTCGTAGTGTTCGTTCAAACGAAAATATCGCTAGAGTGAATGCAAATGTCGCCGAAAATCCAAGAACCTCAATTCTTTACAATTAGTCAGCAAATTTTAACGAAAGAGCTAAGTCTGAATATATGCAAAATTCAGTTTACTCAAGTACTGAAGTCTGCAGATCATATGTACTGCCGCCGTGTGTTTGTCGATTGGATTTTACAACACATTGCAGGTCAGGTGATACTGAATTTTGTAACAAAATTATTCTCAGCGATGAAGCCCATTTCCTCATCGGCGGATATATCATTAAGCTAAATTATCCCATTCGAGGACATAAAACCCTCGAGTGACTAATGAACAACCAATATAGTACGGGAGCCAGCGTCACTTTTAGTTGATGAATTTTTTTGTTTAAATTTGGTTTACCTTTTCTTTTCTATTTTAAAATGTGTAAATTATATTCTAGCATGCAAAAATTTTGAAGTATTTCAAATTGTTGTTGAATATTTGCAAATAGTTAATATAGTAATTAAAAAAAAGTACAAATATCCTCTTGTCATTTTTCCTTTCCTTTCCGTTTGACCGTGGCTTTCTATTTTGTCTTTCAAGTCACCATGAACGGCCCTTGGCGTGAAGTGTGTGTCCATGTGTTTTTCCTTTCCATTTTTTCATTCCCAAACTGTGGTTGTTTATATTTTTCTTTTTATCTTGTCAAATTACTAAATATGTATAGCTGGCTAATAGGAACAACCCAAGGCCATCATAAAGCAGAAACAAACTTTTTTTTTCTATTATATTAATATAGCTTATCCACAAAACAAACTCCCGCCACTTCGTGAGCGGAACAACGCTTGACGGCAGTATTTCAATTATAAAAAGTGTCGATGCTATACGTGTTTAAAGCTAACACTTTTTGTGTTCTTTGTTGACATTACAGTATGATGGAAAATGATATGATGATGATAAATTTATCCTAACCCCATTTTATGAGGCCAACTGTGTAAAATATTTCAGAATAAGGGATTTCACATTTTTAAAATGACAGTAATAGTACGATGCTGCCTCTAGTCAAGTTCCCCATCGTGTCATAATAATCAGTAAATTCAAGACCCCGGTTCATTCCTTGATGCAAAGAGGCCACTGTTTGTTCGTAGTGTCCGTTCAAACGAAAATATCGCTAGAGTGAATGCAAATGTCGCCGAAAATCCAAGAACCTCAATTCTTTACAATTAGTCAGCAAATTTTAACGAAAGAGCTAAGTCTGAATATATGCAAAATTCAGTTTACTCAAGTACTGAAGTCTGCAGATCATATGTACTGCCGCCGTGTGTTTGTCGATTGGATTTTACAACACATTGCAGGTCAGGTGATACTGAATTTTGTAACAAAATTATTCTCAGCGATGAAGCCCATTTCCTCCTCGGCGGATATATCATTAAGCTAAATTATCCCATTCGAGGACATAAAACCCTCGAGTGACTAATGAACAACCAATATAGTACGGGAGCCAGCGTCACTTTTAGTTGATGAATTTTTTGTTTAAATTTGGTTTACCTTTTCTTTTCTATTTTAAAATGTGTAAATTATATTCTAGCATGCAAAAATTTTGAAGTATTTCAAATTGTTGTTGAATATTTGCAAATAGTTAATATAGTAATTAAAAAAAAAGTACAAATATCCTCTTGTCATTTTTCCTTTCCTTTCCGTTTGACCGTGGCTTTCTATTTTGTCTTTCAAGTCACCATGAACGGCCCTTGGCGTGAAGTGTGTGTCCATGTGTTTTTCCTTTCCATTTTTTCATTCCCAAACTGTGGTTGTTTATATTTTTCTTTTTATCTTGTCAAATTACTAAATATGTATAGCTGGCTAATAGGAACAACCCAATGCCATCATAAAGCAGAAACAAACTTTTTTTTTCTATTATATTAATATAGCTTATCCACAAAACAAACTCCCGCCACTTCGTGAGCGGAACAACGCTTGACGGCAGTATTTCAATTATAAAAAGTGTCGATGCTATACGTGTTTAAAGCTAACACTTTTTGTGTTCTTTGTTGACATTACAGTATGATGGAAAATGATATGATGATGATAAATTTATCCTAACCCCATTTTATGAGGCCAACTGTGTAAAATATTTCAGTTTACATCAGCTTTATTTAAGTATTTGGAAAATATATTTTATTCGCTTGATATAGTAGACATGATTTATAATCTTTCATCAAGAATATATTTTTTTGTAGTCTAATAAAAAAAGTTTGGGTCCCGTGGACTTCTTTTCAGCTGACCAATTTTGCTCATCACCGAGTTTTTCATTGTCTTTGGCCTTTAGAATAAGTGTACCAAATGTGAAAGTTTTATCTCAAAAACTGTGGCTGCTATCGCGATACTACAGGCATGTGGACAGATTTTTTTTCATAGTTATATTTTTTCATTATAATTCGTCGGGATTTGTCCAGAAATGTAATAACAAATTTTTCATTTTTCTCCCGAAATTGTAACTTTTTTTGTTTCATTCATTATGTCTCTTCTGGTGGTACCGCATTCACCAAATTTAATGTGTCACCTAAAATGTTGTTGACAATCTTAACTGCCAAATTTGGTATTTTTTGAGTTATTGCGGATACACACACGCGCACACACACACGCGCACTCACACACTCACGCACTACTCACGCACTCACGCACGCACACGCACACACACAAGCACGCGCACGCACGCACGCACACACACACGCACCGACAGACATCATTCGGAAAATAGTCGGAATGGATTCAGGAGGTTCCAAACGTATATATCAATCAAAATCTCGAGGTCGAAAAAAATCACGGTTACTATACTTTCTTATATTAGGTATAAGAAAGTAAAAAGTCAGTTAACAAAAAATGTTTAAAGCTAAAATTTTTTTACCAGCAGTTTTATAAATAAAATTGTTAAAAAACTTGTGCTGCCGGCCAAGCGACTTTGGCAAGAGCAAGCAAAGTTGTTGCGCAGCGAATACACGGTGTCCCGAAATTGAAAGTCAATCTTTTAATGGTAGATTTTAGACCCTAAATTATGGAATTTGAGCCATACATACCTATATACCAAAGTGCGCCATTTTTGATATACAGGGCGTTAAATGTGACTGATATGCACAATCATTTTTCAAGTATCTTCGGAGCCATTTAAGATATCTTTTCCAATTTTAATATGCGATTATTATAAGGCTAATTACATCTTTAGTAAAGAGTTGGTTGAGGTTGATGCACTGGATGTTTAATTTTTCCAGGACAGATCTTTTAACCCATCTAATTTTTTTTTGTACGCCTATGGCGTTTCTATAATTTCTAGATAGAAAGTTCACGATATTTCTTACCATTATAACTATTCAATATCTCTAAAAGTTTACGGGCAATTTGACAAAATGTAGCTGCGCTGTGTTACATAAAGATGGAAAATATGGATTAATAAGAAATTTTAATTCACCTGCCAATTATTATTCTTTAGTTTTTGCATTTCAATTTATTTTGCAATAAAAATTGTACCCGTTCGTGCAAAAATTTTTGTATGCACCTCGGCAGTAAAATTTGTTTTTCTACGAGCGGAAAAGTTTACTTTTCCAAACGCATTATAATTTCGAAAGTTGCGCTTTTCCGCACTAGTGCGGAAAGTAATTTTTTTACGTACTAGTGCGGAAAAGTAATTATATTTTTTTTTGCATTTTCGGGCGAGTTATAATTACATTTTGAAAACGTGTTAGTTAAGATTTTCTTTTATATTTTCCTGTTTTATACAAATTTGCCTTAACGGTACACTCAAGTAATCAGTTATCATTTGCTATTAATTTGCAAAGTGCCTCTAACTGTACAATTATTATAAACATTATTAAAAACAAATAATATTAGATGATATATGTTTTTTTTTTCATTAGAATAAATATTCATGTTATTTATTTTTTATTTTCATCACGCTTGTAGAAAAAGGTTGTTCCTAACATCCTCTTCGCGTTGTTAGGTCAACGATAGTCGCGTGCGGGAAAGTACCACTTGCGCGCTTGTTAGGAAAATATTTATTCTCTTGCACTATTCATGCCGGTACTAAAACACTCACTTTGCTCCCTTGATGCATACATAACTATTATAATGATATCAATTAATTCACTGGTCTTCAGTGGTTTTGTTGCCCTAGAAATAAGATTGATTTTGGATATATTTATGCTCACAATTCATGAAACTATCAATGATTTTGTAAGATTTGCTCTCGTTTTCTTTTAAATCTTTATTTTCATTTTACATTAAATTTTTTCTTTCAATCTTGAGGCTAACAGTTCTGATCCTTGTTTTGATAAATTGAGATCACGTATTAAATCACTGAGTTCATTTTGAGAAAATAACTTTGGCGTAGATGTTTCACCCTCCCATTCACTTCCACTGGTAGACTGTCCCGATTTCTGTGAATTTGGCAACATCATTGTTTCTGAGGGCATGCGAATTACTTTTGAAATGTAATTAGGCCGAGGGAGATTTTCACTGTGTAGAACAGGACATTTTGTAGACTGTAAGTCTGGATATCTCCACGTTTGATTTCGATTAAAACCTTTAGCATCTACTACGCAAAAGTAACAATCATCGAAATGATTCTTAGGCTCCGTCCAGATCATAGGAATACCAAAGTCTAATCCAGAACGTTCTTCTTTTTTCCACAGCCGTAAAGACTCAACACAGGACTTACAAACTTTATGAGGAACCCATGATTTATCTAGTTTGTCCATTTTAAATCCGAAATATTCAGCATAAGTCTCCTTAACAAAGTCTGTGATATTTCTTTTTTTGTTTTTTTGTTATATAAACACCGCAAATATAACAAAATAAATCACTACTATATTTACACTTTCTTCGTGACGAACTCATGTTTTAAAAGACAAGACAAATATATTATAATGGACATTCAGCAATTGAAACAAAATATTAACACATGACAACTTATCCAGATTCACGTGTAAGTACTTCAATATTATCAAATAACTGAGATCTCAGCTGTTCTGCGGAGCAAGGGGTCTGAGAGTGGGGATCACGTGATGTTTGTATGCGCGAAAAAGTTGCGCAGAAGCCTAATCATGACTGGGAAAATAAATTTTATTACTAACAAGCCGATAATTGTTCAAAATATAAGATATGTAAAAATCATAAAAACAAGAGCACATTCAGTACTTTCATGAATATATTCGTAATTTGGGCACTTGAAAACATAAAAATTTGCAAAGATATCCAGGGCAACACAAAAAAAATTTTGTTGTCGATTATTGTCTTATAATAAGACAATAATATTGAAAACTAACTTTTATTTCTTTCATTCCAAATTAAATTTGTGAATAAATATGAAACCTTAATGCCTAGATTTGAATGAAATTTTTCCACGACAATATACATAATTTGAGCTGGTCACGTAATTAGTGCATCAGTTATGTGTTCAAACAATCGTGCCATATGTAGATTTAAAAACCAGTATAAACACTGAACAAGCTTACAGTTTTTAGTTATTACGTTCCACGTATTTTCCTCACAATCAAATATTATTTTAGTATACATAGACATATAATGAAACTCGTTATTTATTCTGCCCGACATATATGTATCCAATTCATTGTCATAAACCTGCCTCTATTTACTCCAATTGAATCCCTCATTATAATAAAATAGCTTTCAATGAATACGAATATAAATATCTGGTGAACTCAGATGATAAGGTAGAATTTTGCGTTTATTCAAAACAAATTAAATGTGTGTTTGTGTTTGTTTAATAAAAATATAAACAAGTTTGCGATAAAATTATTGTATTAATAAATAGATAAAGACAGGACACCGAAAAGTAGCTTAGTATAAAATACTTATTACAAGTTAGTAGTATGGTAATAATTTTGCTTAAAAATGTTTGGGTCCTCGTTCATTTCTTCTGCTTCTGTCAGTGTGTGAATATTGCCATTTTGCTGTATATTTTAATAAATTTAGTCCATGGGTAAGTGAAAAAGTATTTTTATTTAGCTTCATAAGTTTTCCTATTTAGATTGCCAAAGGGCAATCTAAAAATTAAGTCGAATTAACAAATGAATTTATTAAAGTAAAGTATGTAGAGAGAGAAAGGGGATGAGCTAAATAGGTTCAGATTTGCTGGTAATTGCGAATGAGGAGTGTCCAGTGTATGTTCTTTTTCAATTTCGCAATATTTCCACAATAATTGATAAAACAAAAAGAGTCGTATATATTCTACACTTGGAATATCCTGATACCTTAATTTATCGTCCCATATTCCGATTGTGCTCTGTGGAATTGTGTGTAAAAGTTTAATTTAGTTAACGAAATTTTTTCTGTGAAAATTGTATTTTATCAATGATAAATTAACTCCTATATAAAAAAAGTCTATCTGACAGCACATTTGTGTCACTTTGACAGCGATAAAAAAGGTGCATCGTTTTTTATCACCGATAAAAATGCTTGTTCCTCAAAATCAGAGTACATCTAGTAGTCGCACATCACTTTAAAATCTGTCCTGTCAGCTATAATTTTTAAGTATTGTTGAAACTATACTGTACAATATGAGTCGTTTTGGGAAAATTTCGACTGAACAAATTGCAAAAAACATAGAAAAATCAATTCCGCAATCCACAAAAAAACACGAAATCGTCAATATTTTTAATAACTGTTCCTTTAAATAATTGTATAAATAAAGATAATTATTGTTGTTGTTCGTTCACATATTCTGTCGTTAATTTATCTTGCCAAAAAACACTCGAGCTTTTCTTTTATGGATAAATTTCTTTTTAACTCAAAATTTTGTCAATCAGTAATTTTGCTCGAAAAACTGACATTTGACAAAATCGCTCGACCTGCGGTCTCACGATTTTTTCATGTCAGTTTTTCTTATAAAATTACTGATTGGCAAAATTATTTCGTTACAAAGAGAAATTTATCCGATAAAAAAAGCTCTTGTGCTTTTACTGTTGACTATTAAATCATGTATCCATCATGGATGTGTATCCTCAAGCTACTTCAATGCTACCATTATTCAGTAATGGACATGATTTCATTATTAGTCCAAGAGCTGGCATCCAAAATGTGCAAGAGTTTTCTCAAAGCTAATTTTTTTGAGATTAGGTTACTTTTTAGTGATGGAAAATAACTGTAGAGTCAGCACTTCCGGTACCGGGACACCTGGCGCTGGGACGCTCGCAAAGGTGTAATATTAATTAACGTCTCTAAACTGTTTTCTCAAAGCTCAAAATTTATAGAAACCGAGCAAATATAATATAAAACAAGAATCCAACAGTCAGACAGCAAAATATAGGGACACGTGGCGTCAGCGCTACTTCATACCTGTCAAAAAAATGACTTGTGTCAAAGTGATTTTTCAAAGCTGAAATTCTCCAAAATATTAATTAAAACTATAAAGTTAATAAAGGAGACAGTCAGACTCATTTATGATAGGACCACGTCAGTCAGCAGTCGATAGATGTGAAAAACGGTAACTGCGCGCATTAGTACGCCTTTTCTCAATACATATCATTTATTTTATATAGAAAAATAATTTTAATTGTTTCTTAATAATTGTAATTGTTATATATCAGTTATTATATAGATATCACTTATTTTATACAAAAAAAAATAATTTTAATTATTTTATAACAGAAAAAAAGAGAATCATTGATTCATTGAAAAAAGAATAACATCTAATCGTCAGAATCATTGCCGTCGTCGTGTTCTTCGCCACTATCTTCATCAGAATAAAACGCGATTGCACCATATTCTTCGGCGTCATCAGTGGTGGTTGATTCCGAATTTGTGTACAAATCAAAAATTCAGCGTTAAGCAATACATTATATTAATAAGTAAGGTTTTGAATCACTTTGCGAGTCGACTGGCAAAAATTACCTGCAGGTGTATCATCCGGTTGAATCAAAACGTCAGAAATGAAATTAGGTAGCTGATCGTCTTCGTACCAACTGAAATCATATCGGCCATCGATCAACTGCCAACCGTTTTCCTCTGGAATCATTGCAGTGAGCACTTTTTCATCAGCATGACTCCAAATGTTCGATATATACGCAGCCCTTTGTATTTGTTTTTTCAATTCCGTCTTGCATGGCGGTAAATTGGAACCATCAATGTTTTTCTTGGCAATTTTGAAAGGGTCGTTGGTGTCTTCGAATGCGTAAGTCTTATTGAAAAGTAGAAAGCGAGCCTCATTTACATCACAAGTATTTTTCAAGCCATATAATTGACAAACAAATTTCTCAATTTTATAACGTCAACAAACGCAACACCACGCCAACACTTTGTACTCCGCCGGCCGGTATTACTTTGATTTTTTGTTATCATACAGCACGCTTACCGATAGGCGGGCAGATGCGGACTTATTTGGAGTGCGTACTTTTGATTAAAATTTAAATTTAATTATTCAGAAACTACAACCGACTTGCGGCAAGTCAGTGCCCCCAAGATTTAGCGCTCCAGGCGACCGCCTGGCTTGCCTGCCCATTGGGCCGGCCCTGGTAACCCACATTCCATTGAGTTATAAAATAAACGATGTGTATTGAGAAAAGGCGTACTAATGCGCGCAGTTACCATTCTCACATCTATCGACTGCTGACTGACGTAGTCCTATCATAAATGAGTCTGACTGTCTACTTTATTAACTTTATAGTTTTAATTAATGTTTTGGAGAATTTCAGCTTTGAGAAATCACTTTGACACACGTCATTTTTTTGACAGGTATGAAGTAGCGCTGACGCCACGTGTCCCTATATTTTGCTGTCTGACTGTTGGATTCTTGTTTTATATTATATTTTCTCGTTCTCTATAAATTTTGAGCTTTGAGAAAACAGTTTAGAGACGTTAATTAATATTACACCTTTGCGAGCATCCCAGCGCCAGGTGTCCCCGTACCGGAAGTGCTGACTCTACAGTTACTTTTCATCACTAAAAAGTAACCTAATCTCAAAAAAATTTGCTTTGAGAAAACTCTTGCATATTTTGGACGCCAGCTCTCCGACTATATGCACTAGTTCTCAAATGTTTTATTAGATTTTATTTAATATGCCATGATATGTCAACGAAATTGCTATTTGATTTGAAATGTCAAAATCAAACGTCAGAATTTTTATCGCGATATATTATCAACAATTTTTATTACTTAATAGTCGTGGATAAAGTGTAGTATTCTACTATTATTATATCCGTCGACTCTTCAACTCATCTGTCACCTGTCAAAAATTAACAGATAAAAATTCAAACAATATTTCGTCCAAAAAGATTTTTTTTGACTATTTTACTTGGTATTATGTCGAAAATTTCTTTCACGTGTCAAATTTGAATTTTTTACCAATCACGCATCTTTATTTTTAATTTTTCGACCAATCAACATAAAATTGCAGTGATTTAATCAATATTAAAAAGCATTATGGCTGCGATCTTGTTTCTATAATTGCCGAAAGCAAATTAATACATACATCAACTGATATGTCGTTGTTTGACAGAATGAAAATGGAATTAAAATTTGAATAAAGATGTTAACTGACATTGTTTAAAAAATTGAAGTATCCTATTCAATAAAGGTGTTGTGATGTTACAACTTATTCTTATCACAAATGTTTCGTTACATTTCTATAAGATACCAAATAGATAAAGGAGTTAAGAAACAACATATCTCCGTGTCTCTGATGAAGAAAAGATAGTAAAGACGTTTTTCGGACAAACTAGCAATCTGCTAATTAACACCTTTATTCACCCACCCTTTCAATTGTAACAATTAATTGTAAGTTTAATATTAAGATTTACAATAAATAATTATTTAAATGGTTTGAGCGTAATTTAATTTCTTTTTTCAAGAAATAATCTTAACAAATACAAATCGTTTAATTAACGATTATCGTATATTCGTACTCTTTTTCGAAACAAAATATGTTAGAAACCAAACTCGCGCTAAAGCGCTCGTGTTGTTTCCAAGCAACATATTTTGTTTCTCATAAATCGAAGGAATTTAATTTTCGATAGTAATTAATATACTTCTTTTATTACTTGCAATAATTTTACAGTTGTGCAAATTATCGGAAATTACCGCAGATCTTTTTTTGTCAGGCTTATTAAAATATTTACCGTTATTATGACATTTTAAGAAAATTTTGTGGAATCACGAAATCTTCTGGTATGTAATTCGTGAATTGAAAAATATAAATAATTTTTGGGAAATCTGCACTCCTGCAAGTTAAGCTGCAAAAATAATAATAACCCTGAGTTCTCTCCCCTTTTGCATCTCACTGCTACCGTTGTCTGTTGGGCTCCGCCAAACCCGCGGATATCAGTGTGGACCACCTAGCAACCGGAGGCATAAGGTCACCCATCTATTTTATATGGCTGACCTTAAACTTTATGCCTCCGGAGAGCGCGAACTACAAAACGATCTTAGGGTGGTCAAAGAATACAAGCAGGTAATTGGGTATGGAGTTCAGGTTGGACAAATATGCTGTCGTCCACCTGAAGAGAGGACGAATAGTAGAATTCTCTGAAGATGCGCAGCTCAGACGGAAGCATTCTAAGACATCTGGATGCCGGAGAGACCTATACATACCTGGGTGTGCAACAAAGGCACATCCAGGATGTAACACAGATAAAGGATTCTCTCCGCGGCAAGTACAGACACCGCCTCCGAAAGATTTGGTCTTCCGAACTTTCGAGGAAGAATAAGGTGTCTGCAACTAATATGCTTGCCGTTCCGGTTCTGCTCTACTCTTTCGGAGTAGTAGTGTGGACGGTAGATGAGCTGCGTCAATCAGACAGAGATACCCGCAAGATGATGAATATTCATAGAAGTATTCATCCTAGATCGTCCGTTCTTCGTGTGTACCTCCCACGTCAACAGAGGCCGAGTACTCTTGAGCCTGGAGTGTACGCATGGCAGAGCAGTACTGAGTATCTCATGTAACCTCCTCAAGAGCTCAGATCCCCTGTGTAAAACAATACGAAACTGTAGGAGTGAAAGCAGGATTATTCAAGGTAGCAAAAAGAGCAGCAGATGAACTCAGTCTCACATTCGACATCAGGCGAGGAGGCCGGCGAGGTGCTGATGAAGAGTCAGTCACTGAACTTTAGCCAAATCGCCTGAAAGAACTAATTAGAGCTGTCGAACAGGAAAAGCTGTTTCGGCAGCACGTCGATAAACCCCAGCATGGTATCTTCTATAAGAACATAGAAACACTGGGTTTATCGATCCGACTGGAATTCGCCTTTCTCAGGTCAGCCGAGCTTAAGTTGAAGACCGAGGGATTCATTATGGCCTGCCAAGATGGTGTTATCAACATCTAGGTCTACTGCAGCCGCGTGTGGCGTGTAGAGGCCCCTGACATCAACTGCAGGACCTGCCGTCAGGCGCGGGAATCGCTCTGGCACATATTATCTGCATGCCCCATATACGCGATTTCGGCCTACATTCATCGACATAACGCTGCCTTACGAGTTCTATACTACTATTTAAGGCACTCGTACGGGGTAGACTAGACACCCGTGCTGTCTTACGTCCCCGGAGATATTAAGTCCGATGTCGAGAACGACAAATGGCGGATTTACTGGAACTACTCGTTCCCGACTGTCAGGCTAATCCAATCCAACAAACCTGACATAGTCCTCCTCGACAATCAACTCAAGGTGATGTATGTCATCGAGTTCTCGGCACCTGCCGAGGAAAACATCACCTTGAGGGAGGAGGAGAAACGGAACAAATATCACGATCTCCGGTACGAGCTCCAAATGCTGTACCCAGGCTACTTGGTCAAAATGGTTGTCTTAATTATCGGTGTACTCAGGGAGATAAAGCCGACGCTACTCTCGGATTTGAAGAAAATACCGGCCTGCCAAAAGTCAACTGAGTGGCTGGCAGGCCAAATGCAGAAGGCGTTTATTCTGGGTCGTCTCCGTCTGCTTAGGGCACACGATTCTGGAATCTACAGTCACTAACCATGTGGGATGTGGGGAGTGGCTGTGGTTAATATGCTGGCGTGACTCCCGTGAGGCATCGGAGGCCACGGGAGGACTGTACAGCGACGGGCAACCGAAGCGAAAAAATAATAATAATACTAATAATAAGGGGTGCAAAGGACCGGCAACATCCACGTGGGGCACCCTGGACAGACAGAGACAAATTTATCATATAGACTAAAGAATCTCTGACTAATGTCGGTTGGGGGGTACCAAGGATAACCACCTGGTAACCCATCTACTTCTGGATCCTTACTACTTAAGAAGAAGTGCCCCTCACGATCGACTCCAAGCGGATGGGGGTCAGAGACAGGTGAGAGGGGCCGCACCGGATGGTCTCAACAACGACGACAATGGCAATGTACACGGATGCTTTAAGTTGACGAGGAAACTTCGGGATGACTTGCTGACCTGCCGCGAAAGTAGCGAATCTGAGCTAAGGCTAAGGAGATACATTTCGCGATTGCTTGCACTTTGGTACGAAATGCATCCAGAGCATCACGCCTTCACTCAACAACACCTGAGAGATCAAGTATCCTTCTTCCGCAGGACAGGTTACGTAAGGGCGCCCCGTCAGCTGGAAGAACTACCAGCCGCAGGCAATTAGCAGCTGATGAGGAACATCCTCAAGAGTTCACTGATTTAGACTTAAGGACGAGGGTTAGCCTTAACACCAGGGCTAAACTAAAGCCATATGACCTGGCTAGAATGGATGCGGTCATCGATGAGGAACTTCCAGAAGATGCAGACATCTGGCAAATCAACTGTGTCGTGTACAATACCGCGAAGCAACTCGTCCCCCGTGAGAGGTCAACCAATCACGGGGTCGAGGCTTTCTCGACCCCAGCGGCGTGTACAAAAAATCGAGAGCAAGATACAGTCGGCCGGACAACATGCTTGTCGGATCCAGGGTGTGGTGGAATATAAGACGACTGGTAGAGTATTTACTCTCAGAATTCGGCGCATAGCCGCCGGATCAAGACGTCAACATCATACCCTAAATCTGGCAGTAATGCTTATCATCAAGCAGCACTGTCTAGCACGTTGAAGAAGCGGGTGGGGAGTATTGAAAAAAACAATTTGCTCCATACGTATCCTTCCCGCCTCTTTCAAGAGCCACAGCGTGTTGTACATAATACGTCGACTGTAGAAGATGTCGAAACCTTCTGGAGGGGAATCTATAAAACTACCCGTTCATTCAATAGCGACACTCCAGCAATTGCACACTTCGAGACATCTTGAAGAGCCACATACATCTTGAAGTGCCAGAAGACGGCATTAACAACTGGTGGTGGAAGAAATTTCTTCCCACCCATCGCCATCTGGCGTAAGTTTTCAACTCATGGTTAAACGAGGGGCAGCAGATTCCGGACTGGTTTGTCGAAGGACGTATTGTGCTTTTCCCTAAGAGGGAGATCTTTCCGACACGAAAAATTATAGGCCGATCACTTGCCTCAACTCCTGCTACAAGATATTTACACGTATCTTATATGCTAGTACACTGAGGTCTGTTGATCCGATTTTTCAGCAGATACACGAGCAGCGTGGTGCCAAGAAAGGCACGGCAGGTTGCAAAGACAGCCTGTTGATAGACCGCTGTATTACATAGGATTCTGTGCAATACAAATGTACAATCCATTTCAAATATTCATATTTATTATGCAGTTCAGAGTATTATGAAGAGGTATAATTTATGTATCGGACATAACGGACATCAGTTTGAACATTTACTTTAATTTGAACTTTTATTTTGTAATTGTAATGTATTATAAAATTTTATATAAATATCTAATTTTTTGGCTTTGGCTTGTTGAAGGACCCATATAATTAATGAAATTTTCTTTTAACCTCTTAAAAATGGCTTTATTAGGTTGTCTTCATTCTGGACAGCGATTGAAATATACTTCGGATGCAATATCACAATTGTTATTACTTTGAATAATGCATTTTAGCATATTATAATATTTCTCGTAATTTTTGTATGATATTTTCACTTTTACGATTAAATGGGGTGTAATTATAACGGAAATAAAATTATTAATATACAATTTACTGACAAATGGATAAACACTGTCATAGATGACACATGTCTACTTGGAATAAATATAAAAAACGCAAAAGGTAATCTATTAAAAGATTATTTTCGCTATTAAATACTTACACATCAAAAGCGGCCCCACATATGATATATAGTTTGAAAGAGAATTTTTCTTGTTTTTAACGAAACCATAGCCAACTATGATTCCCATTTAAAAAATACAACTTTATGCCATAACTAGAAACTGCACGTTTTTTTTTAATTTTCTCGACGCCACTGTGTTATACAGAAAAAGGTGCCTTAAGAATGTAAAAGTTGTTTTTTCATAACTTTACAAACAACCAAGATATGTGTCTAAAAGTCGAAAAATCGAACTTTTGTGTAACTCGAAAACAAAAGACGATAGCAAATTTTTGTTTTCGTCAGTGAATTTGTCTAAAAAAAAAGAGATCGAGAATGTGTCTTCCATTTTTTTTGTATCTCTTACAGTTACCGAGTTACCCTATACAAACATCGAAATTTGCCCACCCTGTACAATATTTGTAAACTCTGCTTCAATAATATCTGCTGCACATTCATTTCTTTTTTCCGCCTATAATTTCCTTCTCATTGCATCTCTAGTTTGCCTTGCAATTTTAAAAACAACATCGCTATAAGGGGTGTCATTATTTTTCACTTATTAAAATACACTTCTTGTACAAACTTCGCGGTAATATTCCACAATATGCTTTACCACTCCTTTTTTGTAGTCATTCTGTTTGTTCATTATTACTAGAGCTGTCCGAGGTCACCTGGCCGACAGAGCCGTCATATGACTCTTATGTTTACATCATATCATAATACTTGAATAAGTACAGTAAATGGAAATAAATTTTAACAATAATGTTACATTTTATAAAAATTTGTATAAAACTCACCCTTTTAAGCAGATTTATGAAGTAGTTTGGTTGTCGTCATCACAAAGTGGGGAAGATCTATAGTATAATAGCATCAGGTATGTTTCTACAGTTGTCTCCGTCAGCGATGTTCGCTTTGGTGAAAAAATATGTTTTGCATTTTGAAAATGACCATTCGACATCTACGGATGTAATACAGGCATAAGTAAAACAATCTGTGAACTCACTTAACGAAGTTGTAGATGCACCATCACAAATTTGTCTTAATTTGCTAAAATCAGGATCTTTCTGTAATACACTCTCGAATTTTTCACTAACGCGATTATTTTTTTGCGTCATTTATAGCCTGTAGCTGTGTATTTACGTCGTCCACTATTTGCAGCGATTCCACTAACGTCAACGAACTATTTTGCAATTTTTCTATTGCGTCGTGTAGTCCTCTATAATTGTTATTAATAGTTTTTAAATCTGTTTCAAGGGAAACGTCTTGAAAGCTTGTCTGGTTTTCCGTAATAGCTGCAGCCTCGTTAGGGTTGAACTGTAGTATCACAGCTTTTATTTGTTGAAAATATTCAAGATAATAAAAAGCCGCTTTCAACCACGTTCTCCAACGTGTAAGAATCGGCTCTGGTGGTTCAGGGATACCAGGACACTGTCTGTGAAATGCTCGAAGCCGTTTAGGAGATTTGAGAAAAACTTTTTTTGTATTTGCTATTAATGCATCTACCTCTGGAAAACATTTTCTAATCGTTTCTGCCACAAGATGTAACGCATGCACTTTACACGTAGCATGTAAAAACCTACAATTGTCTCTTTGAAAAGAACGGCCTACCATGCGCATTGTCGCAGCACCATCAGTCACAAACATCAATACTTGACTTGTTGAAAGTTCAAACTTTTCGAATGTCTCCAACACCCCGTAATTATTTCGCCAGTACACGCAGTTAGTCTTTTACTAGCTAGTAAAAGTGGAAATGTTAGTTTAAGAGTACACGTACTATAATATTTAAAATAGAATTTTTTTTACAATCTGTCGTCTCGTCAATACATAACCAGAGCCGTGTATTTTTTAATCCACATTTAATCCTATTTACAATGTCTTCACGAACAGCTGGAATATATCTACGTAACGATGTACGACTTGGTAAGTTCACCTGGGGATTGTATTTATTCCAAAACTTCCGAAATTGTTGTTTATCCAGTATGTGTAGCGGAATATTACAGGCTATTAACATTAACAATAAATCAAACATAAACTGGGTTGTCAAAGGCGTGCCATTTTTTTTATTTTGATGTTGCACGGTGTTGATATGACGACGACAATCTGTTTTGTGCCAGCACATTAAGTCTTGATTACAAACTTTACAAATTATTTTGCATCCGTCATAGAATAAATCCGGAAATTCACAGATAAATTTATTCACTGTGTCCGGTCGTTTTTTTGCCCTTTGGCGCGTTTGACATTATGTATAATTTATAGGTACAACCTCACGCATCAACCTTTCAAATAAGACTGCAGCTTAAATCACTTCTAAATCGGCACGTGTGACGCCATCGCAAAACCGTGGCTGTACTCCAGCCACCTCGGACAGCTCTAATTATTACATGCCCAAGATATTAATATGGCATTAATTTCAGCAGAGGTATTGATTCAACTTGTATTTATTTTCTGACGAAAAGTTTGTGAATTGCCTCCAAACATAATCTTGAATTTTTTTGTAATTTTTTTAATATTTTTCTGAATTTCTGCATCAATATAATGTTAAACAGAAACCATGACATCTACGGTATAACCTTGAGACGTGACCTTTTAATGCAAATGGATTACATATTACTAATAATAATTTTTGTGAAGTAAATTTTCAAAATGTAATGTTAAAAATGTAATTTATAAAGTCAATGAATTAGTTGACTTTTATACCTAATATACATAAATATTTCTCACAATGATGAATTCAACATAACAAACTTTTATTAAATAATATATGCTTTAATTGTAGTAACTGGAAAACAAATAGCCGTCTTTAATTTGTATTACCTATACAGGGTGTATCACACTCATATATTAGATTTTAGCCTAAGTAACCGTCTTAAATTTTATTACATAGAGATATACATGGTGTCTCGCTCTCATATATTGGATTTTATATTACATATAATTAATTGACAGAACTTGTAGCGAAAATATTGACAAATTTCTGGAAACTTATATAAAATAATTTTATCTAGAAAGACATATGACGTCATCATATTATATGCTTCAAATAACAAGTCTTAACTTGTCTTAACCTGCAGATTTAAGAATATAGCAGCCATCTTATTGCTGTGACCTATAATTACTTTTTTTAAACGCTGTCATTGGTCGGGGCTTGTATAAACATCCAATAGCTACATTTACGGCAGCCATCTTTAACATATAATTAATTACCTTTATTAAATACTCCCATTGGTCATACAGTAAGTACGACCAATAGAAGTATTTACAGCATCCATTTTTTAACCCCAGTTCTATGTCATCAGTCTCTTAGTTCCTTCCTCTTAGCTACAATCTTAGATATAAGTCTATAGTATTAATCAAAATCTTCCCCTCCCCCGATACACAAATTTTACTCCTATGCCATTGGCCTCTGAGCTGTCCCTCCCACAATACTAAGATCTAAGTCCCAGATTCTAGGACCACCCACGTACATGGGTCGATGATAATAATGGCCACCCTCTGGTCCCACGATCAGAAAGTGGCTTAGAATCGGCACTGTTTAATTACTTGTGAAAAAGTATTAGAGCCATTTTCACAATTGTACCAGGTGGAGGCTAGCCAATAGGACATTTCAACCCTTGGTAAATTTATTTATTTATTTATTTATTTATCTATATACTGTCCTACAGGTACTCGACCCAACTACAGGACAGAAGGGTACTGAAAAATTGAATAAAATATACAACATAATAATTAGAGTTAACATTAGAATCAAAATACATACGTGGCTTTTCATGAATATTAAACAATACACTATAAAATTATAATAAAAAATTATAATAAAAAAACATTGAACGGTTATAAAGAATTGATTAAAAAAAAAACCGAATTATTTAAACAAAAATATATTTAAGCGCTATTAATGAACCAAAGACTACTTAAGCAGAAGCATAATTAGTATCAAAAACTAATCTATTAGGAAAAACAAGATGCCTAGTTATTATGACAGTGTGCCTTTAGGGCCTTAATACTGCAATTGAATATATCAATTTCGCCACAGATGGCGTTCTGATTATTACAAATTACATGAAGGGGTGAAAATTTTAATGCATTAGTACGAGGTGCGGCTAAGTAAAATAAATTGTTATAACGAGTTGTCGTTCTAGGAACATTAAAACAAAGTTGTGACATTCTTTCTTGTGAATCAATTTTATTATTTATTAATTTGTGAAGAAATACTTGAGTCTCGCATCTCCTCCGTTGAGATAAACTATCTATAGAGTACTTGTCTAGCAGATCTTGTTGTGGAAAACCTATGGCTGGATATGTACCTTCGGATTTAAAATACAGAAATTTCAGAAACTTACGTTGGACTGACTCTAAAGCATCTATGTAAACACTCTGATGTGGGCACCAAACAAGTGAGGCATATTCAAGCTTCGATCTGACATAACAATAGTACAGCATTTTAATAGTTTCTAAGTTAGCAAAGTCACGAGAGTGTCTAACTATAAATCCATACAATTTACAAGCTTTCGATACTATAGTGTTGATGTGAATACTGAACGACAATTTTTTATCAAATATAACACCTAGATCTCGGAGTGTTTCAGGTCTCTGAAGCACATTGCTGTCTATCGAGTAATCATATGTAATAGTGGACGATTTGCGCGTGTAAGATATAACGCTGCATTTTCGAAGATTAAGTGGAAGCTTGAATTTCATACACCAATTACTAATTTTAAGAAGATTTTCTTGCAAATGACTACAGTCATCGATGCTATTAACCTTGGAGAAGAGCTTTAAATCATCCGCGTACAATAAATATCCCACTTTATCTAGTTCATCAGCAATATCATTAATGAAAATAATAAACAACAATGGTCCAAGAATAGAACCCTGAGGTACTCCTGAAGTAGCCAAGTATTCGACAGACTTGAAACCATTGATGACGACATATTGATATCTGTTAGCAAGGTAGGATCTGAAAAGAGCTAATAAATTTTCCGAAAGTCCGATGTTGTCAAGTTTATTTAGTAACAATCTATGGTCAAGTCTGTCAAACGCTTTGGAGAAATCTGTGTATATTACATCTGTTTGCGATTGATCGTCAATAGATTCATAAATATATTGCGTGACACACAGTAAATTGGTACTAGTGGAGCGACCCTTCATAAACCCGTGTTGATGAGTTGAAATTTTGCTACTAACGTTACTGTAAATAAACTCATGCAGCATGGTTTCGAAAACTTTGGCAAAATTGCAAATTATAGAAATTGCGCGGTAGTTTGCGATGTCAGATTGATTACCGTTCTTGAAAATTGGACAAACCTTCGACCGTTTCCAGATGCTCGGAAAGCTCCTATTTTTTAAAATTAGATTAAATATTATTGTTAACGGTAACGCAAAAATACAGGCACAAATCTTTAAGTAAGAAGGCGGGTACACCATCAGGGCCTGTTGTAATTTTATTTTTTACTTTTTTCAAGGTCTTCAGTACGTTCTCCTCTTTGAACTCCGAAACGTGAATAGCCGAGTTGTTACATTGTATACTACCGTCTGACGAATACACAGATTGATCACTACTTGGGGCATATGACTTTGTAAAAAACTCAGCGAATGCGTTTGAGATGTCGTTGGGTTCAGTAATTTCAACGTTGTTGTGGCTCATAGTATTTGGTAACCCAGACCCTCCTTTTTTGTTTTTGATGAATGCCCAAAATTTTGCTGGCTCAGTGTGAATGCTATTTTCAGCTGCAAGAGCATAGTTACGATACGCAATGTTAATATCGGATTTAATTTTACTTCTAAGACGTTTAAATTCGTTAAGACATGTGATATCCTTGCTTCTTTCATATTCTTTTAATTTACGCGCCTTCGATTTAATATCCGTTATTATGACAGCGGAAAACCATGGAGGATATCTCCTAGTTTTCCTGGCCCTAAATTTTGGTACACAAGAATCAAAAATATTGTTCAGTATTTCATAGAAATTTATGCAAGCGTCCTCTACTGAGTCATGGGATGCAAGGATTGACCAGTTTACATTAAGAAGCTTATCATACAGTAACTGAAAATTTGCCTTGCGAAAATTATGATGGCAGTCAATGTCAGTAGAATATGCCTTTTCCCAATTGCTGCTTGCATTCATTTCAATCCGAATATTTAACGCCGGATGATGTTCATCCTCAGTTACCCATGGATCTAAAGATCTTTCGACTAAGCATGTTTTATTGTGAATAACCAAATCAAGGATCCTTCCATATGTGTTGTGTGTACGATTAAACTCCGAAGTACTTGACATATACAGAAAATTATTAAGTATTGAGGTTTTATTATTACCTTGTCCGGTGCGTAAGGAGGATGCATACTCTGTGATGTTAAAATCACCTAATATTAAGATATTGTTATCATCTAAAACATAGGGGAGAGAAGTTAGTAGTTCAAATAAATTTTCATATAATCTTGCAGATGTATTGGGAGGAATGTAAACGACAATTACATGCAAGGAACTGCGATGTGAGGTGACCTTTACTCCAGTAATATCAATGAAAGGTAATATTTCATTAAAACATATCGCACTGAAATCAAGTTCGGTAACAAAAAATAAATTATTCACCGCAAGTAATTCACCACCTCCTCTAGTGCAGTCTGTTGCAATGTAATTTCTGTCTGAGCGATACACCGAATATGAACTATAAAGTAATTCATTGTCCGAAAAAGAATCATTTAAACCTGTTTCAGTCAAAGCAATCACCGAATAGGTGGTGTGTGCTGAGTGATTGTAAGTTTCATTTATTTTAGTTCTCAATCCGCGTACGTTTTGATAGTAAATAGAAAAATTATTTTGACGGTCATTGCGCATCTCGGTTTTTTCACTAGTGACTATTAGGGAGGGGCTATTTACATTAGATAGGATGGATGATTGCTATTGACCTGCGAGAATGTCAGAGCGAAGCTTGTCACGAGCTCTGCTAAATGCCGTGCATCTGTCTAATTCCCACACAGTATGTTCAGTTGAAATTTCTATCATAAGTTTATTTTTTAGATTTAGGCAGTTAGAACAACATAGCGACTGTGCCCGACACTGTTTTACATCGTGGTTAAGGCCACAACTCGGACATGAAATTGGTTTACTGCATTTATTTGAGCTGTGGTGAAACTGGTTACAATTAAAACAACGATAAATGTGAATTGCATCAAACACGCGGCAGCTGTCATATCCTATGAATATGTTCCCTGATTTTATTACCTTATCGTATGATGATTTATCTAATTGTATGATAGCCTGATATACATCTTTGTTTTTCTTAGTAGGATAAAATTTGATTACTTCACAAACCTCAGTATTTTCGAAGAGATGGGGGTTACACTTTATGATATAATCAGTCAGAACACTTTCCGAATATTTATCAGTTATACCTGCTATGCGAACACGAGGGTTGATGCCATTTAATTTTCTTACGACGTATGAATCTGACATTTTCTCCTTGATCATTCTACAGAGTTTCTCATTCTCTTCTCTTGTATGGCAACCAATAACCATACCACCATTTTTAACATTCTTAATTTTGCTGAACTGCAGTTCTGAGTTGACGGGATTAACTTTTTCCATCATATCGCATTTAGTTTTGTTGATGGACTGATCGGAATCTTTTGGAAGAATTATAACAGCTGGTTGCGTTTTATTTTTAAGCACATCAGAGTAAGTTTGTTGGTACGATGGAACTTTTGTTTCGCATGACATAGATGGGTTATTGGAGGCCAAATTTGAAATTTCCGTTTTGAAGGAGGATAATTTAACATCTAATGCTGATAGTGCTCTGTCTACTTTTTCATTTAGGAAATTGTTTATCTCACCAGTTTTTAATAATATGCAGTTTTCTATACAATCCTTACATTTCCAAGATAGTCCCTGAACTGATTTAAGAAGGTTAATTAGTTCAGACGATGCACTAATACAGGCTGCATGTTGTTGCTTTTTACATACACAACAAGAAATGGCTGGTTTTCTTGTGGTGACAGTATTGTCACACAAATCACAAACCGTCATATCGACTAATATGAAATATTCATTGTAATTATCAAGTTGTAAATAATTATTACACACCAAACGGATAGTTTTATAATTAAGTCTCCCGCACTCGCACTTTAGTTGAAGCCGGACCTGATTTAATATTAATCCTGTTTGTTTTGGGACTATTTATGATTCAATGATTCAATCCTAGTAAAATAGACCCTGTGTTCTACCTACAGTTGATGTACCATCTTTCGTCGTGGAATAAAGTACAAGATAAGTAGCATTTTTGGCATTTAACCGTTTGCCTTGTCAAGAGAAATTTACAAAATACCTTTAAAGCGAACCATACATTAATTTACTAAGAGACCCTTGATTCTGATTCCAAAAAGTTTTTTCTGTAAATTTAATACATTTAGTGTCTTGTATCATTAATTTAGAGATAAGGTAGAAACAAGTTGATGTAAGTGATGTCCCCGTGTTAAATTGCAAGGGTAATAAGTTTATAATAAACACCTCGTATATTTAATCTACTTTTCTTCTTTCTGATCATACTACGTGAACTTACGCCCACTTTTCCGAACCCCACCCTGCTCTCCTCAATACACAAAAACAGCTAGCGAGTGCTTTTTGCTCACCCATAACCTCAGAGCATATTTAATATCGGCTAGATTTGTAAAAATTTAGTATTCACTAGTCTACATTAACTGTAACATCCACAAATCAATTATCCCAAAAACAAAATGGAAGAAGTGGTAGCAGCTTATTAATGTTTCGGCAGCACGTCGATAAACCCCAGCATGGTATCTTCTATAAGAACATGGAAACACTGGGTTTATCGATCAGACTGGCATTCGCCTTTCTCAGATCAGCCGAGCTTAAGTTGAAGACCGAGGGATTCATTATGGCCTGCCAAGATGGTGTTATCAACACCTTGGTCTACTGCAGCCGCGTGTGGCGTGTAGAGGCCCCTGACATCAACTGCAGGACTTGCCGTCAGGCGCGGGAATCGCTCATGCACATATTATCTGCATGTCCCGTATACGCGATTTCGCCCTACATCCACCGACATAACGCTGCCTTACGAGTGCTATACTACCATTTAAGGCACTCGTACGTGGTAGACTAGACACCCGTGCTGTCTTACGTCCCCGGAGATATTAAGGCCGTTGTCGAGAACGACAAATGGCGGATTTACTGGAACTACTCGTTCCCAACTGTCAGGCTAATCCAATCCAAAAAAACCTGACATAGTCCTCCTCGACAATCAACTCAAGGTGATGTATGTCATCGAGTTCTCGGCACCTGCCGAGGAAAACATCACCTTGAGGGAGGAAGAGAAACGGACCAAATATCACGATCTCCGGTACGAGCTCCAAATGCTGTACCCAGGCTAGAAAGTGGCTTAGAATCGGCACTGTTTAATTACTTGTGCAAAATTATTAGAGCCATTTTCACAATTGTACCAGGAGGAGGCTAGCCAATAGGACATTTCAACCCTTGGTAAATGATTCAATCCTAGTAAAATAGACCCTGTGTTCTACCTACAGTTGATGTACCATCTTTCGTCGTGGAATAAAGTACAAGATAAGTAGCATTTTTGGCATTTAACCGTTTGCCTTGTCAAGAGAAATTTACATAATACCTTTAAAACGAACCATACATTAATTTACTAAGAGACCCTTGATTCTGATTCCAAAAAGTTTTTTCTGTAAATTTAATACATTTAATATCTTGTATGATTAATTTAGAGATAAGGTAGAAACAAGTTGATGTAAGTGATGTCCCCGTGTTAAATTGCAATGGTAATAAGTTTATAATAAACACCTCGTATATTTAATCTACTTTTCTTCTTTCTGATCATACCACGTGAACTTACGCCCACTTTTCCGAACCCCACCCTGCTCTCCTCAATACACAAAAACAGCTAGCGAGTGCTTTTTGCTCACCCATAACCTCAGGGCATATTTAACACCGGCTAGATTTGTAAAAATGTATTATTCACTAGTCTACATTAACCGTAACATCCACAAATCAATTATCCTAAAAACAAAATGGAAGAAGTGGTAGCAGCTTATTAATGTTAGAAAGGTAATTAAGAAAATTAGTAAACAAATAGCAAGATTAGTAGCAATGAAAATAATTTAACAGAAAATTAAACATTGATAGATTCAAATATATGATAAACAAACAAATAAATATAATAATTGGTAATGACAATTAACGCATTTAACAAAAATAACAATTTATGAATCATCAGTTAAATCATATTTAGTCATCTATATGTATGTATGTATAACACCTACAAATAAGTGCATACAAGATACGTAAGTAAATGTTTACCTCCAACCATTTCGACCATGTTTAAATAGTGACAAAAAAATAATTTCCCAGAAATAAAAAAAGTAGATTGTTTTTTAACTTGGATATGACTTAAATCTACTCCATCATTTCGCTCTCAGAGTCTGATTCTTCTTTATTGTTTGAATCTGAATGAGATTCTGCTAGTGAAATGACAAAAGGAGGCATATTTTAAAAAAATATTTGTCCCATTTTCCTTCCCGTACCGATAACTCCCTCACCAAATTTTTTTTATTAACAATAGATTTATTATACTTATACTGAAGATGTCCATCAATTTATTTACAATCGCATCAGTTTAAATCGGGCCTGTTTAGGCTGTAACGCTTACAATATTTTAAAATACTAAGTTTTTTTGTCCGTAGATTTTACTTTGGGCATTATTATTAAAGCCACAAAGTAACATTTTCAATTACTAAGTAACTTTTGAAAACATACGTGGCATTGATGTGACTTTAGAAATATGTTCTGATTGTAATGACGTAATGACATGTTCCTTAAAATATTATATAAATTATTGTTTCACAGGAATTCGAATGTGATATATAAATACCATAGTACCTAACCTTACAATAATTGATGCTATCAATTAGTTGTCAATCATTATTATAGTGTGTACCATCACAAAAATAATAACCACCCCTTTATTTTTCTATAAAATGAATAGACTGTAGTCCTCCGAATATCATTGTTAGTGAAAATACTGTAGATTATTTTTGGGGCTCTATTACTAGGGTCAAGAAACTAGTCTGGAGCCCAGGACCGGTAGTTATTACTGCCTCATAGGGTTAACAGAAGGACATACATAGATAAATGAACGCAAAAATGTAAAATGATTAAAGAAATACATACCATTTAATACAAAGAGTTATTCAGAATGACTGAAATCTGCCACTACATTAGCATACATGGTCACGTCACAACTAATATTCGTTCTGCAATCGTAGCTGTTAAATATGAACGATTTGGTCTGTACATATATTTGTACAAGGAAAATAAACGTTCCACATGCAAATTCTAAATATTTCACATGACCTGACAAACCGCGCAGATAATTTTCATGAACTTGTCACATTGTTTTGTATAAAATGTTTTTTAGTTTATTGTTTATAGCTCGACTTTTGTATAACATTAACAACCTTATTACATCAAAGTTACTTGTGTCTTCTACTGTCACCTACAAAAATTGATTTCGTCTTTTATAATATTGCCCAAAACATTTTTATACACACTTGGTAAATACTTTTTATGCAATATATGACTACTAGGTAAAGGAAAACTACATACACAGAACATGACACACAAATCATAAAAATATTCCTCATTTGCAACTGTAACGGCAATATTTTGTCGATGGATCGCCGAATTTAAATACCTTTCACATTCAAGACATGTATCACATACGTAACGTCTATTATATGGAGTACACAGAATATACGAAAGTCATCTGTTGTTAAGTTATCGTAGTTTTTAATCATTTTTTGTAGTTTATGCACAAACTATAGTAACTGTGCCATTGCTAAGAGCTTTTTATGCGAGAACTAAACCAAACACCAGCACAATCGCACGCTCTCATGTTACTAAGATAACTAAACTGGGAATACCACCCTGCCAAGGTGCATATAATTTTTGGTGGAGAGTCCCGGATACCCACACAGACCTTGCACCTTTAATCCTCGAACCTGGTTGTACTGATTGCATATGTTATAAGTATGGAAACATACCAAATGAATTTCTATGTACTTTTATTTTTATGTGCTTAATATTTATGTATGTTTTATAAGTACCGACTCTGAAAAATGGAATACATTTCCGACCCCGATCTGTAATTTGTATTATCCTTTTTTTACGACATTAATAATTGAAAACTGGAAAACATAATCGTAGCATTTTTTTTTGAAAGAACAGAAATTGTTAATAACTTTTTTCTTAGATAAATATGGCAGATATGTATTTGCAATTTTATAACACTCAATTATTCTTCCAGGCCATGTTTTAAACTTTCGAAATACAAATTACTTAACAAACTAGACCTTAAAGAGGGTATAATATTTATACTGGTTGATGCAGAATTGACTTAAGAATCATTTCCTAGGAGATTTTGTTACTCCTGCAACAACCTGTATAAATAAAAAGTGATCCTCATTTCTGCTTAGATAAGAAAAATATGTATCTTGTGCGCTGATTTTTGTTTACATTATAAACCGTTTAAATCCAAATGTTTTATTTACTGAAATATATAATTTTAATAGCAAAAATAATGATTACAAACAAAATTTATGAATGCGTATTTAGTGAAACGCCTCGTTAATGACACTATCGCAAATCAGTGTTCGGGAAGATTACATTCTAGTAAATCTCGACTACAAAAACAGATTTATAATTATTATAACTAATAGTTTTGAAAATTTCTGACTAAAGTTACCTTAAAATACATTATATACTTTTGTGTAAAGATATGGCTGCCCTAAATATGTAAACTTCGTACGTATGGGAATGTTTTATGTTTGTCATTTTTGCATATAAATATTTAGACAACACACGATTTCACTAAATTTCGTACCGCAATAAATTATTAACAGTGATATTTCGATGTTCAAATCAATGTATTTGGAAATCGGCTGAAAATTAATGGTTCATAAAGGAGTGTTAATTTGTCAATCTGGTTGTTATTTCCTCCTCGTTAGTTTCCAATTAACAACTGAATTAATTGCTGGCACTTAAACTCATTGCGTTTTTAGCAGGAAACATTTACTCTATTTGCATCCATAACACGTATATGTTATAATCGATGTTCAATTGAGAGTGCTTTTATTCACTTAATCAGATTTTAATTTTTAATGCTGAAATTAGTTTTACATTTTCAGTATTTTAGGATTTTATTAATACAACCACAATCGGTATTAAAACGAAAATATTGTTCAAAATTATTATACATTACATTGATATTATGTGATTTATGAATATTTAATATATTTCAATATTTATTAAAACAAAAACTTTAAAAATAAAGAAATCCATTTTATTCTCATGCAGTATATCAGACAAGCTATATTAACAGTATTTAAATAACATGTATTTCTTTAGACTTACTACCATATAATAAGATACCACCATACAAAATACCATCATAGACACCGAGCTGTTTGAAGTACCCAGTGAAAGCACTCGAAGTACCAAATACTAAGCACCTGGTAAAGTATTTGTTACTACAAATCTCAAGTACTTTGATGTAAAGTAAAGTAATTCAAATACCAAATATTCGTCAGAAGTACTTCAATTAAATTACAAGTACCGTATTTCAAATGCTTGAGTATATTTGAAATATTTTAAACTACTTCAAATACTCTTAGTAGCATACTTCAAGTACTCTACAGTATTTCAAAGACCTTCTTACCCTGACAGGGTTAACAATTCGGTTTAATTACTGCTATGGATAGGTTATCGCTCGGAGATCTCATGAGTTTTAAGAGATATGTCCTCCCTGGATATGAAATAACTTTTTCTTTCAAACAATGACTATAGATGTAGAGGCCATAACCTCAAACTACTCCATAGTTCTCATCGGTAATACAAAGTGTCATCAATTTTTCAACAGCAACTGAGTCTATGGCCTTTGGAACTCTACCTAGTGAATACTCTTCTAAAAATAAATTTGAAAATTATTGTTCAGGATTATGAATTCGTATGCCATATTTTCTCTTTTTTATCTCAGCAGTTTGATTGTATTCATATATTATTGTTATTGTGGATGTTTCCATAACTACAAAATTTAAATTTAATTTATATTTAATATGCTAACTGTAATTTATGATATGTATTTTTATTGTGTTTCATTTATATTATTTTTATCTTGAGCTTAATAGAGTTCGTCCCTCTGAATACCTAATAATAATAAAAATAAAAACAATAATAACTACTCTTCCTGACTGTCAGGCTATAATCTAAGACAATAAGCCTAACATAGTCCTCCTCGGCCATCAAACCAAAGAGATGTGTCATGGAGAAAAACATCATCTTAAAGGAGGAAGAAAAGCAGACCAAATATCACGACCCCCTGGCATGAACTCCATTCTATTCGGTCAAGATGGTCGTCCTAATAATCTGTGTACTTGGAGGGAAGACTACGTTTCTTCTAGAATTGAAGACCATACTGACCTGCCAAAAATCAGCCGAGTGGCTATTTAGGGCACATAATTCTGGGATAGCCAATAACCCTGTTGGATGTGAGGAGTGGCTGTAGTTAATTTGCCACCGCTACTCCCATGATGTGTCGGACCCCACGGGAGGACTCTCCAGGATCGATTCTACCGAAGAAAAAAAATCAACTGTGCAAGACCTTTTAAGTTTGAATCCAGATATTCGTTTAGTTTTCTGTGGGTTCATTCAATACCAGAGCAACCAAGATATCACTCAGTTTCTGTAGGAAGGTTTTATTCATTTTGAATTTTAATATATGATGGAACAATTTTGAACCACTTATGGACAGCCATAAAATTATATCCATTTATATATGAATATCTATGTATATTTCAAGTTCAACCATAATAGTGTCCATATAATGTCTAATGTAGAAACATTGGATCAAAATAAGAATGTTCAGTGAATATCTTTCAGGTCCATTACAACAGGCACAATAGCTTAGTGCAAGACATCACGTGGGAAACATCTATTAATATTTAAATAAACTCCGTATGAAGGGCAACGAAAGTATGAAACAACAAAGGTGCGAATACGGCCATTGGTATGGGCAATTTAAGTTTGACCATTAGCAGTGAAGGGGGATCTGCAGTTGCGAATCGGTGAGTACGGTTCATTACAGCTGATACGGGACCGTGTTCGCATCTTCGTGGTTTTATCTGTGGATTTTTACTACTTAATTTTTACACCAAATATGCCCAAAATATGTCTCAAATTTAAGAGTTTATGCATGGCAATTTAATTCCTCACATTCCTGTTACTTTTTTTATACACTTACACGCCAATATAAATTTCAGTTTTTTTTGTTAATAATTGTAGGAAAATATTAGCATATTTGTTCAACCGTAATGGTACATTTTCTACAAAAAGTGACAAAGCGGAAAACTTTACCCATCCATCATCGCTACAAAAACATTACGATACAAATTTAACGTGAATTGTAGACATAAAAATTAAAACTCGTGCAGACACAAAAAGCGTTAAAATAGAATTCGAGCGCCACACATTCGCTGTTATGTAGCAGTCTAAAGGCTACAAATTAATTTTAAAGAGCGTCCTATTTCATAATGTTTTATTGCTCAATCAAGTCATTGTGCCCCTAGGCGTTCGTTTTATTTTTATTTTAGTTTATGGCTCGGTCTCCGGAGCGCAGCAGCAAGTTGTTCATCGCAACGTGGTGAACATTTACTTTAAAATAATGCGTCTAAAAGTATGGCTTCTGATAACCCTCTCTCGCTGCTTTAAAGCAGCCGTTGAGACACCATCAAATCTTCCGGACAATATTCTACTAAGCGTCTAGACGAGTTTTAACCTCATTTTTGCAGCTACTTTATTTGAATAATCGTTTATAAAACACTTCTAACTGAAATTGGATTATACTTAATATTCCTTTTGAGGTGCTTATTTATATATTCATTTTTACTTTCTTATACCTAATATAAGGAAGTATAGTAATCGTGATTTTTTTTTGACCTCGAGATTTTGATTGATATATACGTTTTGAACCACCCTCCTGAATCCATTCTGACTATTTCTCGAATGATGTCTGTCGGTGCGTGTGTGTGGATGTGCGTGTGTGTGGATGTGTCTGTGGATGTGTGTATGTGTGGATGTGTGCGTATGTGCGTATGTGCGAGTGTGTGCGTGTGTGCCTGTGAGTGTGCGTGTGCATGTGCGTATGCGTGTGCGTGTTTTAATGAAATATTTCAAGGGACGCTATTTAAATTTAATTGAGGTAAGTGAAGAATTAAATAAAATAATTTTTTTAGATCAGGATGATATATACTAGTATAAGAAAGTTATGCTTGGCCACATCAGATATTTATTAAGGGTAATTATTTTTATTGTGGTTTATTTTGTAAATTTAGTATATGTAATAATAATAAAAAAATAAGTCCGGCAATGAATTTCAAATGACGTATGTTTGTTAATCCGTATATTTTAGGCAAGTAAGGGTCAGATTTCAAGATTTAAAATTTGACGGTACATTGTTCAAATGCTGGGTCTGTGACGTCCGCATGCTTTCCACGATCTTAGATGGTTGGAAAAAAACATTTACAATCATATGTGACCTTATATTTATGTTCAATTTCTGTAATATTCTATTATGAGTGCGCGGCACAGAAGGGGTCATTCTGTTTAAGAAAAAGTGTGTGAGTATCGTAGTGCACGTTTTACAATAGGATGAACGTCGTCACCCCATTTTCCTTTCAGTAGAAATTTATAAACTCTAAATGCGGAAACTATACAACTAGTAAGAACGATTGAGATAATTAACGTTGGTATTTCCCAGGTATTAACGGTAGTTACAGATGTAGCAGGGTATATCATAAAATTAGCCAGTTACTTAAGTAATCTATCTGATTATAGTACATGTTACTTATATAGTCCTTGCAATTCATCTTGTGGCCGAATAAATTCGTTGCAATTATCTAGAAATACACGTATTAATTTGAAAAACAAAACACTAAACACTAAACGTACTAAAAACATTCCACTTCTTTCTCAATTTCAGCGGCCCGGAAGAATATCAATAATCCACAAATAGAAGCGAACATACACATAATACATGAAAATGACATTGTAGTGGACAATATACGTATTAGAAAATACTATCACTAGAAGAGACTTTTAAAAATTCTTGGTCATGAACAAAATGTATTCCAAATTCTAAAAGATGCCTCCGGTATTTGAGTGAGACAGATACTGAATCAAGAGATTTGTCTGCTAGATTAATTCGAATTGTAAATTTGACATTATAGCTTTTGTTATCAAATTTATGATACTGATTATCCATATCTCCACCACTGGTTAATTGTAGAGCGTGATACAATCACATCATAAGTCTTCCTATTTAAGTGTACTGTGTACCATATCTGATTTAAATAGCTGCACTAATAATAACAATATAAGAAAAATTTTATATTTTTTTGGAAATTTCAACACCCATATTTCCCAAATAAATAAGTTTTGGGTACCTGTTTCTATGAACTTTTTTTTAGTTATCTGAAAAATATCGCCCTGAAATATTTTAACGTACTTAAGTTATACCCTGTATAGTTAGGCGTCCTTCGGGAACATTCGGTTTTCATTTGATGTTTTATTAATTTATAGCCAACCAGTTTTAAAGAATTAACTGGCGTCTGTGATGTGCATAGCGTAACTTACAAAGACTTGCCTCTTATATCATGTCCATTACCAGTTGATTATGGTTGCCAGCGTATACTTGCATTATTAATAAACCTTCCCATGCTGTTTGTGTAGCCAGGTGTACGTACATATTTTATTTTTTGACACTTTGCATGTTTAAAATAAAAAATCTGAGGATTCTCTAGATAAATGAAACAAATTATAAAATAGGCGAAATATTTTATTATTAATAATTGAATTATGAATGCTAAACAATTTTTAGGTTACAAAATAATATAACTAGGTACTCGTATAAAAAATCGATTGCTTTATTGATGTGTCCAAATTATTATTTTTTTTCATTGTTTGTCAGTTTTATAATTTCTGTTAATAAATTTAAATGTAAAATATTCGTATTTGTTTCTCGACATTTTAGAAATATTGCCGAAATAAAAAAAATCGTTGAAAAAAAAATTTTTTTTTCGTATAAAAACAAAATTGATGTCCTTGGTAATAATTAAACTTAATACAAATTTCGTTTTGTGTTCTTAACATTCTTACTAAAGACAACTTTTGTCTTTTTTTTTTGTAACATCAGAAAACGCATCTCAAAATGCAAAATTATAATTTGCATTCATAACAAGTATTTTCTTATTACGAAGTAACCCCTTTAATCTAACAATAATTAAGATTGGTGTAAATAACAGATTTACATTTTATATTTCGCACAGATAAAGTTACTTACCTTTCAGGATCACGAGAAAAAGAAAAAAACGTTTCAATGTTCCAATGTACCTTTTATTTTTACAGCTTTTGTAGCAACAAACCTGCTTTTTTCTTTGTCGCTTCCATCACGCCACATTAAAGCCAACCAAAAAATAAATAAAGTATATAAATACGCACTAAAAGCACAATAAAACTAATACAAGTATCTATAACCTGGAATACAGCAAACGCACTTAGAGGCCACCAATTACTGTGCCTAGCGGCAAGTCGAAATAATCTACTGTTTGCTGAAAACCTGTTGAAATGGCGGATGTCGTACGTTTCAACTTTATTTCCGGTCAATAAAGTGCAATACAACGGGCCGGCTTTGGTTATTATACTATATATAGGATTCTAGTGTCACTTGCTTACGTAAAGAATCCGATCTCAGTTTCATAATTAGAAAAACCACTAGTGTGGTTTAAATGCCACTTGTTTAAGGATAGAATCTGATTAAATGGTTCAAAACTTAAAACTTCACCTCAATAAATCTTACTAAGGAACATAAGGGCCAATCTAGAAATATAGCACAATCGCAATTAGAAATTCTCATCACCACCATCCCTGGATTGATATCCTACTGTAGTTTCATGCTTGTACACCGTAATCACTTGCATATGGATATTGTTGCAACGCCTACCATAATACCGCCTTCAACATTGGTCACTATAAATTCATTTCATCAATCGATTACTAGAAATACCAGGCACGTAGTCCATAGTAGCACTAGCTTCTGTAAGTACATGTAGTAAACGTTTGATTCTTGCATGTTTATAAAACTCCAGTATTAATAAATTTCGTAATTTAACTTTACTCGATATACCTGCTTGCATTATCACAACCTTTTGCTTGGTTTATTTGTTTACTTTTTTGTAATGTGTATATTTACACTGTTAAAAAATAATGTATTCTTTATTTGCATTTTTTTATTCTTCTGTGAGACCAGGCTTAAATAAAATAGAGTAAGTGAAGTTAAAATTTTTATTTTTTTTATAGCATAGTTATAAGTAGGTACAAATGTGATTGAAAACCGTGGTTTATTTTCATCACCAACCGAATTTCTACGAAAGCGATAATCATAAAAATAGATCCCTAGACATACCGATTCTTCACTACAGCTATCCTAACTTCTGTCATACCGCTGATAGGATAAAGTAGTGTTCCTACACTTTAAAACAGGCACTGGTTCTCCAGAACACACTCTGAAAAGCAACCAGAAGAAAATAGTGTCACAGTAGTCGCTCGGTTAGTTTTTAATAACTTTCAGCGAGTAAAGGTATTTAAAAACAGCAGGTTTGGTACTTCTGATGGTCCATAAATGATTAGCAATCCCTGAAACAGAAGTTGGGGTAACTTTTAAATTATTTAATGAGGAATGTCTTCCTCTAGAATTTTTTTTACAATAGACTAAATTTTCCTTATCAAATAGTTTTTATAAAAATTTGAAAAAGACATACTTTAATACAATTTTAAAGTAAACTTAAGAATTTTATCAAATTCCTCAAAATCCCCAGTACAACTGATTTTTGATTTTTAATAATAAGCGAGATCCTAATAGAGTGGCGCAGAATTGTGACACATTGTAACTGTATACTAACACTGCACTGTGAAACCGCTCATATCACCCTGTTTGGATAGATTTCTTTTAGTTCATTTTTTAAAATCTCATAACCCGCATTTCTTTTATGTTTATTGGCGCACTCTTTGCTCTTAAGGACATGCATTTTCTCGGTACAATTCAATAATTTTTTTCCCAAAAAAATTTGTCAGCCTCCATTATGTTAAAAATGATCCCTGAATTTTAATAACAGAAGACAGATAACTAATTAAACAGTTTATTAAAATTTAACCAATTTAACCAAGAAAGGCACACTCACCTTCAAACTGGTCGTTAAACAATCCCAACCGTACGATAAATTTTATTGCTGACCAAACTGCCATCAGATCTAGTTGTTCAACTAATTGTACGACAATCCCACAGACAGACGGTCAGATTTTCGATTCAAGAATAATTGAATCCAACCAATTCGTTCGATTTCTCGTACGATAAATTGATGCCTGTGGGTCGTTTTAATAGTTTACTTCAAAAGCGGCTGTAATTTATTTTAATTAAAAACAGCTAATTTAATAAATACGAAAAGCAACAAACTTCAAGATGTACTTAATACAATTAGGATCTAAATATTAACATTCTCTGCTTCCGCTTCATAAATTTTCGCCTTTCGTCAGTCAAAGCTAAAATGAACACAAGTTTGAATCTTGCCTTTTAAGGTTATTAGAAATATTAACGTAGGTAGCTGCCGTTGTTCCCAGAAAATATTACAGCAATCTAATTAATAACTCAAGGAATAATAATGCAACAATGTGGTAGTTGATAACTCGAAGTAGTTCTTCATAACATCTACTTTTTATAAGGCCGGAGACACACTTGTGATTTTGTTACCCAGCGCTGCCACACCGAAGACACGTAGCCGTTTTGTAACTCATTAATAATTCACTCTAGATGTGAGGGCGGCCCCGTCGACCAGTGTGAATTACTACCTAGTATTTGATGAATTATGAAAAAAACGAATTTTCCTCTACTGCCGTGCCACATAATCAAGCCGTTCTCTGCCATTTAGAAATAATTACATCTTTTGCTTATTCATAACTTCATGGGGCTTGGTTGGAGCATTACCGCCGTGATGTAACACCTCGATGCAGAGGGCATAAACTAACACGGGCCATCTGACATACTTTATTTATGAGTCCAAAGAAAGGGAATATGTTGAAACATAATTTCAAATTCACTTTTATGACAAATATGAAACTTTCGTACGAAACTTTCCATTTTTTAAGAAATCTGAAATTTTGTTATTTTCCTGTATGTATAGGGAATGAAATATTATTTTTAAGTAATTAATTAACAATAAACTTCCATACTTTTAATATTTAAAAAAACTGGGTAACTTCTTATATTGGGATATCAAAACTGGTTGATTGATGGTGACGTAAGCACTTCTCCTTTCATTTGTTTTCAAAACTTTCATCCAGCGCTTCAAGTAATAAGTGTCAGTAATAACCCAGCCAACCAGCTTGGATCAGTTACATCACAGACTGAGATATTTAAGAGAACCTTGTTGTATCACACTGTTCTATCCACCTTATATAATTGCATCATTAGTATTTATAAATTTATTAAAAAATCTTAAGGTTATATGTGACAGTAATATATGATATATCACCATTACGTATTCTTAACATCAAAATGTTTTATAAATATTTCGTTATCACATTGCATACGTAGGGCATTAATTATTGATGTATTGAATACATAAAATGGTTTTAAGTTTGTTACAAAACATGTTCTTTACAAGTTGAAAATCTGCGTCAATGTAATTTCACCCCTTCCTCTTAACAATGAGTGTGTTTATCATTTTCAATACTATAGAAAATGTGAGGACTCAATTTCATTTCGTACTAATAATCAAATATACAAAGAATTAAAACAAATCACTATCGAATGTAAAATATAAAATGATTTCATATATAAAAGTCAATGTCTATTATGTTAGTTTTATAAAACGTAGTTTGTAGATAGGGTAAGACATGTAAGTAATTTGTATGTCACATCTATTCATCTGTTTAATATCTGTTTTGGAATAAAGATGCTACAACATTCCGTAAATATGATGCAACCTGAAAAGATCTTGAGACAGACATTAATGACCGCCAGAACTAAACAAGGACTCTTCTGGACATATAACAGAGAAATCTGCGTTTTTTGATAATGATGAAACTGTTACAAGTTTTAGTAGACTGGATGGTGGAATGTGCGCTACAAAAATTTCCGACTTTGATCCTAACTGACCTACCACTGCTGTAAATATTAATTGCTACTACCCCACCTATGGTGTGCGAAATATTTTATTTTAATATATTTCTTTTTACTCGTCCAAGTTTCAAAAATGATTTCTTACTTTGATCTTCACCGACCTATCGTTGCAAATAATAATTGCCAAACAATGAAATATGAAGGGGCGGGAACGTAGTTTTGATATTGACAAACTTTTTTCATATCCCGCTATTAGCTATTAAAAGTATGGACGTTTTTTGCTAAATACCTAAATAATATTTCTTTGAATTTTCTCATTATAATTTTTTTACGCCTTGTTTATATTAACATCCAACCAGGACAAACACACACACAATAACCATTCCCTTTGACATTTTCCAGACACCGCTGCTGAGAAAAACTCAGGAGAGATAGACAGTGACTAGCTACACAACAACGCTCTAGTCAACTATGCTATCGTTTCAGTGTTTTAAAAACGCCACTATGCATCCATGCCCTAGCCAGGATTCGAACCCCAGACTCCTTGATTTCAAGCCTAACGTGTAAGCACTGAGCCATTGAGCCAAAAACAATAAGAAACTTATCATAATTTCCCCTAACAGTGTACCAAATAATCTTCTTTGCCCGGGGGTTTGCATAAAATGTATTTTTAAATTTTCTGTATTTTTCTGTGTTTTTACTAACTGATAATATTTGATCAATTCATGAATTGAGGAAATATTGCACTTAAAGTATTTGTGAAAAACTAAAAACATGATTCTCTTTTAAATAATTTTCTTTACATCCTGATATACAAAATGAAAAAAACTACAATCCTAGCTATGTAAAAGTTAATATTAAAAAATATTATATATTGGCATAAATATAGTGCGTCTAGAAAGTATGTGGAATTAAAAAAATCTCGATAAAAAAAACTATGAACAACTCTTAATATTTTATATGTATTATGTTGGGTCACCATATCATAGTTACAAAAATTTTATAGCAAAATAAGCAATATTTACGACTCTCTTCTCTAGGCGGGGGAAGAAAAGTGATTAATCAAATAAATCAAATCAACTTACAACTAGATAAAATAAGAACAAAGTCAAGCAAGGCTATCGCCTATACAAATGGTACAAAAACGTAAAACCAACTCATTTATTTATTACTTGAGCGCCACCATCTTTTATGTTTAAAATATGTTTTTCCTTAACTTAAAAACAACGGGCTACCATTATAAGATGGGAAAATGTTTAAATAGTCAGTGATAATGAAGCACATAATTAAACAGTGTTACTTGTTGCTCCTGTCCCGAATATACGGCCTGGGCCCTTATGAGCTTCAGCAAGCTCAGCTAGCTCCACAAGTAGCATCGCCTTTCCAATAGTTTTCTAACACAAATGTTACCAAGCTTAAACGAAATTTTTAACCACACAGCTCCACTCTCTATTGTTCCTTGAGCCAGTCTCCCGCGTTTCGAGGCTTCAGCTTAAAGCACCGCTCAATTCGTTCCTAAGTGCGCGCGGCGGCTCCGCTTCGTAAATAACTTTTTTTCTCCCACACAGTAGCAGCGCACTAAATAGCTAATAGAATAAGGTTTAGTAAATCTGTTCTATTCGAATTTCGAATTTAACTAATAATTCAAATCATCTTCATATAATTTATAAGGAATGTGGTCCAAATTATTTATTTAAAAAAACGGATCGTTACGTATGAAAAACAACGTATCTTACTTGCTAATGCATAGGCCATTTAACTACACTCATTTATTAATTAGGTGGGGAATACCGGCAATTAAATCGGATGAATATTTCTCAGCGATAACTTGCTATGCTACTAAAACTGCTGCAATTAATTGTGGTCTAGTTCGAGGTACCGCACATTTTACCTCGATTTCTATGAGTTCCCATACATTTTCAATGGGGCTCAGAAGAAGAAACTGCTGGCCACGAAATGGTTGGGATCCTGTTATCATCTAACCAAGTTCTGTACGCCATCGGACGTTGTTTTGTTGTAATCGTCAACCTTCAGGATATAAAACATTGACTATTTGAACAAAATATCCACTTGAAATATTACAAGAACTGTCTACTGTACCGTTGATAATACCCAGCTCGGTGGCACCACGTTGTGAAATACCTACCCCAAACTATAACTGTTGTAGGAAATTTTCATTTTTGTTCCATAGGACTCTCTGATTAGCACCCGCAGACGAGTATCTCCCAGTTGGAAGTAAGCTTCATCGGCATTAAAGACATTTTCAAAATGGTCGTCTCGAAAGTCGCAGCAAAATCTAATTCTTCTCTGAATTTGCTCCGGTGTAATAGTTAAGATATTATTCTGGGTTCTCTTGCTCTGTATTTATGCTGCATAAACGCTCGGCAGTTTCGCAAGCAACAGGTATTCTCCGTTGTCTAGTGATTATTTTTGCAAATTTTCAGAAATCCCCGTCTCATCTGCAAAAGAGATGTCATATCCCGTCCTCGTATCGTGGTGTGGTCTTCCAGAAACCCATCTATCCCAGTACCATCTTATCCGTTTTAATACATTATATACCGCTGATTTTCATAATCCTGTCAGTTTCACTAATTCCAGGACTTCTAGAATGCTGTTTGCGTAGAATTGTTGAGGTACACGTTTTTTTGCTATATGTACCATTGCCTTAATTGCTTTTCTGGTGCCTTGAAATGATCACAATGACAACTCCGATTTTCTTTTTTTAAATTATGTCAGGTAATTGTCAGTCAAGGCTATCTATGATATATTTAATTTTAACAAATAATAATGCAAACTGTGCACCTCCAAAATTAAAAAAGAAAAATTCTGCATCCTTTCTAGATGCACTATATTTTCATATGTAGTAAAATATTTATGAGTCTACTATTTATAAACCAATAGCTCTCACAAGTGGTATTTATTCATATAGGTCCAGTTCACGTAAATTTAAACATTAAACATCGCAACTCTCTATATCCCTAAATTAAACTTGTTCGGGAAGGAAATACACATGTAGGGACAACAGTCACGCATCGGGTATCTGAGTGATTAATTTCTGTCAAAAAAAAAAAAAAAAATTCTTCGGCCAGTGATTAATCCCGGGATCCCTTGAAAAGTGGTTAGTACATACTCTGTATACCATTCCCCACGTAAAATGATCCACCTTTAATATCCCAAGAAACAGGTGCAATATTGAAGTGCATCTAACGCCAAATTGTCAGACGTCGAGAGAGGTATCCTGTGTCGGCAATGACATTTTCAACTATTATACCATTATGCCCAGCCAGCCACTCCAACTTCTTTTTCAAACGGCACTATAACTGTTATAGAACATCATACAAAAGGTAATACGAAAAAGGAATTCAGTGGTGTAGTCAATTTTTTTTAGATAATAATATTTGTAATTATTGTATTATGTATTAGCTTGAGTTTGAAATGGCAGTCAACACAGACATAGAATCACACATAATCATCATTGTTTGGAACGTGCTATAAGTTTCGATTACCCAATAAAAATACTTAAAATGAATCAAAATTCCTTTTATTTTTTCAAAAAACAAAGTACTAACTTTACCATTTGTTCCAATTTCGTGTCTTTTGAAAATACGATTATTTTTCAACTATTTTTGGTAATGATATACACGTACAGGGTCATCACGCGAAAATGTCCTTTTTGGAATAACGGTTATTTTTGAAGTTATCATTAACATTAACAATATTGTTCGCGGAATCCAAATATTGAATCAGAAAACAATTGCACAATAGAACACCCTGTATATTTTAAAACAATTCGATTTTCGTAATTTTTATAGTTATTAAAATACGATACATATCATGTTATTCATGGTATCTTAAACAGTTTTTGATATATTTTGATTTTGGTATTAAAATATCGTTAATGATTTTGTTAAACGTAGTTGGCTTTGAAAACAAAACAACTGCATTTCTGAAATAAAGATGCAGTTAACTAATCAAATTAATGTGTCTCAAAAATCAGTAACTGTCGTATTTAGTTCATCGTCTTATATATTCAACAGAATCATTAACGATATTTTATTATCAAGATCTAAATATCTCAAAACCATTTAGAGATAATATGACACGTTGATATTTTTGAAATCAGAAACATGAGAAAATCCGAAATATTTTAAAATATATAAGGTGTCCCAACTAGCGACGAGAACTGGCATCAGAACTTTAATATAGTAGGCATTACATAATTGTCGCTAAATCTGCGACTTTAGTGTAAAAATTACCTTGTGGTATGCCCGTGTAGTAACAATTACGTAAATTCTGCTGAATTCAGGTGCTGCATAGTTATTACACTTTCAAGTAACTGCTGCAGTATGTATAACGTCGCAAATACTACTCTGCATTACTTTAAAGCATTTTCAACTTTAAAGTGAGAATTAGTAGTAATGCTGACTGCACAGCGTTACCAAAAGATCACTTCATAGTAATGATAACTGAAAGTGTTCTATTTAAAGTTCCTGTAACGTTGTTGGGTCATTTTCTGGAGCTTTAAAATTGTTTAACTTATTATCGACATTATGTCAACAGTTATTTCTAAATCGGAACTAATCAAACATGGCACCAAGAAGCAGTAAAACAACAATAAATATTTTCCAGCATTCATTGACCTTTTATAGAAAAGTTATGTTGCAGTTAAGTGAAGTTAACAATTTAACAAATTATTTGATTGATACGGAACCGACCATTATTCATTAAAATAGATAAATAACCAGGTTAGGAAAATTGTTGGGAAAATCGGACAATGCAGTGAAGAACCAACAAAAGTTGACTAAAGAATGTAATTGATTGTGATTGTTTGTCATTTATGATTTATTGTTATTAATAAATATTTCGCCCATTTAACAAATTCGCAAAATTCAGACAAATGAATAATTTAGAGAAGTTACAAAATTTACGAATATGTGAGTGATCAGATGATAGAAAATATGGATAATAGTGTCAACTTTGGACAATCGAGATTTTCGCCACATTGAATTTTGTTGGTTAATCATTTGTTTGATTTTCTCTAGTAACACTTCCACCTGTCATCTGTTGATGTTTAGTCAGTCATTAACGTGTTGCCAATTCCAAACAATAAAATTATTTTTACATAATGTATACTCCATTCATTTCATATAAGCACATAAAACATTTATGATAGGCGCGCGGTATTATATATAAAATCACAAAATGGATTTATCATTTTGTGATTTTATATATTGCACCACGCGCCTATGCTAGAGAACTATACACGATTGAAGATCAGCCAGCTCTTCCAACTTAAAAGTGAGGGACGTAAAGCACGTGGGAACTTTGTAGTAACTTTTTCGTAGTATCATAGTAGAGGCCAGTTTAAAGCTAGCAAGAACGTGACTCATTCGTCGCATTTTCTACTTCTTAGTAAACTATTATTGAATGATGACGCCATTGACATAGATAAAAATATAATTCTGAAAACTATTTTTTTATTAAACATGGTCATTTGCAAACATCTTTTGTAAATAGATCGTTATAACTGATTTTTCAATACATTTTTTTTTTTGAAGAAACAATTTTTTAGAGAGTACGTCTTTTTTATTGAAGTATCACATAAACATTTTACAGAAAACAAGTAGTCGTTTTAATTTCTACACAAAGTGAATGCAAAACAGCATAGTTTACCACCTACGCATATTTCATTCAATTGATTACACTTGGACATATTCAAACATCAGTAAGTCAGATTGCAACATAGTATATATTGCTATTCGAACGAGAGAAGAGAGAGAGAGGAAAATATAGTTTGTTCTCATACCATTAAAGAGCTATTCCAAAAATTAGACATTTCTACTACTTGGTTACGTTCCCTTTACACGTAACAGGGAAGGTTCCGGAATAATAACTGCTACGTAATAAATATTCCTCATTTTGGTGAATGTTTGGTGGACGGATCGCTCCCATTACCTATCGGTCATTAGTTGCAGAAACCTTTAAAGTTACACTGATGGTAGCTATTACGTGGAGACTACTAAATGTGCTTCAAAGCAAAATGTCATATTTCTTAAACGTGATATGAAATTATAATGTATATACCCATTTCTTACTTGCTGAATACGAATTTCAAATTTCAAAAATCTCTATTCAAATCTTCGAGATATAGGACGGAAACTGCCAAAATGACACATTTTTCCACTACCTATTACAGTATTATTCATAATTTTTTTTGTATATTAATATCAATAGGGATTCTTTGAATAACTTTGAACACTCCAATACATTCATTAATAGTATTTGCCTACCATATTCGTTGAAAAATGCACTAATGTATAACCTAACTTTACATAAATGTCTGTTCATTTGAACTAAAAGCAAAATATGAGCCGAGCAGAGATTTCTTAATCAAAATTCATGCTCAGCAGTTAAAAATTGGTGTTAAGAAAAAAAAATATAACGAAACTCGGAGGACTTGAACGTACAAAATCATTTTCATTTGTATGGTCACAATCTGCTGTGTAACCCAAACACATTATTCCTCGCATTATTTAGTAAAAATTGTTGACACGTATTAAAAAATGACAGTTGTCATAATCAGAAAAGACTGAGAAACAATGTGGTTAAATACCTTTTGATAGTGAAAGCGGATATAACTAGCACACTTTTTCTAGCTGACACAAGTTTTAAAGAAATTAGTTATATCTCGTTGTGTATAAGGTTCATATTATTTGAAAGTAAATGGTAAATGATATGATTAAATACGATTTGACTTCATATAATGCCAGTTGACTACATTGTGACGTCATACTAATGGGGTCTATTTAATTCATCATCTTTCTTCTTTGAATGAAAGAAAGCTAATTAACTAATATTGCACGTGGTTCACCTATGTATCATCGTAAATTAATTAGATCTCTCATTATTAATGAAATAAGTTAAATTGGATGTATTGTTATATGATCCCCTCTGGCTGCGAATAGGATGGATTAATGAGAATTTCTCATAAGGATTATTTTATTTCGAATGAGAAATTCGCAGGTAAACCTCATTTTCCGTACAATTTCACTGCTTTCAAGTCAGATCTTTTGTCCTTGCCAGTATTCGTCCTTTACCTACATTTCTATTAATTCTAGTTACGGCTAAAACAGGCGGTATATTTATTAACTTTTGTAAATAAATAGCTCTCTTGATTGTTAGTTAAATCGCATGAAATAACTTATACGAAATGACAGCGCTACTTTATAAGAAGGCGAAAAAAAGTACGAGCCGAGTACAAGTATATGTAATGCAGTCCATTGTAGAAGTGTTATAATCTATTTAGTTTTTTTTAAATATTCAAAAATTCAAGAAGTTTGTGTCATTGTGAGTCGAGCCACCCAAAATTCTTGTTACAGTCAACGCAGAGAAATAAAATATAAATCAGCGAATGCAAGGCTCCAGATTTTAATCTGTTTATAAAATAAAAACTTAGATGAAGTAAACCAACCCTAGTTTATAGTATTTTTGTGGAGCCTAGACCGTAAATTACAATAACAGCCATTATACCAAAAGTAAAGTTAATTGTAATCGGATTACCGACTGAAAATACTTATTTGACTAACATTTTACTACGGCAGCTAGGGACAAGCTGTTTAAGGAACATATATTATGACATCAGTGAGTAGCTCATATGAAGAAGCTAACAGCAAAATAATATTTACATGCAGTAAACGCTACAATAAGAGTATCTCAGTTGGACATACACTCTTCTGACACAGATGTGTTATTCCTCTAACGTTAAGCAAATGTCAATATCTCTGGCAAAAGATACCATCTTCATCGCTGGAAATGAAAGGAGAAAGCGAAGTATTCCCTTTATGTCCGATTACTCACAGCAAATTAGACATACTAAAAGCAAAAGGCATTGTTATAGTTCATTAATATTAGCAGAAATAAATTATGAAGTTTTGCCGCTTGGGGATTATACGCGTCAAGTGGATAGTTTTCAATATCAAAAGAGTTCGAAAGTAGAAAGTGGTCGCTTCACCTCCAAAAACCACCCCAAACGCACTCTGTCGTAGTTTTCGGCGTTTTTCTCAGTTGGCCCCAAAAAAATTTCATAACTACAAAAAATATTCCATATAAACTTGGCTACAAAAAAGGTTTTATTACTAGAGTCAATAAATACAATGGATTTCTAACAATGAGCGATTGAAGAAGGGGGTTACATGAAACTCGACGCGCGTTTTTTATTATCTTGATGAATCGTGAATGTACGATCGTAATAAACGTGACATAAATAACAAAAACAATGATGTAGTTTTCCACTAAACATTAAAACACTATATGCACTTGATGCGCGTTTCGCCATCCAAGTTAGCATCATCTGGAGATGATTAAAACTAACCTTATGCTAACAATCTACCCTATTTATACCTAAACTATTGTCACGGTTCGGTAAACCGTGACCCACTAAAGCAATAAAGAGGGCTATTTGGGATAGGCCCTCTGTCACTATTCATACTATTTTTACACTTTGTGATTTCCAAACTTTCAAATGCATCCAGCTCTCTAGTATTTATTACATTCCTAATTAATCTTAAATTGCTAATATATATTTTATGGTTGTTCTCAAACGCATGTTGGGTGTTGGGAAACACTATACTTATCTGTTCTATCATATATGAGATGGGCCATATGCTCATTGAATCTAGTTTGATTTGATCGTCTAGTTTGTCCAACATACTTTTAATTACAGTCTTTATAGCTAATTTTGTAAATCCCAGACTTTTCATTTGTTTCAATTTTGTCTTTTGGATTGCAACCATAAAATAGATATTAGCAATTTAAGATTATTTAGGAATGTAACAAATACTAGATAGCTAGATCCATTTGAAAACTTGGAAATCACAAAGTGTAAAAATGGGATAAATACTGACAGAGGGCCTATCCCAAATAGCCCGCCTACCAGATTCAACTGATTTTAGGTAGCATCATGAAAACAACCATATATTAATATGTTGCTTGCTGTATTCCTCCAGCACCCCATGTTGTACCTGAACTCATTAAGTGCAATTGTACCAAAACAAATGTTGTAGTAATCAAGTCTGCAGATAATTCACCAGAAATGTGTAGTTGATTTGGTGCTGCAGACTTATGTGAAAATACTATCAAAACTTGTGAACCAGTTTTTGGCACTAATGATGAAAATGGAGACAGTGACATAGATGATATTCTCCTGGTTTAACCATGAATTTTTTTTAAATGATATATGTGTACAGTGCATAGATTTAAATTAAATATTGTTATTTCATTTTTTTTTTTTTTTGATTCAATTTAACCTTATTTTCCTTATAAAATACAGACTTTTAACGAATATGTTAAACAAAAAAATTCATTCTAAACAAACCGAGATAAATCGGTCAAAAATTTACTAATGTTTTTAGTTTTTTAAATTTGAGGAGAATACACGAAAATTAAATGCAATTAAAAAAAAATTGAAATCGGATGATAATTAAACGAGTTAACAGTAAATACATATTATAGGATACAAATGGCTGCCATCTCAAACTGACGCTATTTGAAAGTAACACCAAAGCCAAGGGCATCTTCTTCGAGAGAGGGGACCACTTCAATACTTATACATAAAAATTTAATGCAACAGTAAACAAAATTGAATTCTATTAATACTTGTTTACGTAACAAGACCGGAAAGTGATTCTTTACTGGGCGAACTGGCAATTTTCAAGGCGAGCACCAGCGAGTAGCGAAACGGCGAGCTCAGTAAAAACACTTTTCGGGTGCGTTAAAGCGGGGCTTCACCAAACAGGGCAAGGTGTCGCCTGCAGAAAAATTTGTAAAGAAATATATGGCCGCCAAATGTCATGCTGGCGGCAAGACAGCAATTGGCGCTGACCTGCTCTAGTTTAATTCACTCATTTCATCATCAGTCACAAAGGATAAATAATTAAAAAACAAATTAATTACTTGTTCAATGTGTCTGATGGCGAGCACCAGCGAGTAGCGTAACGGCGAGCTCAGTAAAAACACTTTTCGGGTGCGTTAAAGCGGGGCTTCACCAAACAGGGCAAGGTGTCGCCTGCAGAAAACTTTGTAGAGAAATATATGGCCGCCAAATGTCATGCTGGCGGCAAGACAGCAATTGGCGCTGACCTGCTCTAGTTTAATTCACTCATTTCATCATCAGTCACAAAGGATAAATAATTAAAAAACAAATTAATTACTTGTTCAATGTGTCTGATGATGAAATTAAGTTGAATTGTTTTAAAATTGTTGACGTTAATAAAAAGAGTTATGTGACAAGATTTTTTTCTAGCCTTTTCGTAATACGTATACTGACAAACTAACGGGTATATGGATTTGAGAACACCGTTATAGACTGGATTACAAGTTATATAACAAATAGGTACCAAGTAACAAAAATGAATGGCAATTTATCAAAACTCAAGTTAAACAACTTTGGGGTTCCTCAAGGCAATGTACTGGGTCCATTATTATTTATTCTTATTATTAATGACCTTGGCAATATGTTGCAAAAACATAAATTCATCTTTTTGCTGATGACACTCTTATTTACTATGAGAGTACAAATTTTGAGGAAATGGTATGTACTGTTAATTTAGAACTAAAATTATTGACAGAAAAAATTTAAGATCAATAGACTAAAAGTAAATGAATTAAAATCCTAATTTATGTTCGTGGGTAATAATTATCTATATAAACAGTTTACTAGTCTAAATCTTGGTATCGAGTTAAATAGTAAAAAAGTTGAAAGTGTTCAGGAAATAAAGTATCTAGGCCTAATAATTGATCGTGAACTGAAATTTAACAAACATATAGAATATATATCAAAGAAAATCGGCAAAAAGATCGAATTTTTTCGCAGAGTGGCTCCATTTATATCAACTACTACTAAACTAACTGTATATAATACCTTAATACTACCTCATTTTCTCTATTGCTGTTCTGTGTTGTATACAAGTTGTACACATTTTAGTAGACTCCAGATTCTCCAAAATAAGGCAATGCGAATCATACTAAGATGCAACCGCTTCACTAGCAGTCAGCTAATGCTTAATACATTAAAATGGCTTAAACCCGAAAAGTGTTTTTACTGGGCTCGCTGTTACACTACTCGCTGGCGCTCGCCTTGGAAATTGCCAGATCGCCCAGTAAAGAATCACTTTCCGGTCTTGTTATGTAAACAACTATTAATTGAATTAAATTTTGTTTACTGTTGAATTAAATTTTTACGTATAAGTATTGACGTGGCTCCCTTGAAGAAGATGTATGAGCACCCCTGACCTTGGTGCCACTTTCAAAATGGCGTCATTTTAAAATAGCAGCCATTTGCATCCCATAATATGTATTTACTGTTAACTCGTTTAATTATCATCCAATTTTAATTTTTTTAAAATTGCAGCTTGTTGTATGTTCTTTATTTTGCGTTATTACCAATTTCCGTGTCTTCTCGTGAAATCTGAAAAACTAGAAATATTAGTGAATTTTTGACCGATTTATCACGGTTTGTTTAGAACCAATTTTTTATTTTATTTTTAAGTAAGGAATAGATGGTTCAAAGATCTACATGTAATTTAGAAAGACCCTGTATTTGTATATTTTCATTAGTTTTATTAAATCGACTTCTTTAGAATACCCTGTACAACATAAAACGTACATGGGCAGTTATAAGCAATATAAAAAATGTGTGGTTTTTCTGGAACACTAGATACAATAATAATAAACGACAAAAAATTGTCCGATATTACCAGCAAATTTTATTATATAACATATTACTAGAGCCGTCCGAGGTCACCTGGCCGACAGAGCCGTCATATGACTCATATGTTTACATCATATCATAATACTTGAATAAGTACAGTAAATGGAAATAAATTTTAACAATAATGTTACATTTTATAAAAACTTGTATAAAACTCACCCTTTTAAGCAGATTTATGAAGTAGTTTGGTTGTCGTCATCACAAAGTGGGGAAGATCTATAGTATAATAGCATCAGGTATGTTTCTACAGCTGTCTCCGTCAACGATGTTCGCTTTGGTGAAAAAATATGTTTTGCATTTTGAAAATGACCATTCGACATCTACGGATGTAATACAGGCATAAGTAAAACAATCTGTGAACTCACTTAACGAAGTTGTAGATGCACCATCACAAATTTGTCTTAATTTGCTAAAATCAGGATCTTTCTGTAATACACTCTCGAATTTTTCACTAACGCGATTATTTTTTGCGTCATTTATAGCCTGTAGCTGTGTATTTACGTCGTCCACTATTTGCAGCGATTCCACTAACGACAACGAACTATTTTGCAATTTTTCTATTGCGTCGTGTAGTCCTCTATAATTGTTATTAATAGTTTTTAAATCTGTTTCAAGGGAAACGTCTTGAAAGCTTGTCTGGCTTTCCCTAATAGCTGCAGCCTCGTTAGGGTTGAACTGTAGTATCACAGCTTTTATTTGTTGAAAATATTCAGCATAATAAAAAGCCGCTTTCAACCACGTTCTCCAACGTGTAAGAATCGGCTCTGGTGGTTCAGGGATACCAGGACACTGTCTGTGAAATGCTCGAAGCCGTTTAGGAGATTTGAGAAAAACTTTTTTTGTATTTGCTATTAATGCATCTACCTCTGGAAAACATTTTCGAATCGTTTCTGCCACAAGATGTAACGCATGCACTTTACACGTAACATGTAAAAACCTACAATTGTCTCTTTGAAAAGAACGGCCTACCATGCGCATTGTCGCAGCACCATCAGTCACAAACATCAATACTTGACTTGTTGAAAGTTCAAATTTTTCGAATGTCTCCAACACCCCACGCGTAATTATTTCGCCAGTACACGCAGTTAGTCTTTTACTAGCTAGTAAAAGTGGAAATGTTAGTTTAAGAGGGCCCCGTACACGTACTATAATATTTAAAATAGAATTTTTTTTACAATCTGTCGTCTCGTCAATACATAACCAGAGCCGTGTATTTTTTTAATCCACATTTAATCCTATTTACAATGTCTTCACGAACAGCTGGAATATATCTACGTAACGATGTACGACTTGGTAAGTTCACCTGGGGATTGTATTTATTCCAAAACTTCCGAAATGGTTGTTTATCCAGTATGTGTAGCGGAATATTACAGGCTATTAACATTAACAATAAATCAAACATAAACTGAGTTGTCAAAGGCATGCCATTTTTTTTATTTTGATGTTGCACGGTGTTGATATGACGACGACAATCTGTTTTGTGCCAGCACATTAAGTCTTGATTACAAACTTTACAAATTATTTTGCATCCGTCATAGAATAAATCCGGAAATTCACAGATAAATTTATTCACTGTCCGAGTACGGTCGTTTTTTACCCTTTGGCGCGTTTGACATTATGTATAATTTATAGGTACAACCTCACGCATCAACCTTTCAAATAAGACTGCAGCGTAAATCACTTCTAAATCGGCACGTGTGACGCCATCGCAAGACCGTGGCTGTACTCCAACCACCTCGGACAGCTCTACATATTACTCAGGTAACAGTGATAAGATAACCCACTCCACATAAATCTACGCACACATGACTGTCATAATTTTTGTTATAAACCTATAGGTACTTTCACACCAGTCGTGGTAATGCCGCTACTGTAAAATATATACGGATCTAAGTAATAAATAATATAATAAGCTTTATTGGAATATTCCCAAATCGATGTTTCACAGTTATCTTTCATCTAGATCTGTGATAAACCGGCGATTATAACTTTAGGCTCAAAAAATCTATTCAGCTCTGTAAATTATAACTAATCTCAAATTGTTTGGGAGAAGGAAATGCTATTTGTTAATAGTATACGCCACCATCAGAAGCGAGAAATCGTTTAGTCAAATTGTTATTTTGATAAGACTCTCCCATGGAGTTTAAACCGACTACATAGTGGCTTTTAGATTTAATATCTAGATATTAGAGCTAGCATCATTTGGCATGCCTGGAGATTTCATCATAGCCTGATGCAATTATATTAATTTTACCAGAGCGATTGTAGAAAGGAGGAACTGCTGTTATGTGTAGTTAATGACTGATTAAATTGTCTTTTCATTCGTGCACGTAACGTGACAGCACCATAAAAAATTGTGAATTCTGAAAGTAATGCAATTAGGAGTCCATTATACTTAAGGTTTTATTAACATTTCATATAAGCTTTTTAGAGATTAAAGAAGCAAGTTAAATGACTTTACAGGAAGGGAGGACTTTACATAATGTTTTGATAGGGTACCTAATCCAATATAAACAATGAAGTGATGAGAAATTGTGAGAGACAATGCTTTCTGGGGATTTCTGAATTACAATTACATTCTAGTTTTGACACATTGTTTTAAGGTATAAAAATTGTATGAAGATTGTAATTGCCGTGGAAAAAATAAAGATTTTATATGGAAAACATAAAAATATTTTTTTTAAAGCAGATGCATTTTGCTTGTCTGAAAATTGAGACCTTTGAGAAGATTTATGGAGTTTGTTGTCGTTTCAAGTGTTTTATTATATATAATAATGTTTTCTACAATTTCATAGGCTCTTAATATGAAGGTTTAACATAATTTCATAAGAAAATTAACTTGTATAACTATACTGGGCCACTCAACTTATCTTTTCTAAAAACTCATCAGAGAGGAGACGCGCTGGATTTTGCGGCCTACAATGTCCATATTTTATCATGAGCTGGACTGCATTGAACAATTTTGGTACCACAAAGCTTTTAAAATCTACTGAAAACATCACAATAAAACACTGAAGGTGAAGGCTCTACTTTCTATTTCTCTTAGGTTTAGGTGGGAACAGCTGTGGTGTTGATCCCAATAAACACAAGTGGTCCAAACGTCTAACAGTAATGTTTTTAGTTAGAAATATTCGCTAATTTTGGTGCACAAGTTGATTTTCCATTAAACGACGCGACGTCATTGGTCATCACTGTCAGTCGCATGCCCACGTTGTAGCAACCCTGATTTTATTCACTGAATTGATACAAAAGCGAATCGGATAATCGTTTTTACGAGGTTATCCAGTAACGTCAATAATAAGCGGCGGGCGACGTTGACACAAAGTTAAAGTTCTACTTGGGAAAACATCAGGTTTTTCCTTCTTTCTAGGGCATGGCTAAGTTGAACGCCTCCCGGAACAAAATTCTGGGTACTACTATTGGGGCCGCAAAATTGGATTTTGTTAGATATTAAAACTAAACTTTCATTTGTAGTGAATTAAAATAAACATGTATTTTACATGGTGTTCCACAATTAAGTACCTTCCTTCATGGAGGTGATAGAACTAGAAAAAATAAGTTGACACCTGTATATAAATATTTGCCTAAAATCAGTTCATAAGGGAGATACAACCCCTTAAAGAGGGTAGGTACAACATAGTTATTTGTCATTAAATTCAAAACGTCTTCAATTGCAAAAGTTAAATTTGGACCAAATTAATAAATTTCATAATGTAATGTATTTTGTCAAATTTTTAAATATCATGATTTGTTGTGGTAATTACAGGTAGGTGAGGGAGTGTCCTATAATTTTTTTGTTTTATTTTTTTAACATTTAAAATGGAAAAACTGGTAGTGTTCAAAACTGCATAAAAACGTGCTTTTACTAAATTTCGATAGGAGTCATCATTTTGGAGTTACTTGTATATTAATATCGCAATACAGGACAGGTACATACAATAATGGATAGATAACTACATACCTCTACAAAAATAATTCCACAATATTTTCAACTATTGTTTTGTAGAGCAATTTAAAATATAGCTTTATGCAATGAAGCCTGTAATTTAAGGATAAAAACACTTTTTTTATTTACAATAATTTTCTAATTAATGTTATTTTAAGTTTTTGTCTTAAGTTTAGAAGATTATCAAGAATGAAAAAAAATTGGTGATTTATAAATATTTGACAAGGGGTTTGGCGTTAGTTGCTAATAAATTCGAAACATTATAAGTTAATAAGTTTAAGAACTAAAGTTTTATTAACTAATCTAGCTTTACATATTTTGACAAATTATTGTTAACATCTTTTAATTTGTAGATAATAAAAATTAAAAAATTATTATAAATAAAACAAATATTTTTTTGTCCTTAAATTACATGCTTCACTACATAAAGCGAATTTTTAAATTGCTCTACAAAACAATAATTGAAAATATTGTAGATGTATGCCATTATTGCATATGTATCCTGTATTGCAATATTAAAATACAAATAACTCCAAAATAATGGCTCCTATCGAAATTTAATAACAGCAGATTCTTTATGCAGTTTTTAACACTGGGTACCTTTGTCCATTTTAAATGTTAAAAAAATAAGACAAAGTAATTATAGCATAAATCCTTCCTCGCCCCTCCTATAAATACGCTAACAAATCATGACATTTAGATAAAAATTTAACTGGATATGTATAAATGTTAAAATAATGAATTGTCCAAATTTAATGTTTGCAACTTAAGATGTTTCCAATTTATTGTCTAATAACTATGTTATACTAACCCCCTTTAAGGGGTTGTAGCTCCCTTCTGAACTGATTTAAGGCAAATGTTGATATAAAAAACTGATTTTATTTTTTTCTAGTTTGATCACACCTTTGAGGGAAGGTACCTAATTATGGAACACCCTGTATATTTCCTAATTTATTAAGATTGAATAACATAAAACCTTAGGGGGTGCGCGTCTCCCCCCTATATCCGACGCTGCATTCCCGAACTGTGAAGGTAAAGTGACATTTTCTGGCCTAAGAATGTTGTTGAAACAACTAATTTTCCAGACGACAGCAGCAAAAAGTTATTGCTGCTCATTTCGCATAACAATGAGCGGTAAAATAACTTTATCGCTTGCTTAAAAAAGAAAATTGCAAAGCTTATTTTTATTTCTACTGAACGGAAAGTTTTCTGATGTTACTTGTCAATCTGACAGAATGAAGTGATTTTTCAGTAAGCATATCTTTTTTTGTCGTTAATTTTTGTGTGTCGTAGAAAAAATATTGTACGCAACTGGAGCGAAAATTATCTTTTCCGCTCTCGCACTGTATACTCTTTTTCGCTCTAGTTACACAAATAACTATTTAAAGAATTTCCATATATCCATCTTCAGCAGCTAAATTACACCTAAATAAAATTTAAACTTGGTAATGTTTAAATAATGACGAATTTAAAAATTTAGATACCTATGAACCTTACCGATGATTACTTAATACTTTATTCCAAATAAAATGAATTGATATCTAAATAAAACAAATTAAAACAATAATAATAATAACCTAAGAATAAATAAAAAACATCTCAAAAAAATCGATAATATTTGATTAAGAAGAAATTTATGTAGATATAACCTTGTTATCTTATTTCAAGTAGGTATGTTCATTGAAATACATTTACATAAAAAATATATCAGTATTGTGTAGTACCAAGTGCTAAAAAATACCTAGAGCTACACAAATAACACTGTTATCACATTTAACACACGGTAAAATGGAAATAATAGCAATATAATAAATATTTCCGTAGAGGGCAGCTCTGTGCTAGGACCACACAATTTGGTTAAATGACTATGATTATGCACACCAAATTTTTACTATATTTGTGTGGCCATTTCCATAAATTGATAGATACGTGATGGAGAGGCACCAAATATGCCGAAAAAATAGGTCTTAAATTGTGTGGCCGTGTGTATGGTCACACAATTAGTGAAGGCCACATAAGTTGATTATATGCTGGTGTGTGTCCACTTAATTATAGGAAAACGTACACACACACATACACACTAACTGATAGACATCATTTGGAAAATAGTCAGATTGGATTGAGGAGGGTTGAAAACGTATATATCAATCAACATCTCGAGATCGAAAAGAGTCGCGATTATTATAGTTCCTTATATTAGGTATAAGAAAGTAAAAATCATTCAGATAATATTTATTTTTTTTTGAGAAAAGGGCTTGGGGAGTCAATCTTTGATCATTCTGTACATAAAAACTCATTCAATGGTTAGTTTCTATAATTGCACAAGATACCACTCCAACTTTGTTAATCATATTTTTCACTGCATATTTTTTATAAAATTTTAAAATTCGAAAACAATTTGGTTTCTAATAGTAATCATTTAATTAAATACTAGCGTAACCCCGTCAAAATTCGACGGCGGGTGTATTGGAAAATGCAAGTGAATGACGAAAGTTTCATGTTGCAGCACCTCCTTAAATACTACATTGAGAGTGCTGTTCCCTTTTGGAATTATTTGTACTTTCAAATTGTCGAACGATCGCACTCGAGACATTGCTACGTACAACTGGCCATGGCTAAATACAGGCTGGTGTAAATAAATCCCAACACGATCAAGAGTTTGTCCTTGCGCTTTGTTTATAGTCATACAAAACGCAAGACGAATAGGAAATTGGCGTCTTTTGAAAGAAAAAGGAAGAGTTGTATCAGATGGCGTTAAGTCGATTCTAGGAATCAAAACTCTTTGACCTACTCTTTTGCCAGTGATAATTTCCAAATCCAAAGAATTGTCGTACATATTTCGAACAATTAATCTGGTACCATTTAAGAGCCCCTGGGAAGCATCTAGGTTTCTTAACAGCATGACATTAGCTCCAGTTTTTAATGTAAGATTATGTGGAGGCAAATCACTTAACTCTAAACTATTCAGAAATTCCATAGGAAACTGAAGAATTTCCTCCGTTATCAAATTATTTACATTAATATATGTTCTAGGCGTTCCGGGTATAAGGTTTATAACTTTAGAATTGATCTCATCGCAGTGTTCATTTTTTGGGGCTAAAATGGCAAATTTTGAAAAATTAATAACCACGTGTGGTGACGCAAATTCTTTCCTAAAAATTTCAGAAACAATGTCTTCTTTCGCAATTACACTGGACGGTAAATCAATAACAGCAAATAATGGTGACGATTCGTCATTTACGGAAGGATAATCTCCATTACCAATTTTAAGCAGAAAATTAGCAAATTCCAATTCTTCGGGTCTTGCTCGCATGTTTCTAAACAACTTAAATACCCTAAATTCTGACCATAAGGGAAACTTGATACATTTTTGAATTATTGTTTCTCGTGAGGCATGTGGAACTACTGGCAAGACCTGCCTAAAATCTCCCCCAAGTATAATAATTTTTCCTCCAAAAGGAATGTGATTACCCATAATGTCTTTGAGAAGTCTATTAACGCACATTAATGCATAGATATTGGCCATGGGTGCTTCATCCCATAAAATCAGTCTTGCTGACCTGATATCAGCTGCTGCTTTACTGTTAACTTTTCAAGATGATATAGAATTCTCATGCAGTTTTAAGGGTAACTTAAACCTACTATGTACCGTACGACCATTTGGTAACAGCATAGCAGCGATACCAGTCTATGCCACAGATATTACTTCCAAACCTAAAGTGAAATACTTTCCGATAAGACACTGATATACAAAAGTTTTTCCGGTACCGCCCGGGCCACCTATAAAATAGGCATTGCATTTGCCTGTATTATTCTGTTGCATTACATAAATAATTTCATTAATGATCAAAAGTTGTTCATCATTAGCTTGTTGTATCATCGAGTCATAATTCAAATTCGGAATTATGGAAGACTGTATGCTTGAAGTGGCTAGTGGTAAATCATCGATACTGGGTAAGTTGAATGTGGAAAGAGAGAACCCATGTAATTTTAAGGTTTCATTTATATCTTTGAGACTCAACTGATAAGCTATATCCTGGTTGTGAAGACGTACATAATTTTCGCTGAAAGAGTCTTTAAAAATATCCCATAACTGAACTGCATTTGATGGTTGTTGATATATGCAAATAAACGAAAATAATTGCCTTAATTGAAACGGCATTTGAATGACTGAAGCTTCAAGTAGACAACGATGCCATTCATTATCATCCTGAAGTAAGCCACGTTGCATTGCAGCTTCCTTGAAAGTACAATAAGTAACATTATTGTATGTCCTCAAATCTTCAAAACTGGTGGCTTCATGTAGTGGGTACATGAAGCAACAGCAAGCATTCTACCAATAATTTTACAAAATTTAACACGTTTTTTCCAAACTCGGTTATTTTTGTCCCAAACATAATAATTCGGCGTTTCTGGATAAATGTACGGGCTTCATTTTGACAAATCCTTATTTAATTTAAACCATGCAATCAGTTCTGTGCTTCTTAATTCTGCTTTAAGTAAGGCTTCAGCGGCATTGCCGTCATGAAAATAGATTTGTTGTTCTTGTGGTAAATGAACAGGTAAGCGAATTACAGAATGAGATTGTTCATGCATAGGATAGGAAAAAATTCTATACGCAGCCTCACTCGGGCTGACATATCGGGTGTTTAAGAAAGCAGACACTTCATCATAATGAAGTACGTCACCTTCGGAAGTTATCTGCAAATTGGCGCAGTCATGCCCTTTGTAGACGTATTTATGAATGTATTTTATGCTGTGGACACTTGAACAAATTTCTACATTAATATGGGCTTGAAAGTAAAGTAAGAGAAAGGAATTATAAGGAACTATATAACGATTATCAACTTCCACATCATTACCTTGTAAATGTTTAGTAATCGTTCTACCATTATTCCTTCTTCGATAATTGGGATAGCCATTTACATTATCTCTTGTTTCAGGGATAAATTCTTTTGGGGACCCTTTTTTTACACTTACCGTCGGCCATACAAATTGACTTTGGATTAAGAATACCGCAAGGCCCGTGCACCATATGAGATTTAACTAAATTGTATAAGGCCGTACTACTATTGGGGTCTGGTATTTCTACGGAAATAACGTTGTCAATATCTAAGATTTCCCTAAATTTGCAAGTATCTCGAAGACTTAATAATAATTGAACATGAGGTAAACCTCTCTTTTGGAACTCAACAGTGTACAAATATGTTAGTACTTCGCCAAATATTTGTTTTTAGTTAATTAAACGCAGTTCCTTTACTTTTGCATGAAACACGCGAACAGTAACGTCTGGCCTATTATTAGCAGTTTCATAAGAATGTATGCTATTTGTAATTTCTGGCCATAAAGGATTACATGTAAACGTCAAAAAAAATGTCTGGCTTGCCAAATTTTCTTACAATGGCCATTGTGCCCTGATAATTTTGCATCATGTTTCGAGGACTGCCAGTAAACGATGAAGGTAAAATAACAACACGTCCAGTCTTTAAGTTTCCGTTGTCGGCCTTTACATGTAAAGCGTCTGCAAGACCAACGTATGTATCTACTCGCAATTTCACATGGTTGTTAACGGATGAATTTCAATCTGTCGCCTTCGATGCGACAGTAATAATCAACAATCAACTGCTGCGTTAACTTCCCAGCATTAATTATTGGATTGAAGTCTCCTAGAGGAGTTAAACCTCGAACCATAAGTCTGTAAGATATATATTCTCGCATAGAAATATTTTAGCGAATTTTAGTTTTGCACTCTCCTCCAGTTGGCATTGAAATATGCCATCCTGGTTCTACGCACGGCCAGATTAACACTGGCACAGAATAAGCCAAGCGTGGTTGTCTCTGGCCAAACCGGCTAAGATGCATTAGTTCCATTTCTTAAGAGGTCGGTGGTAGAGGTCGCTTCAAGTAACGCGCGCTTAGCATACGCTAACATGCATTAGTTTTTGTTTATTTTGTTTTACATATGAAAATGGTGATTAAAAAATATAAAAATGTTTCATATTCCATCTAAAGGTAGAGACCTTTCATTAAAAAAAAAAAACTATCAAAATTGGTGAAGCGGTAGCCGCTTCAGGAACCGGAGAAGAAAACCTTTTGCGCTTTTATATATGTATAGAATACTTCAGAATATAAAAGTGGCAAGTGGGCTATCATATAGTGAGAAAAACAGCTAAAACTATTTTATGTATTCTACATTTTTTAATAGACATGTTTTCTAATTATATTTTATTCATATCGTTATTGGTGTAAAATATATAAAAACATAGATGGTGTATAGGATCCTTTATGCCAACAGATCTTAATTAAAATATCAAATAAATGCACAATAATTAAACTCTTTTCATCTTCGGAAAGAAACTACCAGCTGTGTTCACATGAATGAGTTGAGTACATTATTTTACATGATAACACCTACCATACGACAAAATGCATATCTACACATGAAAACATCAGTGAAGTGTGTTCAGCTCGATGAATTTCCAACGAATATCAAACCCATTCAATTCGTCTAGTTCAGTTCTCGTAAGCTTTACAAGGTAGTTCAATAAATTTAACTGAAACATGAAATAATTTCTAAAGAGTGATTTTCATAGAAGTCATACATAAATAAATATATTTTCAATAAAATACTGAAGAATATCGAGACAGAAAAAAAAAATTTGTTTTCAGTTTGTTACATATTACAGTTCAAACGTAAATGCAATTTCACGACATTTAAACATATGTCAATATGTGTACTGGTAAATCAAACTTCACTATTTACTAGACCATTAACTAATAAGTAGAATTTGTTTAATGAATAAATATTGCCTAAAGTGAGACATAAACTACAGTTTTTCATGTAAATCTGGAACTTTACGAGATACGATAATAAAATATTGATGATCAATAGAGATGCATTCTTGGCGAGATAGTTATTTCCTGTCTCAAGTAGAAGTAATTGTTTCAGCAGTAGGAAGTTGGTTTATATCACCTTGTTTCTCATGAAAAATAAACAAAAAAGTCAAATGTCTATAGTTTACGAGCATTTGCCATTATTAGTATTATATTATAATCACAAAAAATTAGTTGTAATGTTTCTCAACTTTGAAATGATCTAATAAAATTGTTTAAATTTAATAGTAACAAGACGGGAAAGTAATTCTTAACTGGGCGAGCTGGCGGCCGGCAAGTCCAGTAAAGACACGTCCTGGGTGTGTTATGTACAATATTTGTTCTGCAACCGTTCTTGATAGTCTCAAAAAACTTTTTATCTTGAAATCATTTGCATACAAAATTTATGAAATTCAAATAAATAAGAAATCGGAAAATACATTCCATTCCATTATGTTACTTTCCATGCTAGACTAGTAAAGATGTATTTTCCACTCGAAAAATGTACCAGAAACAGTATCAACAGTTTATTCGAAGCACTATCAACTAAAATAAAATTAATTTTGAAATTCTTAAGTTGTTTTAATTGCGTTGACATTAGTCATTAAGTAACAATGTTAATAATGTTAGATGAAATTAAAAAATCTTACCAACATAACCTAAAACTGAATCCTAATAAATAAATGTAAGTTAATATTTTGAGAAAAAATATTCCCCTTCCTTTCTCTCTTGTAATTGCTCGTTGGATCGGATTTCGTAGCCATTTCCTAGAAACTTTTTATTTTTGATCACAAATTTTCGATTTGGTATTGCCTTTTTTCCAAAAAAAATGCATCATTGTTTCCATCTAAAATTAATTCATTTTCGGCCGTGACGGGTAATCATTTATTGTGTCTGATAGAAATGTTTTCATAAATTTCAGATTCATCGCTGTTTCCGTATTCATCACTTGAGGGAACATATTCTCCACTAGAGGACACATTTTCATTACTAGATATATATTTCTTGACATTTGTGTTATACCAAAACCTATTTTTATACAAGACGTCCGAAAAAGAGGTAATTTCAAATGTGAATTTGATTTAAAAGCCTTCTTTGAAAGCAAGTTGTATATAATATTTACCAGGAAGACTGATTTTATTTCGTTATTTTAGTTTTAGAATTGTAATTATTAAAGTTTCGTAATTTCCGGTTTGTCCTGTGCTACTACGCAATTCCTGCCGCCATGTAATGATTCATGCATATGTTTATTTCTATAGTTTCTGCAATTCACGTTTGACATGTGCTGCCGCACACATCCTGCTGCCATGAATTATGAGACGGTACCAAAGCCACAATTTTGATATTAATAAGAATCGCATTAGCTAAGAATATCAATTCGGTTTTCAACTGACATCTACCTTCAGCGCGCTGAGTTGAGTGGTTGAGTAATATTAAGCGCGTTGAACTTTGGTTAAAATTTGGTCGCATGTCTGGTAGCATTTTGAAGTTTTTAACGCGCTGAGCTATACCTCCTGGTGATGGCAGCCATTTTATCGTCCTGCATCGTCGTTACCCATCCGATGATTATTTATTGCCCGTGAGCCTTCAGCGCGTTGATCCAATAGCAAATAATTGCTAAACCAACCGCCGTCACCAGTCTGGTGATTATTTATTTCCGTGGGCCTTCAGCGCACTGAGCTGGACCCGCCATTAGTAAATGATTGCCAAACCAACCGCCATCACCAGTCCGATGGTTATTAATTTCCGTGGGCCTTCAGCGCGCCGTCGTTAAATAGTTATTGACCTTACCTTGCATCAAGCCCTAGATATTTCCTTCAGCACGTGGAGCTGAAGCCTACCGTCGTACCGTTAATCACCAAAATTACACTCCTCCCCATAAATTACAATCACCGATGTATTATCAATTTTAAAATATATAGGGATCTAATACCATTACACTATTTTGTAATTATCTTTATAACCGTTAGCAAATTGTTAAAATTAAAAATGAGCTCTCAGAGCCATCTACTATTACTTGCGGCATTCCTCAGAGTTCAATCCTGGGACCATTACTATATTCTGTTTACGCCTTATCTCTTAAAAATAGTTTAAATTATTGTTCTTCCCACAATTATGCTGACGACACTCAGATTTATTACTGTTTCAATCTTAATGAATTAGACAGAGCTGTTCAAATTTTAAATGAACATATCAAGAAATTAGTAGATTTATCTTTTAAGCACTGTTTAAAAATCAATCCAACTAAGTCTGCCACTTTACTATTTGGTTCTAAAAATAAACCACAGGTTGCCTTAGAACGTTTAAAGGTCAAGGTAGAAAATGTATATATCAGTTTGCGTCTCTTTGAGCATGTTAATTATATGATTAGAAAATCCTTTAATAATCTCAAACTTTTATGCGGGTGCAGATATATTTTAAATAAAAATATCTGATGTGGCCAGCACATAAATTTCTTATATTAGTATATATCATCCTGATGTAAAAAAATCATTCTATTTAATTCTTCACTTACCTCAATTAAATTTTAAAAACGTACCTTGAATTGTTTCTAAACATTTTTTAATAATTAATTATCAGCGTCCTTCGATACTGCCAATAATAATTCATGTTATATTTTAATAATTTCTTCTTATTGGCATTAACATTTTTGTAACTAAATTAGATATTTCAAATGTCAAACTACTAAATTTATCCTAACCCCATTTTATGAGGTCAAATGCGTACAAAATTTCAGTTTACATCAGCTTCATTTAAGTACTTGGAAAATATATTTCATTCACTTGAAATCATGTCTACTATAATTTATAATCAAGAATATATTTATTCAAGTCAAATACAGAAAAGTCCTTTCAGCTGGCCAATTTTGCCCATCACCGATTTTTTCATTGTCTTTGGCCTTTAGAACAAGTGTCCCAAATTTGAAAGCTTTATCTCAAAAACTGTGGTTGTTATTGCGATATTACAGACATGCAGACAGATTTTTTCCATAAAGTTATATTTTTTCATTATAATTCGTCGAGATTCGTACAGAAATGCAATAAAAATTTTTAATTTTTTTCCCGAAATTGTACTTTTTTCTCTCTTTCATTCATTATATCTCTTCTGGAGGTACCAATTTCACCAAATTTCATGTGTCATCTAAAATGTTGGTGACAATCTTAGATGCGAAATTTGGGAAGTCTCCCATTAGTATTTTTTGAGTTCTCGCGGATACACACATACACACACACACACACGCACCGACAGACATCATTCGGAGAATAGTCAGAATGGATTCAGGAGGGTTCAAAACGTCTAAATCAATCAAAATCTCGAGATCGAAAAAAATCGCGATTACTATACTTCCTTATATTAGGTATAACAAAGTAAAAAGTAAAATTATGTTATCCAAAGCATTGATTTTAAGCCAATTAAATTATGCAGATGTAGTCTATGGACCTTGTCTCACTATACGGGATATTATCCGCATTCAACGAATTAAAATTTTCTGTATAAAGCCTATTACTTCCTCACCCCTCAAAGTAAGGAACTTTTTTATTGCATTTCTGGACGAATCTCGACGAATTATGACGATACACAAAATTTCAGAGAGAAAAAAATTTCTGTCTGTGTGTCTGTCTGTGTGACTCGCGATAGCAGCTACAGTTTTTGAGATAAAACTTTCACATTTTGTACACATATTCTAGAGGCCAAGAAAGAGACTGAGTTCATTGATGAGTAAAATCGGTCTCAATGTCTAAAAAAAATATTAGTGAGATTCCACCAATGTGACTTTTTTGAAACGTCAGAATATGACTTTTTTGAAAACGTCAAAAATTACTTTTATTATAAACTCCACCACACGTCGAGTTTTACTACGGTGAGGAAGTACTGATCCCCAAGTAATTGGCAGCGGTTTTTTTGGTTTATCTCGATTTCCTCACATTTCTTCTAAACAATTGGTTGAATATGAAGGAGCACAGGTACATTCACTGTTTGTATTACAAATTAATAAATTACAAGTCTCCCGTTTATTTGGTTAATAAATTAATTAAATATCGCAGAAATGTGCACGTGGTTAATACAAGAGACAAACATAAATTGCAAATACCTCATCACAAGTCTTCCTCTTTTAAACGATCATTTACATATATTTCGAAAATCTTAAATTCAATTCCTTTAGATTTTAGTAAATTATCCTTTAGAATATTCAAGTTGCAGTTGTCTGAATTTTTACTCTCTGGTCAGTTAGTCATTTTGGACGTCCGAGCAGACACCGTTACAGAATCTATTTTTTGATTTTTTTTATATCAATGTGCCTTTAAACTCATTTCTCCCATCAATTGTTGTAATGAATAGTAACTGTTTTCAATCAACATGATAATATGTATTAAAAATACTGTTATTATTTTATCATATTTTATTTTTAGAATCTGTTTTTTAAGGTTATATATTGCCGTTTACAAATGTAATGTAATAAACTGTTTTGATATAATAAATAATAAAAAGTAACTGTAATATTTTTATGGTATTATAATATACTAGCGTAACCCCGTCGAAATTCGACGACGCACGGGTGTATTGGAAAATGCAAGTGAGTGACGAAAGTTTCATGTTACAGCACCTCCTTAAATTTCTTGGTGTAGTACATCATAAAATTTCGTCATTATACCCTCAAAATGGAGGATGTGCTTCTTATGGACAGTTATACATTTTAGACTTTTCTAGGTGAACATGAGGTAAACCTCTCTTTTGGAACTCAACAGTGTACAAATATGTTAGTACATCGCCAAATATTTGTTTTTGGTTAATTAAACGCAAGAGTTCCTTTACTTTTGCATGAAACACGCGAACAGTAACGTCTGGCCTATTATTAGCAGTTTCATAAGAATGTATGCCATTTGTAATTTCAGGCCATAAAGGATTACATGTAAACGTCACAAAAATGTCTGACTTACCAAATTTTCTTACAATGGTCATTGCGTCTTGATAATTTTGCATTATGTTTCGAGGACTGCCAGTAAACGATGAAGGTAAAATAACAACACATCCAGCCTTTAAGTTTTCGTTGTCGGCCCATACATGTAAAGCATCTGCAAGACCAACGTATGTATCTACTCGCAATTTCACCTGTTGGTTACGGATGAATTTCAATCTGTCGCCTTCGATGCGATAGTAATAATCAACAATCAACAGCTGCGTTAACTTCCCAGCATTAATTATTGGATTGAAGTCTCCTATAGGAGTTAAACCTCGAACTATAAGTCTGAAGAATATATATCTGTAAGATATATATTCTCGCATAGAAATATTTTGGCGAATTTCAGTTTTGCGCTCTCCTCCAATTGGCATTGAAATATGCCATCCTGGTTCCCCGCACGGCCAGATTAATCCATATGACAACGGATCGCAATGCATACTGTCAAAATCTATATTTTTTATTCCACCGTCATGTGCGTAAACAGCAATATGTCTATGAGAAGGTGGAGCACCGTCTGCTGATTCAAAAACAGCTGCAACTTCAAAACATGTAGGATCATTATACCGTCGAGGATCTGATTTGGGTTCGTGATAAAAACGCATTACCAAATTAATAGGTACACGATTTTATTTTAAAGCTAACTCCTTTTCTTCACATATCTTCTGATGCATTGTCTTATATGCCATCACATAAGGATTACATTGATTTACGACACGATTTAGTATTTCTAGAATGTCTTTTCTCAAGGAATTGTTCGCAGCATGTTCAAGTCTAATTTGATTGACTTCGAAAAAGTCTAAAACGTATAACTGTCCATAAGAAGCACATCCTCCATTTTGAGGGTATAATGACGAAATTTTATGATGTACTGCACCAAGAATTTTGAAACAATACGGACCATATCCGGAAGGTAATTTTATATTTGCCCCGAATGACACGCACGACAAAGCATTATTGTCGCATATTATCTCGAAAATTTTTCGATATCTCGTCATTCCCTGTAAATAATTCTTCCATTTTATCAGGAATCCGAAATTCCGGTAATTCGAACTTTTTATTACAGCAACAAAGACCAAAGTAGCCAGCCGAATTTTTTTCACATGAAAAGTACCGGGCAGAGCAATAACTACATATGTTGTTTAATTTACCTAAGTTGAATGGAGTTACATTTGAAATAGTATCAGAAACGGCACATCTATATTGAATTGTAAAGCAGGTTTTTTTTTCGTATTTTAGACGTTTTTGTGTGCGTTCGCGTCTCCATTCCCTGCCGCTAGTCAACGTCTTTCTTAATTTACGTTTTTTTGAAATATTATGTTGCACAACATTGCAGAGTGCGTTTTCCACATCGGCATCGTTAGTGACAGGACGAAATTCTAAAACACTATAATGTCCTGCATCAACATTACCAGAAAAAAGTAAATTAGAAATAATATTTCCAGTACCATAATAAGAGTTTCGTTATTGTTATTATCTCTATACACTCTAAAGAAATGATCAAGAAACAGCTGACTAATACAGTGCAATTCGACATGGCCGGCGAACTCGCCATCTAAATACAATAAATTTTCGTATTCGACGGAATTTGTAATCGGTAACCGATACGATGGATCTCCAACAATAAAACCTTCATAATATTCCCATTCATTTTTAATTTTTTCGACGTACTTGCATGCGTATCTTGCGATGATGAACAAAACTAAAAATACTTAGCTTAAATTCCTATTTGCAAAGCAAGTAAAAAGTCGAAGTCACATTTAAACAATGCTGTTTGCAGCAAAGTAACTGAAAACTCGAATGTAAACAATGACCGAACAGCACACTGGCCACAGAAAACCTGTCTGTGACACTGGCACAGACAGAATAAGCCAAGCAGGCTACTATGCGTTAGTTCCATTTCTTAAGAGGTCGGTGGTAGAGGTCGCTTCAAGTAACGCCGCGCTTAGCATACGCTAACCTGCATTAGTTTTTGTTTATTTTGTTTTACATATGAAAATGGTGATTAAAAAATATAAAAATGTCTCATGATTTATCTGAGGGTAGAGACCTTTCATTGAAAAAAAAAAATATCAAAATTGGTGAAGCGGTAGCCGCTTAAGGAACCGGAGAAGAAAACCTTTTGAGCTTTTATATATGTATAGATATTATTTTCATCTAAGAAAAATGCATATACCCATTAAGTTTACAAATATATACTTTTAAAAATTCCTAGAATATCTAGAATTTCGTGAAATTATTATGGCATTCCTTGGCAGGAATTATGATAATAATTTCGTAGATATCGCCGAAAAAAGAAAAATCCAAAAAAGTGCAAAACTCCCGATATCATTTCATATTCGACTTAAGAAGTCACATCATATCACACATATTTTATGGGATTTAGGGGTAAAATTCACAACTTACTTACAAGTTATTTACACAATCGTTCCCAAGTAGTCAAAATAGGAGATACACTAAGTGACCCCAGAATCGTTCTTTACGGTTTACCACAGGGAACGGTTCTGGGACCAATCCTATTTAGTATATATCTAAATGGTCTGCTTACTCTACAATTAGATGGCTCAATTTATTCATTTGCAGATGACACTGTAGTATTTTTCACTGCCTCAACTTGGGAAATGGTAAGGAAACTTGCAAGTAAAAATTTAAAAACAGTAAAGGATTGGCTAGATACACATCTTCTTACTATTAATATAGGCAAAACAAAATTCTTACCATTCTGCTCCTATAAAAGTAACCTGCCACAGTTTTCAGATATTATCATTGAAGAGACAGATCAGACAATTCAAAAAGCAACGTACATAAAATACCTTGGAGTGATTCTTGACAGCCATTTAAAATGGGATTTTCATATAGAAAGTGTATGCAAAAAATTGAGATGCTTTATCTATACATTTAAACAATTAAAAAACATATTAACCTCTAAACAGCTAAAAACAGTATATTACGGACTTATTCAGTCGCAATTATGCTACGGTGTGCTAGCATGGGGTGGAATAAATAAAACAAACCTAAATCCCCTTGAGAAACTACAAAAACGATTTTTAAAAATTATTTTAAAGAAAGATTATTATTACCCAACTTATTCATTATATAATGAAACAGATGTATTAACTATAAGGAAATTGTACTGCAAAGCTTTAATAATAAACCAATACAATTATTTACAAAAAACAACTACACACAGCAATTTATCCCCCCGCATGACCACCATACTAGAAATAAAGAAAAAGGAACAATAACAGTACCGCGGGCCCATAAAACGATAGGGCAAAAAAGTTTTACCTACCTAGCCCTCCGATTGTATAATAATATACCACCACTCTATAAACATCTTAACTATAATAAATTTAAATACGAAATAAATAAATGGCTCCAAAAGTACCCATTTCAGATATTACACAATTTTGTTGATACCGGTGCTTTCTCGGTTAATTAATTTTGCATTATTTATCTAAAAATTATACCCAATTAAACATTTTCTCACTGATTGAATTATACTTACCTAAATAATAAATGTAAACATTATAAATATTGTAAATTGTATCATGTATTCTTATAACTTCCAGTTTGTCTTTTATAATAATTTTAAACACTAAAATGTCGCATAACCAATCATTGGTCCTGATATATATTAATGCTTATAATGAACATAATAACAATTATAATTATTGTATGTGTGTAACTGTGTACATATTAATTCACCTACTGATACCATATAGATAAATGTGTGTAGACAGTTACGTATTATGTTCGTCTTAGGTTTAGATTATGTTTGTGTATATAGCTGCAAGATGTAGCACTCACGCCCAGTTTTTATAACTATGTGAGGCTTACCTAAGGTTTATTACTTATTAGTATATGCTATAACAACTTATTCTGCATGCTAAAATTAAATTATAGTATCTTATAGTATGTAATTTTGAAAATAAACCATTATTATTATTATTATTATTATATTTTATGGTGTTCTTCTACTTATATGTTCTTTCATATTTTGTTTATTTTATTTACGCATGTTTATATTCAGAATGTTCTGAGTAACAACGAATTAGGTACCTTCACCCTGTATACAAATAGGTGTTCCAAATATTCCAATAAACGTATAAGTTGTTGATCATCTATGGCAATAACACATTATGTAGTTGTTTTAGTTGTTCACTCATGTTCGTAAACTAAATTACCATCAAAGAGTTCCGCAGCTCATTCGACTGCTCATAATTGCAGATATTGATTTACTTTTACATTCTTAATACATGCGATCATGTCGATGGTCGTTTGTTGTCTATTGAAAATATTGTATATGGAGTTTATTTACAGTTCAACATGAAAATTATGCATGAGTTAATTTTAATTATGCTTTCTCGAATATAATTGATAATATGAATGTTGCTATATGCAATATAGAAATAAAAAAATTAGAAAACGTATAAAATATTAGATTGTTTCATATATTTTTTGAGAACGTAACTAAATTCATGACATTATTTATCGAATATCAAATTAATGTTCTTTCCGTTTTAAAGATTTCAGTTATTGGAATTTTTATGTTTTCTCTCATGTTGGTGAAAACTTAAATTTAATTTAAGGTCTCGTAACATCAATAAATAAAAGGGATAAACTCGTCTGTCCTTGAAAAAAAGACCCTAACAATTTACAATTAAAAAGTGAGTATATCAATTACAGAAATAAATTAAATGAGATAATTAAAACCAACAAAAGTAATTGTTATAAAAAACAAATAGAAAAAAAATAAAATTAACACGAAAAATATCTGGAATATTGTAAAAGATTTTAATAATAAATTAACCACCAATACTGTAATACAAGATGTTAAAGGTGATGATGGTGAAGTAGTTACAAATAATTTAAAAATGTCTAATGCATTAGGTGTTTAATAAAAACAATTAATATTTCCTGATATTTTGAATTAAACTTCAATGATTTTTAGGACGACCTGTTCATATTTTTTTGTAAAATTTTTATTTGGATTCTTTCATTTGTTTATTTCTTAAATCCTTTAAGTATTGCCTTTGAATTATTGTTAAATTATTATTTATTTTTACATTCTCACGAGTACGATAGATAATTTATTTACTAACATGTTCGTCGGCTGAGATGACTATTGATGCACTAATAAAATGCCACTCAAATGCCCATAAGAAGATCCATCCCGGATATTACCGTAGAGCCACACAAAACATATTCCAATTTCTTGTATTGTGACATTACGGCTATAGCCGTAATACTTAAATTGGAATTGGTTATAGCAGTAGTGTTTCAGCATTACCTTTTAATGAATATTAGATATGACACTACGTTTATAGACGCAGTACGGCTATAGACGTGGAATCACTATTCACGAATTGAAATATATTTGGTGTGCCTATACGGATATAACCGCATGCATTTGAGAATAGAGAAATCAAATAAAATTATATTTTTGTAATTGTAATTATAAGAAAATGTATAAAATACTAATCATAAGTAGGTACTTAGTTATTTATAAAAATTTTAAAAAAAATCACTGTTTTGTTTAGAAAAATAAAAAAAGTCACTGTTGTTTCTCATGCCACTCTTGGAAACAGGAAGGACAGAGAGCTGGCGTATTGGGGCAACTTTTGCATCTATATTTGGTTTCTTTTCTCTTTTCTTTGATGTACAAACTTTGCAATTCAGATATTTAAACCTTTTCCCACTATCAGGAGGAATAGGAATTTCTTCTGGCCAATGACCCATATTGTTAGTATTTACTGGTTCCGGTTGTGGTGCTGAATGAAGCCTATTGCTTTTTGGATTGCCATCTCTAAAAATATCTTTGCCTTTCATAGTTTCATCGAGATTAATAAGCTGTCTAATAAGTTCCTCACGAAAGGTCAAGAATTCGTATTTTTTACTGTTATTCTTACGATACTTTTTATATAAATAGTAAGCATTCCAGACAGCCATATCCACAACATGAAAAAAGACCTTCTTATACCATCTGATGGTCTTACGAGGTGATGAATAGTATGCTACCATTTGATCTAACCGATCAATACCACTCATATGGGCATTGTATGTTGCAACCTCAATTGGTTTTTTCTTTTTTTCGGCCAAATTTATTCGTCTCTGTTGTCATGCCAGAATGATTTCTAGTAGTTATCATGAGTACTGGTCGTTTGTCCTTCCAGATATATGCATATACTTGTTTTTTACGAGTCCAAAAGTGTTGACCCTTGTTTAGTTTCTTTTTTTATTATATGTTGCGGATTATCTTTTCTATTTGACTGCAGTGTGCCATTAGTGTGAGTGTTGAGCTCCAATAATTTTTGTGACAAGGTCCCACTGTTATAGTAATTATCCATGAACAGGTCATGTCCGTTCATTATATATGGTCTCATCAATTTCATTACGATTTCTTCAGTTTTGCTGACATTTTTAATAGTCTTAGATGACTTCTTACCACAATACCTACATCATCATATTTAAAAGATAACCATCAGATGTCGTAAGTTCGTAGAATTTCATTCCATATCGGGCTTTTTTAGATTTTAGAAGTGCAATCTTCCCCTATAAAGAAGCAAAGATTCATCTATTGACAATTCTCTTTCAGGGTAATACATTTTTCGAAAATTTTCTGTCATTGAATCAATGAACTTTGTTACCTTATTTTCATTTTGAGCATTATCTTCACAAACGCTTAAACATCGTAATATCTGTTCGAACCTTCTACAAGACATCATAAAATTGAAGATAGGGTGATAATACAAGGGGTCAGAATACGTAAATAATTTTTTCCGTTGTGGTACACTTATTTGTCCTCGCAACAAACACAACCCTATAAACAGCTTTATTTCTTTTTTGTTTGTGTCGTGAAAAACATGTCTTCGGGTATGTCTCGTGTGAGGTCGGTTTACATTATACAAAGCTGTTCCATATGCATTTGTTCGTGCTACTGCAAAGTCTAGTAATTCTGGTGAGAACACCATTTCAAAAGAAGGCAATGGGGAAATCATATCGTCAATATTTATACGGACACCATGTGGAATATTGAAATTAAATTCAGGTATTTGTGCAACTGTTTCTGACCATTCCGCCTCATCTCGTGGCATACCTGATCCAGTTGGATCATGAACTGGTGTTTCCAGTAGTACATTTTCGTTTTCAGGTGCTTTTAGTGAATTTTCGTTCTCCTGTGCAGTTGGGTCATTCATCAGTTCATGTTCGTTTTTCAGTGAAGTGGGGTCATCCACCAGTTCATGTTCACCACTTTCTGAATAAGAATTTTCAGCAAATTCTGACTCACTAGTACCCGATGATAACGTACTGTACTTGGTATATTTTATAGCCCTTTCCATGACTTCACTGTCGGTATTTGAATAATCTTCATTAGGATTATAGTATTTGACTGACTCAAATTCTCCATCAATATCAGAATACGGGTCTTGACTTGATTCAGGAGTCGGAACATCTTCAAATAGTTGCAAAAGACGTTCGAGATAATTTTAGTAATATAAATTGACAATAAATTTACCGTTTTCCATGTGAAAGCATTTATGTACCAATCTGATGTAATTCTGATTTAAAAAATAATAAAACTATGTACTTACAATAACAAATAAACACTGCTACTCTGTTTGTGTTTATATTACCGCTTCCAATGTCGCACTGACCATTTCATTGTATAAATATAAATATAAAAAAGTACGGCTATAACCGTTGTGGTTCTGTACATGCGTATACCTATGGCAGTCAATCCATCTCTGTCTTTCCAATAAGAGAAGGGCTGTACAGCTCGACCACAGAGAGGTTCTCTGTGAGCTCGACACAGTTGAAATATCTGCATGTTGTGACACAATGTTTTAGTTTACATGACATATTATAAGAAATTAAACGGCAGGAGTAGTAGTGGCAGGTTATGAGATTTTAAAAATTTACTGATACAGACGTACTGTCACATTACAAATTCCGGAAAGTGTCGTTAAAGTACGGTTATGGTCGTAGTGCCGCCAAACGTGCTAATATTGTTTTTGCAGCATCAGCTAATTCCAATTCAACATTTAAAGGCCTGTTTTATCCTTATGCTATTTGCCCAGGCGATAGACTTAATCTTATATATTTTTTTCATTTACTGTATGGGATACGATATTCTTAGCAAGTATTAATTACTCATTATCTGTTTCGTTTATAACAGGATAATATTTTACTACGCTTTTACCGTTCAATTGATTCTTGAACAAATTCCTCAATTGAAAAATTATGATTTTTATTTATATTTGCTTCATTATGTAATGGTTTATATATTTGTTTTTCACTTTTACATTGTTCACATAAAAACTAAATAACTTTATCGTTTTCTTAATTAGCCTAATTCACTTCTTAACAATTTAATATAAATTAAATGAAGACATTTCTTGCAATTATCACATTTTATTAAATCTGCACTGTTTGCAATATTGGTATCACAAAAACTGCACTTTGACATGCTTTTCTCTTGAAATAATATTATAATTTTATCGTTATTGTATTAAATTATAGGATCTCATAGACACACGTCTACACACCACCAACCGCAGTTATGCATTATTGCCGAAAAGTCGCCAGCTTTCTGCGAAAGCATAATCATACTAGGAATATAGTACCTCATCCAATGTGTTGGTGCGGGTGCAAACAATCACAAAAATTTACCATGCACTAATTCATTTATTTCATGTACGTTTAATTGTGAATATAATGCAGAAATCACATTCTATCAGTGGGTTTTCTTTTTCCGACCAGACAGTACAGGACTGCAGAAAACCCAATGCAATTGCATGAGAAGCCATTTGGTGTAGAGGATCTGCATTAGGAATAACTGAACCTTACTTTTTTGAGAATAATAGCAAAACTGTTATGATTAAATCAGATCGCAATTGGTGTATTCTGCAAAATTTTGTCATGATGGAGCTCCCCAAACTTGGAATAAATAATCCACTTTTTCAACAAGATGAAGAAATAACGCACACAGCAAGACAAACGATAATTATTCTGAGAGACATATTTTCCGACCGATTAATTTAACTTTTTGGGGAGATTACTTGGCCGGCCAGATCTCCTGACTTAATATTTACGAACATATTCCACGCATACCGCAAGAACTTAAAAATGCAGTTCGAGTTGAAATTTAAGGCATTGGGCTTGATTAGTTATGAAAGGTATCAATTATATTTAAATTATAATGGCGCCCATTTGAAAGACGTAATTTTCAAAAAACAATTAATAAAATTCATTTTTCAAACTCCAAACATCTATAACATTTTCCATACGCTAGCTGGTTCAAAACTACCGGCACTGATTGCCGAATCCTGTATATTATTATAATCAAATAAAAATTTCTATTAAATTCATCAAATAAATATTAATGAATAAACATTTCGTAAATATGTACTTGAAAAAAAAAAGTTCTATTAAATTTGTGCAAATACATTTATCGAAATAAAGTGTATCCGAATAAAATTATTCTATTCAATTACATAAATTTAACAGAATAAATATTTCCAAGTAACATTATCCATATAGTTATTTGGATAAACTTATTTGATTAATTTCAACCGAATAAAGATTTGATGAATAGAACGAATAATTCTGATAAAATGTTTGATGCAATGATACCTATACTTTTCTTTAATCTTCTATGTATACTCGTCACACTTTCATTAAAATTAATTAAGGTGGTATAAAAATATTCTTGGGAATTTTATCTGAACGATTTATTTTATTATTTTTATGTATTTTTTTTTCAAAATTAATCTGACATAGAGAATATTACATAATAATTATTTTAACTTTGATAATTTTCACGACTTGTTTGTAGCATGAAACTACCATTTCTTCCTTTTGAAGTCTCCTTAACCACATCCGACGTTTTTAAATATTCACTTTTATCTTAAGTGTAAATTTATGTCTCTATATTTTCATATTCCAAGAAGAACAAGCATTTTGCATCTTAACGATGATTTATATTACTATATAGTTTCGCGCGGTAAATATAAAAGTAAAGTAATAATTTCTGTGGAGAACACGGTCTCATTATATTTTCATCTCTAAAATTTTGTTCTCTTAAACGAAAGTCCTTAATATTTCACAGAACTATTTTTCTTTTGTGGATAACCAAATTAAATATATTTCACAAATTTCGATGATATGATTTCAGTTTATAGTATCGACTAATACACTTATAAAGTTACAAGGATTACTTTAGACTTCATCGCAACATTCCAAAATTAACTTTGTTAAAGAAAAGAGTGCATATTGTTTCCAGTACGTGGATAGACTAAAATTAATTAAAAAATAGGAAACAATTCACTAGTTTCAGATATTTAATTATGTATTTTCTTAAAAAATATAAAGTGGTTCTGAATTCACATTGAAATTATTTACACTTACAATAGACTGCATTAATTTTGATGTCACTCCATAATATATTCAATCTGCATTACCAATTATTAATTTTGTGTTTCAGTTTTAAAATTTTTGTTAATAAATTTAAGAGTTAAAAATTATCGTGTTTTTTCCTTAAAGCACTTTTTCTCGATATTTTGGAAAAATTGCCGATATAGCTCCTCTACTATGGAAGTAAAAGATATTAAAATAAAAAAAAATCGTTGAAAAAAGATATTTTTTTTTTCAGTATAAAAACAAAATATATGTCTTTGGTAATATTTAAATTTAGTTTTACATTCTCCTTAAATTCTTGTACAAGGTTTTTGTAACAGCAGAAAACGCCTCGGAAAATGCAAAAATATAATTTGCATACCTAACAAATATTTTTTATTATAGGGTAACCCCTTTAATTTAACAATTATTAAAGTTAGTGTAAATATCAAATTCGTATTTTATATTTTGCACAGACAAAGCTACGTACCTCTCAGGATCACGAGGAAAAAAAATGTTCCAATTATCCAGTGTACCTTTTATTTTTACAGCTTTTATAATAACAATAGGTACATCACACTACATTGATAAAACAAACAAAAAATAAATAAAGTAGGTAAATACGCACTAAAAGCACAGTAAAACTATTAAAAGTATTATAGCTTGAAACGCAGTAAACGCACTTAGAGGTCACCGATTACTGTACCTAGCGACAAGCCGAGAAACCTGCTGAAATACCATCCTCTGTAACCCTTCATATACAAGTTGTTTGGAAAAATGCAAAAATACGTCAATTTTGAAATTGAGTGAGTCGAAATTTGGCATGAAATTTGAATTTCTAACTACAACCCCCTACCGTTGACAGCCAACCCTTCAAGAATTTTAAATTGGAGTAGGGGTCAAGTGATACTTCGTTGGTAATCAAGTCCTTCATGTAAGGTGTGTAACGCTGATACTACTAATTAAAACTTGAAATCAGAAGTTTTTTTATTAATGAAAACAAAACAAGTATAAAAATTGCAGTTGCGTGAATATATTAATGTGTATCTTTCGAGAGATGTGATAGGACTATATTTTGTTGTAGTCAGGTAAGGGTATTTATGTAAAAGGGTTAGAAGCGACGAACGGAAATTCATTACTTTACTGCGGTCATTGATACCTTGTTAAATTGCTGGTTATGCTAGGTTGAATTAAAATTGTCAAAGAGAACCCCGATTGTATAAATGTTATTATTGTTTCCAGGAAGGTATGTTAGAATGTAGTTTCTATAAGTAGAATTGAAAGTGTGAAATATTGGGTATTAACGACAGTATACTTAAGAAGTGTTTATTGTCTTGTTTCGAGAAGTCTCATTTAATGTGAAATTCAGCTTATAAAAATCAGTAATTTTATTATCGCCTTTCAGGAATGTCCACTACATCACCCCTGCTGATACATACATGAACAAAAAGATATTATTTGGTATATAACTAATTATTGTCTGTTTATATATTTTCTAAGATCAGATGGTAGTCGGCGAGGTCTACAAAATATCGGTGGTCCAGCTGTCATCTTAATATGGTGCGTCACACTGTGTTTCAGTCTGCGGCACATACCGGAAGGGCGTGTAATGTCGAGATATCCAGTTAACAGCTGATATTAACTCGAGTTGCCGTTTATGGTTTTAATTGTAACCGTATTGGTTGCATACCCGCGGCCTGTGGTCAAAAGAGAACTGACACTGTTCATCAAGCGAAGATTGCGAATGTCCACTAATAGTCTGTAAAAACTTAAAAAGTCTGCACCAATGATCGCTTTGTCTGCGTCCGCATTTTCAAATTTTCACTTCAACTCGCAACGAAGTCCTATATTGAGATCTACGGTGAGAGTTCGATAAGTGGCGATTGTCGTTCCGTTTGCTGCTCAATGTTCATATGTTGATTTAGGTAATCGAAGGATGATGTACGCCCGTGGAAAAACACACAAGTCAATTATGTAAGAGATTTTTAAGACTCGATCCATTATGTAGAGGCGACTTATAGTGGGATGTCATTTAATGCCGCGTTTAATGACGGTTGCTGGCGTTTCATGAGTAGCTGCATAGACTTGTGCACTTTTTACCATTATCGTTGAAACGTCAATGATACCAACAGTTGCTATCATTACTGTCCTTGTCGTGGTGTCTGCTGTTATTGCTTGGTATTCGTAATTTCTGTCATGACTTTGGGAGTGGCTTCGTTGTCACGGTCGTGTGAATTCGATTATCTATTGCTTGAGCTCCCGAATTTATTCGCGAAGACTTTCACACTCGCTGCCTGCAGTAACCTGTGTTACCTATCCTTTTGGGCTGGTCTCCATGATTTTATCGGCGACTTTTTCCAGTTTTACATCCACCTGGGTGGCAAGTATAGTTTGCATTGATGTAGGAAGGCTGTTTTGTCAGAGTGTGCGTAAAAAACTTTCTGGAAGTTTTTTAGGTGCTAAAAAAATTGTGAAGACGTCCTGTCTCCTATCCGTGTTTCAGTAGTTGCCTAGTCCGTTGTTCTTGGAAAGTGGATAGTCTTTTAATTCCGCTTAAATTGTATTGTATTTGTGCGTATCTGGGCGGTTAGTGATAACGTCTTCTACCTCGTGTGCGACTTTGTTGTCCAAGTGTGGTATCACATGATAGAATTTTTGTTAAGTCCGCTGTTACCATGCACAACGCAAATTGACCTTCAGGTTGATAAAACTAAAGCGCCGGTTTTTCTGCCACACGGTTTACCTCATGCGCGGTTTCTAAAGCACTTTTTCGCTGTGGAAGACATTTTTTTATTAACGAAAACTAAACAAGTAGGAAAATTACAGTGAGTTAAGATACGTAATGTGTATCTTTCGAGAGGTGGGATAAGATTATATTATGTGGTAGTCAGACAAGGGTATTTATGTAAAATAGTTGAAAGCACTTTGTCGCTGTGGACTTTGCATTTTGTTTTGTTTATGTTTGAAGTACTAATTATTTCACTAGCACGCGACTTTATCTGATCATGTCGGGGTCACCAATTGTAGCGCTGATGCTACTAAATAAAACATGAAATCAGAAGAACTTTTTTTATTAACGAAAACAAAACAAGTATGAAAATTACAGTACGTGAAGATGCGTAATGTGTATCTTTTGAGAGGTGGGATAAGATTATATTATATGGTAGTCAGATACAGACGTATGTAGTGTTACGAAAAACAAAATTTTTAGGTTATATTATACGGGTACTATAGATTTCAAAGTTGTGGTGTTATGTGCCTTTAAAACGGGTTTTAAAATAAGTCTACAAGTTTCAAGCAATATCATGATGCCAATGAGACTTAAAATATACTTCTACAAGAACAAATTGACAAACTTTAAGAACAATTGGTAATTTAATGGGCATCTTAAGACAAAATATATTTGAAGTAGAAATGCTCAAAACTAATAGGGTTTATATAAACTGCCACCATTATTTCTCATAGCAAGAGATGTATAACCGTCAGCCATATTGGGAATATTGCAGATTGGCCAAAAAAAATGTAACATATCTAATAGAAATGTTTTCTAAATACAATTCACAAAGACTGAACCATATTATAGGCGGATGCTACCGATTTATTTATTTTTGTCACCGAAAAAAAATTACCCATATATTTTTTAAAATTTGTGTGGGAGCGCACGAATATTTTAGATCTTTCTAACCCACGTTTCGCAGTAAACTTAGCATTGTTGAAAATTTTTGCCCACTAGGAGAAGTCACAGTACTTCATTATAAGTAGTCCATTTATAAGCTGAATCGTTCTCAGTCGCCATATGGTCATTTTATAACTATATATAAGGTCCATATACAATGTCGTGCGTGGATTATGTGAGTGCAGCACTATATTTATTTACATTTATATTTCCTTCATTAAATATAAAACGTCCGCTCAAAGCATTTGTGGATACCTTTCAACTTTTAATATGGTACTTATTAACATAAGTGTGGTTTTATAATACTCATCAGATACTCTACTGGTAAAGATTTAGACAATTTATTAAAATTTTTAATAGTAGTTTTTAAAAAAGGCATGTAAGCCCTTCTCTAGGAGAGCCCCTGCACTTTTATGAGGGTTTTAAATTAGTTTTACGGAGCTCTTTCAGACTATTTAGTCTTATAAATAAGCTCTGGAGATATCTTATAAGGCATTTTAAAACTAAAAATAAATTGTTACTTGGGATGTATGTACAAAAGAATTAAAAATGATTTCGGCAGAAGACTTTTGTGAAATTTTTAAATAGCTCTGCAATATTTGCTCTTTCTCTAAAAGTTTTTTTTTACTTGAATATAAATGTCAGTAGTCACAACTGCAGATATTGGAGCGATGTAAATCCCCACTGGTGTAAGGAATCTCACACACACTGGCCTACAAAATTAAATGCTTTGGTTGAGATTTTAGGACCTTTTTGTATTGATGTTAACCTCAATGTGGAAAAATATCTCAATACCGGGGATCCTATGGTAACCCAAGTAATAGAAAACGAAGATAACCTTTTTGAGGATTAACTCACTTTGCAACATGATGGTGCGTCTCCACATTACGTTGGTACAGTGTGTCAATTTTTAGACGATCGTTTTCAGAGAGATAGATTGGAAGGCCAGGTATAGTGGAACAATCAGATAGATCTCTTGATTTAACGGTATTAACCTTTTTTCTTCGGGGACATTTAAGAAGTCAATTTTACACCTCAAAGCCAGAATCCCTTAATTACTTACGAGGAAGAATTGCGAATGAATGTCGTTCAGTAACTTCAGATTCTAGAGATCTTGACAATTGTACGCAGGCATTTCGAAAATCGTTTGTATTTTTGTATGGAAGCAATTGGAGATCATTTTGAATAATTAATTCTATCATTTGACAAGCAATAACATAACACATGAGCCTGTTATTTTTTGTACCTACAGTAGGTTAATTTAAATAAAAAAGTCCATGTAAAACGATTATTCTTTTATCAACTTTTGCACCTCAACTTAACACCTTAAAAATTTCAATTCAATTTGCTCGAAAAAAAAATCTATAGAATTCAAAACTATCTGCACACGCACTTGTATAAAGAGCTTGAAGACCTATCCAACGAGGTATCACTTGACCACAACTCTAATTTAAAATTCTTGAAAGGTTGGCTGTGGGTTGTAGTTAGAAATTCAAATTTTGTCCACGTCAAGTCAAAAATTGAAGTGTTTTTGCATTTTTCCAAAAAACTCATATTTATAGGGTTACAGGGAGTGGCAAATTTTAGCTGGTACACATATATTAAAAGTAAAATTAGAGTTCAATTATTAGAGTGAAAATGTATCCATTATTTTGATATTTATTGACGCAATATGTATTTGTTAGTACTTCATATAATGCAGGTTACATACGTCGTGACATCACAACTAATGAAGTCTATTGTTTGTTTTCGTGTAACGAAACAAAGTTTGGCACTTTCCGTATATTTTGTATGTGTTCACGAATTATAGTAAACATCTAATTGAATTAGCTGTTACTAAGTTTATATTATGAAAACAACCTTCCATTTACTTGACCCTCATGCTGAACCCATTATTAGTTTTCCTTAAACCCAAATGCACATCATCCAAATGATATTGGATATTTGTAAATTTTCGTAAAGGGAAACTGTGGTACTCTAAAAGTATATTCTAAATGCTTTTAGTTAATTCTCTAGATATTTAAACATTAGGAATAAATAGTTGTTTTGTTGCGATAATAAAATAAAGTTATTTTATTCATTTATTTATAGTGCTCAATGGGTTATAGCCCAGAGAAGGCATACAATTAAAAGTCATACAAAATAATGGGCTCATATAGCTCATTGTAATTATTGCACATATAGAATAAAGAAGAGTATTTTTTATGTTGGGTCTAGCAGTTGGAAGATAAAAAAGTATCAATTTGTCTTGTCATGCAAGGCATGAGAATATGAACATTAAGTATGATTAAAATTTGTTAACAATCGATATTATCATGTTGAGCACAATGATGAAAGTCTCTATGGATACATCTTAAAGTTTTGGTATTTTTTTCTATAAAATTCTAACTTATTTGACACACAGAAAAGACACCAGTATACTCATCATCTTCATTTTTGGGCTCATTTCTATTGTATACAAAATATGAAGCCGTTTCATATATAAAGGCCAATTCCTATTATGTTAGTATGCGAAACGTAGTTTGCAGATAGGATATAATATTGAAGTAATTTGTGTGTCACTTCCCAATATACCAAGAAACTCTACAAGAAGTGCTAAAGAGATTTCTTAAAGAAGTAAAACTTCTTATGAGAAGTCTTATGCGAAGACTATCAACTTCACTGAGAGTTACGAATGTCAGCCACAAACATCTTAAATATATTCTGTAATAGTAACAATTTATGTTTAGAATGTAAAGAGTATAATAACTATCCAATATATTTCTTGATAATCTGTTGCAGGCTGGATATGGATAACACATCTTGCTCCTTTGTTATCACTAGCGCGGAGAGTTTCGCTACCTGGAGCTGCCAACGGCATGGTTTTAATTCTCATGCACTTTGCAACGTGATATAATATTTATACAAACTGTAGGAGTCGCAGGCTTTCACACTTTACTTCTTTTAATATTGTGATATTTCCATAGATTTTAAGAACATTGTGGTACCAAAATTTGTCAACGCAGACCAGATCACGGTAATATATGGACATTGTAGCCCAAAAAACAAGCGCGCCCCAAAAATGATGAGTTTTTAGAAAAAAAATTAACTTTTTTCTACACAAATTTGAGTGATTTAACTTGTCAACATACAAGTGATTACTTTATTAGTGGTTTTGAACTACAAGTAACAATTAGATTGACCAAAATCTCCTAAATTCACATTTTTATTCATTTTATTTTTGTCAGCATCACAATAGCGGCGACAGTAAGTATATGTCTGTTTCTTACACAAAGTTGGTCGCGATTACAGAAAAGTAGATGTCACGCTATATCTATATAAAACACGTCACTTTAGGAGTGAAAAAGATATTTGTCTAACGTATCTATAAAAGTGTTGACAAGTACTAAACGAAGTTACATAAAGAAGTTTTAGTGAATCTAAATAATATATCAATAATGCCATATGTATAAGTACTACAGAAATCATATATCTAATAATAGTATAAAAATAACTACCAACCATCTATATTAATCTATCAACAAGATTTCTAACTAAATTAGTTTAATAAGCTTCTTGGAGAAGTATCTTAGTAATTACGTCTGTAGCAGTTTTCTATACATCTGTTAGCTTAAAATAATGTTTTGCAGAAGATTTATTTACTTTGCGTTAAGAATTCGTAGTTCAGCTGTATTTTAGAATTCTCCAGGATGTCTGTAACTTCACAGATTTACTGGGTTCTATACATCTGTTTAATATCTGTTTTGCAATAAAGATGCAATAACGTTCTCTAAATATGATACAACCTGGAAAGATTTAGAGGCAGATATTACTGAGCGTTAGAACTAAACAAGGACTCTCATGGTCACATAACAGTTGTTTAGGTGAAATCCTCGTTTTCGATAACGTAAGATTCTAGTAAAAATATTTTTGTTCCAAGGAAATAATTTCAGAAAATCAGTAACCAGTTCAACTTAAACTTTAACAGCACCAAACATTTCATTCTGACATAACAAATAAAATTATAGTATTACTAGTCTAAGACATGTGTTCGAAATTATATTTGTTGATCACTCGGTAAATGTAAAAAACTTTATGATCGCGATTATACAACAAACATATATATAAACAGATATAATTGCCATTATTGGTTAATCCAAGTTGTGACACTGGAAATTCTTGTTAATGAATTGTATAAAATTACATAGACGCAGTGTATATTGCGATGGTAGTTTGTTGACGTTTATCAAATTGATAACAAAAGTCCGCTAGATTAATTTGTTATAATGTGATAACGAAAATTATGGGGCACTTTTGGTATAAATATCGTTATAATTTAAAAATTTTACAAAAAAATTGGTTGTCACCCATTTGAGAGGGTTATTATATAATAACGTTTTAAATAAAAGACTTCTTATTCTCTCAAAACTCCAGTTTATTGGTAACCGGTTTCGACTTCAAATAGTCATCTTCAGGCCAAAAGCTACAGATAATATTGTTGCACGTTATATAATAAACAGATTAATAAAATTTTGAATACTTAAAGTGATGATAATTATAAATTTAAATAATTATAAATAAAATAATTGACTACGTCTTGTCATATATATATACAAACAAAAAATATGAAAACAGATTAATAACAACAACAAATACTTAAAAAAAAAATTATCAATACGACTGTCTACAGATAAAGCATAAAACTAATGATTAGAATTTTTTATTCTTAAAATAATAGGATTGCAATCTTTCAGACACACCAGTGTATAGTCAGTAGTACACATGTTATGTTAAATATAATATACAGGAGCTTAACAGATGCTACACATATTAATCAGATCACCCCACATGTAATCCAAAACAATTTTTACATTGGTTTTGACAGTCTTACGAGAATTTTTTTTTAAAGAATATTTTGGTTAAAATCAACTGCAGATAACCCCCAGAGACCACATGGTGGAATACATTATGACTGTTAACATCATATCAGACTCCTAAGACATAAATTTGGCAATCAATATTATTTATATTTACAGGGTGTTTGCGAACTTGGGAATATATTTTTAATGGGAGGTAGTACTTGGTAAAAAAGTCGATTGCTAAAAATTTACCTTAGTAAAAGTTCCTCAGAAGTGGCAGAAAAAATATTTTAATTAATACACCAATTGTTTGAGAACCGCTGACGAAGCTAGCCATGTGCGAAAGTTATGGCAGTGTTGCCAAATTTTATCTCAATGTCCATTACTTTGCGACAATTTTTTTCTTTTTCCAATAGCATTAGATAAATAACATCTAACTGTGAAATACATTACTCGAAAATTAAACACCTTGCAACAGCCAGAAAAGTACAACATAGTAATCCATGGATTGAATTGTTTTAATGAATTCAACTACAGCTTAAAAGATTTTTCTTACTATTGATTGATTGATTTACATTTTTTCACATCATTAAATTTGTTATTTTTCATAATATCTGTGTTTTTCTGGAAATACTCTTACAAATACAAAATGGGGAATTCAAAATATTTACATCTTTGTGAGCATTGTACAATTTAAAAATGGATATATACCCAATTTATTATAATAAATTATAGTGGAGAAATCTTTGATATTGAGAGTGATAATTGAACTTATTCTTACTTTTGCAACAAACTTCTCTTGTGGGAAATTCCTTAAAAGACTTACTTCAGTCAACCACAAACACACACAATTCTATCTTTGTGTAGGCACTACACTGAAAAACTAAATATTAACAATATTTCCATGTGTAATATTTGGAAATGCATCACCATTTGTAGTGAAGTCTTTTTTTTTTATAGTATAAAAGCATCTAAACTGGGTTTCGGCTGATGGATCTAAACCAATATGACACTTTTTCCATATCACGAGACGATTCCGTAAAATACAAACTCGTTTCTATTTTGAGCACACAAAATTATCGAAATAAAACAATAAGATTTGTTTTAAACGTTCAGTAACCATTAATATTAGTTTTTAAAACTGCATTATACAGTTAAAACACGTTCTGTTAACTACGTGACGCTTGTGCTTATTCGACATTACAGCTGACGGGAGTTTTAATGCATGTTCACTTCACATACAAACACACAAAGATTTTATTTTTAGTTTCTCTATGCACAAACAAAAGAAATACGTTGTGACTTGTGGGTATGTTGTGTGGTAAATTTTCCACACATCTTAAAAATTACCATTTGACATACATACACAGATTCACGGAATTCACTAACTACATACAGCTCTGCAAGCAAACCTACAGACCTGTAATATCCCCAAATTACAAAAAAAGATCACCAGAGTAAACTGTAGCACCATTTGTAAACTTTACACAGGGTCGGACTGGCCTCAATCGGCTACATAGGTAATAGTTGTAATTTGGCCCCTACGGCCTACCCCCTCCCATCAAGAAAGATCAATTGTTTTCAGGATATAAAGAAATCATATACCTAAAATAAACACGATAAAAATTGATGTTATTCATTATTGTTTATTACTAGATAAGTATTAAATTCGAACATAAAAGTAAATATCGAAAGGAACAATAATTCAAAACTAAAAAAATAGTTGGATTTGTACATTGTAAGTATAGGGTACAAAAATATAACACTAATAATGTATCTTAGAGCTAATACAATACGCTATTTTCTTAACCAATAATCTGGGGATGAGGTATGGACATCCGTTTAATTTCCGATATTCGATCAGTGAAGTTAAGCAGCACTGATCGAGTCCGACAATTGGATGGATGAACGATAGCTCGTCTAACAGTCGGTAGGCTGTCAACAGACAATCCCGGGAAGGCCGCTAGCCTGATGCAGGCGGAGAGGCGAGCTCGGGTGGAGGGTCGAAGAGACTTATACCCAGGAGGTTTCCCACTCTGCTAGCGGTGCAGGCGGGCAAGCCCAGGCGGTGGGTTAGTTGACAGTCGAAGACCGTGCTTCGGAATCCACGCTAAACTGTTTGTCCCTAGGTAAAAAGGGCCCATTGTGGCCTACTTGCCTAGTAAAATAAGTAGCTACTACTACTAACCAATAATCTCATCTCATTTCTTATTTGGTACTTTCCAAATTTTAATAATCCACAATAACATAATTATAAACTTACTTCTAATTAATTAATTAATTATCTATAAGTACTTACTTATAGTATTTTTGCATGAACGGAAATAAAACAGTGTTTTACTACCTCAAAATAGGGAGTAAAACAAGCGTTTATTCATTTGGGATTTAAAGTCGCCATGGAAACTAATAAAGAGTATAAGCATAATATAACGTCAACATTTTTATTATGTCAAAAAACAAAAAAATAAGAATCAAATATAAACCATAAAATATAACTTATTTCTAATCAAAATTAATATTAATAGGGTAATTTTCACAGTTAGCAATATTTGGTAATTAGTAATCTTTAGTAATATATAGCAATCTAAATGTCAAACAGAAATAAATAAAAAATAATGTCAAATAGATAATTAAGGTATCCTTGCAACACTTAACACTGACGTAGTTACCTATGAAACACGAAACACTAAAACACCATATACTGCACTCATCTGAAGATGATTAAAACTGTTTTAAGTATCTCCAGATGATGACAACTTGAATGACGAAGCGAGTGTAGAGTGGGGTATATGGTTCTTCTTTTTCTCTTTTGGGACTTACTACCACATGAATAATTTTTTCGTTATCTAAAAAGTGTAGTTAGTTACCCAGTATGTTACTGGAAAAATAAAGCATGAAACTTCACACATTCTAAAAAAAGATAAATAACTTTGAAAAAGGAAACAGACACGCTTTCCGAAACGTTAGGGAATTATATTATTTTTGTGTCTCATATTAGTTGTCAAAAAACACCCTCTGACTAATTTTTTATCAAAAAATCACAAGCGCAGAAATTTATTTTTACAGTAACTTTAGTAACTAACTATACTTTTTAGATAATGAAGAATTATTCATGTGGTAATGAGTTCCAGACAAGAAAAAGAAAAATCTAGGAATGCCACAAATAACGTTCAGATATTATATGGTGTTAAATCAGTTTTAATCATTTCCAGGTGATGCCAACTTGGTTGGCGAAACGTGCGTCAAAAATTTCAACTCACTTCAGAACAAGAATGCTTAAAAAGCTTTGTGGCCAATTACTATTCTTTAGACTAAGACACTGACTTTACTTCCTAGGTACATACACACAATCATCTAACACACCACTCACTGTCAGGGAGTGAGAGGCGAGCCTAATCCGCATGATATCATACAGATCAGCAGGTCAAAAATGACCAATAGTTATTGCATCGATAAAGAATTGCACAATGTATAGAACATCTGGGGAGGTGGGGGTCTAATTTACTTACAGAACCGAGAAGCGCGTAACTAGTAACCTCGCTAATATGGGATGGATGGCGCTACTAGTGCCGATTTAACATCTTTCAACTTCTTACGAATCGTTGGTTACACTAGTAAAGAGTAAACCACTTGTACTAGCTGGCGCCCGGGGGCTAGACAAATATTTTTGTCTTTGTTAATGGATAATAATTTCCTACAAAAGAAAAGGCAAAATACATTATTTCAGTTTGCAGTTTGACTCCCCAGAAGTGTTTGGCCCCATCGGTAATTGCCGACCTACCGGCCGGGCCAGTCAGTCCTTGAGTCTCTATATGATACGATTAGAGAGATTGGAAGTTTGCGCATCGAAAAATCTGATGACACCATTAGCGACGCCATTTTGAGCTCGAAAGGTCATTCAATCATTTAATGGTTATTGTTTGGTTTTCTGTAGTTATAGTGCGATTTCTTCCATTATATGAATTTTTTGCGACTTTCTAGGACTACGATAGGATATTTTAATATGTTGTGTAGTGAATATAATATATTTTTTTATTAAGTGCAAATTGTATTTTGTACTTTCGTAAAACGCATTTGTGCATTGGAGGGATGTTGTAACGTAAAACATTTTAAATCGAAAGGGATCACTTTTCATAGGTAAGTTAGTTTTGATCTGTTAATTTTTTCAATTCTACAAATTACGTGTTTTAGATTTCCTGAAGGAGAGATATTGGAGAAGTGATTGGAAGTTCTTGGGAAAGACGAGCACAGGCAGTGATCAGAGAATAAATTTATTTGCTCTAAACACTTCAAAGAAGGTGATTTTGTAAGACTTGTATAAGTAATTTTCCTGAAAGCTGATGCAGTGCAAAACTTACAACTCACAAAGGAAACTGCGACAGAAATTCATGTCGGCCAAAATATTTGTTGCATCTACAAGTGAAGAAAGCAAAAATATGTCTACAACAAGTGTCAGCTGTTCATGACGATGTTTCACTAACGACACAATCGTCCTCTTTTAGTTAGAGCACAGCACAGTTATTCGTAAGTATTTATTTTAGATAATATCTCGTCCCATTAGATGCGACCCAATTGCGCTTCTGTTAGTATAAAGAAGTGAAATTGTAAAACTCATATTTACGGCTGAATTGTTTTCCATAAAAAATAGTTGAATTGTAATCATAAATTAAGTAAACATTATTTTTTAGGTTTAGTCCTGGGTACAGGTTCTAACAAGACCGAAGATATATCGCAATAATAAACATAATTTTAGTTTTTAAAAGCAACAATTAATTGTTATTGTAAAATTAGACTGCATAATTTAGTTAAGAAGTACATAACAGTTATTCAAGTTGATGGATGCAATAAGAAAAAAAATTAGTAAATTAGTATTATGTCTGCATCAGTGAGTCTATACATTCGAACTTCTAACCCGAACCTCCCTCGTGTTAGAGAAAATTTGATTTAAAGAAAATATTTCTAAAACAAATTATATGTCAATGGCATATATATATATATATATATATATATACATATACATATATATATATATATATATATATATATATATACATATATATATATATATATATATATATATATATATATATATATATATATATATATATATATATATATATATATATATATATATATATATATATATATATATATATATATATATATATATATATATATATATATATATATATATATATATATATATATATATATATATATATATATATATATATATATATATATATATATGTATATGTATATATATATATATATATATATATATATATATATATATATATATGCCATTGACATATAATTTGTTTTAGGAAATATTTTCTTTAATCAAATTTTCTAACACGAGGGAGGTTCGGGTTAGAGAAGTTCGAATGTATAGACTCACTGATGCAGACATAATACTAATTTACTAATTTTTTTCTTATTGCATCCATCAACTTGAATAACTGTTATGTACTTCTTAACTAAATTATGCAGTCTAATTTTACAATAACAAATTAATTGTTGCTTTTAAAAACTAAAATTATGTTTATTATTGCGATATATCTTCGGTCTTGTTAGAACCTGTACCCAGGGACTAAACCTAAAAAAATAATGTTTACTTAATTTATGATTACAATTCAACTATTTTTATGGAAAAACAATTCAGCCGTAAATATGAGTTTTACAATTTCACTTTTTATACTAACAGAAGCGCAATTGGGTCGCATCTAATGGGACGAGATATTATCTAAAATAAATACTTACGAATAACTGTGCTGTGCTCTAACTAAAAGAGGACGATTGTGTCGTTAGTGAAAACATCGTCATGAACAGCTGACACTTGTTGTAGACATATTTTTGCTTTCTTCACTCTTGTAGATGCAACAAATATTTTGAGCCAGACATGAATTTCTGTTTCAGTTTCCTTTGTGAGCTGTAAGTTTTGCACTGCATCAGCTTTCAGGAAAATTACTTATACAAGTCTTACAAAATCACCTTCTTTGAAGTGTTTAGAGCAAATAAATTTATTCTCTGATCACTGCCTGTGCTCGTCTTTCCCAAGAACTCATCACTTACTCCAATATCTCTCCTTCAGGAAATCTAAAACACGTAATTTGTAGAATTGAAAAAATTAACAGATCAAAAAACTAACTTACCTATGAAAAGTGATCCCTTTCGATTTAAATGTTTTACGTTACAACATCCCTCCAATGCACAAATGCGTTTTACGAAAGTACAAAATACAATTTGCACTAATAAAAAATATATTATATTCACTACACAACATATTAAAATATCCTATCGTAGTCCTAGAAAGTCAAAAAATTCATATAATGGAAGAAATCGCACTATAACTACAGAAAACCAAACAATAACCATTAAATGATTGAATGACCTTTCGAGCTCAAAATGGCGTCTTGCTAATGGTGTCATCAGATTTTTCGATGCGCAAACTTCCAATCTCTATTCGTAACATATGAGACTGCAAGGTTCGACTGGCCCGGCCGGTAGGTCGGCAATTACCGATGGGGCCAAACACTTGGGGAGTCAAACTGGCAAACTGAAATAATGTATTTTGCCTTTTCTTTTGTGAAATTATTACTCCATTAACAAAGACAAAAATATTTGTCTAGCCCCCCGGGCGCCAGCTAGTACAAGTGGTTTACTACTTTACTAGTGTAACCAACGATTCGTAAGAAGTTGAAAGATGTTAAATCGGCACTAGTAGCGCCATCCATCCCATATTAGCGAGGTTACTAGTTACGCGCTTCTCGGTTCTGTAAGTAAATTAGACCCCACCTCCCAGATGTTCTATACATTGTGCAATTCTTTATCGATGCAATAACTATTGGTCATTTTTGACCTGCTGATCTGTATGATATCATGCGGATTAGGCTCGCCTCTCACTCCTGACAGTGAGTGGTGTGTTAGATGATTGTGTGTATGTACCTAGGAAGTAAAGTCAGTGTCTTAGTCTAAAGAATAGTAATTGGCCACAAAGCTTTTTAAGCATTCTTGTTCTGAAGTGAGTTGAAATTTTTGACGCACGTTTCGCCAACCAAGTTGGCATCACCTGGAAATGATTAAAACTGATTTAACACCATATATTATCTGAACGTTATTTGTGGCATTCCTAGATTTTTCTTTTTCTTGTCTGGAACCATTACCACATGAATAGTTCTTCATTATCTAAAAAGTATAGTTAGTTACTAAAGTTACTGTAAAAATAAATTTCTGCGCTTGTGATTTTTTGATAAAAAATTAGTCAGAGGGTGTTTTTTGACAACTAATATGAGACACAAAAAATAATATAATTCCTAAACGTTTCGGAAAGCGTGTCTGTTTCCTTTTTCAAAGTTATTTATCTTTTTTTAGAATGTGTGAAGTTTCATGCTTTATTTTTCCAGTAACATACTGGGTAACTAACTACACTTTTTAGATATACGAAAAATTATTCATGTGGTAGTAAGTCCCAAAAGAGAAAAAGAAGAACCATATACCCCACTCTACACTCGCTTCGTCATTCAAGTTGTCATCATCTGGAGATACTTAAAACAGTTTTAATCATCTTCAGATGAGTGCAGTATATGGTGTTTTAGTGTTTCGTGTTTCATAGGTAACTACGTCAGTGTTAAGTGTTACAAGGATACCTTAATTATCTATTTGACATTATTTTTTATTTATTTCTGTTTGACATTTAGATTGTTATATATTACTAAAGATTACTAATTACCAAATATTGCTAACTGTGAAAATTACACAATTAAGTAAACATTATTTTTAGGTTTAGTCCTGGGTACAGGTTCTAACAAGACCGAAGATATATCGCAATAATAAACATAATTTTAGTTTTTAAAAGCAACAATTAATTGTTATTGTAAAATTAGACTGCATAATTTAGTTAAGAAGTACATAACAGTTATTCAAGTTGATGGATGCAATAAGAAAAAAAATTAGTAAATTAGTATTATGTCTGCATCAGTGAGTCTATACATTCGAACTTCTTAACCCGAACCTCCCTCGTGTTAGAGAAAATTTGATTTAAAGAAAATATTTCTAAAACAAATTATATGTCAATGGCATATATATATATATATATATATATATATATATATATATATATATATATATATATATATATATATATACATATACATATATATATATACATATATATATATATATATATATATATATATATATATATATATATATATATATATATATATATATATATATATATATATATATATATATATATATATATATATATATATATATATATATATATATATATATATATATATATATATATATATATATATATATATATATATATATATATATATATATATATATATATATATATATATATATATATATATATATATATATATATATATATATATATATATATATGTTTTTTTATATGTGTTTTCGGGTGGTGAATGTTAAATTCGTTTTCCGGGTATACTCCCGCGTAGGTGATAGGCCCCGAGAGGGACCGTGGTTGTCTGAACGACGTTTCGGCAGAATCTCATCTGCCATCTTCAGGTTCTAACAGATAACTGCTTACTGCGGCTTCTGGTAACTCGAACTGAAATGACGTTTTCTGGATCTGGCAGTTCTTTATATACTCTACCTATGTTACGCTCTGTTGCTCTCGACACACTCCGGGCGTCATGGTCTGCTGCACCCATCTCCTGATTTCGAGCGCGGCTTCGTGTAATGGGTCCTGTTCGGTATATATATATATATATATATATATATATATATATATATATATATATATATATATATATATATATATATATATACATATATATACATATATATATATATATATATATATATATATATATATATATATATATATATATATATATATATATATATATATATATATATATATATATACACTAGTCACAAAAATTAAAGGATATTAAAAAGAGTTCCAAATTTTAGGTGATTTTCAATAAGAGATAACTCGGCGAAAAATGGTCGTACAGAAAATAAAAAAAAAAAGGAAATTGTAGCTTTAAGTGTCTAGTTTTCAGACCTTGGACTGTAAAATTTTTTTTGTGGGCGGTTTTCACATAATTATCCGAAAATCAACAAAAAAAAGTTTTTTCCAAATTTTTTCTCGTCCGAAAAAATAAAAAAACGAGTCATGTTTTTGAGCAAAAAATAAGGATTTTTGCCAAAAAACCATATTGAAGTCGAAAATATGCATAAAAATCAAAAAAATTGCGTGCTAAGATGATTTTTGGCCGAAACGATCAATTTAAACCTTCGGGGCACTCAAGAAAAAAATCGCAGCGCTTTGCAACTTCGAGGGTATTTTAGGGACACTTTTGAGGTTAAAAAGTTACCGGCGATATCCTTCGTTAATTCACTATATCCAAAGTTATACCAAATTGTCCAAATATCCTTAAATTCGCAAATTTTCAACTTTTTTCAGCCAACATCATCGCTTCAAAAAAATTTTTTTTATTAATCACCACTAATTGTGTCTTATAGAGAATACTTTGCAAGTTTCCAAAACCCTACCTCCATTTTCTGTACGATCATTAGTTCCCGAGTAATCGATTGTCAAAGTTGATATGGACTTTTTTGCTTTGATCAACGATAACTCCGCGACAAATCATCGTACGGAGCTCTTTCAGAGATCAAATTAAAGCTAATTAAATTGTCTAGAAGAGCTTTATGGTCGCATGATGAAAAAAAATTTTTTGAAGTCCACAGACCATTTTTAAGACGAGAAAAAAATTAGGAAAAAATTTTTTTGTTGATTTTCGGATAATTATGAAAACCGCCCACGCAAAAAAATTTTACAGGTCTGAAAACTAGACACTTAAAGCTACAATTTCCTTTTTTTTTTATTTTCTGTACGACCATTTTTCGCCGAGTTATCTCGTGTTGAAAATCACCCTAAAATTTGGAACTTTTTTTAATATCCTTTAATTTTTGTGACTAGTGTATATATATATATATATATATATATATATATATATATATATATATATATATATATATATATATATATATATATATATATATATATATATATATATATATATATATATATATTATATATAGTTGAGTTACAGAGAAGTTCGACCGTAGTTGGTACTTAGCATATCATTATAATAACTAATTATGTACATTTATCTTACTGATTTTGTAAAATTGCATATCAATTTGAAATTGGGGTTTCTAACTAATAGCCCTGAACTCAGATACTATTAATAATTACCGTTGTATATTTATTAGACATTTTGTATTTGATAGTATCAATGTTTTTATTACTGATTTTGTAAAATTGCATATCAATTTAAAATTGGGGTTTTTAACTAATAGCCCTGAACTCTGATACTGTTAATAATTACCGTTGTATATTTATTAGACATTTTGTATTTGATAGTATCAGTGTTTTTATATCTATAAGAAATATAAATCTACTTTTACATATATAATACATAAATGCTGATTAATAGAGTTCTGTAAATTATTCTAATAAATTATATGTTATACAAGTTTTATTGAAAGCGGACACAAATCAAATTTTATGAATTTTACTATCAGGTTAAGTTAATGGCTATGGCTAGATTTTTCTGGTAAATAGTGTTATATTATTATTAACACTGCATCCTGCATTTAGCTATACAATATGGTACACCACTACCATAGAAAGTCACTGGTAACTAATTTATGCATAGTTCTGATCAGAAAAATTTAAAGCAGTGTCGAGGGTTATTTTCATTATTTAAAGTAAATTGTTTCTGTCATATCATATCTGTAATAAATATACACCATTAAAAGTTAAATGTTTTTTTCCATTGTACCGTTTTTCCTGTAAATAAAGAAATTATATATTTCCAGTTTCTTTTAATTTTACTAAGTCGATATTAATAGTTTTCTTCATTTAAAATAGTAAACAAGAATGTGCCCATTCTAAAAGTTTGACATAATCAGATACATCATTTATTTTCTGCTATTATTTATGTTACAGCTTAGTAGCAAAAATGAACTAAAGTTAAAAATAAAAGAATTGTTGCTAATAATTTTTCCATCCAAGGTTTGCAAATTAACGTTATCCTTAATTGTAACTCAATTTTATCGATAAATCAATGTAATTTACATAGAAGTCAAATAAAATATGTATAAGACATGCATTGAATATAGTGCATAATTCTTTTATTTTAGATTAAATAAATCAAGAGCTGATGATCACTCAATTTACTTTAGCTACAATTTATGAATATGACACACAAATTATTTTGTAATTGTTTTATACCTCATCCTGGGATGTGGGCAACCAATGTTACAAATATGTGTATTTTGTGTTGTGCTATTTTATACTTTTAACCTCATGTGCGCTTCTGCGCGCACTGGTTCAAAATGGCGATCGTCACCTCAGTAGAGTTGTTATTTAAAAGAGTGCTTATTTATATTCTTCGTACGGTTTATGTTACAATGTTTTTTCATTAGTATTGCAATAATAATCATATATTAATGAACTAGTCGATGTTAATTTATGCTAAATATGTGTCAATTTCCCTGTGACTGCTCAACGTGTGTACGTAGAACATTTCAAAATAGAAGTACACCAAATGCCGCATGATTGGTACCTCTTGTACAACGAACAAACAATATTTCTGAGTTACGGCTCCGTTGAGAACGTGATGGAGGTCCTGCTAGGCGTTTTTGTAATATGAATGCTGAGGAGAACATTTTAATTTTGGTAGAGGCGTCAATCCAACTTTAAGTACGCGTGATTACATATACGTCGATTCGGATCGTATGGAGCACCTTGCGGGGAAATCAACTGTACCCGTTTTCATGTACAAAGAGTTCATTCAGGTTCTATAACAACAAGCTTCTCTTTTTGTGTGTTGACGAAGGATGTGGCAACATTGAACAGTGATTGTGAAATGTTATGTGTGTTGGAACACGGTCATTCAACTTCGATTCCAGCATTTCTCAACATGTTTGCACTTTTTTGTTGAGATAGGTCAGATATTTTTTATAATTGTTAAGGTTTTCTTATGCACTATACGATTATTTATATCAAGGTGTACTTATTCTCAAAAAATGATTTCCAAGTGTGTAAATATCCTATTAATAATAATTTCTGCAGTAATACATATGATATACCTTTATAATTTAAATTTTGTGAAATAAAACACTACTCAGAAAATAAAGCATATATTACTTATATTTCATTTAAGTTAACAAAAAATAAAATCAATAACGTACTATAAACTCAGATATTAACGTTTACACTGGCAGATGAACACATAATTCACCAGACGATATCACAAACTAACGCACGATACGGCAGAACAACAACAACTATTCATCGGATCGGGTCGTGTTTACTTTCGCTCTTGAGGTCAGAAGCAAAGTTGCCACTGTTATCTATTTTTCCGTACAGTTTCGTAATTACATGAAGAAATCCTTTAATTAGTATTTCTGCAGTTTATTAAAATTTTATAGAATAAATTAAAGTACCTATCTAGGCTAATAATGCAATATGTTGAATTTATTTTTATTTATTTTTCATAATATTTTATTAGAGAATTAGACAGTAAAAGTTAAACATAAATTAGGCGACTATGTTAAATGATATGTATCATCGTTAGTGTGGAATTTGTGGTAATAAGCTGCGGGCTCTATGGTATGTTTTTAAGTAATGCATCATTCGATACCATTTGACACGCTGAAAAATGTCAAGACTGTCAAGTATAGGTACTTTTTCACTCAAGATGCAACATGGCACAAAATGCATTTATTGTTATTTTATAAAGGAAGATGGATAAAAAATTACTTACATTTTTGCTACTAATGCATTAACTATTAGGTCATAATATATAATATTTTAATTGGTCAGTGTTAGACCAACATTAACTATAAAATGGCATACCATTTTAATGACGTCTAAATCTGCACCAAAAATACACGTAAAAATGATATTATTATGATGACATTAAAAGATTGTCTTCGATCTTACGACTCTGGTGCGTCAATTATTGGGACAATGACGTCGGCGACCAAAATTCTTGAAAAGCCGTCAAAACGACCTTACCCTGCTATCTGGGATATGAATATTCATAAACATTTTTTGATCTAAATGATGTCGATTAGGAAAGCATTGTTCATAAAATCTTTCAGCTTCTGCACTTATTACCATAAGCAAGCCTAGAAATGAACTGCGGCTATTTCTTTAGAAGGGTAAATCATTTTGAGGTGTAAATCGACAATTAACCAATAAAGAAAAAAGAACGGTAATTATCTAAACCCCGCTTTACAGGTGCCTACTTGTTTTTATAAGATAAAATTATTGGCGTATTTTATCAAACAATAAGTGACTACGATTTAACTTTACAAATTATCAAACGCTAAAAAGTCAATGGATCATTTTTGTTCAAAATTAAATTTGCATTCCAAAAATTGCAAAGAAATATATACATTTTTCAGTAACGTATCATAATTCTGGGAGAAAATGTAACCTGCATACCCCATATTTACGTCACTAGTTAATGTTGAAATCAAATTCTTTCACGTTGAATATCAAAACATTAACGCCATGTATCTTGGAAACGAAGGCTCTAAGGACAAATGTTTATATAACAAAATTTGAACAAGGAATCCGCTCCTTTTTTTATGACAATCAGTTAGTTATGCAACAGCTTGTATAATATATTTCTATGTTTTGTTTTTTTTATCTAAAAAATTCATTGATATTTTACTCTCGTAAATGCATATGGCAAAATGTGCCACATCTCTTGAATTGTAATGTTTCATAGTGCCGCATATTCAACTTTAAATATAATATAGAATATTATAAGTTATAAACAGTTGTTGTGTATCTTCTTTTTCATTACATTTCACGCAAAATATTTATTTTGCAAATGTCTCAGTTTAATTTAATCAACAAAACATTATATCACGTATAAACACATTCAATGGATTTTAAAATGGCTAAGAATGTTTCAGCAGCAGACATCAAACAGGCAATTATGTGAAAATTAACTCAGGCGAATAAACCCTCTCGTGGTAAATTCAACTGAAATGAAATTTCAAATCACAGAAAATCCTGTTATCTGTGGTCAAATGTTCGCAGTCTGATAATTCCTCGTAGCACTTTGTTTAAGGTTGCAGATATGAACTCAGATCTTATCTGTACTAAGACTAATTTAAAAAATATTACCAATTATCCAATTATTATACTCTTGTGTAGAAAATAAATCCTTAGTTTCTAAAATAAGGATGATCGATATTTCATTCCGGGCAAAACGACGATATCGCCTGCTGTAAACAATTTTTTTCTTCCACACAGTAGCGGTGCACTAAATAGCTAGTACAACATAAAGGTTTTGTAAGATTATTCTATTCGAATTTAGAATTTAACTTATAATTCAATTAATTCCCAAATAATTTATAAGGAATGTAGTCCCAATTATTTATTTAAAAAAACGGACCATTACACAGTCTGCAGCTACTGTGCAAGGATACATCTAAAGCCAGCAGTTGAAACTGATCGTGCGTAGAAGTGTGTATTCGTACGAACCATAGTTCGTGCGTACATGCATCCACTGTGCAGCTAGCCTAACTGTTACCTAAAATAGTCATGATAGACTAGAAGTCTGTATCAGTAGGCTCGTTAAGTGAAATACGCACAGTAACGTCAACAGTTCCTATTAGTTAAGTTCGCCTGCAACAAATACGCGGGAGTGGAATATATAGCTAACGCATTTAAAACGTCCATGTTATTTTTAAGTAGTTTACTAAGCGTATTACGGTATTGTGTACCATTAACAATGTGTGATATTAATTATAATGATATGAAAGCTGATTCTTGTAATTTGCCAGAAGCGAAAGGATGATCTAATGCTGTTTGCCTTTGTCTTTTTAAAAACGCTCTTTCTTGTAATAGACTAAACATGACCTGTTAGTAATTCCTATGTGTACCATTTTATAAGCTCTAATATGAAAACTACTTTACCAACAAAAAAGTTAATACAAACATTAAAACTTTGTTTTTAACATCCTCTGTTATTTTCACAACTTTATACCACGCTAATGGTTAGTGACAAGTTTTAATTATGAACTCCACTTAACAGAATAGATAGGACAAAAAAGCTATTCTCGTATACTGAAAATAGCAAAGTAAAGAGTTTAATTAAAAATGTAATACACCATACAAGAATAAACTAAAAAAATACGAACAAAATAAAATCATACATCTTGCTGTACCTATAGTACGACAACCTTTTGGAAGTTGCGCCTAATAGGAGGCAGAAACTAGAGTCTCAACCCATAGATCATGAAGATCATTTTAATGCAGGTTTTTTTTTTGAATTTTAGATAGTAAAGAGATAATTTTAAACTATTTTTAGTTTGAGGGAGACATGGAAAATTACATGTATTTCAAGTTATTGAAAAATGTATCAATTAAATTAAGACCTAGTGTTATTCGATATATCTTTGATTGTCAGAAAAACAGAGAAAAGGTTACACTTAATGGCACAGAATACCGAAATTGTACTACTAAAAAATAGCGTTGTCACCTTAAATGTGTCCGCCATATAGTCCCGAGCCTGACAATATTTCTCTAGGAAAATTGATGTACCCTATTTTTTTTCTTCTGGGATCGTTAGAGGGTCATTTCACAACAATTTTTTACGCGGGTGCTTACATGCCATCTGGTGTGTTTTCCCATAATAATGTCATGAAGTAAGGCGGCCGGCCAATGCATGGGGTTAGGTCTATTCAGATTTTAATTAATTTTAAGTGAATTCGCACACATGGGTCATTCTTTTACAAATCGCACGGATTTCATGAAAAAAAAACTTGACATTTTAGATTCGTCTGAAATTTTTTTTGCAGCTTCTATACGTAAAATTAATTGAACGTATTTCAGGATTATGCTTAAAAAAAAATTTTTTTTCCGAAAATATCCATTTATGAAGTTTTGGTATTTTGCTGGATTTTCTCCAATCGTCTCATACATGAAATTTATTATCTCCAGTTGTACTGATCGGATCGATGTCATTTTTTTTATAGTTTACGTGTTGTTACGTTAGCTTTCTAAAAAGAATAAAAAAAAAATTTTTTTTAATGTCAACGTATCAAAAATAATAACAATTTAATTGTTTAAATAATTGTTAGATGCTGTTGCCCCAGGTTTAGTTAATTTTAAAAAGTACCACTTCATTCTTCATCATGTTCCTTAGAAAATGGCATCGGTGAAAAAGTGGTATCTCTATTAGATCAAAAGTTATTAAATATTTTCGAGCGCTTGTCAGGCGGCGCGCTCCGCACACCTCAGAGGTCTCAGGCATTTGCACCTATATTATATTAATGAATGTTTACCGTATTGCGTAATAGTTTGAAAATATTTGTTGATAACATTACTGTATAAAAATTAATATAAATAATGAAAAGAACATTATAGTTACTTCCCGGTTATTAAATTAATATTGAATATCACGACGTGAGAAAATAAAAGTAAGAAACAAATTTAAACACTTTGATTTATTAGCTTCTGAGTAGTATACAAAATGTTTTTTTTTCATAATTTTAACTTCAATTGCTATCAACCCTGGTTGATAGAATCAATTACTGCAGATACTGCCACTTTGTCTTCTTCAAAAGATACACCGGGACTTTCAGGAGAACGTTTCCAGTTAACGTCATTACTTTCCAAAGCGTCAAAATCAGAATCATTAATTTCCTCCTTCTAAAAACAATATAATTTTTACATACATCAGTTAACCTGAAGCTTAACAATTTATTTTATAATTTTAGGATATTTTAGACCTTGTCTCATATAATGAATGAAATTTTATTAAAGAAATTTGCTTCGAAAATATTACTTACAGTTGATTCGAACTTCTTTTCCCGATTCTTGGATAATTGAAACAATTTAACACGGCAAGTATTACAGATTTTTCGCTGAAGGAACTCATCCGTTACCGGTAAGTTAAGAGCCACTAAATGTTGCTTCGAAACTGGTCTTAGATTTTCCCTTTTACGATGTGAAGACATATCGAAGGGATTGAAGCATCGATCTACTTTGATTTTCGGACCAATCGACGATTTTGATGCTTTCGGCATTGTACCGACACTTTATGATTATCGCTAGTTTTAGATTAAAATATGATAGTAATAATATGGCATGCGTATACGACGTTGTCGAACAACAGAATGAAAACATTTACATATATTTAAAACTGAAGGGCGCTTGACTGCACGTTCCGCGCGCTACGCCCGGCACGGCGACTCCGTGCGCGCCGCCTGACAAGCGCTCGAAAATATTTAATAACTTTTGACCTCATAGAGATACCACTTTTTCACCGATGCCATTTTCTAAGGAACATGATGAAGAATGAAGTGGTATTTTTTAAAATTAACTAAACCTGGGGCAACAGCATCTAACAATTATTTAAACAATTACATTGTTATTATTTTTGATATGTTGACATTGAAAAAAAATTTTTTATGCGTTTAGAAAGCTAACGTAACAACACGTACACTGTAAAAAAATGACATTGATCCGATCAGTACAACTGGAGATAATAAATTTCATGTATGAGACGATTGGAGAAAATCCAGCAAAATACTAAAACTTCATAAATGGATATTTTCGTAAAAAATTTTTTTAAGCAAAATCCTGAAATATGTGTCAATTAATTTTACGTATAGAAGCTGTAAAAAAAATTTCAGACGAATCTAAAATGTCAAGTATTTTTTTAGTGTGCGGTTTATAAAAGAATGACCCACATGTGTGATATGCAATAAAAGTGGTGGTAGTCTTATAACTACAGCCAATGGTCGGGAAAAATTATTACTGCAGCTGCAGTAAGAAACAACATTGTTGAAAATCGAAACATTGACATACCAGAAAATTTTAATAATGTGGATACCATTAATCTATTTTCATTTGAATTTATTTCTGATGTGGAAAATTATGAAAATTATTCAAAACATAAAAAACCCAAAAGCTTATGGGTATGGAAAACTAACTATAACCTTAATTCATTTATGCTGTCTACATATAGTTCCAGTTTTAACACACATATATTTAATGTTCATAAGCACAAGATACTCCTCTAAAATTTGGAAATGGTCTTTGGTAATTCCCTCACCTATAATTAATCAACTTACTCTATTAAGTCACCATAGATCTATTAGTGTTTTTCCCGTATTTTCAAAAATATTTACAAAAATTTTAGAATCGAAAATTAGAATATTTTTAAAGTTTATTAACATTTTACTGAATAAACAATCAGGATCAGACCTGGTTTCAGTTGCACTACAGTACTTGCTCACGTAACTGATGATATAATTTGTGCTACTGATAGTGGTAAAATTAGCATCTTAGTATTACTAGATTATACCAAAGCTTTTGATATGATAAATCACCAATTATTTTTTTTCGATTTTGCATTATTGTGGATTTGAATAAAATTCTTCTAATTTAATCTTATCATTTTTGTCGGATAGAGTTCAACAAAGAGTACTTAATAAAAAGTATTTCACAACCACTAACTACACTTTCAGGAGTTTCACAGCGGAGTATACTTGGGCCATTATTATTTACAATTTTTACATCAAATTTTCATAATTATTTTCAATTTTGTAATTGTCATTTGTATGCTAATGATACACAAATTTATTGCTCTTTTTATTCCAATAATTTATATGAGTATATGAATTTAATAAACACAGATTTAAATAATTTGTTATCAGTTTCAACTGATCATTTACGAAAATACTATAGTAAATCTTCTGCTATAATATATTGCAATGATCATATTCGTGAAATTGTATCCAGAGAAGTTAACTTGCAGATCGGAAATGATAAAATTACACTTAATGACAGATGTAAAAGTCATGGTTTAATAATTGATTATAATTGATGTTTAAACAACACATTAAAAATGATATATAAGTACACAAAATATTTTTAAGTGTAGAAGTAAAAAAAAATTATATCATTCATTAGTTTTATCTCATTTTAATCACTGTGGTACGGTGTACTGTCCTTGTATTGATAATATTGAAGCAGAGCGTATGCAAAAGTACAAAATTTCTGTCTTCGGTGAATTTTCGGAATTAAACGTCGTCAAAGAATATCACATAAACTTAAAACTGTAGAATGGCTTAATATGTATAATCGTCGAAGGCCTAACATTGCATCATTTTTTCATAAAATTTTAAAATTTAAGTCACCAGCTTACCTCCTCAACAAGCAAGCTGTCTTATCGAAGTGATATTCACAATGTAGACATAAGACGAAAAGATATTCTTACGATACCACAACTTCGCAAAGAAATATTTAAAAGGTCATTCTCTTCTAACATTGCTGCTTGTATAAAAAAGTTGCCTTTTTATAGAACTATCATATGACAGTTAAAAAAATATATAAAAAATATTTAATGGAAAATCAGTAACTTTTTTCTTCTAATTTTTCGTTTATCTTTTTCTTCTTCTTCATTCCGATGTATTTTGTGATTTTTTTTTGTACTACACATTCTTTTACGTCTATATATATTATGTAAATTTCTTTTAAAATGCCATAAAACAATATAATCAAAATTAAAAAATTACTTCATTTGAAGTTGCAATTCAGTTCCTCAATTTCTGTAATATATATGTCCCTCATTTGTATCAAAACAGTTTGACGTCGTCTAGGTATACTGTTAATGAGATTATCGATGTAATCTTGAGATATATTAGCCCAAATTCCTGGAATGATTGATCTTAAGTATTTTATTATTTGTGAATGATATTGGTCAGATCTAGTTCTTTTGAACATATTCCACATGTGTTCAATAGGATTGAGGTTTGGTGACCTCAGTGGGAGTGGAACTACCAGAATTCTAAGATATTGCAGTGTATTGGTAACGATTCATGGACTCTGAGGACGGGCATTACCATCCAAGGAAATTGTCTCACCGATGGCTAGGGCTGGGACAATTTATCAATATATCGATAATTATCGATAATATCGATATTGCCGACTGACCAAATTTTATTGACATATCTATAATATAGATAATACAGATAATATCGATAATATCGATAAGCTAATATCAATATCATCGGTAATATCAAGGGCTGGCACAATTATCTATAATATCGATATCATCGATCGGCCAAATTTTATCGATATACCGATAATAGCGATAATGTTGATATTATCGATAATTATCAATATATTGATAAATTGTCCCATCTACTGTTTAAACGCCTGAATCTTCCTCAAATGTTTATTGAAACGTTTTTCTTAAAATGAGGACCTCTCGATTGTCGAAGTGTTGGTACTTTTAACTGGGACACCCAGTAAATAAACATACTGTCTACTATAAGAAGGCAACTTCAGTATATCTCGTTTAATATGCGCCATCGATCAATTGTGTTTAAATGTCAATATGTTCTATTTTCTTGGGGGCTACATTCCTGCGAAATCAAATTTAAGATTCATGGCCAACTTCTGAGTGGTTGGTAGCGTTGATAGAAGAAATTAACAAGATACGCAATCCATCGCGGGTTGACATTTTAGTAGGTACTGTATTTGTTTGAAATTTGGACTCAAACTTGATGACAATCCAACTGTTAGAAAAGAAACATAGTACTTACTAAAATCTCGACCCACGAGGTTACGCCTCTTGTTAACTCCTTCACTTAACGGTTGTAACCAGTGGCGGATGGTGAAATTTTTGGGAAATTTGCGAAAAAAAGATGCAACTTTTTTTCGCTAATTTCAATCGCAATTTTTTCTTCTTTATTTAATCTTGATAGTTATGCCTTGAAGTATCGCTTGGGTTCCATTCTCCAATACTAAGATATGACTAACCTAAATTTCACCAGCCGCCACTGGTTGTAGCCAAAAAAAAACTGAAAAAGTGGTAAAATATCAATCGCTTGTAACTTTTTACTTTAAGAGTTACATAAAACTTTATCTAATGAAATCTGACGACAAAATAAATATCTTAATAGGCTGTTAATAGGCTCTCCAAATTTCTAATAGATTTTGCTGCATCCTCTTAGACATAGAAAAAAATTATCTTAATCGAAGTGGGTGTAGTACCAAGAAATTGATTATTTGTTTCCCCTTTCGTACGATATATACATGACCTACCTATCTTCTACTGTTATCAAATTTTTCGCAATTTTTACAAAAAGCAGATGAACATTTTCAAAAACGTCATATTAATTGAAAATAATATTCATATTATTATTATTTTTATTATTATTATTTTGCTATTAATTATTTTTAGTTTATAGTGCTTACTAAAATCTCGACCCACGAGGTTGCGCCACTTGTTAACTCCTTCACTTAACGGTTGTAACCAGTGGCGGATGGTGAAATTTTGGGAAATTTGCGAAAAAAAAGATGCAACTTTTTTTCGCTAATTTCAATCGCAATTTTTTTCTTCTTTATTTAATCTTGATAGTTATGCCTTGAAATATCGCTTGGATTCCATTCTCCAATACTAAGATATGACTAACCTAAATTTCACCAGCCGTCGCTGGTTGCAAGAAAATAGTATCAGTTTTCAATTATATGTATACAAATCCGGACCTCAACCAAACAGCAGTGGTAAATGAGCTGATATTTAAAATACGTGTATTGTCCTTCATTTATTCGCACACTAGATAGAGAAATACTAATTGCATATTCTCGAGGTAAATTTTCAAGAAAAATGAAATGGAGAAAAGTTAGTTTTGATATCTCTCGCAATTTTCAAGATATAGCACAATATTTTTTTTCTCCAAACTTTTGAAAATCTTTGCTTATGATTTTTTTACAATTAGTAATTGACCACATTACGATGTCTATAGAATATGCTAAAAAGGCATCTATACAAGTTTAAAACATTTATTTATATATTATTGTTCTAATACTTTTTCTTGTAAATTTTTAATTTCAAACCTGTATTCGGTGCAATAAATAAAAACATTTAGTACTAATTGTGGGTTTTTAATGACAGTCTAAAATAAAATATTATAAGATTTCTATTATGTTAGGTTATATAGAGTATTTAACTTATACAGTGTGTCCCGTCTCAAGTGGACACACCTTGATATTTCGGTTATTATTCGACAGATCGATTTCAAATTTGTCTTTGTTATGAAACTCTTTAAGGCGCATCTTTTTATGATTTTCAGTATATTTTGAATTGTCACACTAACCCATTGCGTTACTCAAGAATATGATTTTTTTTATATTCTACTTAGCGCTAGAGATACAGCAAAAAATTATTAAGGAAAGTTGTTTCATCAAAATATGCGTATTTTGATATTTTTCATAAATTTTGCAATTATTCAGAAATTTAATTCTTAAATATTAGACTTAAGCATAGATTTCCGTGGAAACGGAATTAAAAAGTACTCAAAATCAGTTTATTGTGTAAGAATTCTAAATCATAACCATAAATGCAACAATATCAACACAGTATTTAAGTACTTAAATGTAGCCTTTTTAAACTAAACCACCATCAATAGCAATACATTTCTCAATGCGTTTTTCATTATTCCTTGCTACTCGTCGTAGTTCTTGAACGTTAATTTCTTGACAAGCTTGTCTGAATCTATAACAAAGTTCTTGCCTAGTTCGGGGCCTCGTTTTGTAAACTTTATTTTTATTGGTGCCCCAAAAATAAAAATCAAGCGGGATAATATCCGGAGATCTAGGAGACCACTCGATTAAAGGACTGTTTCGCCCTATCAATTTTTGAGGAAAGTTGACATTCATCCATCGTCGGACAATTATCGAGTTGTGAACCGATACTCCATCAAGTTGAAAAAACATATATCTCTTAGCACTGCCAGTGGAAAATCATCAATTACTTCCATTAATTCAGTATTCAAAAAGTATAGCAATCTTATAGCATCTAAAGTTTGTAAGAAAAAGAAAGGGCCTATTATCCTTTCTTCTAAAATACCGCACCACACGTTCACTTTTTCAGAATACTGTCGTTTACAATTGATTACCCAATGTGGGTTTTCTGTTGTTCAATACCTACAGTTTTGCGACGATATTTCACCATTGGTGGTGAATGTCACTTCATCACTAAACATCATTTTTTCCAAAAAATGTCATTAAGATAATTGCCTTGAGCCCAGAAATAGTATTCAAGTCGTCTGTTATCATCACCCTCCTCCAAGGTGTGTAGAAATTTTGGTTTAAATGTCTTCAATTTGTATCGACGAAGGCACCTCCAAATTTTATTGCGAATCAGATTCAAATTTGATGCCATACCTCGTATGCTACTACAAGGATTGTCATTGAAAGCGCCTAAAATTCCTTGGTCTATATTCTGCCGATTATTTCTTTTTCTTTTTGTTTTTATTACACTACCACTTTGGTTGAAAAGTCTGCTAATTTTAGCAACAACAGAATAACTAATTTGACGTAGTGCATGTCTTATATTAAATTCTCGAGCTACTGCTCTGGTAGAACGTTTATTTTCGCCAGTAAGTAAATTTTCCTATAGAAGTGTTGCCAGGCTCTGGATTAATGTACCAATCTGTGTATCTGGCCGAATTTAACTAATAATCTGCTGAGGTCATTCTGGCATGCTCGGCCGGACAATGCATTTGATTATTCAAAAGCAAGTATCCCCCTCAATTTTCGTTCAATCAACTTTTTTTTGAGGCCGTTTATGCACGAAACAGGTCATAAAAATTGAGAGAAATAGGAAAAATAATATTTCACTAAAAAAAGCCTATTGAATAATGCTTTGTTTGAAAAACCCTTAATATTAAATTTAGGTTCCTCCTAGAAGAATTAAAAAAAATATTACTAGAAGATTTAAATAATAAACATAGTCTTGAGGCTCTGCCACTAATATGTTTAATTTTAAAAAAGAACTTTCTGATCATGTTAGTTTTATCAGTTTGAAAACAATCAGTTTTTATAAGTATCTCCTAAAATTTATACTTTTGGTATACATCGTTGGAAACATTGAATTAGAGCTGTACGGTTATTTATTCAGTATAAAGATTATGCAAGGAGTTTAAAAATCTTGAGTACATAATAAAATACTTCTCTGTGAGTTTGGTGCACATTTATTAAGCTTTAGTAGACATGCGAGCTGGATAATAAGATACCAAACTTTCCAAGTAGAGCAAATTTGATTACATCTTCTGGTGTCACGTAGAACGAGTAAAAAAGAAGCCAGCGATTAACTTTTCTTACTTTAATTTCATCGTAACAACTTATATCTTATGACATAAAGGATCTAATTTATTATCAAGGGTTAAGTTTTCTAAAGAACTAGTTTCAAGTAATATTTAGATTATTCTTATATTGTCGTATCTGTATTTTCTGTTTAATAAAGGAATTTGGTGGTAACGTGGTCTAGTGGTAACGACACTTGCCTCTCCTCTGGCCCGGAGTTCCTGGTTTGATTCCAAGTCAAGGAGCTAAGACGTTTTCGGAAGCAGAGATTAATCCCAGATTACTAATTCTGTTTAATACAAAGTGCTAACAATTTTATAAAACGTCAAAACAGTGTAACACAAATATTTTTACCGCTATGCTAGTTGGGAAATACTGAGACTGATATTACTTATGGAAACCAAAAAAAAAAAAAAATATATATATATATATATATATATATATATATATATATATATATATATATATATATATATATATATATATATATATATATATATATATATACATATATATATACATATATTAGTTTGTGTGGAACGTGGAACGGAAGACCTATCCGAAGAATGATAGTATGGGCACAATACCATATGGAAGAAGGTTCCCTCTAGTATTTTTAGAAAGCAACATACACAAGAATACATTCACAGGATCTTGTATTACTACATCTTCAAAGGTTAGAGAATACCATTTCCAGCAAGATATGCCAGATCCAATACTACTGTCGTAACCAAGAGGTTTCTACAAGATCCTGAAGTAGGAGCTTTTCTATGGCCCATAGGATCACCTGATTTTGCACCAATCGCATGAGCATCGGACATGATAAACAGACGGTAAGTCGATTATCAATATAATTAAATAAACTACTCCAAGGAAGTTAAGGATATTACAAATTTTAACATATACCATAAGTGTTTCGAAATATTTTTGCTCCAATAGGTGGTCATAAAACAATTCAATCAAAAAACTACAAAAAGAGATAGGGATAGGTTTTTGTAATTGCTGGAGGAATATTGGTGTTTTTTAATCTAATCGTCAGGTTATCATTAGCAGACCATTAGTTTATTTATAATTGCCAACTCGAAATAACGTATGTTTATTTATTTATTGATTTGCACTATCCCACAGTAACGTGGTTATCAATTACGGGATAGGAACACAAACTATAAACAAAATAATGCAGAAAATGTAGAGTTATTGTAACCTCCGTTGTTCTGATCCTTTAAAAGGTTTACTTTATTTGACATATGTACAGGGTTATTCATTATAAATTACCCACCCCCTATCATCGTTATTATTTCGTATAGAAAAGAAAGTTTTTAAATAAAAGTTGCGTAGTTATGACTGAATTTTGTTAAAGTGCTATCAAAAGTACAGTAGCGTGCAGATTTCAGGGGATACAAAAAATAATATATTTTTTAAATGGGATACCCTGTATATTATTAAATTTATTGAATGATCCTTTGTTCCTGATTTCAAAAATTTACCATATGTTACCCCTACCATATCCCGTTTTTGAGTTATTAAACGTCGAATATCTTAGTTAAACTAGTTACTGTAAATATGGAAAAGTTAACATTATTAAAGTGAGCTATGGAAATGATAACTATTATGTTTGAAAAGTGATATTTCCTTAATGAAATAATCAAAACGGTTTACAGTGAGGAAGAAAAAAACCAAATATTTATACAAAATAGATAACAAAGATTTATTTAGGAAATTTAAATATAAATAAATGATCACTCATAATAGATGTTCGATGTGTCCACCATTATTGTCAAAGCATAATTGATAACGTCTTCTTATATTTATAGTTGCACCGAAATGGCTTCATTATTTACATTCAGATTGTTTATTTCAAGGCGAATCCTGTCTTTAATGACTTGAATACTATTATTATTATTATTGACAATATCTTTTAGAAATCATCAAAAAAAATTAATCCATAGGGATCAAATCCAGACTGTTAAGTGACCATTTAATAGGTTCATTATTCCCTGTCCATATTGGGAATACATTATTCAAATGATCTCGAACGGGTAGGACACTATGCGGAGTTGCCCCATCCTGCTTCCAAATCATATCATCAAGTTCGGCCTCCGGAAAATTCTGCAAAAGAATATTTTATGCTTCTGGGATAATTATTTCCAGATAGGTAACTCAGTTAAAGTATAATCATAAAATATAGGCCTAACAATTTTGTTTCTGAAAATTCCACACCAAACGCTAACAGTTTTTATTCCTGATTTTTTATTTGTTTTACCAATATTTTTCTGTTGTGCTTCTTCCCACGACCTTCGATTTTTCCTATTAAAAACTCCTGCTGTAGAAAAAGAATGATTCATCAGTCCATAATATTTTAGTAAAAAAATCGTGATCTTCATCCAACTTTGAATCATCTGGCGGCAAAGGTCCAGCCTTTTCCTTTTATGAGCCTCTATTAAAACTTGTACGGCTAAATTTTATATGGTACGTACGTTGGATTTTGGAATAACTTTTTACCTAATCGACTGCATTATTTATACTACATTCAGAATTTTCTAAAAATAATACAATGTTTCAAAAAAGTCTATTCGTGAATAAATATGGATGGACTTACCTTCGAAATGAAGAGTATATCTAGCTGTTCTTCCTGGTTTGCTTGAACTACACGCTTTTTTCCACTAAAACTGGAGGTATTATTCACCTTTCGGTAAATATTTTTGAACGTATTTTCTGATGGTGTTGGACGATTTATATGTTCTTTTTGCTGAATATTTATTTTTGTTATTTTATATATCAAGTAAATATTTGGATTTTTCTTCTTCACTGTAAACCATTTTGATTATTTCATTAAAGAAATGTCACTTAGCAAACATAATAGTTGTCATTTTCATAGCTCACTTAAATAATGTTAACTTTTCCATATTTACAGTAACTAGTTTAACTGAGATATTCGACGTTTAATAACTCAAAAACGATATATGATAGGGATAGCATATGGTATATTTTTGAAATCAGAAACAAAGGATCGTTCCAAAAATTTAATAACATACATTTAAAAAAATACATTATTTTTTTGTATCCCCTGATATCTGCACGCTACTGTACTTTTGATAGCATTTTAACAAAATTCAGTCATAACCACACAACTTTTATTTAAAACTTTTTTTATAGGCAATAATAAGATGATAAGGGGTGGGTAATTTATAATGAATAACCCTGTACATGCGCATTTAGCATATCTTGAAATATTTTTCGTTTATTAAAATACAGACCATCTCTATTTAATTTAAATACAGGCAGACACTTTTAATTTAAAAGCGCCTTAATTTTGACATACATACAAATTGTCTACCAATTTAATGTCAAAACTAACAGTGGTAAATCTTGACCAAATGCTCTTGGGTCAGTGGGAAAATAAAGAAACAAAGGTTCAAAAAAGGTTCATATATATTATACAAAAGTTGCAATTTTTGAATTTCATGTACAAATCCAAATAATCTTAACTTACCTTTTTCTTAAACAATATTGCACAGCACACACAAAACAGAACAAAGCTGTGGAACAACTAATGAATTTTGTAAGTTTGTAATTTACATAAGTCTTTAACATCTATCTGAAAATGCAATTTATTTGGTGTACTTGTCAAAATAAAGTATTAAGCAAGAAGGATGTCGCAATAACACATTTTAGAACTGAATGTAAAATTGTAATACAGGATAATTTATTTGAACTTTCTTTTAATATAAAGTCAACTTCATTTCACTTGCAATAACTCTATAATATCTGCTGATAGTTTCACAATATTCGATCAACATTTAAATACATTGTATCATTGAAAGTGTATATACAAAATTTGCTCTGTATCATTAATTTATTATACTAAATTATAAATTATATAATTTTATAAAACGTACTTGTAAGATAGCAGTATATAATATAATACAGAAACAATTGGCAAAGACAAGTAGAAAAAAAGTTAAAAACAATTAAATTAACACAAAGTGACTAAAACCTAATAATAAAAAAAAAGAGAAAATTAATAACAGATTACTAACTAATACACTAAGTAGTCCAGATCTATTAAGTAAATTACAAATTTTTTTAGAATTTATTCTTGATAATTAGAGCAAGCTTGAAACAGTGGCGATGGTTTTAATAGGTTACTTCGAGAAGAGAGCAGATAAAATGTTTCAGAACGCGAAGCTAACCTTAGTACATTAAAGTCAAGGTGCTGGAGAATACATTTATTATGTGAACAGTAAGTACTTTCTGGTTACACAATAAATGTAACGTTTCTTCTAATTGTTCCCGCTGAGAATGCACAGTTTATGAGTTCAACATTCAACATATTGTTACGTGTTTGCTATCCACACAAACACCTCTACTCGTAGATTCGTTGATTGAAAGTCCAGGTAACACTTACTCACTACTTTATTTACTAATTAACAATTAACAACAATAGACTAATTATTGTCTTAACTATAATCACACTTGAACACTTATAAGTCTCTTTCTTATTTCTTCTTTACTCGTTCACGTTCAACTTAAGATTAAGATTCGGCACACCGTGTCTTATTTATACATCCATTCACACGATCTAGAGGAGTCCAGTTAGCGTACAATTCCAGTCTCATCTAACCAGTCTACACAGTCCAGTGGCGTAACACTGCCCCCTCCTTAAGCCTGAACGTCCCGATCAGGCAATTCATTATTCTCTGCATACTTGGCTAGTCTCTCTATATGCACCACCTTCATCTTAGATTTTGGATTTTGCTGAATTCTATATACAACGTCGTTTAATCTGGTGACGACAGTGTAAGGTCCTTCCCAAGGGTGGTGAAGTTTCGGGAACCTACCTTTTTTTCGTTGTGGATTATATAGCCAAACAAACTCTCCCACCTGGTACCCTCCTGAATTAGCCTTAAGATCATAACGAGCCTTCATACGGTCACTTGCTATGGTAATTCGCTCAAAAGGAGCCCTGGCGTTATATTGCTTATTTCTTATTTGTGGCCCCATTCTTGCCGCGCAAACTTCACATTGGCGGCACCAAGCCTCCACATCTTGACGACTGTTTACCCAGTAGAAACGTTGTCTTACTTTTGTCAGGGTGTTGTTGACGCCAAAATGTCCGCCAGATGTTTCATTATGCACTTGCTGAAGTACATCTTCTACGTGACACCTGGGGATTAACAATTTCCAAGTAACTTTCCTCCCATCTGGACTTTCCCACGCTCTCTTCAGCAGTCCATCCTCTACTATAAGGGAATCCCATTGTGCCCATAAAGCCTTCAGCCCCACTGATTTATTTGAAATGTCCTTCCAATCGGGTCGGGTCCCTCTTTCTTTCCATTTCAGAATACGACCAGTCTCGTTATCGTTTAACTGCGCTTCCCTTAACGACTCTTTTGTCCAATAATCCGGAACATCAATCTTAACGGTCTTCATTATTTGTACATTTTGTTGTTCTTCCTTACGGTGGCAAGGCTTGCAGTCTTTCTCACACGGTCTTTTGGAAAGGCCATCTGCTATATTCCGCGAAGTACCAGTTCGCCAGTTTTCCTGTGGCTTCTCCATTACTGCGACCCTCTCAGGGATGCGCTGACGACAGTTACTCTGAATATGGCCCACTCTGCCACACTTATAACAGCGCATACGTCCTCCACTCTGTCTGCCACTACTTTGCTGTTGGGTTTGTCTCGTATCTTGACTGTTGAGCTCATGACAGTTCCTCTTAATTTGCCACACATATAACAACGGATGCCTCCATTCTGCCTCCCACTACTTTGTTGTTGGTCTTGTCTCTGCTGGGAATTCGATTTTGTCAGTAGTTGGGTCAACATCTTGTGTAGATCAGATATCAGGTTTTGTGTTGTATTGTCTGGCTTGTCTTCCTCCACACTCACAGCTCGTACTCTCTGATTTGATTGTGTGGTATCCTTATAGGCAGCTTCAATCTCCAGTGCATGTACTAAAGCCTCACTACTAAGCTTATGCCTGGCCAACTTAAGAATTCGCCTAACTTCCTGGTCCCTTACTCCATCAATAAATGTACCAACTGCTAACTGTTGTTGAAATTCCATTGGTGCATCAGGATAGGCTAGATGGGCTAATCTTTCTACCGCAGCCTCAAACTCCTGGAGGCTTTCTCCACCTCGTTGTCTGCGTGATTTGAGTTGAGCCTGATATACTTGGGCGAGATGTTGGTCGCCATATCTTAGTTCTAACACTGCCTCCAAAATGCCAAAGTTTTGTTGCTGTGCAGTAGGGATTGTTTGGAGCAGGTCTAATGCTTGACCCCTTAGTGCTAATACCAATGCTGTTGCTTTTTCCTCATCGTTCCAGTTATTTGAACGTGCAGCTGCCTCAAATTGTCTCTTATAAGTTGACCATGAACTTTGACCGTCGAAAGAAGGTGGTTGTAACCTAGCACCAAATGACAGTACTAATTGGCTACCCTTCTCTCTTAATTGTTGTTTGAGTCGGGCTACTTCTTCCTTAACTTCAGTTATTTCTCCTTCAAACTTTCCTCTAAATTCACTTACTTCTTCTTTAACTTCCATGACTTCAGCCTGTACATCTTCCTTCAATTGTTCAGTGACCGAGAGTATGACTTGATGCTGTCCTTCCATAATTTGTCTTAATTCTTCCTGGCGTTCTTTTCTTTGCCCTTCTTTTTCTTCCTGTCGTCTTCTCTCTTGTTCTTGCTTTTCTTCCTTTCGTTTTATTTCCAGGCCTTCGATAATTTTTATCAAGTCTTCTTTTTCTTCCTGGCGTTTTCTCCCTTGTTCTTCTTTTCTTCCTGGCGTCTTCTCTCTTGTTCTTCTTTTCTTCCTGGTGTCTTCTCTCTTGGTCTTCTTTTTCTTCCCGTCGTCTTCTCTCTTGTTCTTCTTTTTCTTCCTGCCGTCTTCTTTCTTGATCTTCCATAATCTTTCTCTGTTCTTGCATTTGTTGCACCAATGCTGCAAGTAAGTCTTGTGTTTGTTTCTCCGCCATGCTTCTTGTTGTTGGCATTAACTCACGACACGTAAATCAGTTCAAAATAAAATTTATTACACTATAAAATCCGTAAAATGTTGATATCACGTTTACTTTAATGATGGAATGTTCCAGAAAAATCTTTAAACAGCACTAGGAAGTCTTATTTAGAGGCTATACCTCTTTTGTGTTGACAAAATTCACTTATCTCCACTAATTGTCCAATGGAATGTTCGATAATTTTCACGAAATATCACTTGTTTTGAGTCTATAACACGTTTCCGTCAACACAGTTTACGTATCTTCTGTGGTTTTCCAAATCGAATGTTCTAGAATTGTCACTAAAAGTCACTTGTAGTCTTGTTTTTAAGTCTACAACACGTTCCCGTCGACACAATTCACGTATCTCCTGTAGTTTCCAAATAGAATGTTCTAGAATTTTCCCGAAATTGCACTAATAGCCCTTTTTCTCAGTCCACGACACGTTATAACTAGCGGCACTCGCGTATTTGCAGCTATTTCTAAATCGAATGTTCTAGAACTTCTCGAAAATCCACTTTAAAGTCACTATTCAGTCCAGAAATAGTCCTCCAAACACTGTCCAGTAGCTTAATTCTCCGTGTTACCACTAATTTCTGAGAAGAACACTGTAGAACCTTTTCGAATATTCCAGAAATTTCTCTTCCAATCCACTTCCGATACCAAATTGTTACGTGTTTGCTATCCACACAAACACCCTCTACTCGTAGATTCGTTGATTGAAAGTCCAGGTAACACTTACTCACTACTTTATTTACTAATTAACAATTAACAACAATAGACTAATTATTGTCTTAACTATAATCACACTTGAACACTTATAAGTCTCTTTCTTATTTCTTCTTTACTCGTTCACGTTCAACTTAAGATTAAGATTCGGCACACCGTGTGTCTTATTTACACATCCATTCACACGATCTAGAGGAGTCCAGAATATTCCCGGCCGTTAGCGTACAATTCCAGTCTCATCTAACCAGTCTACACAGTCCAGTGGCGTAACAATATTAACTATTCAATATTTTTCAAATTTAATATTCATATAAATCAAAAGTCGAAACCCAATACTTGTAGGTATTATGTTTCACATTAGTCTGTTTTCTGTGTTTTTTGGAAAATAATTTCATATTCCCAATAAACTAAACTCTATTACTTACATACATTTTTTTTAATTTTTGAGTTTTAAAAGTAAAACAAATCTAAAAACGGGAGCTTGATTTTGACTTAAAATGGTCTAATACTGAACTGACAAATGTCTCAAATTTTTTTCATACATACACGCTCTGTATATACCACCACTAATACTAATCATCTCGCGACAGCAAACAAAAACGTTTTACTGAAACCATTATGTCACTAAAAGAAACAAAACATAGAAAGTCAACATCGCGTGTGTAGGCACAGGAAGAAAAACATGTATATTATATCCTGGCGAAAATTGATATATGGTAGCATGATATAAAAACACTGAAAATTTATATTTCGCTCCAATCATTTAATTTAAACTACCATGAACGAAAAATTGATTGACTTTTATTGCTTGCTTGTTTATCATCCTTATTTTTTATCCAGCATAAAGTTATTATAGAGAACCATTCTGTTTTAGGATAAGGGGAATATATGTTATTATAAAAAAATGAAAATTTAATCGCTATATATGTACATATATATATATATATATATATATATATATATATATATATATATATATATATATATATATATATATATATATATATATATATATATATATATATATATATATATATATATATATATATATATATATATATATATATATATATATATATATATATATATATACATATATATATATATATATATATATATATATATATATATATATATATATATATATATATATATATATATATATATATATATATATATATATATATATATATATATATATATATATATATATATATATATATATATATATATATATATATATATATATATATATATATATATATATATATATATATATATATATATATATATATATATATATATATATATATATATATATATATATATATATATATATATCTGCTGATAGTTTCACAATATTCGATCAACATTTAAATACATTATATCATTGAAAGTGTATATACAAAATTTGCTCTGTATCATTAATTTATTATACTAAATTATAAATTATATAATTTTATAAAACGTACTTGTAAAATAGCAGTATATAATATAACACAGAAACAATTGGCAAAGACAAGTAGAAAAAAAAGTTAAAAACTATTAAATTAGCACAAAGTGACTAAAACCTAATATTAAAAAAAAGAGAGAAAATTAATAATAACAGATTACTAACTAATACACTAAGTAGTCCAGATCTATTAAGTAAATTAGAAATTTTTTAAGAATTTATTCTTGATAATTAGAGCAAGCTTGAAACAGTGGCGATGGTTTTAATAGGTTCCTTCGAGAAGAGAGCAGATAAAATGTTTCAGAACGCGAAGCTAACCTTAGTACATTAAAGTCAAGGTGCTGGAGAATTTGTAGACAATCAAAATCATATAATTATCTTGTGCAGAATAATGATAGAGTGCATGGATCTTCTTTCTTTAAGTGACACAAAATTATATAAATTTAAAAGCAAATCATGGGGAAAACCAATAGTCGGGTAAATTCCATAATCCTTAAAATACTTGAGAAATTTACATTGAATGTTTTAGGTACTGTCTATATATCGACGCTTAAGAAACAATACCTCGTATCTCCATTTTTGTCAAAACTCGGTTTAGAATTTTAAATTAATGTCCACTCCTATGTCCAACAGTTCCCAATATCTTGTACCTCCAAGATTAATATTGATACCAAAAACTCTACTTAAAAACTTAAAAAAATACCTCGTATAACAATAAAATAACTCGTATCTCCATGATCTCCATGATAAAAATAACATGTAGGTTTCATATCTATTAATAAGAAAACTTAGTTTTTTTCGTCTCCTGTAAACCTGCTAATTTGGAGATAAGAGGTATTGTTTCTTAAGCGTCGATATGTAGTATATGTTGGACACCATACTATGGAGGCATATTCCAGGCGTGACTTTATGAATACGTTATAAAGAGTATCACTGTGCTAGGGTCAGCCAAATCTTTACTATTTCTTATTACAAATCCAAGATTTATAGGCTACTTTTAGTGTTATGTTAACATGTTCATTAAAAGACAGTTTATCATTAAATATAATTCCAAGATAATGCAGGGACGAGTCATGCATACATTGTCTGATTGGTAGGCAAAGATTAGAGGATTTAGTTACCTACTAAATGACATCACATTGCATTTCTTAATACCATGTAGCACATCATGTAGCTGAGCGCAGCCATCATATTACGAGTCAATTTTAGAATAAAGTTTCATATTATGAGTCACATCATGTAGCTAAGCGCAGTCATCATATTATGGTCAATTTTAGAATAAAATTCCATGTCATCAGCATACATTAGAAAACCGATATTAAAGGAGGATGTTATGTCATATAAAAATATATTAAATGTGTTCTTAAATATAATATGTCAAGGAGAAAGTTAACTCCAAGAAAGAAACATGATCTTCGGAAATGATTTGTGCTGGTCGAAATATCAAAGTGTTTTCGACTTGTTTCACGGTACCAAAATTCTGGATCAGCATCTGAGAGGTTTAGAAGTGGTCTTTTAAGAAATGGCTATGTGGCTCAAGGCTGCTACATTTTTTCTAACTGCCAATAAAGAGAAATGCCGAACCTCAAGAAACATAGCAAATGCACTAGACAATGTCATTGGTGGACGTGTATCGATAGAAATGATTCTAAAACGTTTAAGAGATCGAGGTATAGATTCTAGAAGACTTCTGAGAAGAGTTATCTTGACCGTACATCACATGGAATGGACGCTTGGTCATCTACGTTGGCGACATGCATGACGTTCTTTCTTATTCACCGATGAAATTCGAGTGCGTAGATTTTCAGAAGATCGCAAATTTAGGGTAGTCATATGTAGTATAAGGAGAATAGTATGTCGCACGTAGCCCGTCCGTGTCGATGACGTCATTCAGTTAGCAAAGCGGAAGACATCAACCGAAGTAGAAATAGTATTTTCTTTAGAAGGGAATGCGCTATAAAGCGCGCTCGGTCGTTAACCACGAGGAGGTTACTAATTGAGTGACGTAATATGCTTCTAAAGAATATATTATTTTTGCGGTTAATGTCTTCCGCCTTACTAAGTGGCATTATGGACTGCGCGCGGACATACCATTCTCCTTGTACTATGGCATAGGTCAGGGTTAGCTAGTTATCATCTTCAAGTTCATGCAATCTATCTTTGTGGCAGTTGTTCAATCATGGTCTGGGGTGGAATGTATTACAATGGAGGATCTGACTTGAGGGAATGATGACACCTTGGGGGTATATTCGCTAGTCTGGAACCCAATCTATGTTACTCATGTATCGACGCTTGAAAGAATACAAAGACGATTTATGAAATTTGCAGTATATATATTAGATGGCATATATCCGCCAAGAGGGTTCTCTCATAATTTGTTATTAACACGGTTTGACATCATAGAATTGTCAAAACGGAGATCTGTACATCTGATTATATTTTTATATAAAATTGTTAATAATATTTTTGACTTTCCAGATATACTAAGTCATATCAATATACGGGTGCCCAGGATTTCAGCGCGGCACAACAATGTTTTTAATCTTCCTACAGCTAATACCAATATTCTCAAAGCATCTCCTCTTTATCAAATGATCTCTAATTATTGCACCGTGGAGGATAGGGTTGATATATTCTTTTGTACTATCAGGCAGCTAAAAAATTGTTTACAGCTAGTCATTTACTATTATAATAATTTGTATACATAATATGTGTTTATATATGTATGTATGTGTGTTGGTGTATATATGTGTGGGTATGTATGTATGTATGTATGTATGTATGTATGTATGGATGTGTGTATGTATGTATGTATGTGCGTATATATGTGTGTATATGGGCTTGTGTGTGTATGTATGTGCATGTGTATGTATATGTGTGCATACATGTTTGTATAAGCGTATGTGCTTATTTATGTTTAAACCATTTTTATTACCATCTTTCTTTTTCATTTTCATTGTATTGCTATTTTTATTATTATCATTTTTCTTTTTACTGTTACTGTTAATTCAAGTTATCTCCGTATCCTGTAATTGGGCTTTTGCCTGTTGGATATGTATTAAATAAATAAATAAATAAATAAATAAATAAATATTGACAGTATTACAACATTATTCTTCAAGACGGAATACGTCTCTAGATTACATCAATAATCTCATTGACAGTACGCCTAGATGATGACAAGCTCTTATTGATGCAAATTGGGACCTTATTGAAATTGAACGATTTGCAGCTTCAAATGAAATTTGTATTTATTTTTATTTTGGTTATTATCTTGTGAATAGAACTGAAAAATGACAATACATTTATTATGTGAACAGTAAGTACTTTCTGGTTACACAATAAATGTAACGTTACTTCTAATTGTTCCCGCTGAGAATGCACAGTTTATGAGTTCAACATTCAACATATTAACTATTCAATATTTTTCAAATTAAATATTCATATAAATCAAAAAGTCGAAACCCAATACTTGTAAGTATTATGTTTCACATTAGTCTGTTTACTGTGTTTATGGAAAACAATTTCACATTCCCAATAAACTAAACTCTATCACTTACATATATTTTTTTTAATTTTTGAGTTTTAAAAGTAAAACAAATCTACAAACGGTAGCTTGATTTTGACTTAAAATGGTCTAATACTGAACTGACAAATGTCTCAAATTTTCTCATACATACACGCTCTGTATATACCACCACTAATACTAATCATCTCGCGACAGCAAACAAAAAACGTTTTACTGAAACCATTATGTCACTAAAAGAAACAAAACATAGAAAGTCAACATCGCGTGTGTAGACACAGGAAGAAAACATGTATATTATATCCTGGCGAAAATTGATATATGGTAGCATGATATAAAAACACTGAAAATTGATATTTCGCTCCAATCATTTAATTTAAACTACCATGAACGAAAAATTGATTGACTTTTATTGCTTGCTTGTTTATGATCCTCATTTTTTATCCAGCATAAAGTTATTATAGAGAACCATTCTGTTTTAGGATATGGGAATATATGTTATTTTAAAAAATGAATATATATATATATATATATATATATATATATATATATATATATATATATATATATATATATATATATATATATATATATATATATATATATATATATATATATATATATATATATATATATATATATATATATATATATATATATATATATATATATATATCTATCTAATATATAAAATTCTCGTGTCACGGTGGTTGTAATTAAACTCCTCCGAAATGGCTCGACCGATTTTCGTGAAATTTTGTGTGCATATCGGTTAGGTCTGCCAATCGGACAACATCTAAGAAGAGAGAAAGAAGTTAACGCGGGTTTAAATACATTACAGTAAAAAACAATATGAATTAATGAGTACACGCCAGCATAAAAAAATGCAAGGTGGAAAATGCAAAAAATTGCAAATGGCAGAAGGCTCTGGAATCGGAACTATGCAAGGATTCAGAATATTACTTAAAACATAAATTTCACCCAATTTCGTTCCAAATGGTTCAACGATTAAAAGAAACAGATTTCCTAAGACAAGAAAATTTTTTGTGAATTTATTCTAATAAGGTCTGTAGGCGACGATTATTATATGGTCAGATGAAGCTAAATTTACCAAAAATGGACTTTTTTATTCGACATAATTCGCATTATTGGACTGACTCGAATCCTCATGTGTTCAGGGAGCGAAATTTTCAAGAGAGTTGGCAGTTTACTGTGCTTTAAAAAACAATAGAGAGGTGGCATTAGAATTTTATCAGGAAAATTTAAACATTAAGTTATAAAGGTTTCTTCTTCTGCTAATATGTATAATTATTTTTTTTGTTTTTGTTTTTTTTTTTTTTTTTTAGGTGAAAGATATTTAAATATTTTACAAAATTTGAATAACAACTATTTAGAAAATTTACCTCTCTCCGAACACAGAAACACTTTTTATCAGCACGACGGTGCTCCCCCACATAACGCGTATTTGATAAATAATTTTTTACAAGAAACTTTTTACGATCAATGGATCGCCAATAATGGACCTTACCTATGGCCTCCTCGCTCGACCGATTTATCAATTTTAGATAATTTTATTTGGGGAGTTATTAAAAACAAAGTTTGTGAGAGCCCATTAACAACTATCGTAGATTATATGCAGAGAGTAAAAAATTCATTTCAAAACTAATTACAGGATTTAATTAGAAGAGCTATCCATAATGAACTAATCCGAAAGTGCGGAAAATGTGTGGAGGTTCGAGGGCGGAATTTTGGACAATTATTAAATTAAAATGAAATCATGTTTTTAGTTGATTTTATCCAAGCTATTTTAGTTTATGCAAAGTGTCTTCAATCCAATTAATAGGCATGTTACAGTGTTTAGTGTTATTTTCCTTTTTTGTGGATATCTAGTAATAAATGTACTACAGGTTCTTGATATTACTTCATCACATTCTCCATAAATAATAAACAAATTCAAAAAGTCTTCGTGGGTGTAATTTAAACGTGGTGGCATTTTTTGACATAAGAGAATGATTGACATTACTGATTGTTTCTAATCATGGTCAATTTGATAAAATTTTTACTAAATATTCTTGAATTTCAAAATGTAACGTCAAAAATGAAGCACTTGGTATACTATTATTAAATTTCTTTAAACTGCAGAGCGTAGCTCACCTTATGTTCTTTCTGCATGCCAAAAAGCAAATAAGTATCTTTTACATGAAGAGAGTTATAAGGGTTATTGTAATCCATTACCCCTGTCAAATTTTTTTAAATGTCAAATATCTCTAAAACAGCTGGGTTTAGGCATGTTTTTGACTCAGAATTTTATTCTCTTTTCGAAAACTCTAAAATATATAGGTTATCGACTTCCGGTATAACTGGAAGTGCCAGATGCTTGTAATTATTTTAGTTGGATTGACTACACTGCCATTAGTAATTTCCTAAATTTTCAAAATTTTCTGGTACGTACTTTTCACTATATCGGTCAATGCAAATCCTGGTGAGGCACCCTGTATATATATATATATATATATATATATATATATATATATATATATATATATATATATATATATATATATATATATATATATATATATATATATATATATATATATATATAATATATATATTCAGAGAGGGAAATTAGACGACTGTCTATGTTAAAAACAAATATTTTTAATTTTTAAGCGGGGATTGCAGTCATGTGTGCAATCCCCGCTTAAAAATTAAAAATATATATATATATATATATATATATATATATATATATATATATATATATATATATATATATATATATATATATATATATATATATATATATATATATATATATATATATATATATATATATATATATACAGAAGTTGTCTTTTGTTATTAATTTTTTATATAAATGTTTTAAAAAGTTTTATTAATTAGCGTCGTATCTAATGCTGTTTAAAACTAGTATTCCAGTGTTCTTAGTATCCGTTAAAGTAAAGAGTCCAAGAAAGTTGCATTTTTTACACTTTGATTTTGGTCGTTCTAAACAATGTCTCAAAAGTCCCCGATGATCCGTTGTACGTACAATTTTTTATGGTGCGTAAGAGGGTTAAAAAGTGTTTTGTTCACGAATATCTCCGCTGCTTTTAATTTTACGAATGTGAACGTTATACAAAAATTATCTACAAAAAGGTCGTTACTCATTTTTTCATAGTTTTCGAGAAAACTTGATGTAATAGTTATGGCCTAAGCAAATACCTCGATTTTATCTCCCACTGATATAGTAATATTATATTTTGAAAATGAAAGGTGAGTACGTTTTAAAACTTAAAAGTGAATGATAGAATAGATACTATTATTCAAACATAATTAATAAGTGACCCCGAATAGAAATAAGCAGCTGCGTATCACTTTTTCAATTTCGGAGTACCTTGGGTGTTTACCTGCTCACCGCATTCTTGCTAACAAACCATACAGTTTTGGTTAGTTTTTCTGCGTTTGTAGACGTATCTTGCAATGTCAGAAAACAAAGTCGCGTTTAAAATGGACAATTCGTGTTGTCGCTTGTTGATGAAGAAATATGAATTAAGATTGTTGTTTATGTGCGTATGTGTGTGCGCGCGCGGGTGCGCGTGTGCGCGTGGTGCGAGTGTGCGCGTGTGCGTGTGCGAGTGCGTATGAGAGTGCGTGTGAGAGTGCGTGTTAGAGTATGAGTGTGCGAGTGTGCGAGTGTGCTAGTGTGCGAGTGTGTGTGTGTGTCTGTCTGTCTTACTGTCCGCGATAACTCAAAAAATACTAATGGGAGACTTGCCAAATTTGGCAGTTAAGATTGTCAAAAACATTTTAGGTGACACATTAAATTTGGTGAATGTGGTATCTCCAAAAAAGACATAATGAGTGAAAGAAGAGAAAGGTACAATTCCGGGAAAAAAATTTAACATTTTTTATTGCATTCTGGACGAATCTCGACGAATTATAATGGAGAAACATAGCTTGCTGTCTGTAGTATCGCGATAGCAGCCACAGTTTTTGAGATAAAGCTTTCAAATATGGTACACTTGCTTAAAAAGCCAAAGACAATGAAAAATTCAGTGATGAGCAAAATTGGCCAGCTGCAAACTTTTTGTATTTGACTTTACAAATAAATATATTCTTAATGAAAGATTATAAATCATGTCTACTATATCAAGCGAATAAAATATATTTTCCAAGTACTTAAATAAAGCTAATGTAAACTGAAATATTTTATACATTTGGCCTAATAAAATGGGGTTAGGATAAATTTAACAGTTTGACATTCTAAATGTCTAATTTAGTTACAAAAATATCAATGTCAATAACAAAAGTTATTAAAATATATGACATGAATTATTATTGACAGTATCGAATGACATTGATAATTAATTATTTAAAAATTTTAATGAAACATTTTAAGGTACGCTATTAAAATTTAATAGAGGTAAATGAAGGATTAAATAGAATGATTTTTTTAGATCAGGATGATATATCCTAGTATAAGAAAGTTATGTGCTGGCCACATCAGATATTTTCAATTCGAAATAGTAATTCTAGGCGTATTGGTTGTATGTTTCTTTATTCAATTTATCCTTTCAGTGGAACCAAATAAATCGAATCACTTTAGTCGCTTAATCTAATCTATAATTTATATTAAATAAAAATATATAGCGATCCTCCTGAAAATTGCTCCATTCCATTCAATTCCGATAAGTTGATCTGTCTAGGGCAAGACCAATTTAACACACCTATAATTAAACATACATAATTTGACTCTCTCAAATCAGGCCAGCTAAAATCCAAAAGAATTGAATCAAGCCAGCAAAAGCCAGATCCGGTTTAGCAAGACCAGCAACTCCCTGGGTTGTCCAGATTGACTAATTTTTAGTTGTTTCAGAGGTTATTTCTTTCATTTACGATTAATTTTAATAAGATTTATTGTGATGTAGAATCTCTCAACCTACAAATGCACCCGATCAAGATTTTTGATTCTTGTTCATATATACATTGGACTAACAAGGATTACTATTATACTTACGTTATCCATTTTAATTTACAACATTATTACTATCAAATAATAATATTAATAAAGTAATCAATAAAACAAAAGCATTGCTGAAACATGTAATGCAATTTTCAGTTGTTTCAGAGGTTATTCCTTTCAAATTATCACACATTTCTCGACTTCATACATTATCCGCGCATACGAGGAATTCATTAAATACTTTTAGGGATTGTAGTAATTGCTTTGAGATGATTTAAATGTGCTGAAACGCCCAACTTAAAAATTTTTTTAATTAACATGGGTATGTTGAACTCTGTGACAACCTTAGAAAACTGTATATACACTTGAAAATCAAATGAGAAAAAAATTCTTCAGAGAAATAAAATTCTTTAGAAACCCTAACTTTTAATTTCTTATATTTTTCTTTTGCTATCGTCTTTTACTTTCAGCTTTATATGTTTTCTGATGTGAAAAATTTAAGATGGACAAACATTTATTCTGTAGCTATGCCACAAGCACTTATCTGCAAACCAAATAAAGGTAAGAAGGAGGAAGTCGACAGGGTGAAATGTTGAAGAGTTTTACTCGTCAAATTTTTACGATTTGTCAGTATGCAGGAAATTTGAGTAAATGAACCATTTTCAAAGCTCGTAGAGCTCGTGTGGTAATCGGTCAAATTATTTTATTTATATTTTATTTTTAATTACAAATTTTAAATTTGTTTTTTAATGGTAGTGTTTGTTTACATTATATGTAACCGATGGCGGTTGCTAGCAAAAGTTACTCGAATTTTATCACATTATATCGCTGCGAAACCAACGTCTGAGTGTTCTTCTCAATGCAAAGATATGCACAGATAAGAAACTGTACAAAACTAGCTTCTGGAAATAGGTCGCAACTAACCTTCCTGTCCCATAATTCATGCGTGAGAGATGAGTTATTAGAACTGTTCGAACAGTTCATTTTTGTTTAATAAAGTTTTACGAAGTAAATTGAAATTTGTAATCTCTAGAAACTTAAATTCATAACAGCAAGTATTACTTCTTTAAATTAATGCGTTAAAATAGTAGATTTTCACAATTTTTCAAATTATTTTTTTTTATATATAAAATATTTAACCCCTTAAAGTATGGTATCGCTGGAAAGCTTAAAAACAGGTCTTTCAGATGCCATAAAAATAAACGGTATGTTCTATTTAAGACTAAAACCACTCTGTATATTAACTGGTATAATTTTTAAAATGTTTGTATTTTTTATTAAAAAAAGAACCCATATATTATTTTTTCAACTAAAATAAATATCATCTATTCTAAATAGATGGCGATAAAGTCGAGAATTGGGCCTTTTTAAGAAAACTAACAATAACTTGGCATCGGCTCATTTTAGATATATCAAATAAATATTTGACATGCTTAGAAAAAAGTGCACAATCTAAATATGTAAAAAAATATAGAATGTTTCATTTAAAAAATGCAACTTTTTTTTCACCACCCATAAACACCCTGTATATTCAAACATTTTGATTAGATGCGGTATTTGCTTATCTATTTGTGTACTAAAAATCATTGTTTTATTTTAGTTAGTACAGGGAACTAGTGATGGGCTAAATGGTGATTTTTCAATCACACTGTGAACTACTACTGTGATTTCAGAATCACAGTGATTGTGACCTGCGATTATGATCACAACTTCGCAGCGGAGTATCGCCAGTAGCGGCGTATAGCAAATTATTTTCTAATATGCTAAAGCTCGAGTCGTGATTATTGTGACTGTGATTACTACCTGTGATCAGTGTCCCAGTGCGATCTGCGATTAGCTTATTTATCGGCGGCTGCAATTCTGAACAGTATTGTGTACTATACCGATATCGCACCTTGAAAGAGTTGTTCTGTGCTTGAAAGTATAAATAAACATTACGGTCACTGGTTTGGCAATAGTTTGATCACAGTGAATGACTGTGATTGCTCAATCATAGTGAAAAAATCACCGACTGTGAAATATCGCCCATCTCTAATAGGAGCTAAAAGCTGAATATACACTATTGGCCCATCCTGTGTGTGTGTGTGTGTGTGTTTATATATATATATATATATATATATATATATATATATATATATATATATATATATATATATATATATATATATATATATATATATATATATATATATATATATATATATATATATATATATATATATATATATATATATATATATATATATATATATATAAATGAATAATTATCGGGTATGCCCGCATAAAGAAAATAGCCAAGATGTAAAGAATGCAAGTTGCAAATGGCAGAAAGATGCAAACCGTGGACACGTGTTTCCTGACTAATTGGTCTTCATCAGCACGGTGTAGCTGAGTTAAAATGATGGACAAAACTCAGAAAAGACACAAAAGGAAAACCACTGACAGGGAGCCAGTTGCAACCTTTGTGGCTTCCACTTGGATGACTCCGGTTTGGGAGCGACGTCCAAGTATCGCAACGCGGCAACTATAGCTACCTGCGTGGAATTCCAAGTGTCATCCAAGTGGAAGCCACAAAGGTTGCAACTGGCTCCCTGTCAGTGGTTTTCCTTTTGTGTCTTTTCTGAGTTTTGTCCATCATTTTAACTCAGCTACACCGTGCTGATGAAGACCAATTAATCAGAAACACGTTTCCACGGTTTGCATCTTTCTGCCATTTGCAATTTGCATTCTTTACATCTTGCTATTTTTCTTTATCCGGGCATACCCGATAATTATTCATTTTTTTACTGTTCGTAATTATCCCGCGACGAACTCCTTCTCTGTACTTATATATATATATATATATATATATATATATATATATATATATATATATATATATATATATATATATATATATATATATATATATATATATATATATATATATATATATATATATATATATATATATATATATATATATATATATATATATATATATATATATATATATATATATATATATATATATATATATATATATATATATATATATATGTATATATATATATATATATATGTATATATATATATATATATGTATATACATATATATATGTATATATATATATATATATATATATATATATATATATATATATATATATATATATATATATATATATATACAAGGTGTCCCAACCAAAAGTAGGCACCCTGAATAATTTTGGATAAAAATTTTTTGAAAAATTGGTGAAACACGTCGACCTTGTTTCCAAGAGGGACATATTTTAATGTAATACTTGTATACCTATCACCATCCGTCTACCCTACACGGCCACTCCTCAAAAAATTCAAATAGCAAAGGGGGTCGAGTGATACATCTTTCGAAAGTTCTTTCAATTCTCTACATAACTAATTAACAATTCTCTACATATCGATTCGTTCCTGAGAAATAATTGTTTCATTATTTTAGGTTCGGGGAATAAAAATAAAAGAAGCAGTTTAAATTATCGTATGTATTGTTCAAAATGACCCCCACCGACTTCCATATAGTAGTATAATCTGTCTTGAAATTCTATATGAACATTTCTGAGCACATCTTGAGTCAATAAACGGCATTCTCGAACAATTCTTTCACTAATTCTTCCAGAGATGCGGCTTTTATTGCAAATACTTTCGATTGCAAATGTCCCCTCAAAAAGAAATCCAAGGGAGTTACATCGGATGACTTAGCAGACCACTCCACAGGACCTTTTCTTCCAATCTATCGCGCAGACCACTCCACAGGACCTTTTCTTCCAATCCATCGCTCAGGAAACCGATTATCCAAAAATTGACGGACTGCTATAGCAAAATGTGGGGTGCCCCATAATGTTGAAAAAACAGTTCGGCCTCTAAAAGATTATCGTCTTCGAGGATTTGGGTAATCATTGGGTCGATGTTATTTTCTAACAGATCGAGGTACCTTTCGCCATTTAAATTGCCAGGAATAAAGAACGGCCCGACAATGTGATCCCCTAAGATGCCAGCCCAATCATTTAACTTCTGAGGCCTTTGGGTATGAGTTTCCATGAACAAATGTGGATTGGTTTCACTCCAATACCTACAATTGTGCCTGTTTACCTCCCCATTTAACTGAAATGTCGATTTATCAGAAAAACACGTATTGCACAGTAGATTGGCATTACCGTTTAATTGTTCACTAAAAATCTCACAGAATTCAAGCCGACGCGCGACGATCGGGATCATATTCGTTTAATTTGTGTACCAATTTAAATTTATATGGATGAAATTTTTGGGCCTTTACAATTCGATGAATACTGCTTCGTGATACACCGGAAGCTTCAGCTACTTTCCTGATCGATTGAGTATTATCCATCTGCAAATGACCCAGAACTGTCACTTCGACTGCTTCATTCCTAATCGATCGCTGAGGTTCGTGCTTTTAGTTTCCTACAGAACCTGTTTCCATAAATTTTGTCAATAGTTGTAAAACATACTGAGAACAAACCCTTCTATCTGGGTGATTTCTATTGAATATGCGCTCTGTAGCTCTAGCACAATTATCGTTTTTAAAATAAATGCTGACAATTTCTATTCTCTCCTGAAGAGTACAAACCATTTTGAGAATACACTCTGATAAAATGTATCTCGATTTAAAATTGGTTGTGAACAAATTAATGTTCAAGGACTATCAAATACTTATGAGTGTTTTATTATTCTAAAACTAAACGGACAAGGAAAGTGTTTTTTATCGAAACAACTCGTGTTGATTTGAGAGCACTAAAAAAATGTAATTTATTTTATAAATTCCATTACCTAGCGTCGTGTATTTTAGATTTTTTTAAACGATTTTGATTATTTGTAATCATCAAAAATAAAATTATTTTCCTTAAGAACGAATCGATAAAAGTTTAAAAAAATACACAGTTATGTAGGGAATTGAAAGACCTTTCAATAGATGTATCACTCGACCCCCCCCTTGCCATTTGAATTTTTTGAGGGGGTGACCGTGTAGGGTAGAGGGATGATGATAGGTATTAAATTAAAATATGTCCCACTCGGAAACAACATTTTTCAAAAAAATTTTATCTCCAAAGTTATTCAGGGTACTTACTTTTGGTTGGGATACCCTGTATGTATGTATGTATGTATGTATATATGTGTATATATATATATATATATATATATATATATATATATATATATATATATATATATATATGTATATATATATATATATATATATATATATATATATATATATATATATATATATATATATATATATATATATATTCTATCCACCTCTTCAAGGAAAATTTACTTCAAATAAACAAAAATCGACTTTTCTTAAAAAATTGCGAAATTTACATGTCACAAGAACAACAGCTATATATTATATAAGATGTTTTTGTAGAAAAAGAAACATCTATTTTACTTTATACCTTGATATAAATAACCATGTTATTTCTGTCTCAAACCGCGTACCCAAATATAAAGGAATAAATCAATAAACAATTATATTTCTATTCATTTTTTCACCCTTACAACATAAATCTAAATTTAGATATGTATTATGGTGGGGTACATAACACCATTTTTCATTTCATTTTCATTTGGTCATTTAATAAGTTCTTTCATGAACTGACAGACTCTGTTAATGTTATTTTAGAAAAAGGGATGTTTACATCAAATCTTTTAAAAAAATGTAAGTAGCTAAGATGACGAATATTGTGTAAATCTCCATTAGAATGATGGTCTTTATAAAAGCAGGTATTGAAATATACCAGTACATAAAACCCTGCAAAATCAAAAGGAAATAAATAATTAGTTGTTTTATTAAAGTTCGCAATTACTTTTAGATTAATTGCGAGTGAGTTATAACTCCTAGGCTTGGTGTTGGTCAGTGGTCCTAGTTTATAATTTAACAATTTAAAAGTAATTACTTCCTCACCCTCAAAGTGAGGAAGTTATGTTTTTGTGAAAAAAAATTTTAAAATTTTTATTGCATTTCTGGACAAATCTCGATGAATTATGACGATACACACAATTTCAGACAGAAAAAAATTTCTGTCTGTGTTTGTGTCTGTCTGTCTGGTTCGCGATAGCAGCTACAGTTTTTGAGATAAAGTTTTCACATTTGGTACACACATTCTAGAGGTCAAGGAAGAGATTGAGTTTGTTGATGAGCAAAATCGGTCCCAATGTCTAAAAAAATATATTAGTGATATTCCACCAATGTGGCTTTTTTGAAACGTCAAAATGTGACTTTTTTGAAACGTCAAAAAATGTGACTTTTTTTGAAACGTCAAAGGGACTTTTTTGAAACCACAAAAATTACTTTTATTATAAACTCCACCACACGTTGAGTTTTACTACGGTGAGGAAGTTCTCATCCCCAAGTAATTGGCAGCGGTTTTTTTATACTTAGAAGTATTAACAGGAAATGCATTCGTTGATTCTTTAGGCTTAGTATTGTGACATAGGGTTCGACTTGTACATAGGATTTTTCACATAAACTACTTTAGGTAATGAAAAAACATCAAGAGTAAACCGTCTTTAAGCATTTGTGCAGAATTCCAAAGTGTATTTTTTTCGAAAGGCGCATGTATAGAACACTTTGTTTCTTGAATGGAATGCTGCATACTTTCTTGCTGCATTTTGATTCCCCTGTAATGTTCTAATTGATTTTATTTCATGTAATTGTATTCTTTGACCCACTGTTCTTGGAATAAGAATGTGTTTGTGAACCTTCGAGGATATAAAACAGCCCAGTAGCTGATACTATACGCGCATAATACGTATACACAAAATGAATTAAAAATTGTATTACTACAAATGGTTCTTGTTCAATGACCACCTAGATCTTCTGACCTCACTCAGTTTCCTTTGGAAGTATTTAAAAGATTAGGTTTATGAAAACAAAAAATTCCATTAGAACAGCAGAAAAGACTAGGATAAGAGCATTTAATGCTTGTAAGGCAACAACTATTGAATCCATCGTTAGTTCTTTTTTTTTAATTTTCGCTACAAACATGTTTTTTTAATTTTTGCTTAGTCAGTAGTATCTGTCAATCTGACAGTTTTAACAACTATTAAACAATTACAAGCCAAAAGATATTTGTAAGAGTATCTCATTCAACATAATTAATGTTCCAGAGGTATGACAAAGTTTTAAAATAAGAAAATTCGTCGAGGGAATGTTTACATTATATAATAAGCTAGAAAATATTGACTGGAGTTTTGTGAGTAATAATTCAACAGACAAACATAAAATGAGAACGTTTAATAAGAATTTTACAGGATAGCATAGAGAGACCAATGGAAAACATTGGTCGAAAAATGAGTAATAATAATAAACATTTAAAAAAACTAGTTTACTATGGAATTACATCAAATGAGACAAAATTTGTGTTTACTATAAGAATAAAAAGTATAAAGCACATTATAGACTATGATTAAATATTGCAAAAAGTAAATGTTGCATGAAACTTATAAATCAGAATGGTAATTTTTGGAATTTCATATGGAAGCTCATAAATTACCCAAATAAAATGTAATATGAAATTGTATACATTTATTGAATAACACATGAAACAATATATACCTATATTAAATACATAGATACTTAAAACAAAAATAGCAGTCATGTATGTTGATGCAAGGTTCTTATTGCAATACTCCCACTGAACCACGACATCAACCGGATAACTTAATCCTTAATACTTGCTGATGACTTGCCAAACCATATCAATTTTTGTTATACAATTCAAATGTTTAGTATACGGCAAACCTTTCGTTAGTATATCCGCTGCTATTTCATTTATAGCGCTCTATTTTCTATTTTCTCCCGTACAAAATGATGGCGTATATCAATACGTTTGGATCGAGGACGAAAGTTGCTTATATTCGCAAAATCTATAGCACGTTTGTTGTCACAAAATATAACTAATTCTCTCAGATCTTCTGGTTGAAGTTCCTTATTTAAATTCATTAACATTATCGGTTCCTGCACTGATGCTGAAAGCGCCATGTATTCCGCTTCACTAGAAGACTATGCTACAGTTTGTTGTTTTCTAGAATTCCATGAAATTGGTCCACCTTGTGACATAAATATATATCCAGTTATTGAATAAAGTTTATCAACATCTGCAGCCCAATCAGCATCAGAGTATCCAACTAAATTTGAATTGGAACTGTCCTCAGAATATTTAATCTTAAATGACAAAGTACCTTTCAAATATCTAAAGATCCTCTTGACAGTCTTCTAATGTATTTTCCCCGGATTATTACTAAATCTATTCAAACGTAACTGCATAAGAAATATCAGGCCTCGTACCTTGTGCTGCATATAACAATCTTCATACGGCTTGGTGATAAGGCACATTTTCCATTTCATGTTATTCTTCTTTTGACAGTTGTTTTGACAGCTACTGATTTTGATCTATCGGAGTTTTTACCGGATTGCAATCTGACATATTGAACTTTGACAACATATTTGTTATGAATTTCTCTTGATCAATCCAAATTTTATTTTGTTCATGTTATAATGAAATCTAAAATATAATTTGTTTCTCCCAGATTCTTCATTTCAAATCTTTTCATGATATCGGATTCTAAATTTGTCTTCATAATATTATCGTTTGAAAAAATTAAAATATCATCAACATAGATGGCAACAAATAGTATTATTCCTGACTCCAGTTTAAAATAAACACATTGATCAGTTTTTTACCATTTAAGTCCAATGCCTAACAAGGCTATGTGTAATTTCTTGTTTCAAATTCGACTAGCTTTCTTCAGTCCATAAATAGATCTATTTAATCGATAAACTTTGTTTCCTGAACAAAATCCTTCTGGTGGTGTCATATAAACTTCTTTATCTAAATCGCTTTGTAAGAACGCTATTACGGCATCCATTTGTGTGATATCTAAGTCATATTTTGCAGCCAACGAAATCAAATATCTGACAGAACTCTAACTACGGGAGCAAAAGTTTAGTGATAGTCCACTCCTGGTTTCTGTGCACAACCTTTAATATCTAACCGTGCCTTATATTTTACTAGTCCATCGGCTGTAGATTTTATTTTGAAAATCCGTTTTGAGTCAATTATATCTTCATCTGTCGGTGGATCTGTCAAAACCAAAGTATTATTTTTCATCAGTGACATATATATTCCTCGTTCATAGCTTGCTTCCAATTTTCTGCATCTGATCTATACAAAACTTCTATAAGTGACAATGGATCATCAGAATTACAATGTATGGCATTATATAAATTATGTTCATCCATTTTCTTTGGTTTTGGCATTCTTTCAGATCGGCGAACATTTTGCGGGACATAAATATCATCTTCGACATTCAAATGATTTGAAACTTCATCTTCAAACGAAGCCCGTGCATTCACCTCATCTTCATGAGACGACGATGTATCCTTTAAACCAGAATGCATACTATTATCAAACTCATCATCTCCCACTTCATCCAGATGTCTTCATTAAAAGTATAATCTAAACAGATACCATTATTTTTCTCCTTGATGCTAGTTTCATCAAATACAACATCTCTACTGATATGCGTTTGTTTTGTTGATGGTTGATACAAACGATACCCTTTGGTCTGCAAACTGTAGCCCATAAAGATGCACTCTTCTGATTTACTGTCCAACTTTTTACGTTTTTTCTTTAGAATATGTAAATATGCTTTGCAGCCAAATACGCGTAGGTTACTGATAACCACTTTTCCATCAGTCCACGCTTCGTCTGGAGTTTTATTGCTCAGACATTTTGTAGGGGATCTATTTAACAAATATACAGCAGTCGCCACTGCTTTAGCCCAGAATTCTTTGGTTTGGTTTGGTTTAAGAAACTTATGTGCTGGCCACATCAGATATTTTGAAATTTCTTGTAACGCATTTCTCCAGAAATCTGCCATGGCGTGATTATGGAACTCGTTTATACAAAGAATATAAAAAATTGCTTAATATGAAAAAAATGGGCGCTGCCTTTCATATATTTGGTTTCCTCCATACTTAATAGTCGATTACCGTTGTTTTTGGGTGAAAGATCGGTATTTATTTAGTCCTGCATGAGTTTTAGTTGAGTCACGTTAATTTCACACTGCACATTTCTGTCCAGAAAATTGAAAGTATAACTCGTCATTTTCTTTTGTCTACTTTCAATAATATTGACACTGTCATAGAACCGCATACTAACTTACCGAAGAATACAATATTCAACTCATAAATAAAATATACTCAATACGCGCCAAACATTCAGTATAGCAAACATCTGGCAATCTTGAAAAAGTTTCTAGAATATTCATCCGAAAACAAACACCAGATTATAGGGCGTTAAAAAAAGGCATCGAACAGTCAAGTCAAGTCCGAGTGTCGCGAAAGTTACGAGACCCAGACAGATATAAAGCCAAGCTCACAAACAAGGAGGCTAACGTCACCCACGCTACCATCACATTCCATATTACAGAATCAAATCACCACATTCAAGATTACAGAATCAAATTCGCGTTCACCGCCACAACATTTTTATCTGATTCATTTTTCATTTTGCAAAATTTTAAGCCACGTGTCAAGTGAACCCGGCTACCCGTGTGCCTTTGTTGCCTTTTTATTGTGTGTTAGTGCTGTGTTTTTTATTTTTGTTTGGTTCTATTATTTTGGACCCTGATGCATATTGTATTTTATTGGTAAGATAGATCAAAACTTTGTAGCGGCTTTTTCGCATTTGTTAGTTTGCACCCAGGTTTTTCGAACGTACGCGCTTCAACAATTTTTTTTGTTTGTGGTTTTTGTTTTTACTTTATGTAAATTCACCGCGTTCAATTTAATTGTTTTAATCCCAGAAATATGTTCAGCATTGTTGTTAAGCTTATCTGGCCTTTTCGTTCACTCACTTGCAGATTGGGTTACGAATTGAACAGTTCATCTTATTAAAAGCGAGTCCCCGTGATTATTTCATCTCACTCTCAGAATACGTTCTAACAACCAACAGGTGCCTAAAAAAACCACAGTGGCCAGGGTAGGTAGATAGCTTAGGTATAGAAATCATGAAGTGAGAAACCGTCGTTCTAATTATTGCGGTAAACAGGTAATCACGAGTCGTAAAGTTTATTACGTACTTCGTAGATAGCTAGGCCCTTCTATTTAATTCTTTTTAGCAAACATTACCCAAAGACATTTATTAACGACAATCAGTGTATAAACATTAGTGACATGAACCAAATATAATTTTAATTAAACCCAATTATTTATTAGTGTTAGGTAGAGAGGGCCACTGCGTTGGTAGCTTTTCCCCAATTCTTAAGGACATCTTAATATAAAACAAAAACTATTATCCTCATTGAGAAAGAAGTGCGTGAACAAAATTATAACGCTCTACCAGCAGTCCATCCCCTGAGAGTCATTTAAAAAATTTTTTCTTTGTGTTTCGGTACGCTGGCGCCCTTTAAATAAATTTGTATACCAGAACCGGTAAAACACTTTTCGCGACATCACCCGCTCTCAACAAGGCGACAGGGAGAAAGGAGTGGTGATAGCCTATAAAAAATTACAGCATCAAAGATTCAAAATAAAGTAGTGGTTTTCGATCATTTTTTATACAGGGTGTTTAAAAAAACATGCGCCTCACCCAAAAATAAGAAAAGTAGTTCCTATCAACATGGGTCCACTCTTGCATCGGTGTTAACATTTTCTTATTTTTCAGTTTTATATGTCCTAAACAAAGCCGAAATCGAAAAAAATATCGAAGTTACTTTTTTTAGGTATTAACCTATCTATATAACTGTGTACTCAAAAAGTAAAAATTCAGTGACGTACATATTGTATTAACAAAATTATTAAATATCAAGCCCGTATGCACGTCCTTGATCAAGCTATGTGCACAATTTTAACACTAAAATATATAGTATTTTAGGTACTTTTACATCTATATATCATTCAAGTTGCTAAAGTCGTTTTGAAGATATTTTGGAAAAAAAACTGAAAAAAATGAGAAAACTTTAACAACGTGTATCTCAGAAACGAAACAAAAGTGGACCTATTGATAGGAACTATTTGCCTTATTTTTGGGTGACGAATATCCGCTTAAGCGATGGCACATGTTTTTGGAAATATCCTGTATTCTATGTGGCAAAAAAACATTACGATATTATTATTTTTTTAGTATATTTACATTTTAATATTACACATTATTTTTTGGATTTTAATTATGTGCATGTTGTGTTTATTCATGTATTTTTTATTGCATTCTGTAGCTTTTCACCAGTTGGAATAAATATCTACATACCTGCTTGTCAGACTCTCAGCCAATAAAGATACAGGTAATTATCATTATTATCTAGTCGCACACAAAGCTATTTTAAATAAAAATATCTTGTTTAATAAATACTCCTTATTAAAAAACAGTGTATTTTCATCGTTCGAGCAATGGAAATATCTGTAGGTAATAAATTTCATTAAGTCGTTTCCATGATTCAGCGGAAATCCGATTACCAACAGATCACAGGCTACAACGAACTAAAACAGATAGACGCAAAGAGATTCACTTTATTTTATAATCATGGTTACATATTCAGGGATAGTAATATGTCAAATATATAATATGAGATACTTGTAAGCAATAATAAATAGTGTTGTAAGTAAGAAAACGTTTCATGGAAATGAAACGAAACGAAACGGAAATTTTGAAACGTTTCGTAGGCAAAATTTCCTTTAGGAAACATTGGACCATTTCCAAAATTTTCAAAGTTTCCGAAAAATTCATAATGTTCCAAAATTTCTGAAAATTTCATGAATTTTGTGAGGATTTAATAACATTTCATGGCAATGAAATGAAACGAAACGGAAATTTCAAAACGTTTCATAGGCAAAGTTTCCAGTAATTTCGGGAGTATTTCATAACATTCCGTGAATATTTCTGGTATTTATTATGTAATTTTCATATATTTTGTGTGTTTGTTATTTATTAATTATTGTACAGGTAGGATTGTTTAATCTTCGAACGAATCGAAATATGTTTATTATTGTTGTGATTGCCGCGAGTTGTGCATAATTATTGAATTTGGTTGGTCAGTTCTTTATCTTATTTAATTCTCTTTGAATATGGATCTGTAAATGGCAAATGTAAATAAGTACACCAAAATGAATATTTAGCAGGAAGTATGTTTTTTAGCGTTGCAACCTTTGCTAGCAGTTTTTACTAGGACACGAAGTTCATTAGGTACATTTTTATTATTTGTTATAATATTAGATAGTATAAATAGAACTTTATTTTTTTCTTAATAAATCATATAACTAATCTGTTGTTACTCATTAATATTCCTTTCCAAGTCTAATTCAGGACGTGGGGCTGCGTCCATAGGGTATGAACCAGCACAAACCATACAATCAGAATTCCTCCGGCATAAACCACCCTTACCCTACGTCTCCGCCAATGTCCTTTCGAGCCCTAAGAAACCACTGGTCACGTACATACAGAGTGTTTCATGGGGAAATGTACAAACGTTAACTGTGAATGTGGGACACCTAGGTGGTTCTAAGTAACCTATGGTTAATGGATCTAGCAACCTTCATTACCAAAATACAGAGTGTTTTATCGATTTTGTCTATTTTTTTCCACAGGTTACGAACTATGTGTATAAATTTTATATTCAGTAGGTATATTTTGCTTACTTTATCGAATGGATTAACGTATTAACCACAGTGGAAATACAAGTCCGGCTTCATAAAAAGTATCAATTCCGTATATTCCAAAAACAACACTCTGTATAACAAAATGTTCAAAATCTGTTTAGATATTTGAAAACAACGGAAAAATAAATTAAATAGTATAGTTTCTACATCTCTGCATTTAATCCTACATGTTTTATTTTTTAACACAAATTCAATTTTATAGGAAATTCCATGAGGCAAAATTTAAAAAACTATTTTTATTATCAAATTAACAAGATTACTCACCTTTGAGTAATTAAAACGTTAAAACGTGTTGCTTTAGTGTCATAAAAGTATTAAAAAATGCTTTAACCGGTCTTAAACCAAAATACTATTTTCATTTCATACACCCTGCATAATGTAATTTTAAAAATAATATTAAATATCCGCTTAATTAATGGGAAAAAAAACATCCAATATGAAAAACAACTTAATTCTCTTTCCTTTTCACATTAACCCATGTACCAGTGAATTAGAGAAATCAAGTGTAGGCAATGGAAATGGAAACGGCTCAGTGATTCAGTGCTTATGCGTTAGGCTTGAGACCAAAGGGTCTTGGGTTCGAATCCCAGCTAGGGCATGGATGTATGGTGGCGTTTTTAAAATACTGAAATTCTAGCACAATTGGCTAGAGTGTTGTTGTGTGGCAGAAAACGGTTAGGCACTGTCTACCTCTCCTGAGTTCGAGTATCAGCTGCGACTTGTAGCAAATATGGGAGGGTATGGTTGGTGTTTGTGTTTGTGTGCGTGCGTGCGTGCGTGCGTGCGTGCGTGCGTGCGTGCGTGCGTGCGTGCGTGCGTGCGTGCGTGCGTGCGTGCGTGCGTGCGTGCGTGCGTGCGTGCGTGCGTGCGTGCGTGCGTGCGTGCGTGCGTGCGTGCGTGTGGGTGTGTGTGTGTCTGTGTGTCTGTGTGTCTGTTCTAGTTAAATGGTGGAATAGCAGTGTGCTAAACTGTATCAGAACGTTAATATAAATAAGATATTAAAAAATAAATAAATAAATAATAGCATGGCTTTAGTCGAAACATAAACACAATAAATTTATTTATTCATATTGTATGATTCTTCCCCATTTATTAAGTAAATATTTAATGCTATTTTTAAAATTACGTTTTGCAGAGTGTTTGAAATAATGATTAGGAAAAATAATATTTGCTTTAAGTTCAGACCTGTAATATCTTTTTGAAAACTACATTTATAGCACTAAAGTAACATGATAAGAAAGTTTCAACGTTTTAATTACTCAAAGTTGAGTAATCTTGTTAATTTAACAGTGAAAATAGTTTTTTAAAATGTACCTCGTAGAATTTTCTATAAAATTGAATTAGTGTTAAAAAATTAAAACTGTAGAATTAAATGCGGAAATATAGAAAGTATGCTATTTATTTTATATTTTTTTCGCTGGTTTCAAATATCTGAACTGAATTTCAAAAATTTGTTTTTGATATATAAGAAATTGATATTTTTTTATAAAGGCGGACCTGTATTTCCATTTTAATTAATATGTTATTCGATTCGGTAATTAAGTAAAACATAGCTACTGAATATCAAATTTTTATTCACAGTGGTTTGTATGCTGTGGCTTAAGAAAAAATTAGGTAAAACCGATAAAACACCCTGTATCTTGGTAATGAAGGTTTTAGACCCATTAACCATGGGTTATTTGGAACCACCTAGGTGTCCCACAGTAAACATGTCTACATTTCCCTATATAATAGGGTTGTTATATAATATTAAAAACAATTTAAATAATCAGGGTAACAATATTACATTTTATAATAAAAAAAATTTTATCACCACAATTTAAATAAAGATAAACGTCCGTCAAATATTACAAATAATGTAGTATAGAAAATAATATGTGAATATGAACAATGTTATATCGGACAAAACCAATGGGTTAAATTGAAAATAAAAAAACTACAAATATTTATTTATTTATTTATTTTAATTACAGGGCAGGGAAATTACAATTTAAAGATACGTAATATATAATAAAAAAGATATAACAATATTAATATATAAAAAAATTGATACAAACAAAAATATATATATACACATATATACACATACATACATACATATACACACACACATGATTATAAACTTTAATAGAAAAGAATGTTTAAACTTGATCTCAGAAAAAGATGCATTGATTGTCAAATAAATAAATAAATGTTCAATTGGCATCAGAGTCACAAGTTTGTATTAAAGAAATAAACGTACTGATAAAGTAATGTCTAGTTATGATAAATGGTATATATGGAGGATGCCAGGAATGTCATAAATGATTCCATATATTAGAATTAAGAAGTTTTACCTAGAAATATATAAAAAAATATAATGTTAGAATAAGAATAATCAATAATTTGACAAGTGGTCAATAATAATAAGAATGAAGTGATTGACAAAAAAATTCATTTTATTGTCAATTTTATTGTGAGTTATCATAAAAATATAGTAAAAAGCACCCCACGCTTTTTACAATAAAATGATTTTTTTTGTCAATCACTTCATTCTTATTTCTTATTTTTTAGTTCGGTTTGCTATTAAAGCGTGCTTTTTTTAACACGCTTTTATTAGCTTCACTTGTATGTTTGCTTGTTTGTTTGTTTGTTTGCTTGTTTGTTTGTAACCGACTCTTTGGACTCGATTTTAACCCACTTTAAACGGACAGATTTAATTGAAACTTTGTACACTTATTAAGAACCGGTAACAATACAATAATTTGATAAGTTTATATCATTATCCTGTTCAGGATCGCCAATCCTTTCCTCACGTATCCCTGCGTGAAAGCAAAGGCTTAATATGTCAGTAGATTCCATAATTGTTAATTAGCCCGGTGGTCGAGTGGGTTAAGGCAGTCGACGCGAAACGACAGACTCCTCCGGCGTGAGTTCGAACCTCACGGCTGAAATAAATTTTTTTTTTTTTCAGAAATATCTGTTGGATCGTAATATGTTATAATATCAGCATCAATAAGCAATATAAATATAGTTTAAAACAACTAAAAAACACGCTTTCATAGCACATCAAACTAAAAAAGTTAAAAATAAATATAGTTTAAAAAAACTAAAAAACACGCTTTTAAAGCACATCAAACTAAAAAGTGAAATATAATTATTAATATAAACTGAAAATAATAATGAACGAAAAATACTAGTATTATTGTGAAAAAAGCGTGGGGTGCTCGATATACGAAAAATATTGCACAAAGCACCCCACGCTTTTTTTCACAATAATACTAGTATTTTTCGTTCATTATTATTTTCAGTTTATATTAATAATTATTTTTCACTTTTTTAGTTTGATGTGCTTTAAAAGCGTGTTTTTTAGTTTTTTTAAACTATATTTTTTAGTTTTATAAACTATAATTTATATTTTTATTTTTTAGTCATGAAACGAAAACAAATGTAATAGTCTTCAAGAATTTTTTGTCGAAATTTTTTAATTAAAATTTTTTTCAAAATTTATTGATTTGAATTTATTTCGGAATTTTTTTTTATTTTCTTTTTTCAAATTATTGTATTGCTATTGTAAACGAAAGAATTAAATGCTTTAAAAAAAAAAAGCATTCTTATCGTAAATTGGTAACTAGCTCATCTTGCATTTCAAGTATAGTATGAGTTACGGTATTCAATTAGTGGTTAACTTTCTGCCAACTTATCATGGATGCTAAATTTTGGCAAATGCACCGATCACACAACTTTGACATCCGCTTAGCAAAAATTTTTTTAAGAGAAATGCGTCGATTCGCATTCAAATTATTGTATTGTCATCGGTCCTTAATACGTGTGCAAATTTTCAATTTAATCAGACGTCTTGAAGTTGGTGAGAATTACGTTGAAAGATTCAGTTATTTTGGCGAATGCGCCGATCACACAACTTTAACAATCGCTTAGAAAAATTTTGTTAAGAGAAATGCGTCGATACGCAATCAAATTATTGTATTGTCATCGGTCCTTAATACGGGTGCAAATTTTCAATTTAATCAGACGTCTTAAAGTTGGTGAAAATTTTGTTGAAAGATTCCGTTACATAGATAATATAAAGCGTGTAAAAGATATTTATCTTTAATGAATTAAATAAGTTTAGTAGACAAATATTGTATAGAGATCATAGGATTAGGTTTAGTTAAATAACCAAAATTAAATCAGTGCTGAAAAGTGAAGAAAAACACTTAAAACCAGAGCATGAGTGTTTCTTAAGACGTATCACTAAAACGAAACAAAAACACATGTATGAGGTACCGAAAGGTAGAGAAAAAAATAAGAAGAGAAACGGATATATGTCTGAGAAATAAAGTAGGGATAAAAGAAAGAAAAATTGACTTTGGATAAAATTTATTAGGTGTCAAAGATGACAATCGAGATAAAAATAGAGATAAAAATTAAATAAACAAATGAAGTGGGTTGATAGGGGTTGTTAGTTGCGAAATAAATTATGGAGAGTAACAAAAAGATATGGAAAAGGAAAGTAATGGATTAAGGAGATTAAATGAAAAGAATAATATCTTAAAGAACAAAATTGTACAAGAAATTTAAATAACAACCAAAGGCGAAGATAAGAAGAGTTTGGAAATAAGAATATCATTTTGAAATATCAGATTACAAATTTCATTATGACAGGAAGAAAGAATATTTGACTAGAAATAAAACAGAAATGAAACTAGTTGGTAGAAAGTATTAGGTTACCAGGTGTGATTTGAAGACAGAAAAACTCAATTTTCAGGAAACTAATATACCAAGGTAAATCCTCAACAAACATTACGTTGGTTAATAAAAAAACGTGTTTGACATTTTTAAAGAAAATAAAACTTTGAACAATTTAAATAAAGGATTGAAGTTGTTAGTAACATAGTAAGCATTTCATAAATTATTTAGTTATAATTTGCATAAAATATAAAAGGTAGCTGAAAGCTGTTCGATCGTTAGGTACTGTGTATATTTTCTTTTAAGGAAAAATAATCGTAACAGCTGATGAACAAAAGTTCAGTTATTATTATATTTTTTTGTTTCTAAAATAGTAGGGATATTTACTAACATGAATCTTTGCTCAAAACTTATTGATTATTGTTATCACTATAAAAATTTCAATATGAAAATTAATAAATTTTTTATGAGTTTGAAGATGATGGTTATTTCTGATATCAAGCTTATTTAAGGTATAAATTTGATAATTCAATATTTTAAAACAAAAAGAAAAGCTATTTGTAATAAAATAAAATAATAAGGTAAGAGATATAAATAGAAAAGAAAAACCATACAGGTTTGTATCTTCTATTAAAAATAATTTGAAACCACTACTGGGAGTATAGTTTAATGCACTCTGAGCAGCTGTGAGAGTAAGCATTAAACAGTAAGCTTAATTGTAAAGATTGAACTATAAATTTGGCGCTCAACATATTTTATTTAACAAATCAAAATTCAAAATTTTAAAATAATAATAAATATTTAAGAAAAAGAAAGATAATCATATTAAAAATAAATAAATCATACATACCTGGTTATACCAGAAGAATATTGTGTTTTGGGTATGTGGGAAGCAAATCATAAGTGTGAAATAAGATAAATCCCATAAATTAAAATATAAAATAATACAACCCACATATTTATAACACGATAATATATATATATATATATATATATATATATATATATATATATATATATATATATATATATATATCAATGTTACACTTATGGTTTCCATAGCCAGGACTCCACACCACAGAAGTATATTCAAGTTTTGATCTAATAAACCAGTTAACCAGTTAAAAGAAGTTTTAGTGTATTTCCATTAAATTCTTTACAGTTATGTAAAATAAAACCTAAGTTTTTAAAATAACTAGCTGTAATATCATTGATATGATTAGCAAAAGACAATTTAGCATGAAATAGATCAAGATCTTTGAACTGGTTGCAACTGTTTAACTCCTCATTATCAACCTGATAAACAAATTTTATTTGATTCTGCATACGATTATATATCATCGAATTGCATTTTGCTATATTTAATTTCAGCTTATTTTCACTATACCAAGTTGAGAGCCGTATGAGATCAAGCAATTTAGCACAGTTTTCTATACTAGCTATAGGACTATACAGTTTTAAATCGTCAGCATATAGTAATGTATTGCAAATCATTGGTGATGTCATGTATAAAAATAATAAATAATAAAGGTCCGAGTAAGAAACCTTGAGGAACACGGGATGTTGCGATAATTTCATTAGACCAGAAACCACAATATTGTACAGTTAGCCGTCTACCCTCTAAGTATGACTCGAAAAATTTGAGGAAGCATTTAGTTAGATCAAATGCTGATAGTTTTCGTAGCAAAATACCGTGGTCACGTCTATCAAAGGCTTTTGAAAAATCCATATAAATGACATCAACCTGATTTCCTGCATTCAGATTTGCAGCTAATAATTGGGTGATGCATATCTAATTGCTAGTAGTAGATCGGGCTGGCATAAATCCATGCTGATCATGACAAATTTGAGGTTTTACTTGGCTAAAAAGAATATCATATATTAAGGTTTCAAAAAGTTTGATAAAGTTGCACAATATTACTATAGGTCTGTAGTTTTAGACAGCATTGATATCTTTGTTTTTAAATACGGGACCGATTCTAGATATCTTCCAAACTTCAGGAAAAGTGAGGGTCTGTAGACACATAATAAAAATAATAGCTAGTGGCCTTGCTAACAGAATTGCACAGTCCTTAATTAAAAAAGCAGGTATTCCATCAGGACCAGTAGTACATTTTGGCTTAAAATTTTTAAGTGTTTTTAATACAACATCCTCTGTTATATAAGGTATACATAAACTGTTAGCATTACAGTGGATATTGTCAGAGTTATATGAAAAAAGAGAGGAATGAGTATATGATGTAAGTAAGGACAAGGTAAACACAGCGCTAGCTGCACATGTAACTAATTTAGGATACAATGTTGATTTCAATAATATATAATTATTAGAAACTGAAAGTAATTTAGAAAAGAGACTATTATTGGAAATGATACATATAAACCATAATCACTACTCCACAAAAATTTAAATTCTGTATATTAAAATTAACGTATATAAATTATACCCCTCTGAAAGCTTTCAATTTTACCGATTAGTTATTCAGTGATTACAGTGATTATTGTTCAGATTCCACTATGTATAAGTAAAGCACCAGAGGCTATTATGAGAAGTGCCCACAACTTACTTGTAAAAACAAAAGCATAGCGTGAGCTTGTAAGCTATTCGACTAAATCTATTATAATATAACACCAACAATATTAAACTTTTAGACTGGCAGCTACTGCTATGCACAAAAAAGCCTGATAACGGTAGGGCAAATTAAACGAATTTGTTAGTCAAATGATACGAGATACTGGGAAGAGTTTACCGAGAAAATACGAAATAAGAGTATTTCAAATTTTCAAAGCTCGTACTATCTCCAATCTTGTAAATTTGTGGCAAAGTAAAACTCGAGTAACAGACTGGAAAGTACAAATGTCCTTATCAAGGAGATTAACTTTTGTCAAAAGACTTTGTTTTAAATTGAGGGAAAAGCGTTTATGTTTAAAGCAGGGTAAACCTTACGAGTTTATTTGGAATACGATTATATGAATTACTTTTTAATGTTCTTATTATTTCCTAAAATGATAAAGAGACATAAATCATAAAAATGACAGTTGGATAATTCATGCTTCTTGCAGCTTAAGACACTACTGGAGTTTTCAAAATTAAATTATAAAAGTTATCTTTAATAGCATTCAAGATGTATATTTATTACAACAAAATTATATAAAGGGAGTTTCAATAAGAGCGCAATATTTCAAGGTTCAATAAAACATGGTTCTCTATAGCAAAATATTGAAATATTTATTGAGTTATAATGTAGACATTTGGGAGTTATGTATGGAATAACATATCTGTTAAATGGCCGCCATGGCTTTGCTGGCACATACGTACTCTTGGCGAAATTTTCAATAACGGTGTTGCATACGTGTTACGGTATTTCGTTGATGTAACGTCTTACTTCGGTCTTCAATGCCTCGGTGGTCGCGGGCTTGTTGGCATAAACCTGTGACTTCATATAACCCCACAGCCAAAAGTCCAAAGGTGTTAAATCACAAGAGCGTGGCGGCCAATTCTGGTCACCAAACCGAGAGATGACAAGCCCAGGAAAAGACTCGGGCAAGAACGTCAATGTTTCACGGGCTTAATGGCAAGTGGCACCGTCTTGCTGAACCCACATGTCGTCGAGAGAAATATCTTTTAATTGAGGCACAAAAAACTGGGTTATCATAGCACTATAATGTTCGCCATTCACAGTTACTGCATTACTTGCCTAGTCTTCGAAGAAAAACGGCCCAATGATTCCTCCAGACTACAATGTACACCAAACAGTGACACATTTTGGATGCATTGCTTTCTCATGAATCATTCGTGGATTTTCTGAGCCTCAAATACGGCAGTTTTGCCTATTAACAATGCCATCGAGGTGAAATGGGCCTCATCACTGAAAATGATTTTGTCCGCAAAATCAGCATTCACTTCTTGTTCAAGGATCCAATTGGTGAACTCTCTTCGTGCATGATCTGTTGGCAGAAGTTGTAGAGTTAATTGAACTTTGTAGGCATGGAGATGCAAATCTTTAGTGAGAATATTCTGAAGAGTGGTTGTTGTAACACCCAATTCTTGTGCATGATGACGAATCGACTCTCGACCACTCTCTCGCGAACTGCCGTGATGTTTTAACTCGAGGAATGGATGATCTAGGATTAATACTTCTGTGAATATTCATCATCTTGCGGGTATCTGTGTCTAAGTGGCGCAGCTCATCTTCATTCTATTATCATGTTATTTAAAATTGTAAACTCACTCATAGATCGCATCAAATTTTGCAAAAGGTGCAACTTAATGTGCTATAAATGAACTTTAGGCAACACAATACATTTGCATTGTCGAGTTCTCGAACTCTCCTGCTACAGAATTCTCCACTTTTCAAAATGTGTAGCAATTACATGACTTGAAAGATAGAATTTATATTTTAATACCACTCTTGCTAGAATAAAAACGATGTTCTTAAGTACTTAATTAATTAAATGCTTATTCTATACCTTCCTTGATATACATTCAGGATTACTGTTTGTGTAATTTTTTATAATTATTCATGATACATATGTTTTTGCTTTTACTGTACATATTTTATAATAACTTTATATATCGTCTCTGATACCGTGAAGGGTCGTATGTCGCAATATTCGTATTATTGACCCTTTTGCGGTATCAGTGACAACATGTTATCACGTTGTTATATTGATCACTGATCAGTGTTATTATTATACAGTGTGTTCGTAAAATATGGAATGAATTCATTATTTCTTAAACCAAAAATATTTAGAAAAAAATCCTCGGACACGTCGTCGATTTTTAATTTCAATTGCGCACCTTATCCATTATTCCTTGTTTGTGACGTCATCAATGTTTCCGTTATAACGTCATCGATGTTTTTTTAAATTTAAATTTTTGTTTTCTGCTTCAATAACTGATTCCAAATATGTATCATACTCATGGTCTAAAATTGATAAGTTGAAAGATACGGTCATTTTGAATATAAGAATTTACTAATTTTTCATGTTTTGTTTGAACAAGTAATAGCCACTAGAACTAACAGTTGGGTAATAATAAAAACAATTTATAGCAAATGCTCGAACTGTACTTCTTGTTATAGCTAACAGTAACCTAAACGAAGAATAAAGTGCTGCTGAACCTTGTTTATAGTTTCCTGAGAAATGTTGTTTTTTTCTGTTCTAATTCTCTGTTTTAATTCAACAATGTTTTCCGGTTTAGTTTTAAACTAAGTTTTTTAGATGGCCCTACAGAAAACAATCTAATGGACTGAGGTCCGTTGGCCTTGGTGGCCATTCGATGAGTCCACGTCTACCAATCCACCCGTTCAGAAATATTTGGCCAAGATACCTTCAAACTTCAGCTTCATAATGGGTAGGCGCACCATCCTGATGATACCACAGGCTTTAGTCAACATTTCCAGGATTAATTCTACCGGGGAATAAATTTAATAACGTTGGGATGAGATAGCCCATTAAAAATTGGAGATATGCCGGTCCGTTTACAGTTCCTTAGAAAAAATAGGGTCCAATGATTCTATTTCTTACAATTCCCGCCCATACATTTACCTTTTGTGGATACTATGTGTGCTGCTCCCGCATCCATCGAGGGTTTTCCGTTACCCAGTATCTACAATTCTGAAGATTCACATTTAATTTAAAAGTGCATTATTCATCGGAGAATATAATATTTTTAATCAGAAAAGGATCACCAATGCACGTATTCATCATTGTTTCACAAAATTGTATCCTTCGATCTGGATCATTATAAACTTAGTTCTTGCATAAGCTGAATCTTAAAGGATTGCCATTTTTCCAATTTTAATACTGCATGTACTGACGTTTTAGTGGCATCATAATCGCGACTAACCTGGCTAACGCTGGTATAAGGATTTTCTTTAACAGCCAGTAAAATATTTAATTTTGTATCCTCGTCAATACCTGGGCGACCTGTTATGGGTAAATCTTCCACCGTACCAGTCTCTCTCAATTTTTTTTCACTTTTACTCACGGTCGATAGAGTTATGGGTCGTTATGGATATTTAGTATTAAATAAATTAAATACTTCTTGTTGAGTTCGCAATCATCGTAAGAACTTCAAATCTCTGCGTTACAGATACTCTCATGTTATAAAATAAAATAAATCAACAACAATTATTGAGAAACCACTACTGGGTAAAGTATTATTAAGTAATTCACTGTCAAAGACGATAATGATAAATCAAAAAACAACCAAAAACTAGCCTAGTTCAAAAATTAATAAAAAAACGTGTTTATTTTACTTTTTACTTGTTTTTTTTTTTTAATGACCGTATCTTCCAACTTATCAATTTTAGACCCTAAGTCTATACATATTTGGAATCAGCGGTTGAAGCAGAATCCAAAAAAGGAGAAATATGCAGGGTGGTCCGAATTTAAATCGGGAAACTTCGCCAGCGGATACTAATCCTAAAAATTATAACTTTTTGTCGTATAAACAGATATCGAAAAACGAATGGATTTCAAGATACAAGGTGTTGAAGTTAGGGGAAAATTTTTTTTTCCTAATATCTCAATAACAAGTAAAGATTTTTTATTAAAATTTGATATACAGGTATAATTAAGGCAAGCACACCAGTTGAAATAAATTTTGTCCAAAATATTACATTGGGTGATTATTTTTTTCTGATCGATTACCACTCAAACCACAACAACTTTTTGTTTGTACGCCACTGGTCAAATTTAATAGAAACATTTAATCTATGTTCCTTTTTAAAGCAAAAAAAGTATTTTTTTGGTTCATTTTCGAAATCCTTATGGCTTTTGATAAAATTGACATTTTCTACAACGATGCATTTCCGCAGCATTAAATTTGAAAGTGGAAATCAAAAAGAGTTTGAAGTGGATACAAAATTTTCACTTTCAAATTTAATGCTGCGGAAATGCATCGTTGTAGAAAATGTACATTTTTTTTTTACTTTTTTCCCTAACTTCAACACCTTGTATCTTGAAATCCATTCGTTTATATATGTTTATATGACAAAAAGTTATTATTTTTAGGCATAGTATCCGCTGGCGAAGTTTCCCGATTTAAATTCGGACCACCCTGTACATATAGGGTGTTCCATTTCAAAGATATATCACTGACGTCAATAATGGAAACAGTGATGACGTCATAACAAAAAAATTAAGAATGAAAAGCGCAAATGAAATTAAAAATCGAAGTGTTCGAGGATTTTTGCTAAATATTTTTGGGTTCAGAAGTAATGAATTTATTCCATACTTTCCGGACACATTGTATACATATTTTTGTTTGTTTTTTCTGATTATTATGTTATTTGTATATGGTAAAATATATTGTTTGCCTTTCATTCTACTACACTGTAACTGGTTTTTACCGTTAGGTAGATGTAAATTAAAATAAAAAAAAGTAAAAACTAAAAAAAAATAAATGGTGTATTCAAATTTCTGAATATATTAATATATTCAAACAAGAATACTATTTGTGACTGGATTTTAGAATTTTTAAATAAATAATACAGTAAGTATATTAAAAATATTCTTATAATTTGCAACAGAGTAGCATTTTAATATAATACAGAAAATGCTTCATAAATCTTAATCGTTACGAAGTTTATTTTCACTACCTTACATGGAGAGAGGCATTATAATGGAAGAGGTGGTGCAATTATATGGTTAGCTAGTAGGGTGAGCAAGTCTACAAAGCAAAATAGCAATTAGTTTCGTAACAAAATTATGTGAATGGGCAAAAGCTAGCATTTCTGATATTAATTTCGACGAGTGAGAATTATAATACAGAATATATACAAACATTCTGACAAACTTAACAATTGTTACATAGTTATAATGCCAATATTATATCTCATGCAAATTAAGGCAGATTTTTAAATAACCTCTGTAAGGTATTTACCATGAAAACTATTTTTACACTATATTATTATATTTAGATAGTAATTAACTAACTGAGTATTGAAGAAGCGGCATGTACTAATAAAATTCCATCATCTTTACTACAATGTTGTTCATTGAGTTTCCACTATATCAATTATTATTATTGTTATAATAATACGAAGATAAATTATTTTATATCATTTCGCCAAATTTGTCACCCTATTTTCTTCCAAATATCACATTTATTCAAAAAACTAATTTACCAGACGTCTCAAAGAGAACACAAAACTCTACAGAGCTTTCAAACATACTGTGTGTGCAGGGTTATCTAATGAAAAGGCCCACCCCTATATCTTGTTTGTTTTTCGAGTTAGAAAAAAAATTTTTTCAAATAAAAGTTATAGCAAAAAAATATAGGGTGTTCTATTTAAAAAAAATATAAATTTTGTTAGTCACACTTTTATGGGACCACATGTATATTCATTGCAGGGATTCTAAAAGAGTTCATTTGAATCACTACAACTTTTATTTAAATAATTTTTTTTCTAACTCGAGAAATAAACAAAATATGGGGCTGGGCCTTTTCGTTGCATAACCCTGTACACTGCGCAAACAGTTAATGATATTGGAAAAATCACAGTTGAATACGTTTCTTCAAACATTTTTTCCGTGTATATGCTTCTGCGTGATTTTTAGATGTCCAAAATAAAAAGGTTATGTCTATTTCTCATCGCATTCTTGTGTCTTCTAATTTCGAATAGATACAATTAATTCTCGTTCTGTAGTTAATTGTTAATTGCGTTCAAGTTATTTAAAACGTATTATAACAAACATGGAACCAGGGAGTCATTTATCACAACCTGATACCAATAAGGCCATTGGTATGCTCCAAGCTGGCTTGCATCAAGTCGATGATGCTACATATTTAGGAGTAAGCCATTCATCATTAGTAAGCTTTGAAATCTGTTTTTTGGAACTGTATCTGTACAATAACAGCCCATAAATGGTCCACCCTAATCTATAACATCGCAACAAATCCGACTTGCAATAAGGAGCAAACTTACCCTTACCCTCAAGTAAGAATCACCTTACGTGCAGAACATGGGGTTACTATTAAGTGTCCAATCAGTATGCAATAGATTCAAAAAGTTTGGCCTATCACATCATCCTTCGTATCGAACCTCTCGGTTAAGTCCAGCTGACCATGCAAGGATTCACCAAAACTGGAACATGGAATGGGGTTGTGTTGGAGTCTGGTTTCGGCTTGCACAGCAACAGTGAATTTCTACGAGTTTGGAGGATATCAGGGAAGAGATACATTTATCTAACCTACAGTAACTTTTAGAGGTTATGGTGTGGGAAGGAATATGTGTTGAAGGACACACCGATCTGTACATCTGCAAGAGGACCATGACTGGACAAATGTATGCCCAAATTTTATTTTTATTGATGATAATGCTCGCCTCCATCGTACTCGGCCAGTATTCAATATCTCTGAAACTAACGAAATTGAAGATGTGTGGGATTTATTGCTTTACCCAATAAATACCACACATTTAACAGCCGTCTCTAGAGAACATTAGGCAAGTTTCAGATATCCTTCCTATTTTATGAAGATCCCAACAATATGTAATCGACCACAACAACAGAAGCATGCCCAGACGTATACTTGAAGTAATTAAAGTGAAGGGCCAGAATACGAGCGATTGATGATGGGTTTAAGATATTGTTGATTCCCCACGGCTAAAAACTTATTAAACTAAAATTGTTTTTCTTCCTTTTTTATTAATCAAATTCGTAAAAATGTTAATAAAGAAGTATCGATACCCCATAAAGAATTTTCTTTTAGTTTCTGTGCACAGTGTATATGAATCTGAGTATTGTCTAAATGTTATTTGTAGTATATTGTTAATTTGGCCTTACTACCATATGATTAATTCTTTTAAGACTATCTAAAAACATACAGTTACCCAGCATAATCATTCCTCCATCTTTGACCCATCTGTATACAAGATAAGAGATCCCATTTCAAATTTGAGTCCTCCCTAGTTTCATATTTTTCCAGAGATCATTTTCAGTTTTAGGTCTCAACTTTTATTGAAGAGCCTGCGGCACATCCAGAGGACCACTTGCAATAGCCCTTGTCACGTGTTTGTTCCAGGTGAGTCTTGGGTCTAGGATTATACCTAGATATTATACTTCATCAGATACGTTATTTTACCCACCATTCATTTTTGGGGCTATTAGTGGAAGGTTCCTTCTTTTTGTGAATGCTATAATGACTGTTTTGCTTGGATTAACCTGTAAACCTTCATCCGAGTACCAAGTTTTGATGATGTTGAGTGCAATTTGTGTTATGCTAGAGATCATCCTATCATGCTTGCTTCTTATTATAATGACTAGATCATCAGAGTATCTCGAATCCGGAGTCGCTTAGTTTAGTGAAAAGTTCATTAATAACTATAGACCATACCAAAGGTGATAGAACTCCTCCTTGAGGCATCCCTTGATGATATTTATGTTTTTAATTGGAAAATCAAATTTCTAATATAATATGCTTTTTTGGGTACCTACTTCTCGAAAATGGCTCCGATACTTTTTGACAGATCACATTCGAGACGTCCACCATATCTTTGTGTCACGTTAAAAATGAATAAAGACCGACATTTTACTACTGGGAATTGAAACGATCTGTTTGTTATTTAAAGGGCTTTGTGATAGTTGAACAAGTTTTGCTATATTTCAAATGCTCCCAGTATTTCTGATACTATTAATTAATTAAAACATATTTTTTTTAATATTATGAATTGTTAAAATTAAATACCAGTTGCAAATATTTTGGCGGAGTAACAGAGGGACCGAGTAGCAAATACCGAAGTTGTATTTTAAATACGGTAGTTGAAGTACCAATAGTATTTCAAGACTTTTTTTTCAAGTACTGATCAGCTATGGTTAAATGTAATAAAAAGAAACTTGCCACTATCCTAAGTTATCTCGTACTTGTTCCCACGAGAAATGCCAATTCACAATAAATTCAATTGCAGATATAGAGATGAAACATTAAGTAGTTTAAAGAGGGGACTCGATCTACTTACTCGGGACATTAAGAATCTATGTCCCGATTGTGTTTCAAAGAAGTGAGAAATAAATAATTAATTGTATTGTACTATTAAGATAAATTAATGATTTATTAATGTACCAACTGTTTCATTTGAGAAAAAAAGCGTGTCTCATTATACCCGACTTATTTTAACTTCTGCAAAATAGCAGTAAATCGAACCTTTAGAATACCTACCTATATTAAATTTAAGGTACAGTTTTATGTAAAGAAAACACTACTCACAATTCTAAAGGCGTGTAATTTATAAATATAGCGCCAGCTTAGCCAACATAATAAACCAAATTAAATTATTTAGCTATGGAAATCCTTTTAGAGTAATAAGCGCCATATTCGGGCGTGACGATTAATGCTGCTGACCTAGCGTAAGAAGGTATATGAGCTTTCCATTAAGAAGACGGGTATACAAATACGTAGCCCATATTTAATGTATAACACCCTCACTCGGTCCTTAATTTAATTTCATTGTATCTTATGTAATACGGAGGGTGGCGTTAAGTAATTGTTAACGAAAGCACTATAATTTTTTATGCTGAAATAACAAATTACTAAGAAATATATACAGTACAAAACTACTGAATGTATATCCGTGAACGAAATGTGGTTGATCTATTCAAAGAAGTTTTTATATGATATAATTTAATTTCTTATGGAATATAGGGAAAATATTTGTATTCGATGTATACTCGTATGAATTATGAATCATTGAAATGTATTTCATGTTAACATTGAGAAAGATAACACATAGCGCATAACAATAATTAATTATTATAAAAAGTTGGTGGTCGCCGCGCTATATATGACTAAGAATACTCGCATTTTAGAATTAAGAATACTTGGGTTGTTCTGGTATTAAAAAGTGCAGATTTGACTTGTAAAATATTCTGGATTTTAAGTATGCGTGCATTGTGTAATTTCTAACTATGTAAGTTAAGTAACAGTGAGGATATTTTGTCCTATCTTAATAACATTATTGTTAAATACAATGTCTCGGTGCACTTTTTGTGACTCCTCGATTAATAGAAAACAAAAATCTTTTCATTCAGATTGCGTTAATGTACCAGGTGACCTAGTTTCTTATCTTATATCTGTAACCGGCTTACAAAGGAAATGCAGTTTATGCAGAGTTCTGGATCGCAAAGCTGATGACAAGAACCTTCAAGACTTGTTTGAAAAAAAAATTTACTCAACTTTTTAATGAATTTAATGCAAAGTTTGATCAAATGAAAACAGAATTTATAAATTTAGCACTAGATAAAATTTCTGACTTTATTTTGCCTTCTTAGAAATATCAAGACGCTTCTGCTACCCAGGTTACCTATGCTCAAAGAATAAGTAAAGACCTTGTAGAAAAAAATTCTGTTAAACCAAAAAATCCTAATTAAGATGATTCTCGTACCAAGTGATTTGTTGCATTTAGTGAATCCAATTAAGAGTCTATATCAGATGCAAGTAAAATATAGTCTCGATTTTACCTCACCCCGCGCAGGCCACGGTGCATATATACAGCCAAACCGAAATTATCGCGGCGAATGTCGAAGGTGGCCGATGTTTTAGTTACAGAACGGCATAGTGGAACATTTCAGATCGGGAGATGTTGAATCATCAGAGGCGGAGTACTAGAGGTTTCGTACGACATAAACCGACGAAAAAGTTGTATTGCGTCAAGCTTATAAGCTAAGCAGTAGCGAAATAAACGAATTTGTATGTCTATACGGGGGTGTTAGTTTATAATAAAAAATTTTAGTAAACATACTTAATGATAATAGAGAAACAACAGTTCATTTAGGAGGTTTTATTATTAATAATTTCTAGGAGGATTTCTAATTTCTAATTTTCTGACAAATCTTGGATCTATCACTTCTGGCAGAAGAGAGGAAAAATAAAAAGTTGTTCAACTGTTTACCCATTTTTTGTTTCCAGAATTTGTCATCTCGGTGGATCTGTTGAGAATGGTAAAAAAAAATATAAAAATATTTATATGAATGAATCGTCGCAAAACTGGCAACAGCCATTGCTGAAAACTGTCTAAATATCCTACCACTTTGAATCGCATAAGTGTTAGATATTTTTTCTAGTAATGAGTATTGGTTAATGAGGCTTCATACTGATTGATATTTTGATAATAATATGTTTTCGATATCTTCTGATTTTGTTTCTATTTTAGAGTACAGGGATCTCCGAAACCGTAAGAAATACGAAGTCGTTTAAATGAGGACAAATTTGCGCATTTATGAGAGCAGTAATATTCTGGAAAAAAATTCCGAAAATCCTTACACTTTTCAAATTTTTTCGAGGAAAACAAAATTTTTGACTTTTTGTTCTTATTTTGCTCTGACTATTTGTGAAGTTACAGGAAAATTTAAAACACATTTCAATGCAACATTTTCCTGCGCATATTGTGGTGTCATCAAAATTTTAATCCGACGTTTCGTCTGTCCTGGACCATCATTAAGTTAATTTTTTTAATACGGACTTGGATTATTTTTCATACTGTTTTGTCGCCTGTTCCATTTCTGACTTCAATGATGTTTACAAACGTTCCTGATGTCAAAAAAAGTAATCATCAATAAACCTTACCCTTCATGCGTCCTTGTCCTGCAATTAATATGTAAAAACAATAAAAAAAACCCGAAATTATTTTATTTACTTTGTTTAAAAATAGCTAAAGAACTAAACAACAAAACAATTAAATCGTTAATCTATGAAAAAATTTCCATTTTACCGTTTCTTATTAATGCATATATTTTAAAAAATGTTCCTATAAAATGGAAGTATCAATGTGTGTCATATCATTCAATGGAAAAGGCGATGAAATAATATGAAAAATATAGTGTTATTTTAAATTTAAACTCCAATATTTTTATCAAATATGAAAGATTATGATGATGTTACATATATTGCTGAATTCAGAAAGAAATTTTTTAAATTGAGTTGAATATACAGGATATATCATTTGGAAAAAAAAATTAAGGCAATTTCCGGTCAAACCGGATATGTATGTGACGCGCATATTCAATCAGTATTCGGAATGTCATATGTCCATTTTCGCATATTAATGCGGGGTGTAATTTTTTTATTTTTTCAGTTTTTCGGCGTTTTCTTTTTATTTGACATTCAATTGTTTTTAATTTTCGGATTCCTTAGAAAAAAGCACATAAGTATAATTTTTGAAGTTTTTTCCTAGGTTAAAAATACAGCAGAAAAATCGAGTAAGGTGCACTTAAAATGATCACCCTGTACATGAAGTTACTGAGCTTAAAATAAATCAAAAATAAAAATTATCATATTCACCTTTCATTGAGCCTTTCATTCTCCATATCAATATTTAGAGACGGCAAAATGGGAAAATTTTCATTTATATTAGTCTCTCCACAGAAATTACCGAAAATAAAAGAAAATTATTACTTTTATTAATTTACGAAAAAAATTCAATTTTCACTAGTACTTACTTTTTATATTTTCTCTTTTGGGCTAATCTTCGATTTTTCGGTTTTCTGCTAGGGTATTTACGCTTATGATATGTTTTTATTTTTCCCATTGTTCTTTCACTGCACTAATAATCACTTTCAATAACACGTCTACTTAGGTGTACACTTGATTTAAAAAAAAATGGTACAACTCTTGTAATCGAAAATCTTAATAGTTTAGTTGTGTGCATATGTCTGTAAATAGGGCTGGCCAGGCATGTCGAGAGGGGGGCGGAGAAGAGGTGATTTACCCCGGACCTGGGTTTTTTGGTGGAGATCGGTTTTCTTTGTGTTTTTAAACTTATTAAACCTTTCTCTTTTATTTTATTCAAATGGAATTTTAAAGAATAATTAGAAAATAACTTTTTCAAAACATTTTCAAGCCTGCCATATTATTGTTTAAAAAAATAATATTTGTTACGGATAATTCTACTAATGGTTGTAATTAAAATACTAACTGAATAATGATAATTCTATTTTTAAAATAAGAACACAAAAATACCACTTGAGATTAAAAAAAAATGTAAACAATGCAAACTGAATATAAAAATACAATAAAAAAATAAAATAAATGAACTTCAATTACGTAATACAGAATTAACTAATATTTTGTCATTGCTCCATTAGCATCTAAAACTGCCTGAAGTCTTGCAGGCATGGACAAAATCAGATTTCTTGCAAGGTCAACTTCTTGCGACAAGTTCTCCCAAGCGTCTTCAATTATCCCTTTCAATTCTTGGGCATTATTTGGATGGTTATTTAATTTTCTTATATGTTTCACCATTAGTCCCCATACATTTTCAATTGGATTTAAATCCGGACTTTTAGATGGCCACGGTAACAACTCTATGTTTTTATTAAGAAACCATTGCCTGACACGATGGGCCGTATGTATGGAGCAGTTGTCTTGTTGGAAAATAAAATTATTTTCCGGAAACACCTCTATTACTGACGGCAACATAATATGGTCTAATATTTCAATATATTTAATGGAATTGAGATGACCACCACTGTTCCAACACCCACCTAACACCTTTAGGCTCATCCAAGCCCAGACATTGACTGAAAACCTTCCTGATATTTGTGGATCGAAAGTATATTTTTCGTCGTATCTAGTGGAAGGAGGTCTATATACGCGAACATGTCCATCGTTACAGGATTTAAAAACCTTTTCCTCAGAAAAGACACTTGTCCCCAGAAGTTTTCATCATTGATTATATAGTTGAGTGCAAAAATAATTCTACCCTGCTTCTTTTCTTTTGAAAGTTTGTATTTTTTAGCCGCTGAACAACTCTTCAAGTCGCTTTGTAGTTTTATTCTTCTGCAAGCAGTAGATACCGAAGCAGGGAAATTTGTCTCTGAAATTGCATTTACTGCAGTCTGAAAAGGGTTTTCTAATAGGTGATTTATAAGATTTTCATCTTCTTGATTATTGCTCTTTCTGGGCCTACCGGAACCAACTTTACGGGATACCGTTTGGTTGGTTTCCCATTGTTTTTTAACACTCATTCTTGTGGTTTTACTTACATTGTATTCAGCAGCAAGTCTTCTTATGGACCAACCATCTTCAATTTTAGAAACAATTCGAAATTTTTGAATATCTGTTAGATGTCGAACCATTTTTAACAATGACTCCACTGATTAACGTCAAAGTGACATTTGTAAGATTATTAATATCAATCAAAGAACGAATGATTTACATAGCTAAAAGAAAGTGTACCAGTTTTTATTGAAATCAAGTGTACCCACTTTATAACAAATAAGTAAATTTGAGATATCTCTAGAATACACACGCCACTGTTGTTTACGCAAATCGCAACGTGGTTCCTAAGTGCCCGATTCCCCCTCCCGCAAACGAGTCCAGTGTATGCAAGTGCATCCGTGTTTCCGAAATATCATGCGAGATGGCAGCTATTATCGGAATATAGATATGCAGTTTTTAGTTTTCTAATAAATTTATTTTTAACTAATCCAAGAGTTGGGTCACGTGAATATAAACGTTACAAACAGTGACTAATGTCGGAATGTTAAAAAATTTGGATACAAAATATTTAAAATGTATGCGAAAATTTTTTGACGACTCTGAAAAAAAAAATACATTCCGACATTTTACACATATTTTTGAAAAATCTTGTAAAAATCGCACTCAAATTGGATAAATTTTAAACGAGATATTCGAGAATTATGATTTAATAGGGTATATAAGACTCTTAAGTGTAAAAATCAGCAGCGTTAAATACATTAAAAATGGTGGAATACTTCTCTATTGTAATAAATCTGACAAAGTCTCTAAGCTTAAAAAAATTGCACAAGAAAAACTCTTCTTTAATTATGAAATTCATGTACTAAAAAATATTCTGCCTCAGCTAAATATTGTTGGACTTATGAGTATTTATATCTTAGTATCCTACTTCAATACATCCGAAAACAAAACGAAGAAGACATCTTTATTCCTACTGCCGAATGTTCAACTCTCCGTATTTTACCAACTAAGAACACCAAACATATTTTCAAGCTACAGTGCAGGTAGATATGTCCACATACAATAGATTATTATTTCATGGTCATTTATTGATTGGATTAGATAGCTGTCCTATTTATGATGCTATTCCTGTTCTTCGATGTTTCAAATGAAATTAGTTTTTCACACTAAAAATTTCTGCAAAAATAGCCTAAACTGTGTTTTCTATGCCACACGATTTAGAAAACTGTCACCGTGATAGTCAATATCAATGTAGTAACTGCCTCAGCATCAAGTAGAAATGGAAATTATACATTAACACCAATCATGCCATCTGGGGTTATGAAAACTGTACAGCAGATAAAAAAGGCTATAGAAACACTTAAATCTGATTTATTTGGGACATCCCATAAATAGCAATCACAAGTAACTCCATTCTTCTGAAATTTTAAGCATGATACCAACCTTTGTTTCCAAAGTTACTCCAACAAATCATCTATATATTACTAGAATATGCGCGGTGTCAATTATATTTCAGCTCTTCGTCCTCTAGATCACTAGGTAGTACAGTTATTTTGTGCTTGTGGCCACAAGGTTTAAAGAAGAAGAAGAAGAATTTTGACATTCCTATTTCCCGCCGTATCGTGAGTCATAAAGTTTTTTTATGATAAAAGGGGTCACAAGACCCTGAAGTATGTCTTTTCTAAAAGAAATTCTACGATTAAGACCTCCAATAAGAAGATATAACTTTATGGAATCCACAAATAGTTTTGAATCTCTTAAACAGTTGGTACCCTAATGAAGAACTTTCACTAGATAGATTAACGAGGAAGTAAGTAACGCTCTTGGCTCTAATTACATTCCATTAGATGCAAACATTAACACGTATAAAGGTGGAAAATATTATTTCTAGTAACAGAATACAGATTTTAATTCCAGACCATATAAAAACCACATCAACAAGAAGTATGCAACCATGTCTACACTCTTTTTTCACTAAAAAAACCTGAGATTTGTGCCGCTTCAACTCTAATGAACTATATCGAAAGGACTGCCTTATTTAGGAAGGAAGTGCAGGATTATTTATTTTTTACAATCAAACAACCGCATCAGTCCTCCTCTACACAAACTATTAGTCGCTGGATTAAGAAAACTTTAACGGAAGCAGGAATTAACACTAGTGTAACATATTCTTGTTTCATCACCCGGACTAAATTATCCTAATCATTGACTTGTTTGCTAACAATTTTAAAAATGCGTAAGGCATTACCCTCAAAAAAGATCCCGTGCAAGATTAAAAAGTTTTATCAACGTTTCGAGATTTGCAATACTCAGCAACTTGTTCCAAAAATGAATTAAAACTGATTCTATCACCTTTCCCCTTAAATTTTAAATTCCATTGATAAACGGGTACACTTTTAAAATTACTCTTATAAACCATATTATTATCAGCTACTGCTGCTGCTTGAGCACTAAAATTATCAGTTGCATAAAATTCCTACTTTTCTTTTTCATGGCTGTGCTTGTGTTCTTGCTAGGCCTTTAACCATTCTTTTCAATCTCTCATTGAGACTTCATACTTTTCCGACCATATTAAAGCCGAACAAAATTATTCCTATTTTTAAAAAAGGCGACAAGCAGGATATACAGAACTACAGACAAATCACAATTATGAACAATTTGAAAATGTTACCTTATGAACGAATTTTTAACCACATGCAAAATCAGATTACGGAATTTCCGCATGGCTTTATAAGTAAAAGATCTACTACAACTATTCTGTTTTGTCTTACTCAATACATAACTACTGCCTTTGATGCCAATACACATGTCGATGTTATTCACACCAACTTTTCGAAAGCCTTCGACAAACTGGACCATAACATTTTACAAATGAAACTCACAAAATTTGGTTTTTCTTAATTCTTACAAAAATTGTTCAGCACTTATCTTGAAAATGAATCACTGTTTGTACAATGTTATGGTCTTAAATCAGCTAAATTAACAACAACAACAGGAGTGCCTCAAGGCTCTGTATTAGGTCCGCTTTTTTCAATCTGTTAATGATATAGTTGCTGATGATGACATGCCATGCCTTCTATACGAAGATGACATAAATTGTATAAAACGATTAACACAGTAAATGACAGCATAATTCTGCAAGCAGCGCTTAGTAAGATACACAGGTGGTATGTTGCTAACAACTTACTGTTAAGTGCTAGCTAATGTAGTTGTGTGACGTATTCTATAAAACAAAATAATATTGTTTTTAACTATTCCGTAGATAACTCTACTTTACCTAGATTTAATTCAAATCATGACCTTGGTGTTACATTTGACACAAGGCTTAATTTTAATAGTCACATACATATTACAAATGACTGTTTCAAAATGTTGGATTTCATAATAAGAAGTTCTCATGATTTTAATAATACTGACACGATTATACTGCTCTATGAAGATTATATCAGATCTAGACTTGAATATGATTCCGCTATTTGGGCCTCCATATGATAATATTTAGAGTAAATTCAAAGGCGTTTCCTTAAATATCTATGTTTTAAATAGGATGGAGTCTATCCAGCTATAGGTTACTCACATGATAAATCTCCTTAACATATTTTCAGTAACTCTCTTGAAGTTTGCAGAAATATATCTAAACTTGTATTCCCTTATAAATTAATTCTTGGTTTAACTGATTGTAGTGAAATTTTACAGATGCTTAGTTTTCATGTTCCCAGATCGACATCTAGACAAAATATTATATTTTATTTGCCCACGCCTAGAACAAATGTTCAGAAATACTCATCTACTCACCTCTGTTTAGAATATGTAGTAATTGTAATAATTTTAGCAGTCTTATTGAAATCTTTAACTACAATATAGCTTCGATAAAGAAATTAAATTTATAAGTTTTATACGGTTCTATCATTGAACTTATGTTTTTTTTTTATTCCTGCAATATTTATATTATGTTAATTAGGTATTTCTCTTTGTGATGAATGTATTTTTACTTCCTACCCTGTAAATGGAATTTGTATCTGTTGGGTAATGTATAATAATAAATAAACAAATAGAAAAATTAGAAAAGTCACCAACTTTATTACTCAGTTTAATTTTAATGTACCAACATCAAAAATATTCACGAAAACTATCGTCAATTTTATTCCTTATTACAAACGTCCAAGGGGCGAAACTGTGTTTAAATATTGTATACAAAACTTATTACTCAATTAAAAACTTCCCTGACATCTTTTAGATTATCCCAAATTTTCCAATGAAGTTCCACGGACTTTTCCAAAACTTCTTTATGTCTAAATAAAACTTTCCTAGCACTTATGAACGTCTCCTGAATTTAGCTGGAAAGGACAACACGGAACAAAAATAATTATTTCTCATAATTTTGGCAGCAAAGAAAAAGAATATATGTGCAGTTTTTTAATATATCTAATTTAATCAATGAGCCTTTCCCATATAATCGAAAATGATGTTATTAAATTATAAATAGCTAACTTACTCCAAACAATAACTGTCAGTGGTGAGAGGTACAGTTTATTACAAACTTAATTGCAACATAAAAAACGTCGGATTCTTTAATCTCTTTTTATCACCGCCAAAGATGCCGACGTTTTTACTTTCTTTTACCTAATATAAGGAAGTATACTATAATCGTGATTTTTTTCGACCTCAGATTTTGATTGATATATACGTTCCGAACCTTCCTGAATTCATTCTGACCATTTTCCGAATGATGTCTGTCGGTGTGCGTGCGTGTGTGTATGTGTCTATCCGTAATAACTCAAAAAATAATGGGAGACTTCCCAAATTTGGCAGTTAAGATTGTCAACAATATTTTAGGTGACACATTAAATTTGGTGAATGTGGTACCACCAGAAGAGACATAATGAATGAAAGAAGAAAAAAAGGTACAACTACGGGACGAATCTCGACGAATTATAATGAAAAAGCATAACTTTATGAAAAAAAATCTGTCCGCATGCCTGTAGTATCGCGATAGCAGCCACAGTTTTTAAGATAAAGCTTTCAAATTTGGTACACTTGTTCTAAAGGCCAAAGACAATGAACAATTCGGTGATGAGCAAAATTGGGCAGCTGAAAGGGGTCCACGGGACCCAAACTTTTTTGTATTTGACTTTACAAAAAAAATATATTCTTGACGAAAGATTATAAATCATATCTACTATATCAAGCGAATAAAATATATTTTCCAAGTACTTAAATAAAGCTGATGTAAACTGAAATTTTGTACGCATTTGACCTCATAAAATGGGGTTAGGATAAATCTGGCAGTTTGACACTTGAAATATCTAATTTAGTTACAAAAATGTCAATGTCAATAAGAAGAAATTATTACAATATATGACATGAATTATTATTGACAATATCGAAGGACGCTGATAATTATTAAAAAATGTTTATGAAAAATTTCAAGGTTTAAAATTTATTTGAGGTAAGTGAAGAATTAAACAGAATGATTTTTTTCAGATCAGGATGATATATACTGATATAAGAAAGTTATGTGCTGGCCACTCAGATATTTGTAAAGGCAAATACAAAAAAAGTTTGGGTCCCGTAGACCTCCTATCAGCCGTCCAATTTTGCTCATCACCGAATTTTTCGTTGTCTTTGTCATTTAGAACGTGTGTACCAAATTTGTAAGCTTTACCTCAAAAACTGTGGCTGCTATCGCGATACTACACACATGCGGACAGACTATTTTTCATGAAGTTATGTTTTTTCATTATAATTCGTCGAGATTTGTCCAGAAATGCAATAAAATTTTTTAATTTTTTTCCCGAAATTGTACCTTTTTTTTCTTTCATTCATTATGTCTCTTCTGGTGGTACCATCATCACCAAATTTAATGTGTCACCTAAAATGTTGTTGAAAATCTTAACTGCCAAATTTGTGCAGTCTCCTATTTGTATATTTTGAGTTATCGTGGATACACACACACGCACTCACGCACGCACGCACCCACGCGCCCACGCGCGCGCCCGCACACACGCTCGAACGCACGCACGCACGCACACATTCTAACTTGCTTCAGGATGCACTCGAATCATCGACATTCAGTACCGAGTAAATAATTATAACAGCTTTACCCACTGGGCTACCGTGATTCGTTAATTTTTTTCAAATATTACATTTATAAATTTAACTGTAGCCATAATTATGATCAAAGCGAATTCAAAACAGAGTGTTACATGCAGTGCAGTGCCTTTTTATACAAAACACTATGGGTTATTTTCATTCGTTTTCAATTTGGTTTGTTTCTTGATCTAATGTTGAGACCTTTTGAGACAGGTGATTCCGAAATAAATCAAAGAAATACAGCCTAGAATCTGAGTGGGTATATAAACAGATTTCTCGTATTTTTTGGTAACTTTCAGACAAGTAAAAAAGTAATAAAAGTTTCCCTAAAACACTCCGTCGTCAACGCAACTAATAGCCGCATTATTTGCCTGATAAGTAAGCGTACATATTCCATATTTACGGTGCAACAAAAAATTATTGCATGTTTCTGAATAATGTTAAAATGTAATCATTTTTACCTATATGTTCTATTGTGTACTGCCGTTCAGTGGTCATTTTAAGGTAGTTTTGATTAATACATTTCTAATAATTAATCCGTACCTAGTAAAATAAATTCTCACTTGAACATGAAAGACGTTCGTTTTGTTAATCACACAAATTAACTAAACTTCAGCTAAGTCGTCAATCAAACAAAATCCCACTTTAGAAGATAACCTAGTATGCTTGCTTTCTCCGGGATCTCTCAATCGGGAAGCAAGTGTCATTAAGACCGATGTAATTAGGAAAAAGCCTATTTGACAGTTATATGGTGTTGTGTGTCGATGATGAAGTTTAATTAAAGTATGTACAAAATGCTCTCCCTGATTTTCAACACCAGTTCTGACCGTTTTTGCAACAGACTGACTGACTTGTGAAAACGTCAACATTTTGGCGATTGTGTACCACAGCATGTTGCATTCTGGTTTGTATATTCGCGATTGTATTGATTGATGTAGCTGCGACACTACTACTTAGCGCTTCACTATATATCGGCACCATATCGGTTTTTTCACTTAAAGTAAAAGCCATTTTATTATTTCTCGTTCACATTTAACACCGAATTATTATCAACACAATATCAACAAACCGGTAATATCGACAATGTATCGATCACTGAGGAGATATATACGCCTAATTACACAATTGCATAATTACACAAATAAGAATTTTTGCTGCATAAAATGATTTTAACATTGATATCAATCTGTTAAAATATTACGTTAAAATTTGTTTTAGTACCTTTTAAATTTTAAGATTTTTTTTCTCGAAAACTAGCGTTTCAAATTTTTTCATGTTTTGAGAAAGTTGTTATTATATTGAGATGGATTTTTCTTCAGATTATTTCTGAATCACCCTGTACTTTCTTTCCAAAAAAATATACAATACGAGTATCTAATTTTATCTTTTGTACATGTGCTTTAAATTAAATACCTATCTTATAAACAACAACAACAGACTTATTCTCAAACTATTTGATTATTATCACACGATTGGCGTTATCAACTTTTTGATCAAAAGATCTGCGATTTTCTTTTCGTAGTGCTGTCTGATTTGATTGGGCAACCTCTTAGACGGTTTGACCGAATAGTTCCCAAACTTAGCATACTAAACTCTTCACAGAGATAAGACGTGAGCTCCAGGCTTGAAAAAAAATTGTCAAAATATACCACTAAATGTATCCTCCCCATCATATGGTATAAAATCATATACAATTTACCATATCTTACAAATATTTTGAAGCTCCACTTTTTTGGTTTGTGCTTTATGTACTGCCGATTCGAATCGGCCTTGGAACACTTATATGGCACCATCCTTTCATCAACAGAATTTCTGAATTCAGGTTCAATTTTGAGGCTATTTTGTCTAACTCGTTCCAGAATAGGCCTCACTTTGCAGTACCAGTCAGTATTTGTGTGTTCATTGTTGACGAAATGAGGATGATGACGCAGTGCTTGATACCTTCTCAGGGGCATTATGTCAGCAACAGGAGCAAAACGTGTATCTTGGACCCATTAATCTGTGTATGCCGGCATATCTACAACACCCATCGTGATTTGTACGCCCAAATAATCTTGAATTTCTTCAAAATTAGTGTCGACACATCTGCTGAACTGTTGAGTGGAACATAGATTGGTCTGAGCTATGATGTTATCACTGAAAAATATTTTAAAATATTTTAGATGTGATTCTAAATTTTGAGGGTTTGTGAATTGATCTTCATCTATCTATATTTCATACTCGAAATCGTCGCTAGTCCACTCAAGCTCTTTTACGGTTTTGGCGGTGTTCTTTTTCACTTGAGGGACAGGATTTATAACAGACGGTGTTGAAACTGTATTACGTTTCCTGATATTCGCCGATGTTGTTCAACGCATCTCGTAAGATAAATGATTTTTTACATCTCAATTACAAAAAAACCAGTAGCATTCATCCAGGTATTTATTTAACATATCAAAACAAACATCTCATTTAACGATATATCATATAAATTATAAGAAACAATTAGCAAATCATTAATAAACAATAAACTTACCGACTGACGTACTGGTAATCCACCACTAGCAGCCATATTTTTTTACACAATAATAAACAACTTGAGCAAATAATGGAGGGAAATTCAAATAAAATCAGTTAACAAATTATACCTTCTTGGTGTTTAATGTATCCTGTAGTGCACAATGCTAAAATAGAGCAGGTAAATCAAAATTGGTTGGTCTACAAAATTTTGTAAAATATATATCTTAGGAGATATACCACCTATTAAACTACATACTAAATAATAAATAATGAATTAAAGAAAACAAAAGTACATAAGAGCAAATAATTAATTTGTGAGATTATGTTTTATTTTGTCAATTATTTTTCATACAAATATCATTAGGAAGATTACCAATTACCTATCTATTTCGCTAAGCTAGATTGAGACAAATAATCACCGCATATATCTGGTGTATGTATTGTCTACTCACATGTAGCCTCTATTCATAGAGTTAAAAACACTCTTATTGAAACATCCGCATCATTAAGAGATGAGCATTTAGAATTAAATTCAGCTAACCTGTAACGAAGTGATTTTATTTTATTAAGTTAAGTTAGGTGGCTAGGTTTTGAAAAAATATTTTACCCATTATGGTGCTACGCTTTTAATTAATAACAGTTAAATTGTTAATTATAGATAGGTAGTATTGATATGTTTTTATGAACATTCCACGTAGGCCAAGTGGCCGGCAGTAAGCGAAACGCGACGCACGCATTGTGTCCCCGGCACCCTTATGCCCGCGCTAACATGAGGGAGGCCGAGACTGAAAATAATTAAATTAGTTTCCGTCCAGCTACTCAACGAGGAACCACGCCGGCCAGCACAGTAAGTAAACTCGTGAGTATAAGGATATATTGGTATTTAAATTTCATGCGGAATTATTCTAAGTCGATGAACGGGTGACGTAGTTGTAATAACCCGCGCATGACTACCGTATCTCATCCTACTTCTGCGTTTTAGCAGTGTTTAGTAGCATGAGGATTTTATCATTAAATTAGTTCCCGTCTGAGCTCCAACCGAAGCACCACGCCGACTTGGATAGTAAGTAAACTTGTGAGTATAGAGGTACATAGGTATCCAAAGGTAATTGCGAATTTTTCTAAGTCGATAAACGGTGACGTAGTTGCAATATTTCGCGCATGACTACCGCGCTCATCCTACTTCTGCTTTTTGGCAGAGTTTAGTAGCTTGAGGATTTTGGAGAGTATCCGAGAACAGTCCGTTGCTGCCGCCCGTACCGTCCAGACGTGCCGACCCCGACCGCTCCAGAGAGGAAGCCAGCACAGGATCCGGAAGTAGGTAGCAAGGTTTGATAAAGGTTTGGTAAATAATCGGTATTACTTGGCTGGTGAGTACTTTCCGGGCTTTATTTTTTAGAGTTAGTGAACCGCGAGCGCTAAACGTATCCGCCTCATATCCTTCCTTAGAACGGGAGAGCGGCCGAAGGTTGGAATTAGAACCGCGTTCCACCGCGTTACACCGCGTGTTCTCCAGGCCACCTGAGCACGTAAAAATTCTGCAGGGTGACTTGGAGATACTAGCATTTGATACCGCGTGTCCTCTAGGCCACCTGCGTGCGTTTTTTTGGCAGGGTGATTTAGAGGGATTTCCGTAACCGCGTGCCTGCCAGGCCACCTGAGCACGTAAAAATTCTGCAGGGTGACTTGGAGGTATCGTCCGTAATCGCGGGTCCGCCGGGCTACCTGAGCACGTAAAAATTCTGCAGGGTAGCTTGGTAACTTTGACCATACCGTCGTCGTCTTAGATTTGCAACCGTTCGGCTTGCCACTCCTTCCCCCCAACTTGAACCGCGTTATACCGCGTGCCCTCCAGGCCACCTGAGCACGTAAAAATTCTGCAGGGTGACTTAGAGGTACTTCCGTAACCGCGTGCCTGCCAGGCCACCTGAGCACGTAAAAATTCTGCAGGGTGACTTGGAGGTATCGTCCGTAACCGCGGGTCCCCCGGCTACCTGAGCACGTAAAAATTCTGCAGGGTGACTTGGAGGTATCGTCCGTAACCGCGGGTCCCCCGGGCTACCTGAGCACGTAAAAATTCTGCAGGGTAGTTTTGGAGTTTGACCATCCCGTCGTCATCATCAATTCGCCACTGTTAGGCTTGTTACTCCTTTCCCCCCCCTTACCGTAACCGCATTCAACCGCGTGCCCTCCAGGCCGCCTGAGTCCGTTTTCTTTGGCAGGGCGCTTTGGAGGAACTAGTTGGCATATCATAAGACCGAAACCAGCCATCAGCCAAGCGATAATAGGTAACCGCGTTAGATAGGCATAGTTTGCTGGAATTGGCGCTTGCTTCCCCTCCTGGTATCCGTCCGCCGTCTGCTTAATTCATCACTGCTTACCGTTTCACCGCTTCATTCACCGGCGTACCGTATCGCACCGCTTGACCGCCCGCTTACTGCCCCGCTTGTCCGTAGTTAAGACCGTAGTAGTATAAGACCGCTTGTAGAATAAGACCGCCTGTAGTTAAGACCGTTGTAGTATAAGTTGTAGTTACTAAGGTGTGTATAAACTGTAAATAAGAATTAGTGTGTAAAATAAATGTACATATATTGAATGAGAGTCTGTTCCTTAACTGTAGTATGTAAGTTCCCTTTTTCCCGACCCCTGGCTTAGCCGTATCTTCACTGCAGTTGCCCGGCCTCTATCGTCCCGCCGATAGAGTAAAGTGGTGTTTCTGCACTCTAAACAGAAACTGGCGCCCGAGATCTCCGTACAGTGTGCACCGCCGTAGTGTTGGGCGTCAAAGTGACACTTCTGCTCTTGGGTAGAGCAACGAAGTACGTCACAAACCGTTGGAAAATAAAGTTTTTTTATCGTGAAAAAAAAAAAGATTTAGCAAAATACGTATATGGTATTTTGAAAGAACTTTTCAAAAATGCAATTGTGAGAAAACGCTATTGAATATTTTAAGAATATTCGTATTACTTCATGCTAATATTTTGTAGCTTTTATTCTCTAAGTTCCAATTTTTTTCAACCAGAATAACTATGAACATCCTAGAAACAGCATCCGTAAACAAATAAGTGCGCCAAAATCGAGGAATATGGTTTTTAATTATTTTAAATTTCAGATAAATCAGACAAAGTGAGTTAGATTTATTTCAGCCAAATTACTATAAAAAAAAGATATGCAACTGACACAAAATTTTTCTAACATTTAAATGAGGTTGTAACTCTTCTGGTAATTAACTGTGAAAACTGAAATAGAAAATCAACCCTATATGACATTTTTCATATTCAAGCTCATAATCAAAAGTCGGATTAATTATTGCTGAAAATAGTTCAATAGGACGTCTATAAATAGTCCTTGAAATCACGATTATTGCTTTATAAATAATATTAATGTTTATTATCTTGTATGCTGAGACATAGGTCTGTTGATTTGGTCTTTTAGCAGATAAACGTGGTGCGTGGTGCTAAAAATGGCTTAGCCGGCTATAAGGACAATCTACTGATAGACCGCTGTATTAAACAGGATTCTGTGAAATACAAGTGGAATCTACCAATGGCCGTATCGATTACCATAAGGCACTTCACAACATCTCATGAACTAGAACTTGAACCTTGTTCCACTTGCTCCAATGTCTTGCGGTATCAGCACCACTGATGAGATGTATCGAACAACTGCTACCGCTCTGGAGAATCCGCTTCACCATTACATCAGGTGCACAGTGGGTCACAATGCAGCAGGTAAAATTTAAGAGTGGAGTTTTCCAGAGTGATTCCCTAAGTCCTCTCCTCTTCTGCATCGCATTGCTGCCGTTATCTGTGTGGCTTCACCTAAGCCGCTGATACAAATACTCTTCACCCAGCGACCGGAAACATAAGGTCATCCATCTGTTTTTATATCGATGACTTTAAACTTTGTCTCAAAATAGCGCGAACTTCAAAGCGCTGTTAGTGTGATCGAAGAGTAAACGTGGGATATTGGTATGGAATTTGGGTTGGATGAATATGTAGTCGTCCACCTCAAAAGAGAACGAAGCGGGGAAGTCTCTGAAGAAACGCAGCTTGAAAACGAAAGCATCCTATGCACGAATTTCTTAATACAATTTGGATCTCCAATTCGTATTGCTCGATCTTGTCAAAATATCCCTATACAGGGTGTCTCACCAGGAACTGCATCGATCGATACAGGGAAAAGTACGCACCAGAAAATTTTGAAAATTTAGGGAGTTACTAACGGCGCGGCGGTGTGGCCAATCCAACTAAAACAATTACAAGCATCTAGCACTTCCGGTTATACCGAAGGTCGATACCGACTTGCTTATTATAAATGGAACACCCTATATGTTTTAGGGTTTTCGAAAAGAAAAACATGTAGGATACCCTATGCTTAAACCCAGCCGTTTCAAAGATATTTGACATTTTAAAAAAATTTTGACAGGTGTAATAGTTGACAATAACCTTTGTAACTTTCTTCGTGTAAAAGATACTCATTCGCTCTACAGTTTAAAGAAATTCAATGATAGTATACCGAGTGTTCCATTTTTGACGTTACATTTTGTAAACCTCAAACCGCGAAAACTTGCTTAAGTCAAATGGAACACCTTGCATTTCTTTCATTAAGTTATGTATAATTAAATTCCTTTTTTTCTGATATAAGTATTAGGTTTAAGTTACAACTTTTTTGAAATATTTGCGATTTTCTTAGACATACAAGAATTTTTATCAAATTAACCATGATTAGAAACAATCGGTAATGTCAGTCATTCTCTTATGTCAAAAAATGCCACCACGTTTAAATTACACCCACGAAGACTTTTTGAATTTGTTTATTATTTATGGATTTATTACTAGATATCCACAAAAACGGAAAATAATACTAAACACTGTAACATGCCTATTAATTGGATTGAGGACACTTTGCATAAACTAAAATAGCCAAGATAAAATCAACTAAAAACATGATTCCATTTTAATTTAATAATTGTTTAAAATTCCACCCTCGAACCTTCACACATTTTTTCGCACCTTCGGATTAGTTCTTCATGGGTAGCTCTTCTAATTGAATCCTGTGATAAGTTTTGAAACGCATTTCTTACTCTCTGCATACAATCTTCAATAGTGGTTAATAGGCCCTCATAAACTTTATTTATAATAGTTCCCCAAATAAAATTATCTAAAATTGATAAATCGGGCGAGCGAGGAGGCCATTGGCGATCCATTGATCGGAAAAAAAATATTTATCAAATACGCGTTATGTTTGGGAGCACCGTCGTGCTTATAAAAAATGTTTCTATGTTTGGCGAGAGGTAAATTTTCTAAATAGTTATCATTTAAATTTTGTAAAATAGATCCTTCACCTAAAAAAAAAAACAAAAACAGAAAGTTAACTATACATAATAGCAGAAGAAGAAATCTTTATAACTTACTGTTTCTTATGACACAGTAAACATTAAACTGCCAACTTTCTTGAAAATATCGCTCTCTGAACACATGAAGATTCGAGTCACTACAACAATTTTTGGTAAATTTAGCTTCATCTAACCATATAATATTTCCCAAGTAAGAATCATCGCCTACAGACCTTATTAAAAAAAATTCTCTTAGGATATCTGTTTCTTTTAATCGTTGAACCATTTAGAACGAAGTCGGGTGAAATTTATGTTTGATTAAGATCAGCGAACTGAATCTTTGCATAGTCCCGATTCCAGAGCAGCTTGTCTTAATGACATAATTAAAAATGCATGAAAATATCCCAGAATTGCTCTTTCCACGTTTTCTTCATTAACAATAGACTTCCGCTTTTGAATTCTTGACTTGACAGAGCCATAGTTTTTTAAAATTATCCAGTATGCGTTTTACAGTGTTTGGTGACGGTTTCCATCGAGTACATCGAGTAGCAAATGTACTACAAGTTCTTGATATTACATATTACTTTATCACATTCTCCATAAATAATAAACAAATTCAAGAAGTCTTCTTGGGTGTAATTCAAACGCGGTGGCATTTTTTGACATAAGAGAATGACTGACATTACTGATTGTTTCTAATAATGGCTAATTTGATACAATTTTACTAAAAATTTAATTATACATAACATGATGTAAAAAATACAGGATGTTCCATTTGACTTAAGCAAGTTTTCGCGGTTTGAAGTTTACAAAATGCAACGTCAAAAATGGAACACTTGGTATATTACTATTGAATTTCTTTTACCTTATGTTCTTTCTGCATGCCAAAAAGCAAATGAGTTATCTTTTACACGAAGAAAGTTATAAAGGTTATTCTAAACCATTACACCTGTCAACATTTTTTTTTAATGTCAAATATCTCTGAAACGGCTGGGTTTAGGCATAGGATGTGTTTTTGACTCAGAATTTTATGCTCTTTTCGAAAACCCTAAACTATATAGGGTGTTGCATTTATAATAAGCAAGTTGGTATCGACTTTCGGTATCACCAGAAGTGCCACATACTTATAATTATTTTATTTGGATTGGCCACACTGCCGTTAGTAGCTCCCTAAATTTTCTGGTGCGCACTTTTCCCCATATGGATCGATGTATTTCCTGGTGAAACACCCTGTATAGACGACCGCCATACTCTGGTTTTTAATTGGTGACCGTTAGTAATTTTGTGTTGTGTGATATGATGTGACTGGATTTATTAATTAATGTACTTTTTTGCCTGATTTGCTAGTTTTATTAGATCTGTTCTATATTTATTGGTTTTTGGGTGGCATTTGTGGTTATTGTTTAGTGTGGGCTTCACTGTGCACTTAATTAAAAATTTATTGTTTCGTTCCTAGTTGCGAAAATTCCACCAGAAAAAAAGAGAAAGGTGCAACATTCAATTCTTACGTCTAGTAGTATTCAAAGACCAGAAAGTTTTGTTTGAAAACTGGATAGTTTTGTAATTTTTGATAATAAAACATAAATCGAGTTGTTTTTCTCTTCAAATAGTATGTAATTAATTTATAATATACGAGTATGATAATAACACAACTTATCTGCCAGATGCCATAATCACGGAAACAGACTAACTTATGGTAAACACTAGTTAAATTTCCGCGGGTTCATAACCTTCTGTAATTGGTCAACATGTAACCAATATAAATTTCCCACATTACGGCAGCCATGTAGGGGGATATGGAATTTGTATTGTACTAGAGATCCAGATTATATTAATGAATTCGTGATCCTTCGACATCTGGATGAGACCTATACATACCAGGATATGTAACAACGGTCCATCGCAGTAAAACAAATTCTCTCCGCGACAAGTACAGACACTGACTCCGAATGATTTGATCTTCAGAACTTTCGAGGAAGAATAAGATGTCTGCTACTAATATACTTGCCGCTCCAGTTTTGCTCTAGCTGCTCTGACTTTAGAGTAGTGAAGTGGACGGTAGACGAGCTGCGCCAATTAGACAGAGATACCCGCAAGATGATGAATATTCACAGCCTGGATCGGCCGTTCTCCGTGTGTACCACCCAAGTCAGGGGGAGGGGGCAAGGACTCTTAAGCCTCGAGTGTATGCATGACAGAATAATACTGAGTATGGTATACTCATAAGCTCGGTGACTCTCTTATATCTTGTAAAACATAATGAACATTTAGGAGTGGGAGCAAGATTGTTGAAGGCATTAAAGAGAGCCGCAAGTAAACTCATCCTCGTAATCGACACCAGACAAGACGTCGGCGAGGTGCTGACGTTGAATCAGTCACTGAACTTCGGCCGAATCGTCTGAGAGTCTTAATAAAAGCTGTGGAACAGGAAATCTGTTTCGGCAGTACGTTGATAAACTCAAGCTTGGTGTCTTCTTTAACAACATGGAAACACTGGGTTTATCAACCAGGCTAATATTCCCCTTTGTAAGGTCATCCAAGCTTAACTCGGAGACTGAGGGCTTCATTGTGGCCTGTCATTATTGTGTTATTAATCTACCGTAGACGCTTGTAGTCTGCAGAGATTCCAGATATCATTTACAGAACCTGGCATCGGGCGCTGGAATCGTTCATGCACTTACTCTCAGCATATCTCATATATGCAATTAGAGCTATCATTCACCAACATAATGTAGCATTACCAATACTATATTATCACCTAAGGCATTCATATGGGATTGACCAGACACAAGTGCTGTCTTACGTCTCCGGAGATATTGATCAGGCTAGTCGACAAGCCTGACATAGTCCTCCTCGATCATCAACTCAAGGTGATGTATGTCATCGAAAAAATCGAAAGTTAGTGTCACTTCCGGCGACACCGGAAGTGGAAAAAAATCACTTGTATGACAAAAAGTGCCGCTTATTATATAAATAGAATATCCCAAATTTCAATCAATTATCTTCACAACTAAAGGAGCAAAGGGGGTGTGCCATGATCCTGTATATGTATATGTATATATTATATATATATATATATATATATATATATATATATATATATATATATATATATATATATATATATATATATATATATATATATATATATATATATATATATATATATATATATATATATATATATATATATATATATATATATATATATATATATATATATATATATATATATATATATATATATATATATATATATATATATATATATATATATATATATATATATATATATATATATATATATATATATATATATATATATATATATATATATATATATATATAAATATCAACAAAATTATCTCCACATTTGATTATAAAGGCATTCATGTGATGTGATTTTCCCTATTTACCTTATACAAATGTTTTATTTATTGAATAACATCCTCAATGCTCCTCAATTTAATTCGTTTCTTAATAATTTAGTGGTTGAACACCAAACGCAGATATGCCAAAATGTTGTCGTCTGGGTAAGTCAAATAATAAAAACGCAGATGCTTAGTATCCATTAAGAGAGGTTCATTATAACCCACCACTCTAATAATTACATTAAGCAATTCTGGTGTAAACCACACCACCTCACGCTATCTAAAATTAGATAACGTCATTTATTATTGAGTATGGGTAAGATTGTAATTAACTGTTTGACGGTAGACCAGACTAGTTTGGAAAACTGATAATGAAAATGGCTCGTAACAAATTATTACTAAGCGAATAAAATGTTCGTATTAAGCTTTCATATAGGATTACCAGCCACGAGGTTAGCTTGATGCTGTTATTGATTTCAAACAAAATTACTTTAATTAGAAAATTTATTGAATTTTATGTTAGTATAATAAACTCCACAGAAATTAAACAACCCCCGAATCCAAAACCGAAACTATCTAGAAGGGGGTTACCCTTAGGAAAACATGTACATATAACTATTCTCATCGACATTACCAGTGCAAATGACGGGAATCCAACCCAAAGCAACAATAGAAAGATTTCTAATCACACTTGCCATCGGGCGCTCTTGCCAACTACCCCACCGCGACGGTGTAGTAAGAAAAAAAATCTTTTTTTATAAATATTTCCCCCTGTCAAAATGAGTTTCAATTTAAAATAATTTAAAACTAAACAGGACATTTTTAGGGTTTAATATACTGGATTATATATATATATATATATATATATATATATATATATATATATATATATATATATATATATATATATATATATATATATATATATATATATACAGGAAGAAAAGGATAATGGGTATTGCCCGCAAAAAAGGATGAATCCGTCGACACGTGTTTCTGAGTCACTACTCGTAATCATGACGGCTATAAGGTTTCCTTTTGTGTTGTTGAACCTAAGTTGTACCTATCCTTACAACTTATAGCCGTCATGATTACGAGTAGTGACTCAGAAACACGTGTCGACGGATTCATCCTTTTTTTGCGGGCAATACCCATTATCCTTTTCTTCCTGTTACATCTCATCCCGCAGTGACCTTCTATTCATATATATATATATATATATAATATATATATATATATATATATATATATATATATATATATATATATATATATATATATATATATATATATATTTTATATATATAGCAATCGCAACGAACTAATTTATAACTTTCAATATGAAGTTCAATGCTTAATACATCATCTGTAGTTCATGCTTTGCACAATAATATGTTTCGATTGTAACATGCAATACTTGTTGTAACTTTATATTTATTACTAACTAAGCTCTGATTATTTACATATATATCTGAAAAATACTAAATATTAAAGGATGATTGGTTAATTTTTTAATTGTTATGAATCTTCTTTATTTACAATGGTAGGTTTGTAGTTCAAATATCTAATGGTTTTGGAATCGTCCCCATTAGCTATAATGTTCTGAAATGAAATCCTGACATGACGTCCTGAAGTTAAACATGTTTAATAAAAAGTAGTGAAGAAAATGTACGTGTAATAAATTACAATTGCAAATTGAACTTGTTAACAACAAAATATTAACCAGTATTTCATATAAAATTGGGTTTCTAATGTCAGTTTCAAATTTTCTTAAAATTTAAGAGTCCTTTCGCCGAATTTTAATTTTACTCTTTAATAATTTTATAGATTTTATAATCGTATATCAAGGCGGTAATACATTATGCATAGCAAATCCAATATGATGTGGAGATTTTATAAAACAACTGTGTTTATGTATATGGTAATCAAAGGTCAAATCCCCAAACCCTTTCCTGAAGAGCAGTAAATCTTATTTGAATATATATTATATTCATAGCTGCTTATTTGTAATGCAAGCAGCGTAAAAGAACATGTAAGGCGTCGCGACACCGAATATAATTTTTTAAGAACACCCAACTTACACCATGTCTTTTAATTAAAATCGTTGTTAATTGAAAAAGAGTCTAATTGTAAGAATTTTTGAGTTATATGTAAAATTTTCTATAACAGTAATTTTAAATTTTTGTAAGTAACTAGGAACATGATTTTGGATATCTTCTATAGGAAATTTAATTTAACAACAATTGTCACTGTAAAGTAACCAAACCCAACCCCATTCCAAAATTTCTAAAAAATTAATTAAACTTATGACTAATAGAATGTCCTTAAATAATAATAAATAAATATACGTGTATGACATTATTCAGAAATATAATATCAATTAAAAAAAGAAAAACGTAATCAATTACAATATTAATATAATAATATACAACTAGTAGTAGTAGTAGCTACTTATTTTACTAGGCAAGTAGGCCACAATGGGCCCTTTTTACCTAGGGACCTACAGTTTAGCGTGGACTCCGAACCACGGTCCTCGACTGTCAACTAACCCACCGCCTGGGCCTGCCCGCCTGCACCGCTAGCAGAGTGGCAAACCTCCTGGGTAGGTCTCTTCGACCCTCCACTCGGGCTCGCCTCTCCGCCTGCATCAGGCTAGCGGCCTTCTCGGGATTGTCTGTTGACAGCCTACCGACTGTTAGATGAGCTATCGTTCATCCATCCAATTGCCGGACTCGATCAGTGATGCTTAACTTCACTGATCGAATATCGGATATTAAACGGATGTCCATACCTCATCCCCAATATACAACTAAGTTTCTGTTTATTTGTAAAATAGGAGTTATGTCAACCTTATCAGGTTACTATGTATGCGTATGTAGTTTTATTATATCCGTCTTGTTCATCAGGTTTCATTACAAATGTTTAAATAAGTTTATTTTTTGTTTTAGTTACTATCACACGGTCAATGTGGCATATTTATAGCATTTAATTTAGTTCATTAAGCTGTAAGTTTTTAATTTAATTAAAGCAGTTTTATTAATTTTGATCTAAAAAAAATGCTCTGTCAAATGTTGCCATTAAAAATATAGGCTGCTATTTAAAACAAATTGGTGAGGTAGATAACTTTGAAATAATATAAAATAAATATGACCCTAAAAGCTCAAGATGCCCCTAATGATGACATTTAGAAAACACCTTTTAGCGCATTCAAGTGTGTTTTTCAAAAAAATATTCCATGAAAATTGTATCGAAACTATGCGTTACTAAGTTTATATTTTATTTGCGACTACATAGAATTTAAAACAAATTCTATATTTGGCGAATGCGCTGGTGAAAATAAGTTAGAGCAGGTGAAAATAAGTAGTAGAATCAGGCCATACTATAACTAATAATCATATGCCAAAAATATTACATATTTGTGAATAAATTAAAAAATTTAACTTACTAGAAGCTATGGAAATAAAACATAAGTTAAACAAAAATAAAAATTATAACATATTAAACGATCAGATAGATATAAATAATTCCCCGTTATTAAATTTAGTTCAGTAAACGTATTGCTGTTATGATAAAAGTTCAACCCAAAATATAAATTTTACTACCTCACCCTCTATGATTTTAAGACAACATCTGTGCACAGAAATACCAACAATTAACTTATTTGCTGTTCATTTTATACCTAAGGAATAAGTCTGTATTTTTAGTTACTTGAAAAGTCCGACTAGGATGAAACTAATTATAAAGTTTAAAATAAAAATAAAAGTGAAAATTAGGCAAGAGAGAAAAACAGTGTTTTGTAATTATTGTAATTATTAAAAAAATGGATATTCACAAAGTAACGTCATCATCAATCAAACTTTTTGAAATCAGCCTGTTAAGCAACTCAGAAGAAACTATACAACAGATTATTCCTCAAACAACGTCTTGCATCACAAAATATATGGTTTAATCAGCAGTGCCTTAAACAAAACCTAACACCAAAATTTGTGAACATATATTCGAAACAAAAAATACCCGCAGCTGAAAAGTCAATAAAAGCTGCCAAAGCTACATGGATCAAAGAAATCAAATATTAGTATTGTAAAAAACAAAATCTCAGACAGCATTTGCTGAATTTGAGAAGTTTCACATACCTCTCACCACTACTCAATTTACCTTAGTCAGTATATGACTAGCAGATTGGCCACTACCATTTGTCTGTTCCATAACCTATGGCATACTGAGGAGAACTAATAAGTTCGAAACCGGTCTATGTCTGGTTAGGAATTGACAAATGATATTGGCTACCGATCTATCATGATTTGAAGGTATAATCTAATGAAGGTCGGGGTATTTGCCCGCTGAGTAGTTGTTTCGGTCAAATCATATTTAATAGCATTTGCTATTTCTATATTCTGATATTACATACAAATTACATCCAATAAAATTTGACGCCTTACAAGATAGAGTAAGAAGCCAAGTAAGTGAAATCATCCACAAAAAATATCAAACACAATTAAAGAAGATTAGTAATTTAGCAATCATCAGAACAAACAGGAGAAAATGATAGTAAGAAGAATAATCCATTCTATCCGAGGTATGTCAATTTATCCGATACAAATTTTACTAGAAGTGAAAAAAAACTACTAAATCTCGGCCCAAAATTCACACTCAAACCACAAAATTTAAAGAAACAAAAATAAACACTTGCATTACATGCAGAACTAGCTATTATCAACAACAAAAAAAACGGTACAAACCCCCAAAGTGTAAAACACGAAATAGCGCAAAAAATAAACTGTAAGACAGAAACAAATAGCTCCCCACATACAGCTACAATAAAACAAATTCAAAGCAAAGTTGTGGAAAATAAACTATCACAAAAGAGGAAGAGAACTTGAGAATATTTTTTTTTACAGTTGACTTGTATCTTGTATACAAAGCATCCTCGAAATTTCTTTTACATTTTTTTCTTTTCTTCTACGTTAAAATTTGTGTTAAATTTAGTGGCAGTCAACGTAACAATGACAGTAATCAGTGTCCTTAATATCAACAGCAGCAATAAACAAAAATACTGATTTAGCATTTAGCATTTAGCATAATGAACTTAAGATTTTTAACAGGGTTTTCATGACCTACTAATAAATGTCTTTATAACATGTTGCAAAATGCTAATAAAACTTTTTTTTTTTTTAATTAGTCTATTTAACGATATCAAACAAGATTTCTAACTTTCTCCGTTGCTGAAAAATTTAGCTTCAAAATGGGCACTTTACTTGTTTCTGGAGAATTTATCCTCACCTAAAATGTTCAATAGAACATACGTATGCATTGTGCAACAAGATAATTAAAATGCGTTTAAATATTCAGTGGTCTTCAATTTTAGCCATGATTTAATAATAATCAATTTAAAGAAGTTTAGGAATCAGAATATAGCAGATAATATTCCACTATTATGCATCATCAATAATTCATTTATTTTCAAAGATAAAATTAAATGTAAGTATCTTTGCAAGTAAATACGATCACAATTTTTCATTTCCCGTTTTTTTTTAATATTTTCTTGTTGCTACTCTTTCTTATATAGTTATTTTGTTTTCAGGTAAGACAGGAATTTTTGCACATCTCCATTCTATACATTGTATTTCAGGTAAGATATCAATTTTGACACGTTTTCATTCTACACAGTTTTAATTTAGTCTACTATTTATAGAAACATCTATCGGACTTAAGTTTAAGCAGTTTTAATTTATAGAGTATGCTCCTCTTAGACAGTGTGTCCGTGAAGTATAGAAAAAATTCATTATATCTTAGACCAAAAATATTTAGAAAAAATCCTCAGACACGTCGATTTTTTATTTCAACTGCACACCTTATCATTTATTTTTTTGGTTATAACGTTATCACTGCTTCCGTTCTGACGCCATAGATATTTCTTAAGTGCAACACCCTGTATATTTCTCTATTTTTGAATTCAGAATCAAAAGCTAATTCCAAAAAATTTATCCCGCTTAAGGTATAAAATTGATAAGTTGAAAGATACGGACATTTTGAATATAAGAATTTACTAATGTTTCGGTTTTGTTTGAAGAAATAATAGTGACTAGAACTAACGGTTAGTTAATAATAAAAAATAATAGTAAATGTTCGAACCATACTCCTTGTTGTAGCTGACAGTACCCTAAACGATGAATAAAGTGTTGCTAACCGTTGTTTATAGTTTCCTGAGAAATGTTGTTTATCCTAGAGTGGGTTGGAAACTTTGATGTGAAGATAACACTGACGTAGTTTTCCACGAATCACCAAAACACTATATACTGCACTCGACGCACGTTTCGCCAACCAAGTTGGCACTGAGTTTTAATCATCTCCAGATGATGCCAACTTGGTTGGCAAAACGCGCGTCGGGTGCAGTATATAGTGTTTTGGCGTTTCGTGGAAAACTACGTCAGTGTTAATGTTGTTTATTTCTGTTCTAATTCTCACTTTCAGTTCAACAATGTTTTCCGGTTTGGTTTTAAAATCTAAGTTATTTAGATGGCCCTACAGAAAATAATCTAATGGATTGAAGTCCGGTGACCTTGGTGGCCATTCAATAGGCCCACGTCTACCAATCCACCTGTTCAGAAATATTTGGTCAAGATATCTTCGAACGTCTGCTGCATAATGGGGAGACGCACCATCCTGTTGATACCACAGGCTTTCGTCAATATTTTCAGAATTAATTCTACTGGGGAATAAACTTAATAACGTTGGGATGAGATAACCCATTAGAAATTGAATATGTCGGTCAGATTACAGTTGCATCGAAAAAAATAAAGTCCAATGATTTTATTTCTTACAATTACCGCCCACACATTTACCTTTTGCGGATACAGTGCGTGCTGCTCCCGCATCCATCGAGAATTTCCCCTTGCCCAGTATCTACAATTCTGATGATTTACTTCAGCATTTAATTAAGTGCATTCATCGGAGAAAATATTATTTTTTATCAGAAGAGAACACCATTGCACATATTCATTATAGTTTCACAAAATTGTATCCTCCGATCTGAATCATCATAACTTAGTTCTTGCACAAGCTGAATCTTAAAGGGATGCTATTTTTCTAATTTTAATAGTGTATGTACTGACGTTTTAGTAACATCAGAAACGCGAGTAACCTGGCGAACGCTGGTTTGTGAATTTTCTTCAACATAGTAAAACATTTAATTTTGTATCCTCGTCAACACCTGGGCGAGCTGTTTTGGGTAAATCTTCCATCGTACCAATCTGTCTAATTTTTTTTTCAATTTTACTCACTGTCGATTGAGTTAATGGTCGTTCTGGATATTAAGTATTAAATAAATTACATACTTCTTGTTGAGTTCACATCCTGTCACCATACCCAATCATCGTAAGAGTTTCAATTCTCTATTTTACAGATACACTCATGTTATAAATTAAAATAAATCAACAACAATTATTGAGAAACCACTATTGGGCTAAAGTATTATTACGTGATTTACTGTCAAAGACGATGATGATAAAGCAAAAAAACAAACAAAAACTAGCTTACTTCAAAAATTAATAAAAAACATGTTTATTTTACTTTTTTTACTTGTTTGTTTTTTAAATGGCCCTATCTTCCAACTTATCAATTTTAGTCCCTAAGTATGATACATATTTGCAATCAGCTCTTGAAGCAGAAATGGAGAAATATACAGGGTGTTCCGTTTAAAAAATATATCGCTGACTTCATAACGGAAACAGTGATGATGTCATAATCAAACAAAATAAAAGATAAAGTGCGCAATTGAAATTAAAAATCGACGTATCCGGGGATTGTTTCTAAATATTTTTGGTTTAAGAAATAATGAATATATTTCATACTTTGCTAGCACACTGCATATAAGCAATATACAGTGTGCTAGCAAATCAACCAAACCACTAATCTTTAGTAAATTGAATCACTATATTTAAAAGTATTGCTGCGAAGTCTTGCACAAAATCTTCATAATAAAGATTGTACCTGTTTCCTGGCAAATGTTTCCCACGGCATATGAACTTTTTGTCAATTTTGTACCGATTAATATAGTACTTATCAGTGTAAGCTGGCTCGTTTTAAGAAATTGACTGGCGTTGATGAGGGGCATGGTGTGACTTACAAAGACTTAACTCATATCATGTCCAGTAAAAGTTGTTTATATGCATCATTATTATATAAACCTTCTATAGTGTCCTCTTCTGTGCAATAAGGTGTGTAAAACATTTTATTTTTTGACATTACATGTTTCAAATAAATATCTAGATTCTCTAGATAAACGAAACAAAATACACACTAGGCGAAATATGTTATTTATTTTATTAATAAATTAAATAATGATTACAAAAAATTTTTCAGGTTACAAAACTAAATAGCTAAGTATAAAAAAACAAATGCTTTATTGATTTCTCCAAATAATTAATTTTGTGTGTTGTTTATCAGTTTTTAAAATTTCTGTTAATAAATTTAAAGGTGCCCACAGACAAACGTATATGTCTTAAGATATGAACGCACGTTAATGTACACCCGTTTATGTAAGTGGTGTCCATATTACCTAAACACACACGCACACGCACACTCACACGCACGCGCACGCGTGTGTTTGTAGGCACCTTAAGAGATTTTACACTCTTCGTATTTTTTTTAAAGAAATTGTTCTCAATATTTTGGAAGAAAATTGCCGATACAGCGCTTCTACCCACATGGCGCGGTTTCTAAATTAGAATCAAATAAAGAAAAAACATTAAAAAAATACATTTTTTTTTGCATAAAAGCAAAATATCGATGTCCTTGGTGATAATTAAATTTAATACAAATTTATTTTTGGATTCTTCATAATATTCTTACTAACAACACTTGTGCGTTTTTTTTAAACATCAAAAAACTACTCGGAAAATGCAAAAATATAATTTGCATACATAACAATTATTTTTTTATTGTCTAATAACCCTTCTAATTAAACAATAATTAAGATTAGTGTAAATTTATATTTAATACTTTGCACAGATAAAATTACTTACCTTTCAGGGTCACAAGGAAAATAAAAAATAATACAGTGTTCTAGTATACCTTCTATCTTTACAGTTTTTGTAACAGTAAACGTGACCTGATATTTTCATTGCCGCTTCCATCACACCACATTAAAAAACAAACAATTAATAAATAACGTATAGAAATATGTACTAAAAGCACAGTAAAGAAACACACCACATAAATAAAAGACAACCCCAAAATCAAAGCCGAAGTTGCACGGACAGGGGTTACACAGTTGAAAAAACGCGGACACACACAACCAAACCCTTCGACTTTGTCAGAATCGAAACCGGGATTTGAACCCGAGAGTCGATAGGTAGTAAACCAGCTACGTTTGTCACGCTCTGGCCCACTGCGCTACCGAGCAGTAACACCAATAAAAGTATCTATAACTTAAATCGCAGTAAACGCACTTAAAATCCACCGATTACTGTGCCTAGGGACAAGCCAAGATAATCTACTGATGGAAACCTGTTGAGGTGCGTAGTTCTCGTTGCATATGGTACGTTCGCCCTCCACATCCGTACGATAAAATGCATTACAACGGGCCGGCTTTACCACATTCGATTTCCCTAAACCTTTAATGAGTGAATTTAAAGTTTGTTATTTTTTGTTGTACTCATGCCTATAAAAGCAAGAAATAGTAGATCTAAAATTCTGAGAATATTTTCCATTAATAAAATTCTTGTAAAACTATGGACTAATAACTTCATTGTGAAAAGAATTCTAATGGCTAAAAAAGGGCTTACGCTTGTGTAATTCTAAACTACACATATATTATATATATGATCAATACAGAGTGTCCCAACAATCCGTCAAAGTAAAATTAAGCCCTCGGTTAAGCCTCTATTATTAAAGAGAAGAGAAGAATTTTGCTAAGCAAAGTTGTTGCCCTTATTTGATGAACAGTTTAACATTATTTCCAACAAACAGGATGTTAACTAAAATAGTGACAATACTTGTTCTTTTAAATGGATACGGTACATATTATTACATTTGGATAGTATTTTTTAAGGCAAAGACACTGATACAAAAATGTGTGACTCTAACTCTTACTCAGGTCATTCAACACACCCTAATTTGTAGTACTACTGAATCAGAACCAATAAAGATTTTACACAAGAATACTTTTGTTATCTTAACTTTTCATAATTTTCAAATATTTAAAAGAAAAATTTCCAAATACGCAAATTTGTAATTTTATCCAATTTTTGTAAATGGAACACCCTATATATAATTACACAGTCATGTAACTCTCTTTTTTAATCTCTTAGATGATGAAGCATTAGGTACTATTCATTTTTTAGGGAAAAAATACTTTGTTAATCAAACCAATTATGTATTATAATAAATGCAATAACACGACTTTAACAAGTTAGTAACCCGTATTAAATCCCCAAAAAATTTTCCATTCTGTTCTAAAGACAAGTTTAATCGCCTAACAAAACTTTCTCTCCCATCTTGCAGTGTTTGTGCTCGAGTGGCACGAAATACATTCCTTACCCTTCCTTTCACATTATCCTAGAGAATTTTCCACCACTTGGGATAATATGAAAGGTAGAATAAGGGATGTTCCGGGTTATTAAAATACATTGTCTGTGTCAAAACTAATTTCCACACACTGCTATTAATTTTTACATTCTTTATTTAAACTATTAATCAAATAATAAACGGTGCAGTAGCTCATACCGCCACCTGATTTATTTGTTTTCGACACGCATTGGCATTTTTAAAATTCAAAATTCATTTTAGATACCTAAAATTTTACTACATCGTTTAAAAGTTTAAGAAGAATGCTGTTCGATTGTATAATAATACACATGGTATGACAGAAAAGCCGCCGTTTACAGGTACATTTACAACCAATTCGCTACAGGCACAATTTACTAACGGATTGTAAATTTTGCCGAGATAAAATTTAGGTCATTTATAATAAGTTAGAAGCTGCCATCTGTTGAGATTCTTTAATATTACGTGTGTGCTAATTCAGTTTGATTAAATAATTACAATTATTAAAAATAACTTCTAAAAACATCATATTTTCTGATACTAAAAGATCTAATCTTCCAATTTCAAATCACAAACCGACTTTAAATATAAACAAAAAATTTGTGTCGTCGTACGCACGCGCAATTTAAAATTCGTGCCACAATTGAATTGAGTATTTGCGATTTGCAAGCACCCAATTCAAACCTGAAGTGCAATTCAAGGTCGTGTCGATTTAAAATTTTATTATAAACAAATACATTCAACCAGATATGCTTAAAACCCAATTTGCAATCCACCAGCAGAATTGGTTGTAAATATACCTTAATACTTGTTTAATTCACGTAATTATGAGTAGTAGGGCAGAAATTTATTTTAGTGCTGACAATGTATTTTGATGACCCTTAGTATATGTTTCATATTATTCCGAGTAGTGTTGTGAAATTTTCTGGAATAATATGCATGCAAGATTAATATTGTTATATCGTTTGAAAACTTAAAACAAGAACTACTCGCCTGTATAATAATAATAGACAGGGTGTTTCATTTTAAAAAAGATAAACAGAAAATTTGCATGACACTCGCGCTGTATTATTTGGAAATGTTTCCTTAAAATTTTCTAAAACTATAAATATTTAGGATGACAAAAATATTCTTGTGTAAAACGATTTCTAAAATCTTTATTGGTTACGATTCAACAGTGCTACAAATTTGTCTGTTTTGGTATAAAATGGTGAATAATTTGATAAGAGTGTTAGACCCACATATTTTATTTTGGATATCTTTACCATATAAGGTACTATACAAGTGGAATGAAAAATAATATTAACTGAAAATTTTTGTTAATTATTATTTACTAACTTTTACAAATCTTATCACAGATAAGTATAACATATATCTTTTTAAACAATTATTTTCCCGGCTATTTGCCAAAACGCTGAAACTTGGATGACAAAAAAGATAATATGCACATTATGTTCAGTACAACTGACTCAATAATGTTATTTTTAATTTCAACTATTCTGTCTAGTAAAACCAAAAATAAATAAAACACAAGGTACTCACCAGTTGACACTCACTTTAAAAAAACTTTAAAATATCTACCGACACGTGTTTCTGCTTGCATTGCGTCATGAGGGTAGCCAGCACATTTAAAGAATCCAAAGTAAGGGAACTTGTAAACCTTAATGTAATAAACATTAATGGATTCAGAGAACAGAATAATTGAAATTATATAGTGGAAATACCCCTTGGGGTCGAATAAAATAATTTAAAAACAAATTAAGGTCCTCTTCTTGGTAAAAGTTAAAATATAGAGTGGAATGAAAAATAACATTAACTGAAAATTTTTTGCTAATTATTATTTACTAACTTTTACAAATCTTATCACAGATAAGTATAACATATATCTTTTTAAACAATTATTTTCCCGGCTATTTGCCAAAACGCTGAAACTTGGATTACAAAAAAGATAACTTTTACCAACTGGTGAGTACCTTGTGTTTTATTTATTTTTGGTTTTACTAGACAGAATAGTTGAAATTAAAAATAACATTATTGAGTTAGTTGTACTGAACATAATGTGCATATTATCTTTTTTTGTAATCCAAGTTTCAGTGTTTTGGCAAATAGCCGGGAAAATAATTGTTTAAAAAGATATATGTTATACTTATCTGTGATAAGATTTGTAAAAGTTAGTAAATAATAATTAGCAAAAAAATATTCAGTTAATATTATTTTTCATTCCACTCTATATTTTAACTTTTACTAAGAAAGGAACTTAATTTGTTTTTAAATTACTATACAAGTATTCATAAAGCGTGGCAAATCAGACGACTCTCAGTAGCGTCCCATGTGGATAACAATTTTCCCGATAATTATAGCAATTGATGAAATAAGTAACATTGCTTACCTTTTTCGTGTTGACGCTCGAAGACAATTGCTATATTGCGCATCAACATTCGCATGAGTAATACAATTTCTATATTTTTTGTTGAAAAATATCTCCTTTGTGGGGTAAACATATGTGCGTAAAGCGAAAAAGGTCTTTCGACATTTACCGACGTAATATTGGCAAACTTTCTAACTTTATAAATCAGTCCTAGGATGTTCCTCATTAAAATACCGATTAATATTATTGCCTGGTTAGATTTAAAATTTAAGTATCTATTAGTATGACTTATTTTCTTGTATATAATAGTTTCAAATGTGTTAACAATTTTTTTAACCTAAAAAAAGAAGTTTTAATAAATAATGTATATCCCGATTTTGTTGATAGAACTATAATAAATTTTGAGAATATACTTAATATTATACTTAATATTACAACAAAAACCTGAATATCATTATGCAACAAGAATTATTGCTTATGTACAAGATTTATCTGAAAACTACGGCGTATTGGATGTCAGTTTCATGTTATGACAGTCTTTCAAACGAGTAATATTTTGAGATCCATTTTAACAAAAACAAAACCGGTAAATTGTGGGCAAAATTCAAAAAACTGTATTTTCAGTATTCCATGTGAGTTAAATAAATATTATGTGGGAGAGTCATCCAGACCTCTCAATTTAAGATTTGGTGAGCATAAAAATTATATTAGGAAGGGGAAATTGCCAAATCAAAAATTTGCGTACCTGCTTGAAAATATGGATATGGAATTAATTGGGATTCGGCAAAATTTTTAACGAAAAAAGCGGACAGCAAAAAAAGAAAAAATAAGGAATCGGAATTATTAAATGAAGAAAAATGTTTATCCTATTGCTCTGTAAATTTTGGTACAACGTGGTTACCGAGGTTAAGAGAAGAATTGACCAAAATTAATATTGTATAATTTTTCAACTTTTCAAGTATCAACAGTTATATGCAACTATCTATGGATATTATGCAAACAAATAATATATGTTCAAGTTTTACCCTTGACATATTCTGCAAAAAAGAAAAATACATAACTTAGAAAAAGGAAACAGATTCGTTTCCAAAACGTTAGGAAAATATACTATTATTTTTTTGTTTCATATTATTTGTCAAAAAAAAACACACTCTAACTGATCTTTTGACGTAAAATCACAAGCGCAGAGGCGTATTTTTCCAGTAGCATACTGGGTAACTAACTGTATTTTTTAGATAACGAGGAAATATTCATGTGGTAGAAAGCCCCAAGAAAGAAAGATAAAAATATGTCTATATGCTTAAAAACGTGAGGTGCAAATCTTAAACCGGCACGCCGTAGCATTATTAGTTTTATCAGTTTATACAGTCGCAACAAAATACTTGCTTACCGCAGACTATAATACGCCTAGCAGAGATTTCAAATATATCTGCTGCATATGCAAATATAGTGTTGTCTACGTACATACATCTATGACCAGCAGCGTTGGATGTACCACGCTCTAGTAATAGTATATTGGGTATTCCATTTAAGGAAACACATATTCGTTGTCACTCTTTTAGGGGAACACTCTGTATTATTGAAAACAATTTTAAAATGTGTAGCAAATAGATAGCTACAACTTTACTACCCAATATTTTTTATATCTTCAATAATAAATGCATAATTTTACTTTGACGGATCATTAAGACACCCTGTGTATGCACGTTTTAATGAGGCTATTCCAGAAATTATGTTCGTGGGAATTAAATAATAAACAATAAACGGATGTTTTTAGAAAACATGTTAGCTGCAATATTACACCGATTCACCAAGACGACGCACAGATAAATCAACGTATTTTTGTCGGGATATATTCTAACAAGAAATGCGTTTATATATCTATAAAGATATCTAAATCTTCGTATCACAAAGATGCGAGGTTTTGCAAATTTCTCCCTAGAAAAATTTGTATAAACATATTTCTTTTCGTATTAAGCGACAAGATTCCATGCCATCCATACAAAATCCTATCACTCAGTTCTTTTGAACCAATTCATTTATGTAAAAATTCATATATTTTTGTTGTCATGTTTTATATATTTTTTTATAATACAGAAATTTGTAATGAAGGAAAAATGAATATTACATCTTCCAGTACAAATTCCTTTTATTTCAGTCTCGTTAAAAAAACTAATCTTTGTATCAGATTAGATGCAAAATTAATCTCAAATAAAATTATATGTGCATTTCTGGACGAATCTCGACGAATTATAATGAAAAAACATAACTTTATGGAAAAAATTTGTCTGCATGTCTGTAGTATCGCGATAGCAGCCACAGTTTTTGAGATAAAACTTTCAAATTTGGTAGATATGTTCTAAAGGCCAAAGACAATGATAAATTCGATGATGAGCAAAAATGACCAGCTGAAAGGAAGTCCACGGGACCCAAACTTTTTTGTTTTTGCCTTTACAAAAAAAATATATTCTTGATGAAAGATTATAAATCATGTCTATTATATCAAGCCAATAAAATATATTTTCCAGTTATTAAGTAATCGCTGATGTAAACTTAAATTTTTTTATACATTTGACCTCATAAAATGGGGTTAGAATAAATTTAACAGTTTGACATTTGAAATGTCTAATTTGGTTACAAAAATGTCAATGTCAATAAGAAGAAATTGTTAAAATATAAGACATGAATTATTATTGACAGTATCGAATGACACTGATAATTAATTATTTAAAAATTTTAGTGAGACATTTCAATGTACGCCATTAAAATTTAATTGAAGTAAGTGAAGTTTTAAGATCAGGATGATATATACTGGTATAAGAAAGTTATGTGCTGGCCACATCAGATATTTACTTTAATAAAAGATTGCTGTGTTAAGGGTAGTACTTTTGTATTTAATGCATGGTGTGTACTTTCTCTCCCTTACAAGTCAGAAATGGAATGAATACACGGTGGCTGTTATAAACAATTAAGCAAAAAAGTATTATATAATGTGAAGTATTTTACAATGGGAAAGAAAGCAAAAGGAGCAGACGTCGCTCTCCCTCATTTTCTAGTACCTTGAGCTCAACAGACGAATACCTAAGGGTGCGAAAGAAGAAAACTAAAAAATGGTAAATAGGGAGTCACGATAGACACCAAACTGTAAGTATTACTCGTTTTTATGAAAAAGAAAAGATATATTTAACCAACATTTTCTTTTTACAGTAATTCTAAACTAATACTATACGTTCTATAAAAGAAATCAACTTAAAAGCAAGTAAAATAACAGAAAACAAATCAAAATCAAATATTCATTAAAAGGTAGTTACAAAAGTGTCTATGCGCAAATGAAATTTCAATGATTTTCTGCTCTCATTTGGTGGATTAAATTATCATAAAAAGCCAAATGTTTCAGGGGAAGGTAATCTAGCATATCTTCCAAAGTTTTCAATTTTTCTGCGGAAATCTTGTTTTCCCCTTATTTAAACGTTAAAAATGATCCATGTTTCCATCTCATTAAACGTTTTCTTGGTGTTCACTTTTGTGGAATCTCCCTTTGAAACCCGGATCCAACATATAGAAACAATATTTAATTTCGCAGTATTCAAGACAGAATCGCTTGCCATTTAATGTTTAAAATCTGGCCATTCTAATAAATGGAAAACAAAGGGATTGTTGTGGCGCGCCTTTGTTATTATTTTTTTCTATATCTTTCATAACAAAGGTCTTCGTAACACGCTTGTGTTTCTCGATTTGTTCAAAATCGCGGTCGCACGCCAAATATGAATGACCGCTCATCAAAAACTTTTGTTGAATGCTGTTAAACTTCCCGGTAGCTATCAGAAAAGTCATCAAAAATAGTGGCATGCGGTTTTTGTTTTGGCCAATAGTGTCTGACCAAATTATAAGGTTTTTCTTGAAAGGGAAACATCGAACTTCCAAAACTCTAAAAATAGCAGAAGAAATTTCATTGCCCCGTCTACCAGTGGTGGACTCATTCCATAGACACATGTGTACAGAACTGTTATCGGAAATGTGGATCCCCAAGTTGTAGCAGGAAAAATGCCAGCTATAAAACAGTATGCGTTAATGTCGGAATGAAGCGAAGTTCTAAGTCGATACTTATCACACTACTAATGGAAGTTGGTTTTTGAGATTTAGTGTCATTTTCTTTCATCTCCATTCTTGAACGTTCTGCTTTTCTTTAATGGAATTCCAGGTTTTGACGCCACTGTGTCTTTTCAATCGAGTCCGTGGAGCTTCTCATTTTATCTGATCTTGGACAACCAAACTTTAAGTGAGGAAAATTTTTCATGAATGTATCGCAAAAGTATCTGATGATTCATGTTAAGGTCTGGGCTAAGAAATTTTTCTTTGGATTTTTTTACTGCTGAAGTGATGCTCTTCAATAGGAAATAACTCAATATTAGCCCGGATTTGTTCTCGCAGCTCAGGAAAATATTTTCTGGGTTTTTTTCTGCCTCTCGCTTATGTATACTGTATCGCCCAGCTGTTTCTTTTTTTGTTAAAATTTGTACTCTGTTATGCGACAAATCAACAATTTCAGAAAAAGTTTTTCGGCATACCTGAATATGAACGTCTTTCCCGTCAGGAACCGTGTAATACAAGGTGTACTGCCGGCGACTTTTTTCTGGGTTTTCATAGGCCCCGTAATGCTGCCTCTGCACGTTTCCAATTTGTATGAGCCCAAGAAGAGATGTGCTCTGTTGGTTATAGGTATAATTTTGTAATAATCATCAAACAAAAACTTCTTATGCTCAGCATGTTGGTTAAAAAGTCAAAAAAACTGTTGTTAATACCACGTGAAATCTTATAGAGGTTATACTTGACTTATAATGCTAGTGGGGCAGATTTTTGCCTTAGTAGTTTTTCCAGTTCGTGATTTATATTCATTGCCACTTGATCTTAATCTTTTCCTTTCTTTTTCAAACTTTTTTCATCTTTTTGTTATATTTTCATTAACCATTTTGGTGAATTACGTGGCAACAATGAGAAAAATACTGAATTACCATTGAATGAATGCGTTTGACTAATGGCACATAGACCCTTGTTCCTCAAAATAGTTTGAGGCACTTAGACCTAGACACCTATTGGGAGAAATGTAGAATCGTTGATGGCGTACCTGGCACTTAGCACTTTTTGTGCAATAAAATCAAAAGCAGTGGAAATGGAAAAGAATCTAACTTATGGTCTTCAATTAATAACACAAGGAATTGTTGCCTTGCATCCATGATTGCAATTCAGTACTGATGAAAACAAGATTAAGGTTCCATATTATTTTGATAATACGAGTCACAAATTATTAAACGAAACACGTATCGTGTCGACACCCTGGTTCGTCTGGAGGCGAACCATCGCTAACTGCGCTCCAGTTCGTTGGTTCACCAAACCATGCGCCATGTAACTGCGCCTTAAGACATCTTAAATCATTTAATGTCTTGAAATTTTTATCTTGTCGATAGAGATGTAGTAAAAATGTTCTCCATTTTCTATTACGTCAGCTTTTTCAGTCGTTGGATTTTAAAAATCGATAGTAGGGATTGATGCTGTGTCCAATCATTTTAATGAAGTTTGTCTTGCTTATACAATGCAAATATTGTACATAAGCTGCTAGAAATTTAAATTTTTCACGATATTTGCGAGATAGTTCCGGAAATACTACAATAATTATCACAAAAATAACACAGGCCTGCAAAAAAAATGTTCTATTCTAGAGATCAGACCCAACTTTTTCCCATGTATTTTGACGCGCTGAAACCGAATTTGGCAATGAAAATTTTTTGCCGCGTCAATTTTTCTCTACGACCCCCTATAACCATCTATAATCCCCCTAAAGAGGAAAGTTTTTGAAAAAATTTCTATAAGGGTTTTTTGGATCACTGATCACGAATCAGAAGTTAAAAGTAAATTTTGACATAATGACAGATGTCAACAAGGTGTCTAATTTCATGAAAAATGTAAAAAGTTAATGTCAAAATTCTTTTTTTGACTTCTGATTCATGATCAGCAGTCCAAAAAACTTAATAGTATGCTCCAAATATTGACTTTACATTTTTCATGAAATTTGACAGCTGTCATTATGTCAAAATTAATTTTTGACTTCAGATTCATGATCAGTGACCCAAAAAACCCTTATAGAATATTATTAAAAAAAATTTACCTATTAGGGGATTATTGAGGGTTATAGGGTCGTAGAGAAAAACTGACGTTACAACAAATTTTTTTGCCAAATCCGGTGTCAGCGCGTCAAAATATATAGGACAGGTTGGGTCTAATCTTGTTATGTGCAGAAATTTCGATAAAACCAATTAATCTAATCAAATAAAATCGGCAGGACAACTAAATACACAAGTGAGAGTAATGTGGGTTGCGGTGTCCATCGACCTCAGATTTTAATAATTTTCTAGTATATTTTGTTAATTTAAATAGTATCCTGCGTATGAATTGTGTTGCTCCTGGTTCATTTTCCGATTTTTTTATCCTGGATTGCTCATAGCAAGGATTGAAGGTACCATGGCCATCTTGAGGCTTCAGTTCAAGTCTGGTCGCCTTCGAGATTTAACGTTATATTTTATATATTAATAAACGTCCTTCTTTTTCTGGGATTTATCTCGGTGGTACCATAAGTTGTGACCTGCCGTTGTGTAGTTGTTTGTGCGATCACAACATCGATGTGTGTCGGATTTGCCGGCTTGTATTCAGCCTGTTGGTAAGTCCATGTGATCTTTTAATCTTTTTTTCGTAATTTTCATTCAAGTTTTCCTAATAGTGTCGTCCTTTTCTGGAGTCAGGAAATCGCGAGTGGCAGCAAATTTCAGCCAAGAACCGCAGTTTATGCGTAAGTGTTTAAATTTGTTCTTTTGGGGTTCTTTCTTTAGAGATATTTTTCTTTACTCTTACAGGGTTCTTTTTTTTGGTTACCAAAGCTGATTGAACCTGTTCCATTTTGTCCTTTGCGTGGGCATACTTGCCGCCTGGAAGTCCAGGCTTATATAAGATTGTTTTTTTTTTTTGGGTCGGGGCTGTCTTGGTGTCCTACTACGCTGAGCGACGTCCGCCGCTATCCAGGAGTCCTGTAGTCACCTCCAGTCGGTTCCTGTTACACACCCGCCGTTGGAAACAGATAAGTCCCTAAATACGTATTTTAAGAAAATATATATATACTGAGTGTTTTATTGCCTTCACCACTTATTTAATCGTTTCATATTCAGGGTTTTTTTATTTTAAGGCATATCTATAACCACTTATTTCAGGATTTTCCTTTTTCTATAAAAGAGTTTACCGGTTAATGTACATAAACTATATAATATTTAGTGAATATAATTACAGTTACCAGTTTAATGGAATATTCCGTTTGGCAATTTAATATTTGTTTATACCCTGCATAGTATTAGGCTTTCTTTATATAGGGGAGACTGTTGTACCTGGGGACATTTTAGCATTTTTAATTTTTATATTTTTTTCTAGCAAACATATACAAAATCAGACTATTCTTGCATTTTGAGCATACATTTAAGTAACATATTAGAATATTTTACGTTTCTAACTTATTTCTGTATTCACGTTTTTTCCCTTTTTTATATACCTATGAAAGTGTCCCTAGGTACAATGAGTTGTTGTACCTAAGGACAAGATGTAATGTACTTAGGGACAATAAAGGAAATGTAGCTAACAACAATATACTAGTTAGTATTACTAAAACATTTATTAGAAAATTTATAATGAAACACTTAAAATAAATTGATGTATTCAGATATGGCTTTATGTATTTTTTTTAGCTTAGATTAATAGTATTAAAAGATACTGGAAATACGTATGTATTTGATTGCCGAGAAGATGAACCTGCTGTGCTTGGTTGGGGAAGTTTCATAACAATATCATTAATATGAGCTGTGTATTCTGTCTTGTCTTCAATAACAAATGTGTATCCATGTGCAAAGGAAACTTTTTTTTTTAAATATTTTATGATTAAATCGTTATTATCTACCCTGCTTATAACGGTGGCTACAAAGTTACCAGAATGCTTTTTTCCTTTAAGTTGCACCAAAATGAAATCACCCTGCTGGATGTTTTCTAGAGAAAAACTGGTAGGATCTATTTCTAAGTCTGCCAAAGAACTGTCATTGTCAGAATCATCGTCAACTTCCCATTCATTTTCATTATCTTCCTCTGATGATGTTTCTTCCATGTTTAACTTTTTTTACAACTTTTTTTGTTTTTTTCAGTTCAAGTTTTCTCTGCATAGCTTTTTCTTTATCCTTTTGAATTTCATTGATTTCGGGAGTGTCTGTAAGTATCCGGGCTTTGCCTTTTTTTACGTCCTCTTGAAGCCGTTCCCTTTCGAGGGGGAGCTTTCGGAATAGGCCGAATCTCATGTGGTAAAATAATATTGGAAATTATACAAACACGATTTTGAGAAGTCAGTCCACCAGTACTTGTCGATGGAGTATTTTCTGCCTTGGTCATTGAGTTATCTGAACTTCGAGGAGGCACTGTTATATCAGATGATGAAGGTTGGTTTTCCAATTCAGACAAACTAACATTTAATGAAGGGGACATAGTTTGAGGTGAGACAGCTGCTGTTATTACAGAGGTTTCGTTAGAAGAAAGAGGTTTGATTTGAGATGAGGCTTTGGATAAATTTGGGTCTGTTCTATCGGTTACGTTTGATGGCAGAAAGTCTTGTTCACCAAAAATGTCACTGTTTAAGGGATAAAGCCCTGATACTTGAAATCCTTTAGTTATATTGCTTGGCGTAAACGCCTTGAGGTAAGCTGTGTTTGCTAATTCAGCAACATCATAAATAGTAATGGGCTTTCCAGCATTACCAGGTGTATTCATCCAGTTACTCACTGCACTGCTATAGTAGGTCTTAAAGGGCCCATAAACACATACATCTAGGGGTTGCATCCTGTGGGATGTATGTGGGTGAAAGGTCACTAAAATAATCCCAGAACGTTTTGCCAAATCTATAGTCGGGATCGAAACATGATTCTCATGGTTATCCAGCAACAAAATGACCTTATCTTCTATAGTTGGCTTGACATGAGAGATAAAATGTTGTAAATATTTAAAAAAGACATCTTCATTTGACCATCCACTTTTATTAGCAGCTCCGATTGCTCCAACTGGTGCTCCTTTTAACATATGGTTCTTAAAATTTGCCCGGGGAAAAACAAATAATGGAGGCACCGTGTTACCAGCAGCGTTGATGCAACATATCATAGTTACTAGGACACCTCTTTCTGCTGAAGTCATACCTCCGATTTGCTTTACTCCTTTTGGTGCCAATATTTTAGGAGGTTGTTGTACCGTGGTAATCCCCGTTTCGTCTACGTTGTAAATTCTTGATGGTTCAAACTTTCCTTTAGCCAAAGCACTCTTATAGGCTTTAAAAAAAGCTGCAACTGTTTCTTTATTGAATGACGTGGACCTTGCTAGACTTGTACCCTCGGGCTTTCTAAGTGAAAGTGATGCAGAATGTCTGTTCCGGAAACACCTAAGCCAATTATCTCCTGCTTCCTTTTTCTCGTCCCATTGGGATGGATATTTTTTTTATTTGTAATTGCATATTCATACGCCAACTTTTTAACATTTGCCAAATTTAGACCGTAGTGCATTTTGGCAGCCATTTTTATGTAGTTTACCAACTCAGACTCTTCAGTCTCATTGAACACTTTCTTAACCTGATAATTAGGATTATACACAAATTGATTTTGGCCGGAAGATTTAAAGTTTTTAATATGTCTTGCTAATGCCGATTTTGCAATTCCAAACTGTTTCGCTGCAGCTCGAATTGAAAGATTTGTATTTAAAACCTCCTGAACAGCACTCTCTACATTAACTTTAGAGGGCCCCGGTCTTTTCTTTTTTCTTTACTTCTTGGCATACTTATTGAATCCTGAAAGGACATATGAAAGTTAATAAAAATATTTTGTTGTACCTAGGGACACTGAATATTCGTCCCTAGGTACAACGAAATATTCGTCCTTAGGTACAACAGGAGTAATGACATTTCATAAACAACCGAAAAAAATATTTTAGGTTAGAAACACGACAGTTTGGTTATTAAAATAAATAGTCAATATTCTGACCTTTCACTATGTGGTATCGTTATTTACAATAATTGAATCAGTAATATGCAAAATGAATAATACTAACATTCAATATACTTACTTAGAAAGACGAAAATCACTAAATTAAATATAACACGTGTTTACACTCTCCGATAACTTACAAGACTAAATAGGTCGAGGGCGGCCATTGTTGCCAAATTGCCTTATAAATCTGAGTTTCTTCTGGCAATCGGTCTAGCACCTAAGTAGAATGTCCGCAGGTACAACTGTCCCTAGGTACAGTCCCTTCCCCTAGTCATAAGTTATTACCAGTTATTTCTTTTTTGTTTTTAAATTTTGTGTATCGGACCAGGGGTTGCGTGATCACGTAAAACTTAGTTAATTTAAGGATATAAGGGATTATTTGACATCTGGAAATATTCAGTGGTTAAACACTGATCTGAACCATAGTTTTTTTTTAATGTATTTATTAACCTGAATAAATTGTTATAAAAGGTATAAAACATATTATCTTTCCTTCCTCGGCATATGCTGTGTGTGTGAAAACTGTATCCAAAATTATCATTCCAAGGTTCAAGGAAACCCACCCCAGCTCGAGCTAAACCGTGCAGTGGGCCAGTTCGTGAACGAGAGATACGGAAGTGGCGCAGTCAAAAATAAATTTTTGTTAAAATAATCTGCTTTCATTCATTATTAATTATTACTTATCCTGGCTTAACTTAACCGCATTACAAAATGGGAACTTAAATGTTAATTCTGCACATCATTTACTAACAATTTTGCTTCCTACCATATTTATTATTATTTTTTTTTTAATTATAATTTTTGTATTTTTTTTTATTGTAACAATCTCTAGGACAGAACATTTTTTTGTGTAATTATTGCTGTTTAGGCCTATGTAATTATTGCTGTTAGTAAATCTTTTTATTTACAACCATTTTTGTCATTAATTTTTTTGTATGACAAATAGTTTTGGAGATAAATGTAAAAAAACAAAAAAAAAGCAAAAATTCAAGATGGCGTAGCGATTTTTTTATTGTTCCCCTAACAGGAAAGTTGAAGACTTTTAGTAAGTTTATTACAATGACAAAAGCTACCGAATGCACATGGTTGCAACTTTCCCAATACACCATAGGGGATTTCGTAAATGCACTGGAGTACAAAATAAATTCAAAGTATGTACTCCCAAATTACTACTCTCCAAGTTCAAATTATCTATAGAATATGGTCGCCTCAAGAATCAATCACTAAATATTTCGTTGTATTTTTGTAGCTCCTCGTATAAGAGTAAGAATTCCAAATGTGTTTTGCAATTGTAGTTATTTGTTATAATATTATAATATTAACTGTGTTTCTTATAATTATAGTTGTAAATGTCTATTATTTATTGCTTAGGCCGATGACGTATTTTCAAATCATATTATTCATTGTAAACCTAAGAATATTGCATAAAGCTACACAATCATTTGAACAATAAGTGAATATGTATAATAAATAAAAAATAATCTTAGACATTCTCTTAAAATTAATCTAAAATTAACACGAATTGCGACATCGCCACTTTCTCATTATTAAAGTAATTACCTCACCTAAAAACATAAAGGGACAAAAATAAGTTGGAGACGGAAAACTTTAATGATTAATTATCGAATTAAAAATACCCTACTTTCAGAAGTTTTCCTGAAAACCTGATCATTTTTTATTTTCCCCGGTCACAAGCAAACTTAGTGAAACTTTCAGGCTGCCATCCCGGGCATTGTCCGGAATGAATTGCCTTCCGGCTGGGTTAACTTATCCACACCTTTGACGGATCTAACTTAGCTTAACCGAACAACAAAGTTCAATTTAAAGTTAACACCAAACGGTGATCATCCACCGCATCGAAACACCCTCAAGTCTCGCTTGACGGTCGGGCTTTCTTTGGAACTAGGTCTGTTAAATTTGTAACGTTGGAATTTGGCAAGGCCTTAGGCTTGGTCCACGCAGTTTAATGTACTGTCCAAGATTAACTTTCAGAAGGGAATTATACAATTAACATATTGTATGCGTGCATGATTTTACTGCAGGCTTTTGTTAGACGTCACCAAATCTAATAAATGCATATACACCTCGACAAAATATTTAGAGATCACTTTTATTTAAATATTTTATTATGGTAAAACCATGCAATTGTTGGCAGGGCAGTTGTAGAAATGGGTAATTTATTATTCAGGTTATTAAGGTTTTGGTTATTTTTACTGCTAATGTGCCATATACAGGGTGATTCAGAAATAAACCGAGGAGAAACCCATGGATAATAAGTATTTAAAAAAAATAAAATAAAATAATTATTGAATATTACATAAATATCCTTTCAAACCTAACATGATAACAATAATAAATATCTGTAGTTTTTTATATTTTATACTGAGTTTCTTTTTAACAACACGTGTGTTATGATTTTTAATCTTAAGATACCGACCCTGTCAGAAGTTACAATAAAATATGTTGGTAATGGTGTAAAAAGAAAAAGAAACCGACGCACTATTGCCCCACCCCCAATCTGTATATCACTGACTATTTGTTTAAAACAACTAACACATCATTCTAAAAAAGAACAATATAGTCATGCACAATTTTCAATTATTATTTCTTCTAGTCATTCCTAAAAAAAAATTGAAAAACCCTTAATTTTAATGCTTCTTCGATACCGTATAACTTTAAAACAAAGCATCTTAGAGGGAATGCTTATAAGACTTTTATTATTATTTCTAACAAAAGAATTCTTGACTACCATATAGCAGACTATTTTCCAGACATCTCGTATAATAATTAAAAATAATTATAGTATATATTTCCGTTTCATCTGAATATGGCTTAGTACGATTGAGTTAATCATAGATTTCATTACTTAAACACTATAAAAATGGGCAGGTTACAAAATATACCTATTTTTTCTGACCTTTAATCTTGATAGAGTGACGTTTATCATTTATAGAATATGTATAAAATGAAAATGTAGGTAGTTGAGTATTAATTCCTTCTGAAATTATCTTGTTCAGAAGAAATGTCAACGACAGAATGAATGTACAGTATAATCCCCTTCAGCGTCATAAAAGAACTGGTTAATATTTACGCACGATATCCTTTAAATTATACATTTTTCTTCATCAACAAATCTCTTCTATTCGTGCCGAGATTTACTATACATAATCATTCGTGTTTATTGTTTTCTTGTGTTTTCTTTATTTACAGAAATAGAGACAAATATATTAAATTCATTACTTAGAAAATATTAAAGAAGGATAAACCAGCTATTCTTGTAAATATCTACATTTCCCTTAAGGTTATACTATATGTACACTATGGGTATTAAAATATTATACATAGTACGTTGAAAGAAGGCTGAAATTTGTCATCGTATCGTACGCAGTGTTCACGGTTGCCCCACAACAGCTAGATGGTAAATTACTGATCTACTTTTCTTACTCTAAAGCTGACTAGCGACGGCTTGTCTGTCTCTGGTTTACAATGAACGTTGCAATTTAAGAGACCCATGTCTAATAATTCAATTCTTCGATATACTCGATATACTCGATATACTCGATATACTTCGATATATATTTCGATATACATACTGTATATAGAAATATTGTCTACAGTTATTTATTTGTGGCATCCTATAATGGTTTTTCTCACCTTCCTTCATAAATTAAATTACCCAAAAACGTTTTTTTAGTAAATATCTACTGATACGTCTATTTTAAATGACCGGGGGGGCATTGATACACATATCTACTTTCGGTGACGGAGAAAGCTTATTATTGAATGTTAGTTCAAAGAGTATTATAGTGATGTGATAATATATGATTTTAATACCATTAAGCAACCCTATTTCAATAATAGGATTAGTCCCCCATCACCACATATAACACATGGATACCAACGCCCTCTGGACATTTAAATTAAACGTAGATGTACGTAATACTACAAAAATCTGAATAAAAGTTTATTTGTTTATGGAACAATTATTTATTAAAATATTGCAAAACGTGGAATAATATAAAAAAGAAGGATAGGCCGTTTATTGATGGGAAATTGTATCTGCTAAATGATTTCCTCCATTTGTTTCTAAAACTCCATAGGTAAATAGAATAAACTTTGACCATCTCGAAGGTCCAAACAGTACCTTTACTTAAAATGATGCCTGATCTCGTAGAGAAAAGCATAGTAGAAATCATTATTGATAAGGAAAGCAATAACTTTCCTCCAGATCAAATCAAAGAACTATAATACAAAAAGTATATAAAATTTTAATAGTAAGACATTTTTAGGTTAAGTACTCCCACAAGTTGTCAAAATATAGTGCAAAATAGCTGACTGAAATTACTTATCAGTTTTCGATTAATGTAGTAATATATGCTTTTCTATGTGTAAATGTTTGGAAAGAACCTACAAAAGCACTTAAAACTAATGTAAATAAACCAACAATCAGCTAATTCTTACTCATCTGATCATAGCGCCGCCACATGCGCCATGGTGATTTTAGTTCCCAATACTTATATTTATCACTGTCAATGGATCTTTGTTTGACACTTTCTAGTGTATGACATTACGATTTTTTGGGCTCATTAGTGATTCTTCCTTCATTCATTTTTGATAAGAAAACAATAATTTTGATCATTTTTTGACAGTAACGTTACTGTTCTATCGTTATGTTCTTCATACAAATGAGGGCCAATGATTCCGGAAATAATGATAGACTAGACTGGTACTTGTATGAATGTAGAGACTTTTCACAGAGATTTTCTTGAAAGTAGTACAGACTGTTTTCTTTATTAGTATGCTCGTTTTAACAAAAACACGCTTCAGTGCTCATCCAGAAATTAAAGTGGCGCCCCACATTGGGCACCACTTTCTCTGCGGAGAGTCTTTTATGTGAGCGCCACTTTCCCTGCTAAGATTGTTTTTTCCTTCTTACCTTAGGTAAGAATTATAGATAAACTTTAAAGCAAAATACTATAAAATAAAACTACATTAACGGTAATGTATACATCTACAAAATTTTTACTATAAAAGTATCACTATATGCGCCCTAAGATAAAGATAAAAAGAGCTTCCGAGATGACGACTAGCTTCAGTTAAAATAGGAAAGCAGATAGGGGTCAAGGGTCAAGAAATATGGGTGCCATAACCAATAAGTAGATCAGTGAATTGAAAAAAATAGAGTAAAATACAGGGTGAGTTTTAAATACGTAGTGATATTTTAACCCTCAATATGTTTCGTCAAGTACAATCGATTGGCACTGTAAAAAAAATTTTTTGAACAAAAAAAAAATTGAATTTCTGATACACACTAATAAGCATTAAATAATATTAGTTTCCGAGAATTGCACTAATCACACTTACAATGTCTTCCCATGGACGAAATATTCATTGTTCTTATTACACTGCATTAGTAAACACTTGAACTATAATTTAAAATTAATAAACAATAACTTATAACAGTCGACAAATTGGCACTATCTCTCCACGCACATAGCAAAACAAATGTTGACTGTAATACGCCAAATTCACGGGCCAGCCTTTTTGTATTTTTACCAGTATTTTCCTCAATCGCCTTCAGAAGTTCTGGTTCGACATCTAGACTCCTATTAGTAACTAGTCGTCCACGATTGTGATTTGGAGGCACAAAACTTCTAAAATCTCGTAATTGTTAAACAGTTGCTATGGATGTATTTTCAGGTGGAGCTTCGTCAAGATAGTGTTCCACGTAAGGCCGTTTTCCTTGTCTAGCATTTTCATCGGCTTGAAAATATGTCTTTAATATATTCACCCACTCGGCATTAGAATAATTATTCGCCATTGTTATCATTACTTTTCATCAAACGAACAAATTATAAATAATAAATTACGGTAACACAATAACTTTGAAAAACTTTGATTCTACAAATTTCAAATATGTGATTAGAGCGGTGAGATACGATGTGAATACAAGTGCATTTGAACACATGTTAAGATTGTTAAGTTTAGTTGTTTGCCGTCAGCGGCGTTTTGGACGTGCTAATCTGCGGAATGTAGGTGTCTGTCATTCGTAATTGTATTGTTTTGAGTGCAGAACCGGATTGAGTAAATTGTACCAACTTTTGATACAAAATTGTACTAGAAATCAGAAAATTGTACTAGAATGTTTTTTGGGTGCATTCTTTTATGAAATAATAATAAAAAACAGTATGAACCGAGACCCACTCTTGTGAAACTAACTTGGAAGAAAATGTATTGTTTTCCTGTAAAACATTTTAACAGCTGAACTTAATTATTCTGGTGACAAGCAGAATATAATTATGTTACAGAAGGGAAAAGGCCCGCAGAGCATCCAAAAAAGACACAACAGAAAGAAATGTTTTAAGAGTAGTCTACCTTTGTCTAAAATAATTTCGTAATCAAAACGACTATTTCTGCTCGACAAACGCCATGAAACATGTTTCCTAAAAATGAATGCTGATTGGTTGAATGCAAATTTCTTGTTCTTCCGTGATCGGTTATATTAAACTGTTTGCTTACATTTAGAGCACAAAAAAGCGACAGGACAATGACAAGTGAACCATGTTACTTTTAAGACTTTTTAGTTGTTCATTTGTTTATTGATATATCGCATAGAGGAACAAATTATGATATGTACTAGATCTTTCAAAGAGATGCCGATTTACTAAAAATTATTAAATTGTACTGAATCTAGTACAATTGTACTAGAAATCACTGGCAGCACTAATAGACTGGACGAAAACATAAAACTGAGCGTGATGTTCGTCTGATCAGATCGGACTGCGAAACGCTTCGTTTTCCTATTGGTCTACCGGCAATAAAATCGAGGAAGACAATCCCCGCCTATTTTACAGAATTGTAATCAGGCACGTCGCGTCGTTTATAAGAGTGAGCAGTTATTTGGTTTATTTATTTTTTATTTGTCCATCGTTTTACTACTGTTTTGTGTCCGGGTTGTTTAAAATACGGTATAAAATGTCTAGTACCGACACTGCAGATGAAATGGGAAATAATGTTGACAAGTCCACCTGGTAGCTTTCAATATTAGCTAAAATTATTTAATCTGTGCATGTGATAAGCATTCTCCAAGTACGTCGTTCTCTTTGTGCTTTTATTTCAGTTTTGCAATATTTTAACAGTGCGTAAAAGTACTTTTTGTTAATAAAATAACAAAGCTTGGATATTGTTTACAAATAAAGGTGGGTAATTGTTTTCTTTAGTGAATAAACCATGTTACTGATTTGAACTCGTCTTTTCATCTTAATTCATACGAATGTGCTTGTTGATATGTGATGTGATAAGAATCGTCTACAGTCTGTGAAATGCGTGGAATGTGAATCGTGAATTGATGGCTAATGTAATGTACCTAAAAGATAGTGTAACTCGCCCATTGACCTATCAGGTCAATGAACCGGCCATACATATGTAATACAATGACTGTTACAAAACAATTTATTTATTAATAAATTATAGGATTATTTCAAATTTTTAGAATCGCATAGTAAGTAACTACTTCTTAAAAAATAATAATCCTTTTATAAACTTTAAGAAAACGAAATTAAAATTGTCGGTAGCATTTTATAAGTTTACTGTTCACCGGAAAATTTGGTTTTAGTTGTATGTTCCATACGAAACACTTAAAAGAAATGTTAATTGATGCAAGAAAAAGGCAAAATTGTACATTTCTTACATTAGAAGTTATTTTAAAATGTTTAAAAATTATGTCAAATAGAGCAATTAATCGCTTAAGTAAGTAATGATTTCATTCAAAATTATTACAAATTCGGGAACGAACTTACTGCTAGATGATAAATTGCATAAGAAATGCGGCAACTCTGCTTCAAGCCAATACACCATTTCAAATAAAATGAAGAATGTTTCTAGTAATCAGCGGTTCCAAAACAATTTCATCGTATTTTTTGAAAATTGATAATTCAATTTTACGTGGGAATTAAGAGAAAAAAAGTATCAGTGGGTTTATACAGATGTCAAGAATCAGTGGTTTAAATATAACTACACACTTAAGACTCACCCTGTACATAAACTACAGAATTTGAATTTTTGTGGGGTAGTTTTTGGACAGGAAATAAAACACATTATTGAGATTGACCGATTTCTCCTGTAATATCAAACTTCATCAGAATCTATAATATTTTTCCAAAATTAATTATTAAAATCTCAAAAGAAACAGATAAAATACACTTACCAATCTACAAGTCAATACACACAAATAAAAAAACAACACAGTTTTTAGTCAGTTCACATCCAACAATACACATTAAAAATATTAAATATTTAAAAAAACGAAACAATTATTATTATATAAAATGATTAACAAAATTTTACACCTATATTCATCAACAATACGTGGCTATTATCATAAAACAACAAGATAATTGCCCACGCTTCTTCCTTCTTTCAATATTGATTGATATATTTAATACATATTGTGTCGTACTAAACTGTATTTGTAACATAGAAAGAAGAAGAAGATTAAGGTACTTAACCCAAAATTAATATAATAAATAGAAAGCAAAGGTACCATGGGCGAGGCCGGCATAAAGTAAACATCACCCATGGTACGTCCTCCTTCTATATATCTTTTCTCAACAACATCTTCATCCCTTTTAATAATTATATTAAAAATTCCTCAATATATTACCGTAAATATTACTCAATCTCTCTATATCTGCTCTTTGATTCACACAATTTTGATTGCAGGTTATATGTATCATTTCCAATAATAGTCTTTTTTCCAAATTACTCTCAGATTATAATATTTTTATATTATCAAAATCAAAATTGTGTCGTAAATTAGTTGCATGTGCGGCCAGCCCTGTGTTTACTTTACAACGATAGGATACAACGATATTAGTTTTAACAAAATTAGGTAATAAAGACTTTACGGGGAGTTTTACACTACTACCAAAAACACAGGTACCTCTGCTCTCAAAATAGTTACATAAAAGAAGATAGTAAAGTTAGCCTAAATTAATTACTTCAGCACAAGCAATCATAATCTAATTAATACTGTTGTAGTTAATTTAATGGGAATCAATATAACGATATTAGTAAAGCTGCAAAACGTTTCTGTGTAGCATGGTCGTAGAGTACAGATGTGCTTACTGTCGCCGGCATTCACCTTGACCGCGAAACTCTTTCTCCTGTCCAGTCTATTATTAGATTTCGAGTTGTGTACACGTTAAGTCACTTGGGCGTATTGCATATTGCTTTTGTGTTTTTATTTTATTTGTTGTACTGTGTTGTTGATATTAATTTAATAATAAAGCATGGCAAACGTACGCAGGGGTAGAAAACGGCCATTTGCTGACAAAGTGAATACATTCATAGGTGAATTCCTGGATTTATTCTATGATGGTGCTAAAATAATTTGTAAAGTGTACGAGAAAGATTTGATGTGTTGGGATAAGCGTGATTGTGGACCTCACGTAAACAGTGTTCATCATAAAAATAAAAAATAATGGCGTGCCTTCGACAACATAGTTTATGTTTAATTTACTATTAATGCTTATTGCCTGTGATGTTCCGCTGCACATACTCGATAGACAACCAATTTGAGAGTTCTGGAATAAATACAATGCCCAGGTGAAGTTACCAAGACGCACAACGTTATGTAACTATCTAACAACTGTACACGTAGACATGGTAAATAAGATGAAATGTGAATTAAAAAATACACGGCTGTGGTTATCTGTTGATGAGACAACAGACTGTAAAAAAAAATCTATTTTAAATGTTATATATAGTACGAGTACTGGACCCTCTTAAACCAAAAGTTCCACTGTTACAAGCTAGCAAAAGATTAAGTCAGAGTACTAGCGAAACAATTACCAGGATGGTGCTGGAGACGTTAGAAAAATTTGAACTGTCAAAAAGTCAAGTGTTGATGTTTGTGACTGATGGCGCCGTGACAATGCGTTCGGTAGGCCGTTCTTTGCAAGAAGAAGGTTGTACGTTTATACATGTTACGTGTAAAATGCATGCTTTACATCTTGTGCAGAAACTATTCGAAAAGGTTTTCCAGAGGTGGATGCATTAATAGCAAGTACAAGAAAAGTGTTTCTTAAATCTCCTAAACATCCCCGTGCATTTCATAGCAAGTGTCTCGGTATTCCTGAACCACCATAGCCGATTCTTACACGTTGGGGAACATGGTTGCAGGCAGCTTTTTATTATGCTGAATATTTCCAACAAATAAAAGCTGTGATACTACAATTCAATTCAGATGAGGCTGCAGCTATTAAGGAAAGCCCGACAAAATTCCAAGATATTTCTGTTGAAACAGCTTTAAAAAATATTTCGAAGAACTATAAACCATTACACAAAAGCATAAAAAAAATTAGGAAATAGTGCGTTGTCGTTAGCGGAGTCACTGCAAATAGTGGGCGAAGTAAATCTACTGCTACACGCTGTAGGTGACGCAACAAATTAGCGCGTTAAAGAAAAGTTCGTAAGTGTGTTAAATAAGGACACCGGTTTTACCAAATTAAGACAAATATGTGATGGTGCAGCCCCAGATCCGTTAAGTGCGTTCAAAGACTATTTTACGTATGCGTGTATTACATCAGTACATGTCGAATGGTCGTTTTCAAAATATAAGAATATATTTTCACCAAAGCGAACATCACTCATGGAGACAACCATAGAAACATACCTGATGCTGCAAAATGACTACACATCTTCTCCAGTTTGTGATAAGCAAACTAGTTCATCAAGCTAGTTAAGAGGGTAAGTTTTACATACATTGTTATAAATTGTAACAGTTTATTGTTTCTCGTACTAGTTAATTTCGCGTACGCCACTATCCCACGGAACATTTTTGACAGCTCTAGATATTAGTTTATCAAAATTAGGTAATAAAAACTTGTAAAATTATGGAGAACTTTACACCACTGTACCATAAACACAGGTACCTCTGCTATCAAGACAGTTACATAATGGAAGACAGTAAAGTTAGCCTAAGTTAATTACTTCAGCATAAGCAAGCATAATCTAATTAATACTGTTGCAGTTAATAATCAATAGTAAAAATAGCAGAGTAAGCGCAGTCTTTGTTGAAAGTACCATTTAAGATATTAGTGAAGTTATTTATTTTTGGGGTAAAATATTCTGTAATCACCACAGTGTAATCAATTTGGTCCTGTTACTATCGAAATATAACCATTAATAATGAGGATTTCATAAATAATTATAGGTACATCCCGAGGAAATACAGGTATTACATGCGGTTTCTGATTGACTGTCACAGATCAAAATTGGATATTAGGCAACCATATTTTAACCAATAGTGAAATCCATTGATTATTCATAAACCACTGAAGATCAGATCAAGCGTGCCATCAGATTAAATAGTTAAAAAGAGTTTAAACCATTACAGGTAATAAAATGTTAAATTTTATTAATTTAAAATAATAATTATGATAAAAAATATATACAGTAATTATGATAAACATTGTGCCGTTGAAAACCTGCAAATAATTTTCCATTATTAATATTAATCAAACCCCCATAGCCGTAAAATTAACATATTATTATTAAAGCAATGAATCCATCTTTAATGTCGCACAAATTTTATTAGCGCGTCTGCCTCGTGAAATTAGTCAGAGAGAGCCTTGCTGGTATCTACCGTGCTTCCTGTCTCCCTCGACAACGTTGGTCAAATGGCCAGCTATTTACTCGCGGTATTATCATACAACCCACAGTACAATATTAATTATGGTGCTACAATTCACTATATTCAACTATAAGATATTTGTTAACTCCAGACTATACCAACGTTATCTAATGCAATATTAATAATCGATTGTACTTATCATTCAAATCCTAATTTTGACTTCAGCAGTTGGTTTTAATACGAATCTGATTTACATATTTCTTCACACGAATTCATATGATTATTCCGCGATAAATTATAGCACAGAGGCATACTCTCGTGTTTGGGTATATAAGTAAATTTTCTAATAATTTATTATTACAAACGTGTAACATAAAATGTTAATATTGTAACGTTACATCATCTGGTCATTTCTTTCTTAGCTGTTAAAGCGCAAAATCATTTTTATCCGTCGGCATTAATTGTTCTATGGTTCAATTGTCAGTTCCACAAGGAGAAAATCGTATCTTGATTTCATATGTAATTATTTTCTTGTTCTTGGGTTGGAAAAATAAATGTAACACAGAAGTGATGATGAACTGAATATTTTCGGCTACAAAGTATAACGGTCTTATCACTTCTTGATTTTCTATATTCAATCAAATCGAGGCTTTCCAGTAATATTTCTTCTAAATAAAGATCAAGTGTACCTGTCACCATTTTTCCACCCTTCTTCTAATATTTTCTTTGATGAAACAAGTCTCAGATTATGATGTCGCCTTAATAAGTATTGTGTTATAATAAAGAACTCGTTTATCAATAAATAATCAACACAAAAACACGTTCTTTTATTTAAACACGACTGTCTGTCTTTATAAACCGACAATTTATATCATTATTTCTTTTTAAACTCTTATTTTTAAACGTCAAAGCTTACTCTTGTATGTTTACACTATGGAATTAATAAACTGTAATAAAATGTGACATTTTACCAAATGCAATATTTGAAAGTTTTATTAGCACAATGCACTTATTTATCACAGTTGATACAACTATGATTTATAAAATTTGTTATCTTTTATTTTTGTTGTACGGAGACAACAAAGATTCAGATATCCTGCGAAAGAACGTTCACATAAAATAACATTGTTTCTGTGCCTCCTTTAGGTAAACATCTGTTTCGTTGTGTAAACGCACATTGTATAAAGAGAAGATGAGCATTCAGCAGTCACGGAGTAATATTTGCAAACTTAAAAAAAAGGTTATAATTTATCTACAGGATGTTTTTCACTAAGACACCGATTAATAAAGCATAATTTTGTATAATCTGGATTTTGTTGTAACATGTAACTGCACCTACTCACTTCTATACCTGGGGATCTTGCAAAGTTTGTCATATATTTTGTACAATATTAAGGCTTACGTTTACGACTCCTCGTTTATACTAGTTCCCATACACCTGTGTGTGTGTCTAGTATACCTTGAATGTCTGCCGCAATAATAAAAATATTATGTTTACATCTAATCGTGCAATGCAAAAAACTTCAGAAACTGAAATGTTTAAACTTTGCTAATAACAATGTAATAATAGTGTAATGAAATTCGGTATACAGATATAAAGAAAGATCTGATGTTCAGCAGTAACGGTAAATAATTTTTATTTTGTTTTTATACATTTCATTTTATAATTGTATAATGATAACATACAGCGTGTAATTTATGTACATAATTATATGTAAATAAATATTTATTGTAATAGTTGCAAAGCTTCTTCTTCAGGTTCCACAATCTTGCGTTGTCTTAAGCTCGTTATGTAAGGCTATGTAGCAAACAATTGCGAGAATGATGTAACCTGAAACGTTTATAATCCTTATTTCTGCATTCCTGTGCATCTTCGGACAACTGGCCAAGTGGTAAAAGTGCATTATATCGAATTATGTTTTCTCCATGAATGAGTACTTTATGTACAGAGGAGGGCATATAGTACCATGGATATTTGCTCACATGTAATTCGGCTGTTCTAAAAGCATATTCACCAAACTTTTCAGCATTGATTGCCATACCACTTGACATTGTCTGAAGTAGTACGCGAAATCTCATAATTAATTCTTCATCAATTCCAGTAATTTGTGCAGTGCAAGCAGAATTGGCAAAGAACCTTCGAGCGGTATTTCCATCATTACTAGTTCCGCTGATTTGTTGAGGTTTATCAATTAGTAATCCTAATTCTTTCCGAAACTGCTGCTCACATAAGCTTTTTTAGATTGCTTTTGCTTTTTCATGTCCTCTGAGGTTACTGACCATTTTTTAAATGATAAATTATATGAAACATGAAGTACTAATTCCATAAATCGAATCCGTGCATGTAAAGATGAGAGTCCAAATCTATAATGCTCTTCATTCTCAGGTCTCTGTTTAACACGTTCCAAATCGTTCATTTCTGTTGGTTTTGCAAGACATATATGACATGTGGCACTTGATGGAGTATTTGTTACTACTTGTGTAACCTTACCATCTATCATTGTAAAGAACAGCGCATGTTTAATAGACACCTGCTGTTCATTCTTCACTACAAAAGAAGGCAAAAGAGTGCTTATTTGAGTTTCCACTTCATTGACAACAGATCTTGTTTTCTCTGGAGTCTCTTTTGAGAATTCTATTAAAATGGGCCTACAGTATCGAACAGAAGACGGGGTTGGATTTTTCCAAACGACGTTTTTTGTGACTTCATCTGCAATTTGTAGTGGAACCAAAGATGTTACAAACAAGTTAGTATCGGATATTACGTCACTTTCACCAGACAGTATTTGCTTGTACTCACTTTGTCCCGAAGATCCATCACAGCCCCATTTACTGTATAATATTAATTGTGAAAAGTTGGCCACATTCACAGAATCAATTTTGATTATTCTCTTACGTGTGTGATCTAGAAGAGATTGCAAACTTACTTTAGCACCAATTTCAGTTACTTGCATGTGCTCTGGATAACATTTTCGCTTTGCTTCTGTAAGTTTGGTATATGATGGGAGTACAGTACAGTCTTTGTCTTGTAAACAGGTTCTAAGGTATGTATATTAGTTATTCGTTAAATCTAAATCAATGAAAAGAGCCAAGGCCTCTTGATTTGTGAAAGGCTCAACAGAAGCATTACGTCTTAATAATGTGTGGATAAAAGCCTTCCTTTCTTGTGATGCAGAACGTAGTTCCTGTATAATTTCTGATTCCCATGTCTCACGAATTGAACCTAATCTCTGAGTATATGAATGATAAATCTGATCAAATCCAGAGTCTCGAAACATCTAGAATTAATTTAATGAATTGTCGAACAAGCTTGCAAACAATAATTTCTATCTCCATGCCAATAATATGTGAGAACCTCAGGGGGCTTACTTAAAATGTATTAAAATTAAAAAAAAAGAAAATTTTTGATTTAATTTTAATTTCAAGCTCTATTTCTCAAGTCAGATGCAGGTATAATAAAAAATAGCGTATGATACACGTGTATAAGTGTCTTTGAAGCACTTGCAATGTTAAGGGTAGCCCTTAAGGGGCCTAGTCGGGAAAAAGCTTCGGATAGCTGTGTCACTCTCTAGAAAGTTTTTATACATGCGCCGCTGAATAATTTTGCTCTTGACTATACCTTCACTGGACGTTTTATTCACCGACTTCATCGAGGTGCGATTCCAGTTAGAAGTAACACTTCCTTGTTCCATTTGTAGTGACAAAGGATACTTATTTAGAAAATTTATTTTAACCAAACAGTACGGAATAAAAGTTTAAAACTTGCTGAGCACAATTATTAAGGTACATTTTAGAAGACATGTATGAATTTTACCTCGAATTTTACCGACTGATATCATAATTCAGGAGCTAAGCACGTTCAAATTTCACTTATATTTACAGTATAAATTTTCTCTGCATAAAGTGAAAATTAATTAAAATATATATACATGTACCCTCTAGTACACTTTCAACTACTGTAACTCCAAATTTGATGTAATTTGACCAAACCGTATAGAAGAAATAAATTTTGAAAAATTACCTTACAAACACTGGTTCGATTAGCCCTCTTAAGGCTTACTTATATACTTGTATCATAATATACTATTTCTATAATGTCAAAGTTTTAACTACTGTCATGACAAAATTGATAGTATCAATAATGTTCCTATTTTGGATAAAAACTAAAAATGGTTGTAAATAAAATAGTACACAGTCCTCGGTGGGAACTTCATTACAGCCTCGCGCTATATCTATCTTAACCCTCGGCTGTAATAAAGCACTTTCCACCTGTGTAATATACTATTAATATACTATTATTTGTTAATTCTTGTTTAAGTCTGTTGTTTAACACGAGGTAATTTACGGCTTGCAGTTTTTCTGCTAGATAATTGCTAGTGTGGGACATACTTTTTCCAAAATAGACAATGAACACATATAAGGTTACACATATAAACATTGTTTATTTGTATTATCAACATGTATTTATTTAATGTACACTTCTATACACATGCATGCAAACAGTTTTTCTAAGAACCTGCATCGTATGATTTAAAACATCAGTCCCTAGACATCTGGTTTATTGATGGATTTCTACAATTAACGTGAAACGTTACGAACTACGAGAAAAGTTTTTCAATATACTTATTTGACTTAGGTAGACATCTCTTCAAATTAATCGTCTGGCTGTTATACAGGGTGGGACAAAAGTGCGGTTAGAAATAAAAAAAAAGATACAAGTATACTAGACAAAAAAGTATATAACCGAAAATTATTTTCGAATAATACACGACGAGCCAAGACGAAATTTAAGGATCAAGTGCCTTTTTTTTAAATGGAATATATATATATATATATATATATATATATATATATATATATATATATATATATATATATATATATATATATATATATACATATATATATATATATATGTACATTTTTTGAAGCCTCTTTCTAGACTCTATTCATTCCTATATTATTATCGACTATCTCCCAACTACTTGGATGTAATGATTTTTTTTTGCTGAAATAATCCCATCTGCAGATGCATATTGAAAAAATCACCAAATTCACAATTATGAGTTTTAAGAAAAAATTATTTTTCAATTAAGAACTTTTGAAATTGAATTATCTCAATTTTTTCAAATGGAACACCCTATATATTTAACAATGTGGTGTAGAAATAAAAAACGAAAATTTTTTTAAGTACTTTCCTATGGCTAATTGTAACCATTTTTGTTTTATTGAGCAATAAGTTCAAAATTCAAGAATAAACAAAAATAGAGATTTCTTCAAATAATTCATTAGAAAAAAACTATAATAAGTGCTGCATGTTACCCATTTTGATTTACAGACGTCTCTATGTGCTTTTGAAATAAGATTTCTACTGTTCCTAAAATTGCCGGTGTGACAGATCTACAAGCAGTTATTATCCTTTCCTTCATATTTTTTACTGTTGTTGGTGTGTCATTATAAACAATTTCCTTCACGTATCCCGATAAAAAGAAATCAATTTTTGTAGAATCTGGGGATCTAGCAGGCTATTTATTTGGTCCATTTCTTCTAATCCATTAAAGTGAGTAGGTATTATTTAAGGGGTCTCTAACTGCTTTTAAATAATGTGGTGGAGCACCATCTTGCTGAAACCACATCCTATTTCGAAACCTTTCAGGAAGATTCACCAATAATTGTGGCAGATAGTTTTTTAGAAAATGATAAATAGCTTCAGTTAATGTATCATCAAAGAAATGAGGCCCTTTTACATGTTCTCCAATAATTCCTCCCCAAACGTTTATAGACCATCTGTGCTGGTTATGAATTTGCCTAAGAAAGTGAGGATTTTCCGAAGCATAATAATGGAAATTGTGCCTATTAACAAATCCATTTTTATGAAAAGTTGCCTCATCAGTGACTAAAACATTACTGAAGAAGGTGACATTTTGCATTTTATCTCTGGCCCAATTACAAAACTGTAGACTTCTTTGACTGTCGCCATCAGTTTCCTGGTGCAATTGATATGATATGCATGAAACTTATTTGTTTTTAAGATTCGACCAACATATCGTCTACTTATTCCTACTAATGAGCTCACTTCTCTTTGACTAATATGGGGATTCTCAACCGTTGCCAGCACCACAGAAAACTCATTTTCTTCGTTCACAACACGTTTTATTTTTTTACTTTTTTATATTCGACATTTTCTGTTTCCACAAATCTATCGAGAATGTTTTGGAAGCTGCTAACATCAGGAATCCTTCTTTCAGGATACCTTTGCTTATAAATTCTATTGGCAAGTAAACAATTTCTGTCTGATTCGCTCAAAATAAGTCATGTCTACAAGTTCCGCTTTATTAAAATTCATGTTCTAAAATTCGAAATATTTTAAATTTAATACAAATGAAAACCAGTTAAATACTATTTACCCACTTCAATGAATTGGAAGAAATGGTCCCACTATATGGCCTCATTTCAAAAGTGCATAGAGACGTGTGTCAATATGTGGAGCACTTATTATAATTTTTTCTAATGAATTATTTGAAGAAACCTCTATTTTTTAAGTTTATTCTTGAATGTTGTACTTATTGCTCGAAAATGGTTGCAATTAACCATAAGGAAGTACTTACAAAAAATGTTCGTTTTTCATTTCTACATCACATCATTGAAAAACCATGCCTGATTATTTAATTCACGGGTTCGTGCTAACATAAAACAGTACCATAAATACAACTGACGCTGGCCAACGAAGATTCGATGCATATGCGGAACTCCGACATATGATGAGCAACTGCCCGTATTGTTTTGGGTGTGTCGAATGCATGCCACCAATCAAGGTTTAAACCAACATGAAACGAACTACCCCGTAGATTTGTTAAAGAGTTTGGCAAACGTCGCTTGTATTGCGGCATGCTTATGGGAGCGATAGCCATAAATCATTAATCGGTATACACTGGTCATCTGGCCCCGCACCCTCTGTCGAGAGACAAGGTCCGTGGTCAGAACACTCAGCGGTTGGGGTGAACTGCATATTTTTGTTGTCGGCGCCTAACCGCACCCACCTGACAGTCACACTATGATCCCCATACGGATAGTGAAATTTGATAAAGTTACAGATATTGCAGATTCAACTGGACACTAAACATTTTGTACATTATCTTATTTTGACCTAACTTGAAAATGAATGAAAGTTCCAACTACTATTACTGATCCAATCGGAATTAATATCGAATGTACTATTTATTAATAAACATGTAATGAGCAGTGGATTATAACAGAAAAACCCTATCTGTAAATCATTTGGAACCACCGGTCAGATATTGTTACAAATCGCGAAACCCAAGCATATAGAGTCGTACTTCGATTAGTGTTGCCATTTCATTCGTAATAAAGAAATTGACTTAGTTTAATGAATTTTAATGAGCTAGAGTACGTCGAAAATGGCAACGCAGTATAAAAATTATTTACATGCCGTCCTTGTCAATTCTCGGACACATGGAGAGTTCCGTGAAGTTTTCTCCCCCGGGTTCCTGAGTAACCCCAGTGTTATTCGTCTCCATGTTGACGGCGGCATCGGCGGTGTACACGCCCTATTTCTAAGGCAGTGTACATGTCCTCGGTCACAGAGACCAGACCACAGAGGTTTCTGCAACCACTCGGGTGGATCGCTAATTAAGCGTGGCTCCCTTAAACGACGGTTATAATAACCGGAGTCGTGGTTTCTCTTTGACTTCCAGGCTCGAGAAAGCCAGCGACAAGCACTAGGGTTGCCAAAGAGTTAACACGACGGTGACGGCGGTCTATCTTTGATTTCTAGGCCCCGAAGAATCAGTGACAAGCACTAGGGTTGCCAAAGATCTGACCTCGATCGTACGCCGCCTCGCGTATTTATATGATTTCCCATGAGTGAGTTCGTTGTCCAAGCCTGCAAGCTAGACGGAGATAGCCAAACGCTAACTTGTCTCTACCCACGAAATTAAGCTCAAGATGCTTAGGTGATGAGTGATATAATGACTCTATGTTTATGGCCTTTGACTCTATTCTTAGTAAAACTCTTACAACCCTACGTGTTTACGTCGGTTTGTTTATGTTACCTCTTCTCAGCTGGGGACTGCTTTAAGATTTTGTTCAGTTTTGTCAACGTTTTAAAATATTAAATGAATACTGTGTGTTCTTTTACTTAGCTGAATAATTTAGACTCTATAGTTTGAATGCATACGTTTTCTTCCAAAATTCTAAGAAAATGGTTTAATCTTTTTTTATGTAATAATTAATTTGGAATTTAATGAAATGAAATGCTTGGAAATAATTTAGTTTTTTGTAAAAATTGTAGGAAATTTATTCGCGATGAAGCAGCCCAGGGCTGGGGTGCTTCAAAACAAAGCAATGGTATGTTTGTGTTTCATCTTTGCTATCGCGATTTTTTATTACAAATCTTTAAAAGGTTTGTAACTTCTTAACTAGGATGAAACGGACCTGTGTTCATATAACATTGTTTTCTTAAAATCACATCAACTTTCATCTAACAAATTTTGTCATAGAGCTTATAAATCACCTTGTATAGAAACATTTCATGTAAAGTAAAAAACCTGTATTTTTTAGGTAAATTTTACTTATGGATGTTTACCGTTATTCTTAAACTGGGTCTTCTCTGTATATTCAGTTCCTGTAGTCCGTATCTGGTAAAATAAAGCGGACGTGTCTTGTATTGTTTAATTATCACAAGGATCACTAAACATGGAAATCTTCATTGATGCTTCATTGAGTTTAAATATAATATTACTTACAAGGAACATCTGGCTATGTCATGAAAGACCTAATATTATAATTATCTTGGATTTAATTATAACGTGAATGGAGCTTTAGCATCGGATAATGGATTATTGTTCCTTACGAGGATTAGAGGTGCATGCGAAAACAGTGATAAATATTCATGTCATACGAGTATAAACACACTTATTCTACAGCCAGCACGTGAAGCTATAACTTAAAGGCTGCCTCTATTTGTGTTAAGGATTGTCCAATTCCAGACGCCGCCAGAATACATTTGCATATAAGTCTTTGGACAAAGCCTCCCAAATTGTGAATTATAAACGCTGTAATATATTATTCTAAAAGATGCAAAGTGAACTTAGTACAATCGTCTTACAACAAAATGCAGGGAATATCGGAAGCAAATCAAATGCTTTTGGAATTAGTGCATTTGTCAAGTAATAATAACTACCTATAATAAATTTATTAATATATAATTTAGGTAAAGTCAAAAAAGGAATATTTCCTATATTTAGATTAGATTGGATTAGATTAGCTTAGATTAGTTTAGATTATATTACGAATGGGTCGTTAAAGCCCTAGTGGCCTCTCTTGACTCTAAAAATATCTCTAGTAATAACTCTTAGCAGGTATCGAAGGGTAGGTGTCGCGGATACCTGCTCCAAATATCGTAGTCTTTGGCAGATTAAGACATTACATAAGCAAAGTATTGTGGTTTCCGTGTCATCTGTACAGAAGCAACACATCTCGCTTTCAGCCTTGTCCATTTTCTTGAGATGATATCTCAGTGGGCAAGGACCTGTAAGAAGGTGTAATAGTATTCTTAACTCTGATTTGCTGAGTTCGAATAGCTCTTTTTTGCGAGTAGTTTGTACACTTCTTCGTTTGTCTTTGACCTGGAGTTAACTTCCAGTTCCTATTTTCTGACCTCGTCTGTTGTGTGACTTTTAGATATATCACAAAACGGTTCTGGTCCGATGAATGATGATCCTGCACCTTCCCTTGCAAGAATATCAGTAATCTCATTCCCTTCTATTCGTTCATACCCTGGCAGCCGCAGCATCTTTGATCCATCTGCATAGCAGATAAGGGATCCGTTTACAAATTCGAGTCTTCCAGAGCTCCACATTTGGCAATCAGTTATTACCAGTTTTATTTTCTATATTATATTCTTACAATTTTTACTCATTTACACTTTTACACTATGTGAAGTTTTCAAAGTGATATTTAACATATGCATTATTTAAGTAGAATAAATGTTCCTCCTCCTCAGAAATTCTAGTCATGCGCCAACGTCCATAATCAACAGTTGCTGATTAGCATTTGTATATTAGCGTGATTAGAAGAGAATATCAATATGCATATGAAAAACTAGCCAATTTCTTCATGGTGACTGTGAAAAATCCCACCCCCCTAAATTTGTTATTTTTATTATTACGAAGAATTGTAAATACAAAAGTTATAGGATTTTTTATATATGATATAATTATTCTTAAAAAAAATTCTTTTTTTATAACCTATTTTTGAATAGTCAGAACTAACAAAATTAACGGGAGCGAAACTCGCTCATATCTTTCTAAGTACCTATTAGAAATAAACTCATCAATCACTATATCATTGTGTTTGTGGGAAACCATTATATTTAAATATGTTACATACGGAAAGTTCAATTAAAAAAAAATAAATTTAATAACTGTAGCCATTTTGTATAAGCTTCCATTGTTTTGCCGATATGATTTTCAAAATCTCCATAAAAAGTACTATAACTTTTGTATTCGCCATTTTTTCGTAATAATAAAAACAACAAAATTAAGAGGGTAGAAAATCTTACAAATCACTCTATATATTAAAAATATGGACGTTTTTGCTAAATACCTAAAAAATATTTCTTTAACTATACATAAAAATGAAGTTATTGAATTAAACATGATACTATGAAACTGCAATCTGCATATATTGATTGTGAAAAGGTTGAAAATGAATATTCGATAAATTCAATGGACTGTATCGTTTTTTGCATTCTTAAAAAAAGAAAACAGACAAATAAAAGTAGCGGGTGGTTGCAATACGACTTACCAATTTCCAGTGCAGCTCGTCGGTGGCTTCGTTGCAGTGTGGCATTGTGGTTGCAAACAATAGTCGTAGAATTATTATTGTCATGTTAGGTTTGAAAGAATGCTTATGTAATACCCAATAATTATTTTATTATTTTTTTCTATAAATGCATAAATACGAAGCAATAATATGTCAGATTTTTTAAAATGAATGAAAATAATAGGCTTATTTAGGTTATGTTGGATGTCATGAATGTCATTATGGTTAACCGAAGTTAACTATAATTAATATAGATATCGTCTTTCAATTTAAAATGTCAAAATAAATATGACAAATGTTCATAATTTGAACTATGTAAATTAAATATTTTTATAAATAATATGTTCGGGAACCAGCCCCTGAAGAGTTCAGAAAGAATGAAAGTAGATATATATCGGACTAGAGATTTTCGTTTTTCTATTGAAACTTGAGGAAATAATTTCTTAAGTGGGTGTGTCAATATTTTTTGCTCTAACACTAAGAACAGTGTTATTTAATTCAGTGTAATTCATGCTCCTAAATTGAGTAGTTGTTTCAATAGTTTCTATGATAAAATGTATTGGACGTATTGTTTTTGATTACACAGGGTGCCCCAGATTTAAAGTGACATATGGTAATGGGAAACAGAGCACATTTAGCTGAGTTCAAAGCACCCCCAAACTTACTCTTGAATGTTAACCGTTCTTGAGATACAGTGCGTTTTATGGTACTGGACTAAATATATTTCTGGAACGGGTTTAAATATTTGAATAAAACTTGGTAAAAATGTTACACTGTTTTAAGTACAATAGAAATTATAAGTCACTTTGGAAAAATTCCAGGACCGAACTCGATTTTGTTGCTCTCAGTATCGATAATCACCCTGTGTATCATTTTTAGTAAATATTAGTGAACGTTTAAAAAGTCAATGGATCAGTGTATAATATAATGTCATAATATTTGATGGCACGTTTACGGTTATTCTCCAATAAATTTAAAAAACATTAATTGACCAAATTTTAAATTCTATAAATTAAGCAATTAACTAACCAACGCCACTATTTTGATAATTTTACTTAAATATCCTACACTAATTAAGCATTTTAATTTTTGTGGACAAGAAATACTCATTTTTTTGGAAAATTGATGGTTCGTGCAGGGTTGGACTCGCTTAACATTTCATGATTAAGAATATTTTATTTCAAGTTATTGTTATTCACATTATCTACATTATTTTTGAAATACATTAATAATAAATTTTCCATGTTCATTACTAAATTGGAATACTTTTGAAAATGTCGTATGATTTGGTACACGGTGATTTGGAAAACTTTTTGCAGCTCTCCCATTTTCCTTGCAAAAACCATATACAAAAATATTATCTTAAACAGATAATGGGGCCGTGAGGAAGGTTAGAAAATTATTTAAAATTTCTTATGCATTTTTCCAGATTTATTACAAGGCATCTAATTCTATGAGTATGTGGTTTCTGAATGAAGGTGTTCGACCCCATTTCTCTATACCGGTCAGAGATCATCTGATTCAGCATTATTCCAACAGATTGATTGGTTGAAGAGTTCTGGTTAACTGGCTGTCGAGGTCTCCCTCATTTCTCTATACCGGTCAGAGATCATCTGATTCAGCATTATCCCAATAGATTGATTGATCGAAGAGTTCTGGTTAACTGGTCACCGTGGTCTCCTGATCTTACACCTCTGGAATATTTTCTTATAGAGGCAACTCAAGTCAGAGATGTACAACGCAAAAATCGACATGGGAACATTTATTAGAAAAAAAATATTAATGTATGTGATAACTGATAAAATTTGAAATAACCCAGAAATGATTGGTAGATGAATGAAGAACCTTTTAAATCATTTTCAAAAATTTTTTTGACGTTGAGGGTGCTTATTTTTAAAATCTATTTTAATTAATTGTGTCATTCTGTTAATTAGTTTGTATTATTTAGTGTAAGTGTTGTAAGGTGTTGCTTAGTAAGTTCCATTTTGACTTTATTTTACCAAAACAAAATTGCCAACCTTCATCTTTAATATTTTAATATTATTCTCGATAGGTGTTTAATAACTAATTTTAATAGTTCTTGTTAATACAAGCATCATTACTAAAATTTTTTTTCCATGAAAGAAATGGAATGTACTATATATGTATTTTGAACGGGAATTTTAAACTTATCTCAATTAAATTTTAATAGCTTACCTTGAAATGTTTCGTTAAAATTTTTAAATAATCACTTATCAGCGTTATTCGATACCGTCAATAATAACTAATGTCATATATTTTAATAATTTCTTCTTATTGACATTGACATTTTTGTAACTAAATTAGACATTTCAAATGTCAAACTGTTAAATTTATTCTAACTCTATTTTATGAGGTCAAATATGTAACAAATTTCAGTGTACATCAGCTTTATTTAAGTACTTGGAAAATATATTTTATTGGCTTGATATAGTAGACATGATTTATAATCTTTCATTAAGAATATATTTTTTTTGCAAAGGCAAATACAAAAAAGTTTGGGTCCCCTGGGACTTCCTTTCAGCTGACCAATTTTGTTCATTATTGAATTTTCATTGTATTTGGCCTTTAGAACATGTGTACCAAATTTTAAAGCTCTATCTCAAAAACTGTGGCTGCTCTCGCGATACTACAGACATGCAGACAGATTTTTTCCTTAAAGTTGTTTTCTCATTATAATTCGTCGAGATTCGTCCAGAAATGCAACACAAGTTTTTAATTTTTTTTTCCCGAAAATGTACCTTCTTTCCTCTTTCAATCATTATGTCTCCTCTGGTGGTACTACATTCACCAAATTTAATGTTTCACCTAAAATATTTTTCACAATCTTAATTGCCAAATTTGGGAAGTCTCCCATTAATATTTTTTGAGTTATCGCGGATACACACATACACACACACACGCGCACGTACGCACGCACGCACACACAACACACACATCCACACACACGCACCGACAAACATCATTCGGAAAATAGTCAATATGGATTCAGGAGGGTTCAAAACATCTCGAGGTCTAGGAAAATCACGATTACTATTTTTCCTTATATTAGGAATAAGACAGTAAAACGCTGCACGCTGCATATAAAAAAAATGCATATAACAACCTTTTTACTTTCTTATACCTAATATAAGGAAGTATACTAATCGTGATTTTTTTTCGACCTCGAGATTTTGACTGATATATACGTTTTGAACCCTTCTGAATCCATTATGACTATTTTCCGAATGATGTCTGTCGGTGCGTGTGTGTGGATGTGTGTGTGTGTGGATATGTGTGTGTGGATATGTGTGTGTGTGGATATGTGTGTGTGTGCGTGCGTGCGTGCGTGCGTGTGTGTGTGCATGTGCGTGTGCGTGTGTGTGTGTGTATGTGTATGTGTATGTCCGCGATAACTCAAAAAATACTAATGGGAGACTTCCCAAATTTGTCAACAACATTTTAGATGACACATTAAATTTGGTGAATGTGGTACCCACCAGAAGAGACATAATGAACGAAAGAAGAAAAACGGTACCATTTTGGGAAAAAATATTCAAAATTTTTATTGAATTTCTGGCGAATCTCGACGATTTGAAATGAAAAAACATAACTTTATGGAAAAAATCTGTTTGCATGTCTGTAGTTTCGCGATAGCAGCCACAGTTTTTGAGATAAATCTTTCACATTTGGTCCACATGGTTTAAAGGCCAAAGACAATGATAAATTTGATGATGAGCAAAATTGGCCAGCTGAAAGGAGGTCCACGGGACCCAAACTTTTTTGTATTTGCCTTTACAAAAAAATATATTCTTGATGAAAGATTATAAATCATGTCTACTATATCAAGCCAATAAAAAATATATTTTCCAAGTATTTAAATAAAGCTGATGTAAACAGAAATTTTTAAAACATTTGATCTAATAAAATGGGGTTAGAATACATTTAACAGTTTGACATGTGAAATATCTAATTTAGTTACAAAAATGTCAATGTCAATAAGAAGAAATTATTAAAATATATGAATTATCATTGACAATATGGAATGACGCTGATAATTAATTATTTAAAAATTTTGATGAAACGTTTCAAGGTACGCTATTAAAATTTAATTGAGGTAAGTGAAGAATTAAATAGAATGATTTTTTTACATCAGGATGATATATACTAATATAAGAAAGTTATGTGCTGACCACATCAGATATTTATTAATGTCATCTTTTTAGTCTCTTATTATTCAATTTCAAAAATGGTGTGAATGGAAAATTTAAATAAAATATACTTATACCTTAGTCCAACCCTGCACGAACCATTAATTTTTAAATAAATTTTATTTCTTATCCAGAGAAATGTAGATTCTTAATTATTGTAAGGTGTTTAGGTAAAATTAATAAAATAGTGACGTCAGTTAATTGCCGAATTTATAGAATTTAAAATTTGGGTGATTATTATTTTTGAAAATTTATTGATGAATAACCTTAAAAGTGCCATCAAATATTAGGACATTATTTTATACACTGGTCCACTAATTTTTTAAACGTTTACTAATATTTACAGAAAAATGATACACAGGTTGAAGTCCTCGGCACTTAAATCAATATTATAAAAATCGCTTCCGGCTTTGGAATTTTTCCAAAGTTAATTATGATTTTGATTGCACTAAAATGGTATAACATTTTTACCAAATTTTATTCAAATATTTAAAGCCGTTTCAGAAATATGGCCAACTGCAGTTTTTGTCAAAACCCCTAAAACACCGTGTATGTCAAAAACGGTTAATAAGTTTGGGGGTATTTTGAACTAAGCTAAGTGTGCCCTATCTGCCATTACTGTATGTACCTTTAAATCTGGGACACCCTGTATAACTAACACTGTTATACTAGCGTATTCAGATAAGAATGATAACATAAAATATAAGAAATATTATTAATGTTAGATTTGAAAAAAATTCTTATTTAATACTCAGTAATTATTTTATTATTTTTCTCAAGAAATGCATAAATACAAAGCAATAATATGTCAGATTTTTTATAATTTGTTGCCTAAACAGTTGTTAGCACTTTTATTTTATTAAAACTCACTTTGTTCAGTTATTATTAAATAAGCAGTAATATTACAATCCTAACTTTATTTAAGAGATGTTTCTAAAACAGTTTTAATCGAGAAGAATTTATACACGTAACTCATTTACATACTTTATAGCCTCTTTAAATGAACCAAGTAATTAACAAAATCTTCTCGCATTAAAATGAATCTGTCACAAAGACTTAAATTTTCTCCGAGCGAATTGAAATCAATTTCAAGAATGTATAAAACTATTTAAGTAAGAATCAGTTAAACTTCTGAAATTTAGTAATTAATCCGAAGTAAGTAAAATTAACTTTAGTAGCCCATTTGGCAATATTATTCCTCTTTTTATGCTCTTTATTGAATGTTGGAATCCTTTATGATGAGCTTTCACGCAAAAGTGAACAAATCTTTTTTTACCTTCAAAACGAGCTGAGGATCAAGTAATGTCTGGTCGGGGAAAGAAAACCCGCGGAAAGAATGCGATATCTGCATTCTATTCACAATTAAGCTAAATGAAATAAATAAGTTAGTGCATGGCAAATTTTTGTCATCGTTTGCATCCACACCTACTCATTGGGAGAGATATTATATTCCTAGTATATGATATCGCAGAAATCTGGCTTATCGGCTCCCTTGCCACGCGGGCATTCTTTCGCCCACTGGAGTTATGGGTCATCTCTCTAACATTCCGTCAAAGTTATGCAAATTTTTGTACATATTCTTACACGTTTATTATACTTTTTATTAAATAACATCTTTTTATTCTACTTCCTTCCCAACAGAATTCAATTATTAACATTATCATCATTACCTTTTAAAGTAAACTTTTAATTATTTGGTACTCGCAAAAGTCCTGGCGCCAAGCCTAGATTTTGGTGAGAACTCAAATCAATCTAAGCCCTTATTCGCGACCTGCTAACTGAGCTACCAGTCAATAATTACAACCCCCCAGCTAATTATATTATACCAGCAATTGGACGGGGGATGTTGCAATCTTGAAAAGTTGAAGTTGGATCGAAAAATTCAATTCGATAATAAAACAAGTGAAATTGATATAATGCCAGGAGATCTTGTTACTGTGACTAACAAAAGTCGTCACAAATTTGGCGCATGGTATAATGGTCCTTTCCTGGTGGTTCACGTAGAACAAAGGCAGACCGACCACAGTATACAAGAATCGTGTACGAAAATACAAACATATGTAATTAATTAGATTTAAGATGTAAAACATCCCTGTTAATAATTGTTAATATGTATAGATTATAATTTTGCCGTTAGATTTATTTGCACATAAACCATGTCCGATATTTTCCCTCCTGACTAGAGAATGCCCTTCACAAGTGGCCATAGTAAAGGTCCTTCTGCTGAAAGAGATGGTGTAATAGTTTATGTATAGTTAGCATATTTGGATATTAATAAATATAATTATAAGCCATATGTAGTATAGTTCAAAAAACTGCAAATTAATTATAATGTTTATTTAAGAAATATAAATCCCCACTTTTCTATTAAGTTGGCAGTATAGCAACAGCATTATTGTATTTGGTGGACAATAAAAATATTCATTTATATATACGATATTAGAAAAGTAACATGTCATTTATTACGATTCACTAACATAAAAATTAATTTTAAAATTTGTTATTTTTCTAAACATAGATTTCAAAAAAAAAGATAAATTATTTAACATTTTCCAATAAAGAAAATGTTTATTAAAGGTCTGAAAATAATAATCTTTAGAAATGTTGCCAATATCCCAACATGATTTCCGATTTCATAATTTAGTGTAATATGCATTTCACTACGTACGCTATATTGCATTTTAATATATTAACTTTATTACAGCTAATGTTAAATAAAAAAAAATTTCAGAAAAACCAAAATTTTCCTACAATTTTATTTATTTATAAAGTCGAGAGTTTAAAAAATATGATTTATTAATATTACACATCGTTTCGAAAATATTTCCCAATCGAACAGCTTTTTTTAACACGCTTTTATTAGCTTCACTTGTATGTTTGCTTGTTTGTATGTTTGTTTGTAACCGACTCTTTGGACTCGATTTTAACCCACTTTAAACGGACAGATTTAATTGAAACTTTGTACACTTATTAAGAACCGGTAACAATACAATAATTTGATAAGTTTATATCATTATCCTGTTCAGGATCGCCAATCCTTTCCTCACGTATCCCTGCGTGAAAGCAAAGGCTTAATATGTCAGTAGATTCAGTAATTGTTAATTAGCTCGGTGGTCGAGTGGGTTAAGGCACTCGACGCGAAACGACAGACTCATCCGGCGTGAGTTCGAACCTCATGGCTGAAATAAAAATTTTTTTTATTCTGTTGGATCGTAATATGTTATAATATCAGCATCAATAAGCAATATAAATATAGTTTAAAACAACTAAAAAACACGCTTTCATAGCACATCAAACTAAAAAGTTAAAAATAAATATAGTTTAAAAAAACTAAAAAACACGCTTTTAAAGCACATCAAACTAAAAAGTGAAAAATAATTATTAATATAAACTGAAAATAATAATAAACGAAAAATACTAGTATTATTGTGAAAAAAGCGTGGGGTGCTCGATATACGAAAAATATTGCACAAAGCACCCCACGCTTTTTTCACAATAATACTAGTATTTTTCGTTCATTATTATTTTCAGTTTATATTAATAATTATTTTTCACTTTTTTAGTTTGATGTGCTTTAAAAGCGTGTTTTTTAGTTTTTTTAAACTATATTTATTAACACGCTTTTATTAGCTTCACCTGTATGTATGTTTGTTTGTTTGTTTGTAATCGACTCTTTGGACTCGATTTTGACCCACTTTAAACGGACAGATTTAATTGAAACTTTGTACACTTAACGAAGAACCGGTAATAATACAATAATTTGATAAGTTTATATCATTATCCTGATCAGGATCGCCAGTCTTTTCCTCACGTATCCTCTGCGTGAGAGCAAAAGGCTTAATATTGTAAGTATATTCCGTGATTCTCAGTTCAGTCGTTGGCCGAGCGGGCAAGTCTTAGTCGACGAGAAACGACGGACTCCTCGGGCGTGAGTTCAAATCCCATGGCTGAAATAAAATTATTTTTTTTTCAGAAATATCTGTTGGATCGTAATATGTTATAATATCAGCATCAATAAGCAATATAAATATAGTTTAAAAAAACTACAAAACACGCTTTCATAGCACATCAAACTAAAAAAGTGAAAAATAATTATTAATATAAACTGAAAACAATAATGAACGAAAAATACTAGTATTATTGTGAAAAAAGCGTGAGGTGCTTTGTGTCATATTTTTTCGTATATCGAGCAACCCACGTTTTTTTCACAATAATACTAGTATTTTTCGTTCATTATTGTTTTCAGTTTATATTAATAATTATTTTTCACTTTTTAGTTTGATGTGCTTTAAAAGCGTGTTTTTTTAGTTTTTTTTAAACTATATTCTTATTCTGTTGCATCTAAAACTTTCAGAAAAGTGATAATAAATGAGGGTACTATCTCATATTTTTTGCATGAATTCAATACTTCATGCCGAATAAAGTAAAATCAATACAGGTGGAATAAATTTTTAGAAATACAACATATTTGATTGACTCAAGAGTAATCTACAAGCTGCTGAATTCTGCACAATGACCAATTCCATCCAAACTAGCTTATTTGAAATTGTCGTCAAAGTTGGAATGGAAATCTAACTCGATAGTTAGTTACATCGAATACAAGGCTTGCCGTCATCACCTTTCATTCCAATTAATGTTACAAACGATTTAATCGGAAATAACCAATATTCATCACATAAGTTATGAGAATCATTAATCGAGGGTTTATAGAACTATTACTGGTGCTTTCAGCAATGCAGTGATTTAAGATTTGGAACGGGGCAATGTAATATAAGCATACTTTATTACAGAAATACTTTGCACATACAAAATTCAATGGCTGCTGAGCCACCTACCAATAGTTATTTAAGGGGAGAGTGGGGCATGCTTTATTTTTTACACCATGCTAAATAATAAATATGATGTTATATACATAAAACATCATTATTCTTATGTAAAGCATGTTCTGAAAGATTAAAATAAGAAATTAACAGAAATATACTTGTTTTAACTAAAATTCCTAAGCCTTCTAATAATAGTGCGCGATTCGCCCTATAAACAACACACTTATTATTAAAGCTGGCAAGTAGTGCGGCTATTCAGTGGTGCAACAGCAGGTATATACCTGGTGAGGCAACGACCAGCTGGCGGACAAATCTAAGCAAGCCGCGAGACTAGTCTATTGTTGTGTCTCGTGGTGTCTACACCATAATTTATTCCTCTCCGTTGTATTGTTGACAACTATATTTGTTGTATTTTATTAACAAAATATGACAGATGTGCGCAAGGGTAAAAAACTGTCATACGCTGACAAAGTGAAATAATTTTCGGTGAATAACTCGATTTATTCTATAATTGTGCTACAATAATTTGTAAGGTGGGTGAGACACATCTGATGTGCTGTGCGCTGGGATAAATATGATTGTAGACGTCACGTAAATACTGCGCAGCATAAAACGAAAAAAAATTGCGTGCCCTCGAAAACATAGTTTATGTTCGATTTACTGTTAATGCTGATTATCTGTGATGTTCCGCTGCATATACCCGATTAACAACTATTTCGGGAGTTCTGGAATAAATACAATCCCCAGATGATGCCTGACAAATGTCGTCAAGGGGGTACCAAGGCTAACCACGTCGTACCCCTTCTACTTCTGGTTACAACTGACAGAAGAAAGGCGCCTCACAATTGATCTCAGTCGGATGGAGGTCATCGGCAGATGGGAGGGGCCTTACCGGACGGGCCCAACGATGACGACAATGTAATTGTAAATGAACGCTTTAAGTGGACGAGGGAACTAAAGGACGACTTACTGACCTGCCGCGAAGAGTAGCGAAACTGAGTGGAGGGCATACATGGCACGATTGCCTGCACTTTGGTGCGAAATGCATGCAGAGCATCGCGCCTTCTCTCAACAACACCTGAGAGATCAAATATCCTTCTTGCGCAGGACAGACTACGTAAGGGCACCCTGTTTGCTGGAAGAACTTCCAGCCGCAAATCCACCGCGGCAATTAGCAGCTGATGAGGAACATCCTCTAGAGTTCACCGATGTAAACTTAAGAACGAGGGTTAGCCTTGACACCTGGCTAGAATGGACGTGGTCATCGATGAAGAACTTCCAGAAGATGCAGACATCTGGCAAATCAACTGTGCCGTGTATAACGTAGCGAAGCAACTCGTCCCCCGGGAGAGGTCAACCAATCACGGGGTCGAGAAAGCCAAGCGACGTGTACAAAAAATCGAAGGCAAGATACAGTCGGCCAGGCAACATGCTTCTCGGATCCAGAGTGTGGTGGAATACACGACGAGTGGTGTTTCTACTTCCAGATTCCGGCGCATAGCAGCCGGATTAAGACGTCAACATCATACTCTAAATCGGACAGTGATGCTTACCATCAAGCAGCACTATCTAGATAGGATCCAAGCGTTTATGGCTATAAAGAAAACGTTGCAGAGGCGGGTGAGGAGTATGGAGCAAAACAATTTGTTCCGTACGAATCCTTCCCGCTTCTTTCAAAAGCCACAACGTGTTGTTAATAATCCACCGACTGTGGAATATGTCGAAACCTTCTGGAAAGGAATCTACGAAACGACACGTCCATTCAATAGCGACACTCCAGCAATTTCACACTTCGAAGCTCTGTGCCACAGACATCTTGAAGAGCCAGAAGAAGTGTGCCCGGCAATCAGTACGAAAGAAGTCCAAACATTTGTTGGTACCAAGAACTTTGCCGCCTCGGACCCAGACGGCATTAACAACAAGTGGTGGAAGAAATTTCCTTCCACTCATCACCGTCTGACGCGAGTTTTCAACTCATGGTTGAACGAGGGGCAGCAGATTCCGGACTGGTTCGTCGAGGAACGTACTGTGCTTATCCCCAAAGGGGGATCTTCCCAACCCGAGGAATTATAGACCGATCACTTGCCTCAACTCCTGCTACAAGATATTCACACGCATCTGGTACATTAGGACACTGAGGTCTGTTGATCCGATCTTCCAGCAGATACACGAAAAGTGTGGTACCAAGAAGGGCATAGCAGGTTGCAAGGATAGCCTGCTGATAGACCGCTGTATTACACAGGATTCTGTGCAATGCAAGCAGAATCTGTCGATGGCCTGGATTGATTACCTCAAGGCATTTGATACAACATCGCACGAACTATTGTTGCACTTGCTCGAAGGTCTTGCAGTACCAGCACCACTAGTGAGATGCATAGAACAGCTGCTGCCGCTCTGGATGACTCGCTTCACCATAACATCAGGTGCACAGCGGAGGTGGCATTTAGAAGGCGAGATTTCTATGGTGACTCCCTGAGTCCTCTCCTCTTCTGCATCTCACTGCTGCCGTTGTATGTTGGGCTCCGCCAAACCCGCGGATATTAATGTGGACTATCCAGCGACCGGAGGCCACCCATCTATTTTATATGGATAAGATTAAACTTTATGCCTCCGGAGAGCGCAAACTACAAAACGCTCTTAGGGTGGTCGAAGAATACACGCGGGCAATTGGTATGGAGTTCGGGTTGGACAAATGTGCAGTCATCCATCTCAAGAGAGGACGATGCGGGGATTTCTCTGAAGATGCGCAGTTCGCAAACGGAAGCATCCTAAAACATCTGGATGTTGGAGAGACCTTTACATATCTGGGTGTACATCAAAGGCACATCCAAAATGTAACACAAATAAAGGATTCTCTCCGCGGCAAGTGCAGACACCGCCTCCGAAAGATTTGGTCTTCCAAATTTTCAGGGAAAAACAACTAATATGCTTGCCGTGTCTGCAACTAATATGCTTGCCGTGTCTGCAACTAATATGCTTGCCGTTGCGGTTCTGCTCTACTCCTTCGGAGTAGTAAAGTGGACGGTAGATCAGCTGCGCCAAGTAGACAGAGATACCAGCAAGATGATGAATATTCACAGAAGTATTCATCCTAGATCGTCCGTTCCTCGTGTGTACCTCCCACGTCAACGTGGGGGCCGAGGACTCTTGAGCGTCGAGTGACGCATGGCAGAGTAGTACTGAGTATGGCATGTAACATCCTCAGGAGCTCAGATCCCCTCTTGCGGTTTGTAAAACATCACGAAACTGCAGGAGTGGGAGCAGGATTGTTTAAGGCGGCAAATAGAGCAGCAGATGAAAGTGTATTAGTACTAGGTGGGTTAATAAAATATTCTAGTAGGTCAGTAAGTGGTATTTTCGAGAGTATTTTATATTATTTTTAACAATTAGATTAGGAATTTTCATTGGTGTGTCAGTGCTATAAGTTTGTTTTATACAGTTTATATTTATATTATATATTTTAGCAGATGTGTTTATCAAGTATGTAGATGAAATCTGTGTTTAAGTGTATTTTATACAGTTTATACAAATAGTTTGGCGGGCGGTGACTATTCGGATGTTTTCTGTTTACAAGTGGCTGTGGTAAAATAATACCGGAAAAATTTTCAAATCTTGAGAAGATCCTCAAGAAACTACCAGCAAAAAATATCAGGAATATCACAAATTACAAAGAAAACAGCAAGCCAACAATCACAAAAAAAATTATTTTAAATGTTTACAGAAATACGAAAGAAAGTGAACGAGAAACAAGTCGCGGAAAAATCGGTCTAGTTTCACAGAAGTTCTAGAACGAACTGTTTATAAATTAATTCAGGAAGGGCAATATGAATGAAAAACTAGATAGCAATAATAATTTAATATATTAATTTTATTATTGGCGAAACTGAACCACAAGAAAATTACTTGCTAATTTTAATTTGGAGTTAGAACAAAACAGAATAAGAGTTTTAAATTAACAGAAGCGGTATCAAACTCTATTTATCTAAGACACTATTTTTAAATCTGTTGTATTATTGTATTACACAGAAATCTGAAATACAGCTCTGTATGCTGCTAATTACGTCTTGTCGACATGTGAGAGCGCTGGTTTTGAAGTTCTCGTGACAGTTTTTTCTAGCCATTTTTAATGTGCACAGTATTTCTGTAATAAACTGTACTTACTGGAATAAAAAATAAGTAGTTTTACTTTTCTTTTTTGGGTCTACTACTACATTAATAGTTCTCCTAAACTTGATTATAAAAAAATACAGTTACCCAGTGTAATGATAGAACAATAATCCTTAGCGCCCGTGACTAAATTTTATTATTAGGCAAAAATAAATCAAAAACTAATGCTAAGCAGATATAGTTATTTACGTAACAAGACCGGAATGTGATTCTTTACTGGGCGAGCTGGCAGTTTGTACTAGATTTCTCAATTGTCTTAGTTTGACACCTGCCTATTGTGATTTGGATTATTTTTAACACAATGCGCCTTGACCACAGCTAACTGCGATGTCACATAAATTGCGTGCTGTATGAGGATAAAGTCAGAGAGCTATTAATATTTCGAAACCGGTTAAAGATATCATAAAAGTGGTTTATGCATTTTTGATAGATTATTGAATGCTCTGTTGAATGCAACCAAGATATATTCGGAGATTCAAAATGTTTAAAAGAAAAAATCATTTCCGAACAAACCAGAACTGATAAAAAACTGCATATATGTAATTTATTCCAGTAAAACCCTATAGCAAAAAATATAATAATCCGCCATTTCGATTTTTTTTTTTTTTTTTGAAGAAAACATTAGTTTTTGAACTACGAATTTGTCTTGAAAATTGCCGAGAAAATCGCAAGTGACATCTTAGCTGCGACATCCTGTACATACAAACTACGTAAATACTGTATTACGATAAACAAATATTTCAAAAATATACAAGTAAAATTGCTAAATCCTCTTCGCAAACGATTACACAGATAAATAATTTTTGATGTTTGCTATTGTAGCTGACAAGCAATATTTATTTTAAATACGCTTTAGGGTGCTGCATTAAATTATAATCAAAACCATTACCATTGTCCATTAGTAGTTTATATGTTTGAAAAACATTTTCAAATTGAAAATTTTATTTTTATGTTGTATAAATAATATTTTATTGACAGTATAAATGGAATATCGTATATAGGATTACATATTAGAGGCAAATTAAATGGATAACGTTGTAAATATATGGTTATGTTTACTATGTTCATTCTAATAATATTTGTCTCATTGTTGATCAAAATAACAAATATAAAAAATTTACTTTTAGATTGACAAAATTTCGATTATATCCAAGAATTATAGTGATGCAAAATATCACATTAAATTTTAATTTTAACTATTTTATCTTATATTATCTTATTTTATTAAATATTTTGACACTTTTTACTCAAATAAGACACTGGCGACTTTTTTATTGACAAATTTAAGAGTTGCTGACAAAATGAGCTTCAGGTGCGAGCGACTAGATAGTTGCTGTGGACGTCAAAATCGAGATAGATTTCATCGAACTAGCATGTGCTTGTGCATTGACAATTAAAACAAGAAAAAAATTCATCCTATACTTAGTAAAACTAATTTGAAAGTATTCTTGGCGAGAGATTTCAACTTTAATGCGGATCGGAAAAAGTTAAAACCTAATGAACTTTTTTGTGGATATTTTCCCTCTCTTTAAACATACCTATATCATTCTCTAATCCCCATATTCTTTGCACACATTCTTTACTTTTCTATTATACTAATTAATTAAAATCATTATATGTAGTACCTCTATAAATAATAGTAATTCGCATAATTTTCTAGTGAAATATCCATTATATATGAAAACTTGAAATTAGGTGTATTTGATCTGAATTGAAGGTTAGTACCAAGTAAATTTAATAAATAAAACATTATCTAAGTTTTGTATTTTAGCGATTTTGCTTTAGTTAGAATGGACGAAATTGCGAAACTGCAAATTCCGTAGGAAAAATCCGCATTTCGTTAGCTGTGTGTACGGACCTTATCGTCTTTTTCTCAGCAAGCAATTAGTTAATCGCAGTGCGCGAGAACAATTTCAAATATATACAGTGTGCGTAAAGTATGGAATAAATTATTTATTTCACTGTTTTCGTTATGACGTCATCAATATATTTTTTAAATGACACACCCTATATATTTCTCTATTTTTGGACTCTGCTTCAACATCTGATTCCAAATATGTATACACCTAGGGTCTAAAAATGAATAGTTGGAAACGGCCATTTAAAAAAAAAATAAGGAAAAAAGTAAAATAAACACGTTTTTCATTAACTTTTGAAGTAGGCTGGTTTTTTTGCTTTATCATTATCGTCTTTGACAGTGAATCACTTAGTAATACTTTAACTCAGTGGTGGTATCTTTATTTAATACTAAACATCCAGAACGACCCATAACTCAATCGACAGTGATTAAAATTGAAAAAAAAATAGAGAGTCTAGTATGGTGGAAGAATTACACAAAACGCCCAGGTATTGACGTGGATACAAAATTAAATATTTTACTGGCCGTTGAACAAAATTCACATACCAGCGTTCGTCAAGTTAGTCACGATTATGATGTTACTAAAAGATCAGTACATACAGTATTAAAATTAGAATAATGGCTTCCCTTTAAGATTCAACTTATGCAAGAACTAAGTGATAATAATCCAAATCGGAGGATACAAATTTGTGAAACAATGATGAATATGTGCAATGGTAATCCTCTTCTCATAAAGAATATTGTTTTCTCCGATAAATGCACTTTCAAATTAAATGGTGAAGTGATTCGTCAGAATTGTAGATACAGGGCAAAGGAAAACCCTCAATTGATGCGGGAGCAGCACACACAGTATCCACAAAAGGTAAATGTGTGGCGGGAATTGTAAGAAATAGAATCATTGGACCCTATTTCTTCGATGGAGATGTAAACAGACCGACCAATTTTTAATGGGCTATCTTATTCCAACGTTATTAAAATTATTTTCCAGTAGAATTAATTCTGAAAATGTTGACGAAAGCCTCTGGTATCAACAGGATGGTGCGCCTCCCCATTATGCATCAGACGTTTGAAGGTATCTTGACCAAATATTTCTGAACAGGTGGATTGGTAGACGTGGACCCATCGAATGGCCACCAAGGTCACTGGAACTCAATCCATTAGATTATTCTTTGTGGGGCCATCTAAGAAACTTAGTTTATAAAACCGGAAAATGTTGTTGAATCAAAAGAGAGAATTAGAACACAAATAAACAACATTTCTTAGGAAACTATAAAGAAGGTTCAGCAACACTTTGTTCTTCGTTTAGGGTACTGTCAGCTACAACAAGGAATACAGTTCGAACATTTACTATAAATTGTTTTATTATTAAATAACCATTAGTTCTAGTAACTATTATTTGTTCAAACAAAACATGAAAAATTAGTAAATTCTTATTTTCAAAATGACTGTATCTTTCAACTTATCAATTTTAGACCCTACGTGTCATACATTTTTGGATTCAGCTGTTGATTCAGAATGCAAAAATGGAGAAATATATGAGGTGTTCCATTTAACGAAAATGAAATCATAACAGAAACAGTGATGACGTCATAACCAAAAAATAATAGACTGATATTAAAAATCAACGTGTCCGAGGATTTTTTCTAAATATTTTTGGTTTAAGAAATAATGAATTTATTCCATACTTTACGGACACACTGTACATTACATTATTTCAAGCAACAATTGAATCGCTTTCAAAATATAATTGATACAAAACAAAATCCGTTGCACGCCATCGATGACGTAATGAGACAATTTCAGTTATGCCAATGCAATAGTTATAAACTCACATCGCTGGAATTTAAATTTAACGGTTATAACGCAGTTGGCAATTTTGTCTGCGAATTTGGTAGGTTATCACACTTTTTTCCACTCGACATGACATTTATGTATATGACGTTCCATATTTTTTAGTTCTTTCTCCTTTTATACTTTTGTGCTTTTTTTAAGCTTTCAAATTATCTGATATTGCGATCGATCAAAAAACTGTTCTTTTAAGGACATAGTGAATTTTCTTTACATACATTTTCTTTAGTGAATTTACTTTACATACATTTATTTTACTTCACTGTAACTTTTGAAAATATTTGTTTGACATTTCTTAAACTCTAATACTATTGTAGAGACTTGGCTACCAATGGCAGCTGGTGGATTTTGGTTATACTATATCTCAATATTGGAGCATGGAACTCAAGTAATATTTTAAGGCATTACTATATGTACTGAATGAAGAAGTTTTGCAGAAAAGGGACTAAAAAAATGTTGAAAAAAGTTGCAAAAATACGCTGCCACCCCAGATTACTTTTATATCAATAAAATGTGAATGAAAATTCATCGATCCGTTTTTTTCTTTTCGAAATTTTTGATTTTTTGTAATGTTATGACATTTGTCAATTGATTTTTTTTTAAAGTTATGGACATTTGTCATAACTTTACAGAAAATTATAACTGTCGAAAAAAAAACTGGTCGTTGAATTCTTCTGATTACGAAAAAAATATTTTGCAAATATTTTACTAATGGTTAAGAAGTAATCTGGGGTGGCAGCGCATTATGGTTACTTTTTTCTCAACTTTTTTTTTCCAATTCTTTTTCTGCAAAACTTCATTCAGTACGGATAGTCATGCCACAAAATATTGCTTAGCTCCAATATTGAGATATGGTATAACCTAAATCCACCAGCCGCCACTGTTGGCAAGAGTGTTCTTCTGTCATGTGTTTTACTGTCGATGACGTGGAATGGATTTTGTTTTGAACGTTTTGTATCAAATATAGATTAAGATGTAATTTTTTTAGCTACCGTGACTTAATTGTTACTGATGAGCGTTGTCTCATGTAAGTCAGTGTGTTTTTAATTCAGTGATTTTCGAGTTGCTAAAAGAGAGTTACTAATGCGTGGCCTGCCAAACTTATTTAACTGTCACTTTACTTCTAATTTGTTAGGTAATATTGCCAACCGTGATTTGGATGTGAATTACGTCACACTTTTTAGATTGGTAATTTACCGCGGTAAGTTACCGATCATTAATTATCAAATTATTTCGCCGAGAAATAATTCGATTGGTAATTTACCATCTCGGTAATTGATGTTTTGGTAGACAAAAAAGCATATTATTTTACAATTATTGTTTGGTTTCTTTATCACAATTTGTTAATTTATAATACATACTGATTTTTTAAAAACTTAAAAATATTTATTTATCTTAATTCTAATCTCTAACACATAATGCATGATGTACATAATAGTTAGCAATGTATTTTATACTGTCACCTATTTAAAAAAATTACAGCATATTTTAAGTCGAATAGTAGTTTATTATAAAAAATAACAAAGATCACAGTAATCATACTGTTATACTACACACTAAGAAACATCATATTAATAAGATCGAGAGAATAACTTAAACAATCAATAAATAATGTCTGAATGTTATTTGTAGCATTCTCTAAAATTCTCTTTTTCCTTTTTCAAGCTTAATATAGTTCTTCATAAGTATCTATGGATACAATATAAGCAAGAAATATATGTGTCAAGTTTCACGCTTGACACATTCTACAAAAAGAAATATCTGATGTGGCCAGCACATAACTTTCTTATACCAGTATATATCATCCTGATCTAAAAAAAATCAAACAACACAATCAAAACACAAACAAGCCGCATATATAAGCATGATACACAGGCTAATCAATATCCCTCTTTCTCAGGAAAATTTTGAAAAAGAATTAAAAATTATAAAACAAATTGCAAAAAACAATGGTTATAACCCATCAATGATTGATAATATTCTGACTAAAAAAACTTACCAAAAAGCAATACAACTAGTTTATCCTATTGTTTCAACTAAGAAAACAAATTTCAAATCCCTTACATATATTGGGACCCCTACAGAAAAAGACGCTAAAAATTTAAAGAAACAAAATTTTAATATTGCTTATAAAACGAATAATACCCTTGGTAAATTAATTAAAAATAATAAAGATAAAACTAATAAAGAAAATAAATCTGGAATCTATAAGCTAAAATGTGGTACCTGCCCGAAAGTATATATTGGATAAACCGGAAGATGTTTCAAGAAAAGAATATCAGAACACAAAAGAAGTTTTAGAAACAGAAGAGAAGATTCTACTTATGCAAATCATCTCCTAGAAGAAAACCATAGTTTTGATGAAAATTTCGAGATTTTGCACTCCGAAAATAAAGGATTAAAATTAACACTACTAGAATCCTTGGAAATCAATAAGCTAAAAGATTCAGAAATAATTCTAAATGACCAACTAGAAACAAACTCCTCACCATTATTGAACATGTTTTAATATTGAAAAAAGTTTACTTTACATACACATATTTAATTATTTTTAAAATCTGTATACTTTCTAAATTCCTACAATTTGTTACGCTCTTTTATATTCAATTTCAATGCACAAATATCATCAATAGACATTTTCAGGTTTTTGGTAAAACTTGACCCTTATCCTTTGGCAATTTATGAGCTTAAAAAAAGAACTATGGAACAATACATTTTTTCCTTTATTATATATATATATATATATATATATATATATATATATATATATATATATATATATATATATATATATATATATATATATATATATATATATATATATATATTATATTTTTAAATGTGAATGATCCGTTTATATTTAATATTTACAAGTTTACAATTCTATTTTTATTTTGATTTATTTAGGATGCAATTTTACAATGTCATCAAGCTTATTTATACACCCTACCCATAATTGTAATAGCTAGTCTAAGTCTAGTACTCACATCTGACGAAGCCACTGTGTTGGCGAAACAATTGTCATGTTTATATATATTTCGTAAATATATGAATATAAAAATTTTTGTGAAAATCTTAAAACGTGAAGTTTTATTCAGTTCGATGTAAAAAAAATCATTCTATTTAATTCTTCACTTACCTTAATTAAATTTTAATAGCGTACCTTCAAATGTTTCATTAAAATTTTTAAATATTAATTATCAGCGTCATTCGATACTGTCAATAATAATTCGTGTCATATATGTTAATAATTTTTTGTTATTGACATTGACATTTTTATAAATTATCTCCAGTAATAACTTTGGTTCCAGACAGTTTTAGACGTTTAGATGAAACATTAACTGTGTGTTTTATTTTTCCTTATTATTAAAATTAGTGTATTTCTTAATAGGTACATCATTAAATTATCGTTCCTTAAATCTGTGTGAAAACGTTTCATTCACCTGCGTTCTTTTTACTGAAAATGTAAACTATATGTTTATAGACGTAAAAATTGTTTATCTCACTTTATAGTTCGAAACTGTGGACTACCCCACATTAGTGCCGATTTTACGTGGAAAAGCTTAATGTGTAAGATCACTGTCAAAAAATACAGTTTCTTTTCGATGCTATTATTGCGCGCGTAATATAGAATATCGCCTCTGGCATGTCATAAGTTTTTCCTATGTTTAACACTGACGTAGTTTTCCACAAAACACCAAAACATCATATACTGCACTCCACGCGTATTTCTCCAACTAAGTGGGCACCATCTGGAGATGATTAAAATTAACCTTATGCTAACAATCTACCCTATTTATACCTAAACTAATGTCACGATTCAGTGAACCGTGACTAACTAACCAATAGAGTGGGCTATTTGGGTTTATCCCTCTGTCATCATTTATACTATTTTTACACTTTATCATTTCCAAGCTTTCAAATGCATCCAGCTCTCTAGTATTTATTACATTCCTAATTAATCTTAAACTGCTAATATATATTTTATGGTTATTCTCAAACGCATGTTGGGCAACACTAGATTCTACCATATGCTCTTTGAATCTAGTTTGAATTGGTCGTCTAGTTTGTCCTACATACTTTTGATTACAGTCCTTATAGCTAATTTCGTAAAACCCCAATTTATCGTTTGTTTCAATTTTGTCTTTTAGATTGCCTAAAAGTTGTAGTTTATTTCTCGATGAATGAACCACTGTCATACCTATATATTTAAGAATCTTACCAATACCACGGGAAAATCAAGTATCGAATGGAATCGATACAAATTTCAGATTTTTTCATTCATTTTGAAAGGTCGAGGAATTTCAAAGTGTCTCTTCAAATTTATGTTTCCTAATTATTTTATCAATTAAACATACAGAATTTCCATTACTCGCAGCTATCCTCAATCAATGCTTTTTCTTTTTTTAAATCTCACCTTATTGAAGGGGAAGCTTAATACACGATGGACTAGAAAATTGAAACTCGCCATTTTGTGTTGAGCACAGTGGTGAGAGTCCTTCAGAATTCAGAATACTCAGAGTACAGACATGAGTTTGCAAAGCTCTGTAATAAACAGCTTTAAATGTTGTAAAACCAAAGTAAATACAACATATGTTTGTACAAAGTGCTTTAGTTTATATCATAAAAGTTGTGTTTTTCGCAGTAAAGACAAAATAACATTTTTGACAAAAAATAAAATTATTTGTTGTAAAAGTGATAGTGATAAGAGTGATTATGATGAAGAAACAAGCATACTAGAAAAGACAGTTCATGACCTAAGTGAGGATAACTTATTACAAAATAACTACATTAAGGAATTAAAAAGAAAAAATGAATTATTGGTTGAAGAGGCTACAGAAATGGAAAAGTCGTTTAACAATCAAATTCTCGAGCAGAAAAAACTAATCTATAAATTAGAGAACCAGATAAGGATTCAAAGTAAATTAATAAGAAAAACTGAAACAAAAACAGTAAATACGCAAACTGATAGCACTATACAAAAAGATCAGTCTACTTCCACAAATAAATCTATCATGCTGCAAAATGACATTGTGGAAGAAGGGACGAAAAAAAAAGTAAAAATTACTTCAAGACCGGTTGATTCTCAACCAGATATTTTTTTTGCATAAAAATGATAACCTATCAAATAACAAAAATTATTCAATAAAAAATAGGTCCAACGAAATGGGGAATAAAATTACCTTGCTAAGCGATGAGCTTGGGAAAAGTATTGGACCCAAACTACAAAGCTTTATAAAAGACCACAAAATGATATCAATTGTGAAGCCTTATGCGAACTTGGAAAACGTCATTGAAAATATTGAGTGCCTTGCGAAAGATTCCAGAAAAAATGACTTTGTAATTATACTAGCCGGCAAAAATGATCTCAATAAAAAACAATTTCCATCTTTTCGTTACATACATGGAAAACTTAAAATGTGTAGCACTGCCAATGTAATTTTTTCTTCAGTACCATATTCAAAAAGTCCCATTTTAAATAAACGAATTTACCAATATAATAATAAACTGAATACATATATTCAAAAATTAAATAGGATATCTGAGGGAAATATTATGTATTATGAAATAAATAAAGAGAACTATATTATTAACAAAGATATTATATCTAAGGATCTTTTTAACTTAATCACAAATGGACAACCCAACCATAAAAAATCATTAATATTCATAGACAATAGTGAACCACTAGAGCAATTAAGGGTAGAATTTGAAAAGACAAAAGAAATGGAATCTTCTGTTAATGCCCAAAATACAGCAAACTACATAAATAAGAAAACGGATGATATATTATTGATAACAAAAACTAAACGACCAGGAAATGACAAACCTTTATCAGAAGAAATTGAGGACAAATTGTTTAACCAAATAAATTCAACAGAAAAAAAGATCGGTGAACATTTTATATAATACACCAATAGTTCCAGACATTTCCATCAGTGAAAATGGTTATCCCACCAATAAATCTCAAAAAATTTCTAACACAAATTTTTTATACCCAAGACTCTCAGAATTGATGACACAACAGTAGTTAATCCAAAGTTAGTCCAAAATAGTCAGAGTGTGTCAAGAGAGCAAATTGCAGTATTGCATCTAAATATACAATGTCTAAAGAATAAATGTAACTCTTTAGAATCAATTTTACTAGACAACAATTTTAGCGCTGTTTTATTAAGTGAGCACTGGTTACATGATGATGAAAAATATCTATACCAAATTAAAAATTATAATATAGCAGCTATATTTTCTAGATCAGAGAGCATTCATGGAGGGGTATGTATTTTTATTAAAAACAACATTCAATCCACAGAAATTAATCTGACAAATGAATTTAATGTAGAAAAACACTTTGAAAACTGTTGCATAAAAGTGAACTCATTAAACTGTATTATAGTAACTGTATATCGTTCTCCAAGTGGGGATAAATTCATTTTTAAAGAAAATATGTCTAAAGTCCTACAAATTTTAAGTAGTAAATTCAAAACACATAAAATAATTGTCGGTGGTGATTTTAATATAAATTTTGCTTTACAAACAAGTGATTGTAAAGAAATTATAGATTTATTTCTCTCTTTTGGATTAGTAAAACGCATAAAAGAATTCACTAGGGTGCAAGGAAATTCTAAAACTTGCATTGACAATATTTTTACAAATTTTCATGTCGCTGAAGCTGTTGTAACAGATTTTCCGCTATCTGACCATCGTGCACAAATTATAAAGTTTCAAAATATATCAAACAGCAAAAGCAAAACTCCAGGGTATAAAACCATATATAATAAAAGCGTTGCCAATAAACAAACATTTTGTGACTACTTACTGTATGAAAACTGGATTGATATATATTCAGAACAGGACCCTGTTAAGGCCGTGGATATTTTTTACAACATTCTCACCTATTACCATGACATATCTTTTCCTCTGATAAAAATTAAAACTAATTCTAAGGATAATAAAAGAATTCTTGCGCATCCAGATATAGTGGAAGCTAAACAAGAAATTGACCGGCTAAATAAAATGTTAAAACTAAATCTACGAAATAATGAAGAAATGAAAGATGAATTCAAAAAATGCAAATATAATTATGAACAACTGATAATTGAATATAAAAAATATGAAGCAAATAAAGAAATAATAGATTCTGACAATAAACAAAAAACAATCTGGGACATTATAAATAAAAATGTACGTAATGTAGGTAAAAAAGAAGCCAGCTCAATTTCCTCTGAAAATTACAATAATTTCTTTACAAGTATAGTAGATGATATAATCAAACAGATACCGCAATCAAATTATTCTCATATGGATTATCTAAAAATTATTCCACAAAAAAAATTACCTTTCAATTTTCTTGTATCCTGCTTCACAGGCGGAGGTGGAGAGTGTTATAAAATCTTTGAAACAATCTAAGTCAACGGATGTGTATAATCAATCAGTAATTATATACAAAGAAAATATTTTATCACTCGCTGCACCCATTACTTATCTTGTAAATCTTATATTACAGAACGGAGTATTCCCCAATAAATTAAAAATAGCCAAGGTCATACCACTTTTTAAATCTGGAGATATAAATGATGCATCGAACTATCGACCTATTGCTTTACTGCCAATTTTGGCAAAAATCGTTGAAAAGATAATCGCTTTAAGAATCATAAATTATTTTGAGTCAAATAACCTTTTCACTAGTAATCAGTTTGGCTTTAGAAAAGGTAGAAACACATCAAGTGCTGTGCTTAATCTTGTTAATTTTATAACTGAAGGTTTCGAAAATAAGAAATCAACTTTAGGGATCTTTCTGGATCTAAGCAAGGCATTTGATTGTGTCTCAAATGATATCTTGTTGGACAAATTAGTGTATTATGGTCTTAGAGGAGTAGCTTTAAACTTATTATCATCCTATCTAACAGATAGAAAGCAGTGCGTGTTGTACAATGATATGTTAAGTAGTTTGTTGCCTGTATCAAGAAGTGTGCCGCAGGGTAGTGTCCTGGGACCGTTGTTGTTCTTGATTTATGTAAATGACCTACCATATGTTATGCCAGTTTTTTCAATTTTGTTTGCCGATGATACTACGTTTGCGGAGCAGCTAGATGACATATGTGACAAAAATATCGTTAAAACTAAAACAGATATTATTGATAAATCGCTAGATTGGTTTAATGCTAACAAACTTTGTCTAAATAAAAACAAAACGAACACACTAATATTCAGCACCCAAAAGACTACCTCGTCTGAAACAGTTAAGTCACTAGGTATAATCATAGACTCTAAGTTAACATGGCAGGCACATATCGAACATCTTTGTACTAATTTGTCAAAAAAAGTCTATGCTATTCGCCAGATCAGAAGTAGAGTTAATACAGATGCTGCAATTACAGCGTATCATGCTCTATTTCATAGTGCAATGACTTATGGCCTAATAAACTGGGGATCATCTACTCATATTCAAAAAGTTTTTATTGTCCAAAAGAGAGCAATTAGAGCAATTGTAAATGTAAACCAAATGGTGAGTTGTAAGCCTTGGTTCGTAAAACTTAAAATTTTAACTTTACCGTCGGCAATAATATTATGTAATTTGATCCACATAAAGGAGCATATCAGTGACTATACTATGAATGGAAATACTCATGAATACAACACCCGTACAAGGAACAATATACGAATACCCAATCAAAGGTTAGAAATAACTAAAAGAGGCAGCTTAGGGGTCACGTTGTTCAACTCTCTGCCAAAGACTCTGAAAAAATTGCCTATGAACCATTTTAAATTTAAATTGAAAAGTCATCTTTTAGCCAGTGTAAAATTTGATGTAAATTGTTTGTGCCTAGGAGTGATGTTTTTTCTTGTTTGTGAAATTTTTTTTGTAGTTTTTTTAAATGACGTTATTAAGACAAATAATTTTATATGTTATTCTTTTATTTATATTTTATATATATGTATATGTATGTATATACCTACATATTTGTTGTAAACGACGTATCAAACACCAAGGTGTAAATATTGATCAATAAAATGATTTGATTTGATTTGATTTGATATATGTTAGAGTACTGGTATCTTTTCTGTATATTATGTCATATTCTAACTTATTTTCACTATTTCTAATTATTAGTACATTTAAAAATGTTAGTTGTCCAGAGTTTTCAATTTCATATATAAATTTAACTGACGTGAAACGACTGTTTAATTTAGACGCAAAGTTGTCAATATCAGCGTTTTTTGTATCAGACACTGTAAAAATATCATCCACATACCTAAACCAAACCCGGGGTAAATACTCGAATTCTTGTTTTGCTTTTTTTGTTGCGAATCAGTTCATGAAGAGACTGGCAATGAATGGTGACAAGGAGTTACCCATTGCTGTCCCTTCATGTTGTTTGAAGACATTATCATTGAATCGAAAGTAATTTTGTTTCATGCAGTTTAATGAGTTGAGGATATTCTTTTACTGCATCTTGACTGAAATTGTTTGATTCGAGTAGAACTTTAAGGTAATCCAAGGTCTGTGGTATCGAACACTTGGAAACAATGAACAAACGTCAAACGATTGTAATGAATCATACGCATGTTCATTACTATAGTTTCGGAAATTCCCGTTAGTCTTGTGCTGTCGCGCACTTCCTGCCGACATATGATGAATCACGCAGATGTTCATTCCTAGAAGTTTCTGCAATTACCGTTTGGCAGGTGCTGCCACGTACTTCCTGCCGCCATGAAATATTGACGTCACCAAGGCCAGGATTTTGGTATAAATAGTATGGCCGTAGCCGAGGAAAAGCATTCAGTTTTCTGCTGACAACTACCTTCAGCGTGTTGAGCTGGGTAGTTGAGGAGTCTTAAGCGTGTTGAGCTTGACTCCATTTGGTTAGAAATCAGAATCCGACGACGCCGCCGCGCGGCTGAATGTCTGGTAGCATCTTGGGGTTTTAAGCGTGCTGAGCTTGATCTCCTGGTGTTGGTAGCCATTTTACCGCTCTGCACCGCCGTCACCAGTCTAGTAATTATTTATCGCCGTGAGTCTTCAGCGTGTTGAGCTGGGCCCATGGTTGGTAAATGGTTGCAACTTAATATTTGTCACCTTATTAATGAAATCATTGGAAATATTCACACAGAAACTAAGTGGTACAAAAGGAAAATTTTCGAACTCCTCTGTTAACCATTTTGATAGGTGATAAGTCGATGCTCTAGATGTGGATCGGACCCCTCAATAAACTGTAGGGCCTCGTATCTTTTATCGAACACAATCGCTGATTTCCAGTGGGTTATTTCGGTGACAGCAGAGAGTTAAGAAAACATTTCCCGGCTTCCTCTATTTATTCTCGCCGATTAACAAGAAATTTGAAAATTAGTTAATTTCATTAAATCTATCTATACTGATCTGCGAATCAAGAAAGTTTGTTTATGTTGCAAATGAGTCTGAAATAATAACTTTATTTATTGGTTCTTGTTTTGCCTAAACCGACTGATTTATTCCTTGGTTCGTCTAGACTGATACCTAGATACAGTTACCGAATAATAGTCAACACTTATTTGATTAATTATTCCCTTGAGTGACCTAATTCAATTTCCTGCATACAGCAAAAGGGTTCTTTCCAATAAGTGTGGCTAGTGGCGAATGAAATTTCTCCAAATTAAAAGTAATAAAAACCTATTCAAGGTCAAAAATGACTCAAGTGCGTTTGGCAGACTTGGCGGCCATTTTGATCGAACATAAATTTGGTGAAAGTTTGGATTATAAAGAACTTCTACGAGAGTTTGCCAGCTTTAAAGCCCAAAAAGTTAATTTTTTTTATCATTTTGAACTTGAAAATTTACTACAGCCATAAAATCTGAAATTTATTAGGTATGTTAATACGAGCGGTTCATGTAATCTATTGTTATTACTACTGTTATTTTTTATTGGGCGGCAAAGTTGAAAAACGGCACATAGTGGAAAAATGGCTAGCGCAGGCTCTAGATGTTGCTGCAGAATTGGGAGTAGGCCAAAGCGTCATTAGTAGACTTTGGAATCGACTTTTGGAAACTGGTTCTCTATAAGAACTACCCAGGGGGTAATGGACCCCCATCTACAACACCGTAACATGATCGTTATCTTCGACTTAACAATACTACTACTACTCCTTGCGCTTCTCAAATAAGAAGCACCTTACGTGCAGCAAATAACCTGACCATACAGTCCATTTAAAGAGGGCAAGGAATCATCAAAACTGCAATATGGATGGGGTTTAGTTTTATTCAGCGATGAGTTTTGCTTCAGCTTGCCGATAGCATGCGATTACGAGTTTGGAGGAGAGATACGGCCAAAGATTTATCCAACCCACAATAGTTTTTAGAGGAGGCAGTGTTATGATATGGAGGGAAATATGTGTTGGAAGACGCACCGATCAGTACATCTGCAAGAGGACCATGACTGGATAAATGTGTGCCAATGATATTGTCAGTAACACTGTGATGACTTTTCAAGCTGTTATTGACGAATTTTTTATTTTTATTGATGATAATACTCACCCTCGTCGTACTCAGTATTCAACGCCCTTGAAACTCACGGAGTTCATTGCGATCCACTTCTACCGCGTTATTCTGAAATGAATGTCATTAAACATGTGTGAGATTATTGGGTAGGGAACATCAAATCCACCAACCAGCTCCAGAGAACATTAGGCAACTGTCAGATATTTTTTCCATTTTATGTACAAATCCCACATAATGTGATCGATCACATCATCAAAAGCATGCCCAGAATTATACTTGAATAATTAGGGTGTAGGGACAGAATACGTATTGATGATAGGTTTAGGACATTGTTGGTTCCCTGCTTGTCAATACCCCCCTAACGAATTTTTAATCCAACTCTTTCATGAAAATAAGAAATATTCTTAATTTTCTGTGCACAGTGTACCTGCGTTTTAGGGGTATTGGATATTGATCATATGTTATCATCACTGAATATTCAAAGAGTGAATAAATAATGATATACTAACTAATGCTAAAGTGCTTTGTGGGATTTAACAAGTTTGCTATGGCTGTATCTCAACGTTATTGACAGATCTGCCTCTCGAGTGAAGCTAAACATTGTTGAACGTTGTCTTTGAACATAACTTCGTTTGGGAATAACGTAGAACGTTGTGTATATACCGATTGCGGATATCTACTAAACCGTACCCTGCCCTCGTCCAAAACAAAGATAGGCGACACCTCAATGTGTGGAAAGGGTCAAAACAATATATGTGTAGTGTATGTTATAACCGGATATTTTTTTTTATAAAACTAGAAAAAAAGAAATTACAATGCTAACGCTCTAAACAATTTTTAAAGAAGAAATAGGCTAATGTTTTGACTATAATGTGTCTCTACATTTAGCTGCTTTATTCAGGGTGACTGGGGAAGAAAATGCCAAACTCCGAGAGTGTATACTACACATCAGTGTGTAATAAAAAAATCCAAAAGTTTTTTTTTAACCCTAAAAAACTTTTTTATTCGGTACTTTACTCTAAAGTTAAAAATGAAGATAGTTAATTTTGTGTACCCTCACGAACATTGAATATCTATATGCGAATCTCATTTTGTATCCAAGCAAAACTGTTTGTAAAGAGTAACTTTTTTTCGAAAAGTAACAAATATAGAAAATTGTTCCTTTCCGGATTGTAATCCGGGGACACACTGTATAGTGCTCTTATAAGCCTGCTGAATATTAGCCGTAAAATAAGTTTTTCTAACTGCAAACAAAAATTGAAGAAGAAAATATTTAAATTTAACAATGCAATGAAAATAATTTTAATAATACTGCATTTTCATCGGTATATAGGTTGAATCATGTATATATTTGTTTGACTGTTTGTTTTTCATGTACTTACATAATATAATATAATGTAAAAACTGCTTTTAAATATAGTTTGATATTTGTACTATATATTTAAAATAAGAAAATGTATTGTTTGAATTGCCTGTATTATTATTAATATTAATAACTGTAGAACGTTATAATGCGATTGCGAAAATTCGGTCTTGTGTGCACTCGAATAATATCATGGATAGGGACTGACGTCTCCTTCTACCGTGTTGCCGCTTAAGCGCTAAAGGGAGATGAAATGACAATCTCTGACAGCGTCTGCTGGCGAAATGGGATCGTCTGCTTAAATTTTCTTTTCGTATGTTGAATCAGCATAATTTTACCTACTATTTGAGCCAACATTTGTACTGGTATGCGATCATGCGGTTGTGATTGATTTTTATTCATGTTCAATGACGTCTATTCTAAAAAAAGCTACCAACTAGCGCGTCTGCCAAATTGGTTACTTTGAACAATAATGTTTCCGCTCATTTTAACTACAAATTTAGTCTGGTATACATAACGACATTGTATACTATTTTTCCAAATTAATTTCAATATTGCTAATTTGGGTGACCAATTGCAAATGGCAGGCTACGTTTTGAATGAACTATACACTATTTATTTCTGGAAACAAACCTTCGGTTTTTTTACTCGCGAGCTCTCGGTCTAAAATAATAGGTATTCAAGTAAAAACTTCGAGTTCCAGTTGGTCCCAAAATCGCAATGAATTTTGTACTTTCTGGTTCAATACTGATCTTTCTCGGAGCCTACTATCTTATTTTGTAATTTAATTAATAATAAAACGTTGGATACAATTTTTTCAAATATCCTAGAAATTGTCTATGCAAGAATATTGATTCTGGTAGCGTTGGATTTAAGAAAAAATCATAATTTTTTTAAAATTATATGGACCGGCCATATAATTTTAAAAAAATTATGATTTTTTCTTAAATCCAACGCTACCATAATCAATATTCTTGCATATACAATTTCTAGGATATTTGAAAAAATTGTATCCAACATTTTATTATTAACTAAATTACAAAAAAAGATAGTAGGCTCCGAGAAAGATCAGTATTGAAGCATTTGAAAACAGTTGTAAACTATACGCTGCTCTGTTTGTATACCACAAATCAGTTTAGTAACACAATAGTTGCTCGGAGTGATTTCTATTTTGTTTCTATTTTTGTTCTGTAACTTTTTGTCACTTTTCTTCGTAATCAAGAAAATATCTCAGGTTTTATATTCAATATTTCAACTTCCTCCCTTAATTCTTTATTTTATTTCATCTATGTTCCTTGACAGTTTCCTATAGACCCCATTTTTTACAATGGTTGTGGGAAGGATTTGTGAACCCTAGCTCCGTCGTCGTGTTATATTATATTGATATAATTATTTACAGGAACTTCTTTTAAATGTGTCTGTATATCATTCTCCAACCATGACAATTTCCATTCTTTCCATTCAAGGCTCTCTTACAATAAATAGGACCTATTATCATGTCATTAAGAATCTCGCATCAAACTCCTACAGACGTGCGACCAGATCTGGGGATTTCTTCAAATTTGTGTGAGATTTTTTTTGGTATAAATGTGGCTTAATTTTGCGGTTATAATACCTCAAGTGGTGGGGTTAGCTTCGATGCGATGGTTTGCATTAAAAAAAAATCCGAATTTGAATTTTTATACGCAGATTACTAGAGTTCATTGCGATCTTGTAACCAACTGGAACTCGAATTTTGAATTTGAATACTAATTACCATTGACAACTAGACACCGGAAAATGTTCGTGAATCCAGAGAATGGCTTCTCAATCCGCCTGTCTTTCCCATAGGAAAGGAGAGCAGCTATACATGCGCAGTGAGATGTACATCATATTCCCTAATTCCCTCTTCAGATTCAACTTATCTACAAATGTCGCACTGCATAGATGGCTGGCGCGAGGATAAAAATAAATGGTAACAACTGTGTCGACACTCAGCGATTTCGCCGTCATACAATATGCAGACGAATTTTGTGTTTATGCTCAAAGACCTTCGTATGGAAAGTATATATCCTCCCTGAGCGCTTCGATAATTACATTGTATAAGTGGCTTCAATATAATGGTTTTACTTTGTGTGAAGGGAAATCCATAGTCATTATATTCACAAGACACAACACTCTGAGTCGCGACCATGTAAAACTCTAAAATATAACACTTCTGCCTCGAAATGAAGTAAAATATTTAGAATTAATTCTCAACAAAAAATTAACATGACCATATATTGACTACATCAGGGGTGTCAAACTCGCGGCCCGCAACGAACATTTTTGCGACTCGGCCAATATATCAGCACACAATAATATATAATAAAATAACAAACCGACACAGAATAAAAATTAGATAGGTAGAATTCGCTAAACGCTTTTTTAATTATACTCTTTTTTTTTGCTATTATTAAACAAAATGCGTACATTTATTTTGAATATACCACAATTAGGTAAATACGGTATTTAAGCATAAATAATATCTAAACTATGTCAAAAGTTAGGTTACTGACTTTTTGACAAATGAAAAATATTGAAATAATTTCAAAAAATACACACAAAATGCTTTAAGAAAAGTTGATTAAATGTTCAACTGTTAAATAATTAACAGTAATTTATTGTTGAATGAAAAACTGAAAATATAGATTATTAATAAGATGTCCTGTTAAATAATTAACAGTATTTAGCTGTAAAAACAACTGATTTGCGTAAATTTTAGTCAGAGTGCAATAATATGCAACTATTTGTAAAGAATTAAATCGCATGTGAATAAACTTTTGAACAAGATTGTACCAGAGATTTATCCCGCTTAAATTAGTTATTAAATCTTCCGTAATATGGCTGGGTCTCAGTTCTCCAACCATAGTCATGTACGGATTGGTCCACGTAACAGAAAATAATGATCAATATGTATAAACAAATGAAACAAACTGTCATAATATTCTTATTAGATTTTATCAAAATGACGTGAAGTCGATTACAATCAGATTTTTTCAGTTAAGTAAAATAAATATAACAAATAACTTTATTATTTTCATCTTACAAGCGAATAAAAAATAGTGTGACACTCGGACGAGAATGTTTTTCGTATTAATATGGTTTTCGGACTCGATTTCGCCTCGTCCGTCAATGTTCAGTAATTTTACGAAAAACTACATTTTTCGCTCTTAGGTCATATATAAATAATTATTATTCCATATATGTTGTAAAATGGGTGAACAATTGTACCTGTTTTCACTACCATACCTTCAATGCCCTGAAGATACATGTTATCGTTTGCTAATTAGATTTCATTTTGTAATCTTTTTAAAACTTGTATTTTGTGCATGAAACATATCTAGGTTTCAAATGCTTCAAAATTTAGTTCAGTTTAGACAATGTTTGCATTCCTCTCGTATTATTTCCAAAACGAAAGCCCAAATCAAAATGTGGTACTCTTAGAAAAAGGTTACTTTATCCTTTCTGAACAAAACATTGTAACGAAGTGATTATTTTATAGAATTAAATTAGGTAACTAGGTGCTATTTTGTTTGTTTCAAAAGATATTTTTGTAATACTGCGCCCTTAATAGTGGTATTGTCAGCTGCTCATTAATAATAGTTTAATTGTTAATTATAGATAGGTAGTATTGATCTGTTTGTGTAAACATTCCAAATATGCCAAGTTGCGGGCAGTACGTGAATCGCGAAACGCGAAGCGCGCATATTGCCCCCGGCACTCTTGTGTCCGTCCTACCGTAAAGGTCTCCGAGACTGGAAACAATCAAATCAGTTCCCGTCTGACCGCCAACCGAAGAACCACGCCGACCAGCACAGTAAGTAATCTTGTGAGTATAAAGGTACATAGGTATACAAATGTAATTGCGCATTGTTCTAAGTCGGTAAAAGGTGACGTAGTTGCAATATTTCGCGCATGACTACCGCGCCCTCCTACTTCTGCCTTTGGCAGAGTTTAGTAGCTTGAGGATTTTTCAAATAAGTCAGTTACCG